>CM035140.1:52980590-53598016 GCA_020205605.1 Panax ginseng
TTAAATTAATGTAAATAAATTTCTGTCAGCCGTTGATGTCCATAAGGTGTAGCTTAAGATTGTAGTGTTAGTTTGAATTGTAGTTGTAATAGCCCTGCTCAAGGAACAAAACTGCTTTCAACTTTGGGATTCGGCTTCTTATTACTCTTTCCTTTTATATCACATTTGATTTTCATTGTAATTAATTTGTAAAATTTTAATATTCAAATTGTAAGATAAATTTTTGAAATAGAAATTTGTTACTTTATACTCCCCCCTACCTTAAAAACTAGCTTATATGACTTTTCTGGTCAAATTTACAAATTTTAAAGCTAAAAATTAATCATATTTATTTATATTTTCAAAATCTTGAAAATTGGAAGTATTTGTAAATTCAATGTAATTTTTTATGGTTATAGTTCTTGCACCTATGTTTAAAAGAAAATAGTATAAATTTTGATTACAAAAATAATTAATTTGACTTAAAAGTGAAATTAGGCCAAATTTTGAGATATGGATGGAGTAATATTTTTTATGCAATTTATAATATTAACTATTGCATTAATTAAAGTTAAATAAATTCATATTAATATTGATTTTTAAGATTTTACAAATTAAACTAGAATATGAATTAAATGAAACTTTTTTTTTTTGTAGAAAAAAGGAGTAGATTTTTAGGAAACTAGGGTTGTATCATGCAAGCGTGCTGCTGCTTGTGTACTGTGTGGAAAGAATAACATTGTTTATTTAATATATTAATAGCATTTAAATCTTTTCGAATTCTTGTGGTATAATAATTATATAATTAATTTTTCATCATATATTTTACATAAAAGTAGCGGAATTTTATTTCTAAACTTAATAATTTAATCATATGATTTGTGGTTATATTATACTAACATTTATTCCAGTGCAAAACACGTATTCTTGTTTAAAAACTATTAAATAACTGATGTTTCTTATTTAATTTTTTATAGATATTTTATTAAGTAAAGTACTGAACTGTTTATATATATAAACTTTATAATTGATTCATATTGTTGTCCTATATGTATACTTGTATCATAATAATGTTAAAAAATTAATATTAATTAAAATAATTCTCATAACTTTGATTCCTTCTAAAACTGTACTATAACTAAAAGTAAAATTTTATAAATATTTAATAATAAATATAAATTTGTTAAAAGAATTCTAAAAAATAATTTATTAAATTATTAAAAAAAACTTTATTATAAATTCTTATGACGTAATATTATTAACAAATACAAATTAAAAGTTATATCGTTAGAATTGTAAGATACATTAGGAAGACCAATATTCTTCTTAAAGAAATTGTTTCCTTTTGAAACTAAATTATTCAAGTAATGGTAGATAGAATCATACTTAAATTCAGATAACTTTGCTTATATTGACAAACTTCCCGCCCAATACCTATAACGCTAGTCACTATTCCCATTGAAATTAGACAAATTAAACTATAACGTTAGTCACTATTCCCATTGAAATTAGATAAATTAGGTAAAAGATGTTCAACGTAACATGATCAAATTTACAAATTCATTCTTATTTTTTATAAATTTTGTAAATACGATTCTACATTTGCAAACAGATTCAATGTGATCGGTTCAGATCTCATTCATTTCCCGCCACCACCTATATTCTCTGACCTGGCGTTCGCGATGGAGGAGTCTGATGATGACGACCTTGCAGACAAAGATGATGATTGAGATATCCACAGGAAAGTATCTATTTAATTTAAATAATTTGATATATTGAGGACAATATAAGACTTAAATTTGGGGGTGATAATTTTGGTTGATGGTTGAACTTATTTAATTTGCTTGTTAGGATGTTTGATTAATTAGTAGTAGTAATTTGCATGTTAAGTAGGAAGATTGAGTAGTTGGTTTAATTTAGTAGTTATTTATATGTTTATTATTTATGTTAATATGCATGTTTAAATTGCATGATAATAATAATAATAATAATAATAATAATAATAATAATAATAATAATAATAATAATAATAATAATAAAATAGTGAATTTGTGATAGCCGATAATAAAAAATGATTATACTTGGTTGAATACTAGTGAATTTTGAATTATGTGTTAGTTTAAATTTTGATTTAGAAGTCGATTTTGCGTAGTTATGATCCCTATATGTTTAGAGCACTCACACTTACAATAATTGTATCTTAGGGAGATTATAGGATGAAACCTTGGGTGATAGATGCTGTCAAGATTGTAGGATTGTATTTCAGTTTTAATTGAAGCTGGAATATGCATTCGTTCAAGTTTTGGGGGAGGGGGGGGGGGGGGGGGAAATGTCATTCTTCCTAGATTGAGTATATAGTGGGGTGAGAATGAGTTTAAAAGCACACTC
Source organism: Panax ginseng (assembly GCA_020205605.1). NCBI lineage: Eukaryota > Viridiplantae > Streptophyta > Magnoliopsida > Apiales > Araliaceae > Panax > Panax ginseng. Next base: position 52,982,958 of record CM035140.1, read on the forward strand.
CTTGGTAAAAATAGGGACGACATGGAGCGTAAAATGCACTTGTTCGTTTGAATGTGAGACTGAGTATAAAGTGCACTCACTAGGAGAATTATGAAAAAAAAAATAAAAAAATCTCTCTCTCTATATATATATTGTTGAGGGATTGCATATTTAAATTTGATGTTGAAAGTAAAAATATTCATGATTATATGTAAAGTCCTTCAAGGAATATATGTACAAGGATTCAGTGGTAGATCAAATTTGTTAGGTTGATCTAAGCCTTTAAATGTTTATCATTCTGTAAATAAATGTATAGATGAAGAGATCAAAGCTGTTAGGTTGATCTATGTCTTGAGATGTAATAGATAGGCTTGAACAGAATCGTAGTCTATCGAGCTGATCAAGAGATTGCAGAATTGTAGAGCATCGAGAATTGTAGTGTGTCTGCCTTGAAGGGCCTCTCCCGGAATCGTAGAGTGGTCCAAACATTTGCCGAGCCAACTCAGAGATCATTGTGTGCTCTTGAAAACGTAGAGTCTGCAAGACAAGAAAGTGAAGATCGTAGTGTGGCAATCCTTAAGAGAAATCGTAGTGTTCTCATTTGCCAGTATCAAATCAAGCACCAAGGTGGCTAGACACCACAATCAGAATCGTAGAGCATCATTTGTCTGTATCAGAAGCATCGAGCCTTGCCCATTTGTTTAAGAATAGATCCCAACAAATGTGGAATGGATTATAAATGTTGAAGTCCTCAGTAGCCCAATGACACACCTACCATCCTTAGTATACAACAAAGAAGCGTATTGAAGAAGCTAAGGAAAGTACTATGGGTCAACAGAAAACATCTTTTCAGGTGTTAGGTGAGACAACAGCCTGCTGTTTAGTGAGCCAGACTGCAAATCAGAAGTTGTGCAAAAAGCATCCATCAAAGATCAAAAATCTCAAACGCATTTAATTCTTCAACGGATGTCTTCAACGGATACATTTCAAAGACCTCATATATGCAAAACATCAGCAGATGATACAACTAAGAAAGCACTGAACAAAAACGCTGAAGAACACTCAACGCTCAACTCTACAATATGAAAAGAGAAAGCTTGCTCAGCTACTCAGTTCTTTCGAACAAGAGCTTAATTCAAGAATCGAGTAAGCATCATTCAAGAACTCATCAACTACTATCAAGTGAAGTAAGAAGTTCCAAGTCGGAAGGACTTGAAGAGTTCTAAGTGAACTGTGAAGAACCAAGTCTCATTGGACTTGAAGAGTTCAAAAGTGAATCGAGAAGTGCCAAGATCATTGGTCTTCAAGGAATCTGTGAGATTGAAGTGTAAAGATATCTTTAGTAGATTTCTACTCGAGGAGTAGAAGAGTGGACTAGGAGCTTTAAGTGCTCTGAACCACTTAAAATTGTTGTCTCTCTTACATTCTTGCTATAAATGCTATAACTGTCATAACTGCTTCACTCTTATTAACTCATTATATAATAAAGGGAGAACAAATAAATCTTAATTCCGCTGTGTTTAAATCATTATCAAAACTAACAAAGTATTTCGAAAAGAATTTAAAATATATATTCAACCCCCCTTCTAGATAACTATTGTGCCTCTAGAAACTAACAATTGGTATCAGAGAAGGTTCTATCAAATAGCCTACAAAGCTTAAGTAGATCCAATGGCACATTTGATAAGCGAATCAAAGACTGGAGGAGGCAGCAAGCCACCTATGTGCAACAAAGACAAATTCGCCAACTGGAAAGTTCGTATGCAAGCATACATGGATTCAATAAATGAAGATCTATTTGAAACTGTTCAGAATGGGCCCTGCGTTCCTACAAAGCTTGCACCAACTACAGACGACCCAAACAGAATTTAGATCAAGGTCAAAGAAGAATGGACATACAATAAAAAGAAAGCTGTTCAACTCAACAAAAAGGCCAAGAATATTTTGTTCCAATCTTTAGAAGATGATCTGTTTGAGAATGTGGTCAATAGAAAAATAGCAAAAGAGGTATAAGAAGCATTGCTCATCATGCATGAAGGAACATAAGAAGTCAGAGAAAACAAGCAATCTCTCCTAACACAACAATATGAGATGTTTGCACATGTTCAAGGAGAAAATGTCACTTGCACCTACGAAAGATTCAATGTACTGCTCAACTCTCTCCGAGCCTATGGAAAGATCTATCCAAATAAAGATCTAATCATCCAAATAAAGATCTAATCATAAAGTTCATGAGAGCTTTACCTAGCAAGTGGGATGCAAAAACCACTACCATCAGAGAATTAAAGAATCTCCATGAAATGACTGTTCAACAGTTATATGACAACCTTCTTACATATGAACTGGAGCTAACTCAACGAGCAGAAACTTTATCTGAAGGAAGAAAGAAGGATAAAGGTGTTGCTCTCAAAGCAATTGACAACATCTCTAAAGCCAATACTGAAAATGACTCTGACTATGATGAAGATGATGATGAGGACTTTACAATGCTGGTGAAAAGACTCAGAAGGTTCATGCGTCAAGGTAGAATTAGCAAACCAAAGAAAGTCAACAACTACAGCAGCCAGGAGCAGATAAATGACCTATGCTACAATTGCAAAAAGCCTGACCATTTCATTGCAAACTGCAACAAACCTCTTAGAGAAGAACTAAAGAAGAAATCAAATTCAAAGACGGAATTCAAAGGCAACAAAAGGCCTCAGAAGAAAGACAAAGGTCTTGTAGCTAGAGGATCGTGGAGTGACTCAGACAACGACTCAACTCCCGAATCTGGAGATGATGAAGATCCTCAAATGGTAAATCTTTGCCTGATGGCCAAGCATGCAAAGGATAACAAGAACTCTAACATTCATGAAGTAAGTATAGATGAGGTATTTGACTTTAACTCTCTTGATGTAGACATTGATGATTTAAGAACTGAACTACATGGCATAACATCTGATCTGCATCAGTACATGAAATGGTTCAGAGTTCTGTCCAAAGATTATTCACTTCTTTAAAAGGAGAAAGAGAAAGTTCAGGAAGAACTGGAAACAACCCTCCTAAGTACTGACTCTTTCTCCAAGTTTGAAGCTGAGAATAAGCTCTTAAAACAGACCAATAAGCTCAATGCACAAAGAGAGTCAAGTCTAACCTCTAAAATTGAGGAACTAGAAAGGACAATCTCTACATGGAATAAATCCTCTTCATCCATGGACTCCCTGATCTCTAGTCAGAGAAGTGCATCTGACAGAACATGTTTAGGCTTTGGGGAATCCACCTCAGAGCCATATGTGGAAAAGAAAAAGGAAACTAGCCCTAGTAATGCTCCAAGTTTCAGTAGAAGCATTATATTTGTGAAATCCTCACAGAAGGAAGAACCAGTCCAACCTTGCTCTTCTGATTCAATCCATATTCTAAGGAATAAAGGATCTCATGATGGTCTGGGTTTCAGAAAAGAGAAGAGTAACCTAGCCACTACTTTCTAATCTCGAAGGATCGTAGAGAGGTCTCCCAACTAATCAAGATGTTTAGAATAGTGATGAACGAGAAAGGGGAGAAAATCAAGGCAATACAGAGTGATCATGGCAGAGAATTTGACTTCTCTGAGATGGACCAGTTCTGCACAGACAATGGCATCAGTCATAACTTCTCAGCTCCACGAACTCCTCAACAAAATGAAGTAGCTGAGAGAAAGAACATAATGTTGATAGAGGCTGGAAGAACCCTACTAGCAGTAGCCCATCTTCCTGAGTACTTCTGGGCAGAAGCTGTCAACACTGCATGTTACACTCAGAACAAATTGCTGATACACTCTACGATAAAGAAAACTCCCTACGAACTATGGAAAGGAAGAAAACCAAATGTCAGCTACTTCCATGTATTCGGCTGTGCATGCTACATTCTCAACAATGGGAAGCAGTATCTGACAAAGTTCCAACCCAAGTCAGATGAAGGAATCTTTCTTAGATATGCCACATACAGTAAGGCCTATAGAGTGTTCAACAAGAAAATGCTGAGTGTAGAAGTCTCGATTCACATCATCTTTGATGAAACAGACTTGGACAAAATAGTGTCTCAAGACATTACGAACGACAGTTCAGACACTACGAACGAGGTCGTCGAGCTCAACACCACGATCGTAGTTCCAGACAATGAAATCGTTGAACAAGGAAATGAGATCGTAGAGAGGTCTTCGCAAGACAAAGAACCACCACATCAAGAAGTAGAAATTGATCTTGAAGGTCTCAGACAAGAAGGCATCAGGACAGATGTTCCAACAGGAAATAGATGGGCAAGAGATCACACTCAAGACTTAATCATTGGAGACCCAAATGCAAGAGTCAAAACAAGAGCTGCCACCTAAAATGAGTGTTTCTATCTGAGCTTTCTATCACAAATAGAACCCAAGAAGATAGAAGATGCTATGGAAGATTCCAGCTGGATAGAAGCCACACAGGAAGAACTAAATCGGTTTGAAAGAAGCAAAGTATGGAGATTAGTTCCAAGATAAAAGAGTTATCCTATCATTGGGACCAAGTGGGTCTTCATGAATAAGATGGATGAAGATGGAGTAATAACCAGGAATAAGGCAAGAATAGTGGCCAAGGGTTACTCTCAGGAAGAAGGCATTGACTACGATGAGACCTTTGCACCTGTTTCCAGATTAGAAGCCATCAGAATATTCCTTGCCTTTACTGCTCACATGAAATTCAAAGTCTTTCATATGGATGTCAAAAGTGCATTCCTGAATGGTGAACTTCAAGAAGAAGTATATGTAGAGCAACCTCCAAGTTTCATCAATCCATCTCTCTCTAATTATGTCTATAGATTAGATAAAACCTTATATGGTCTTAAACAAGCACCTAGAGCATGATATGAAATATTAACTAACTTTCTTATTGAAAATGGGTTCACTAGAGGTAGAGTAGATACCACATTATTTCTTAGAAAGCATAAACACAAAATCTTATTAGTTCAAATATATGTTGATGACATTATCTTTGGCTCTACTGATGAAAAATTGTGTAAGAGATTTGCCAAGCTTATGCAGAGCAAGTTCGAAATGAGGAAGATGGGTGAGCTGAACTTCTTTCTTGGATTGCAAGTAAAGCAGACTGATGAAGGAATCTTCATAAATCAAGCCAAGTACATTAAATACTTACTTAAAAAGTATAGCATGGAATCAGCCTCTCCCACGAAAACCCAAATTGCTCCAGCAACCAAGCTTGACAAAGACGAAAAAGGTAAATGTATTGATATAACTCAATATATAGGTATGATAGGTTCTCTTCTATATCTAACTGCCAGTAGACCAGACATAATGTTTGCAACATGCATATGTGCTAGATTTCAAGCTAATCCTAGGGAATCACATTTAACTGCTGTAAAAAGGATTTTCAGGTACCTCAAAGGCACACCTCACTTGGGGCTTTGGTATCCCAAGGAGTCGTCGTTTGAACTAACAGGATATACAGATGCTGATTTTGCAGGCTGTAAAATAGATATGAAAAAGTACTAGTGGCACTCGTCTCACATCGGGAAATGACTTGTGTCTGGTTTAGAAGAAGCAAACTCAAAGAGATCTACATCAAAGTAGAAATTTGGATACATTGTTGTCAAGTACTATTGTGCTCAAATCTTATGGATGAAAAATCAGTTAGCAGACTATGAGTTTGATTTCAAATATATACCTGTTCATTGTGATAACACAAGTGCCATATCAATAACACACAATCCTGTCATGCATTCTAAGACTAAGTATATAGAAATAAGGTATCATTTTATTAGGGATCATGTGCAAAATGGAACCATATCTTTACAATATATCCCTACTAAAAATCAACTTGCTGATGTCTTTACAAAGCCTCTAGATGAATCCAGATTTAATAAATTAATAAGTGAGCTAGGCATGCTAAATTTACAACCATAAAATCTATGCTCTAGTTTGTGCTAACCTTGCAGATATAAAGGCTATGTTCGAAATTGTAGACATGACCAAAGGAAGTCCACGATCGTAGAGTTGAAGTGATATGAAAGACCACGATCGCAGAGCTCCATCAACAGAACAAAGAAGCATCCTGTGATAACAAAGTTTTAATAAATCAAAGCAATCTCTTTATCAAGCGCCTCAGGAACAAACCTAACCCTTAATTCACTCTAAGAAGTTGGCCCTTCCTGAGCTACCTTAACTTGAGAGAAATGCTAAGTTAAAATTTCATCACAAGGACCAGAGCAGACTCAGTAGTGGACTTAACGATCGCAGTGCAGACTCAACGATCATAAAGACTACCTCAACAAACATAGTGCTACCTCGACGATCGTAGTCCTCCCAAGAAATACACTAGCTCAGAAGGAGCTAAGGGCAATTCAGTACATTCCACTTCAGTTAAAATTATGGAGCTAAACGAAACATGACACATGCCCCACTAAGCAAATGGAGAGGAGGGAAGCTACAAGTACAGTTTGAAAATATCTTTTTGAAATTAGAAGTTTAAACTCTCTGAATGTTCTTAGGCTTAGCAAAAACTAGAACGCGTATAACCAAACTGATAAACTAATGCGTAAAACAAAATAAAACTGATATGGCCTTAACTCACATAATAAGTATATCAGTTACATACTAAATAAACGTATAGATTATAAATACCTTTTATTTATTTATTAATTTATTTTATTTATATTATTTAAATTTAAAAAATTAAAATCCAAAAGCCATAAGGCTTTGTTTGGCAAAACCCTTTAAACTTTAAAGACTTAATATATTTAAGCCTTGTTTGGCAAAAACTAAATTATTTAATAAATAATTTAGTTTATAATTTATAATCACATATTATTTATTTGGATTTCCATATCCAATAATAATCAAATAAATTAATTACACATACAATATTTAAAATAAATATTCCACTTAAACAAATATCACAAAATTATAATCTCATTATAATTTTTATTTAATAACTTATCATACCATCTTAAATTAGTAAATTAAAGAACAATATAACATCTCATGTTATTTTACAACTCTCTAAATTATAAATTAATTTAATTTAGAATATTATCTAGTCATAAATATTTATTAATAATAACCACAACAATAAAATATTTATTTCATTTAATAAATATTTTAAATTACAATCACTAAAATCTTGGATTGTCACATTCCTCCCTCCTTACAAAGATTCTGTCCCCAGAATCGAAAATACAAATTAAACAAATAACTCAAGTACTATTAAACCTCACTTTCCCAATATATGAATATATATTTCTCTTCACACCAGATCACATATTTCAAAATATATAGCGCGCGCGCGCGCGCGCGCACACACACACACACACATATATATATATATATTCAAACTCAAAGCATCTCATAATAAGAATTTTAATTATTAAATTCCTATTTTAATAACTTATAAAAATTTGGGTTGTCATAGAAAACGTAGTCACAAGTCAAAGAAGCCCTCTATCTCTTCGATTGTAGAGTCTCTACCGATCGTAGAGACCAGAATGGACACCACTCCAAGAAGAGATCTTTAGCAATGACTTCTCGTGTTGATCAACCATTCAGAAAAGTCAAGAAAGTACTGAGGTTATGGCTCAGCCTAGGAAGCCAAGAAGAAAATTGGTCAAGAAGTACATCCTTGTCAATGAAGGAGTGCTAAAAGAAGAAGACATAAAGATAGCTGCTGAGAAAGGATTACCCGAAGTTGAGAAGGGGCTATTCGAAGTAAGTCAGAAGAACACAACTCAAGCTGAGGGGGAGCTGCATGAAGTTCTTACTATAGAGAATGCTCCAGCTGATGGGGAGCTGTGTAAAATGCAAATGAATGATCAAGTTAAGGGGGAGCCTCATAAAGTCCCTATGTCAGAAGAAGATGCACCTAAGGAGGAACTGCCAAGAGATCATCATGAATCTCCCTCAGTCCCTCAAGAGATTCTAGCTTCAGAAACTGTAGAAATGGAAAGAAGTGAAGCTATGGAGGATGAGAGAGCAGATGAACAAGGAAGTCAAGTGAAGGTAATTGATGTAGTTGAATCTTCACAATAAGACAGAGAAGAAGAAGAGGATGATGAAGTTGAGATTATAGCTGTGGGCTGTGATGGTTATAGGAGAGTCAACTACAATCAACTGTTCTCCTATCTACCTATAATGCCCTTTCACAGAGCCCAAATTCTCAACTCCTAGGAACACATGTTCTGGACCTTCAAAGCCTATCCAGTAATCTCAGTGCTAGCTCATGGATTCCCAGGCAACCTCAACTTTGCCAGAAAGCTGATCACCAATGGCCTTTCTTCAGAAAATGGGCATGAGGTACAAACTATTCCCATCTCTTTCAGGGTTAATCACTGTCCACCATCATTTTTCAACCAATTCTATGAATTACCAAGATGGTTGGAAGTGATTCTTCATCCACTCAATCAATTCCCAGTTATAGAATCCCAACATTCTGTAATTGATGAACCAAGTGTGCCCAACTTTATTTTGATACAATCTCCTATCATCTCTCACTCTACGATTACTGATCCAAGCCCAATCGTAGAGTCCCATGCTTAAGTCATAGAGTCACCTCCTCCTGAAGCTCAACCCCACACACTAGCCCCTCCATCAGATATCCCATCCTCATCCACTAATGAGTATTTCAACCTTGATCTTGCTCTTTTCACTATGCAAAATCAATACACAAAAGCCCCTCCTCCAAATAGTCCGCAACTCCTTGAGCTCATATCAGATCTTCTCACCAAAACAGAGTTGTCAGAAGCATCTAAGAAAGTGACCAAGGACATATAAGAAGATCTTGAAGTTTACTCCGAACTTGTTCACATGAGGCTGACTCATTTGATTAATGCTGCCAACGCTCTCCCAAGCACCCTAAGTTCTGAACTCACAAAGAAGCTTAGGGAGATCATAAAGGAGATGTTTCAGAGCATAAATGAACGGGATCAAATCCACTTTCAAGCTGCTAAGAAACACAGGGATGCTATTTTTATTTTACAGAATACTCAGGAATCCCAAAAACCCTTATGATGGAAAGTTTCACGAGTCTACGAACTACAATGAAAGAATTCCAAGGATTCTCCATGGGCCAAATGAAACAGACAGAAAATGTCCTGGCCATTTTCCAAAGAAGGGAAGTTCGAATTGATTCTCTAATTAAAGAGAACCGTGAAGACATTGCTCAATCCTAGAATTAGCTCAACGAGTTTGTCCAAGGCATGACTCGCCTATCTGAAGACATTCGAGCCCTTGATGCTGACATAATGGGAGAGAATAAAGGGAAAGGAGAAAAGAGCAAGGGTAGAGGTAGAGGCACATTCATCGCTCAATCATCAAGGAACCCGCCTACAAGACAGGACCAGCAGACTCCACGATCTGAACAACATCAAATTCTCATGGCTCAACCGCTAAGAAGTCAAGAGCCAAGCTCACAAGGTGCAACTGCTACACACCTACACATGCCTATTGGAGATCATGCATTCATGAACAGACACGAGATTAATGAACCGCTAAATCAAAGAGAGCTGGAAGATTTAGCACGGAGAAACAAAGCCAGCAGGAGAAGGAGAGCTTATGAATATGACAATCCTCCAAGGAACAAAAGACAAAAGAAATAGAGATAAGTTAAAACTCAATTCTTATTGATGTAACTAAGCTTAATTGTAATATCTGTCTTTACAAACATCAATAAATTCATGCTTATTCTCTAGAGATTTCAGTTGCTCACTGAAACACCAAGTCATATTTACTTTCTAGCAACTGCATCTAGAAATTGATAATCATGACACAAATCTCCTTGGTTATGTCAACATCAAATAGGGGGAGATTGTTGGGAGATTGCATATTTAAATTTGATGTTGAAAGTAAATATTCATGATTATATGTAAAGTCCTTCAAGGAATATATATACAAGGACTCAGTGGTAGATCAAATTTGTTAGGTTGATTTAAGCCTTTAAATGTTTATCATTCTGTAAATGAATGTATAGATGAAGAGATCAAAGCTGTTAGGTTGATCTATGTCTTGAGATGTAATAGATAGGCTTGAACAGAATCGTAGTCTATCGAGCTGATCAAGAGATTGCAGAAGCCAAGGCAGAATCATAGAGCATCGAGAATCATAGTGTGTCTGCCTTGAAGGGCCTCTCCCGGAATCGTAGAGTGGTCCAAACATTTGCCGAGCCAACTCAGAGATCATTGTGTGCTCTCGAAAACGTAGAGTCTGCAAGACAAGAAAGTGAAGATCGTAGTGTGCCAGTCCTTAAGAGAAATCGCAGTGTTCTCATTTACCAGTATCAGATCAAGCACCAAGGTGGCTAGACACCACGATCAGAATCGTAGAGAATCATCTGTCTGTATCAGAAGCATCAAGCCTTGCCCATTTATTTAAGAATAAATCCCAACAAATGTGGAATGGATTATAAACATTGAAGTCCTCGGCAGTCCCAATGACACAACAATCATCCTTAGTATACAACAAAGAAGCGTATTGAAGAAGCTAAGGAAAGTACTATGGGTCAACAGAAAACATCTTTTCAGGTGTTAGGTGAGATATTAGTGTTTTGTGTCAGTGAGCCAGACTGCAAATCAGAAGTTGTGCAAAAGGTATCCATCAAAGCTCAGAAATGTCAAACGCATTTAATGCTTCAATGGATGTCTTCAACGGATACATTTCAAAGACCTCATATATGCAAAACATCAGCAGATGATACAACTAAGCAAACATTGAACAAAAAAGCTGAAGAACACTCAACGCTCAACTCTACGATCTGAAAAGAGAAAGCTTGCTCAGCTACTCAGTTCTTTCGAACAAGAGCTTAACGGCTACTGAGTAGTATCATTCAAGAAATCATCAACTACTATCAAATGAAGTAAGACGTTCAGTCAGAAGAACTTGAAGAGTTTTAAGTGAACTTTGAAGAACCAAGTCTGTTGGACTTGAAGAGTTCAAAAGTTAAATAAGAAGTGCCAAGACTGCTGGTCTTGAAGGAATATGTGAGATTCAAAAAGTTTAAAGATATCCTTAGTGGATTTCCTACTCGAGGAGTAGAAGAGTGGACTAGGAGCTTTAAGTGATCTGAACCACTTAAAATTGCCGTGTCTCTTACATTCTTGCTATAACTGCTATAACTATCATAATTGCTCCACTCTTATTAACTCACTATATCTTAAAGGGAGAACAAACAAATCTTAATTCCACTGTGTTTAAATCATTATCAAAACTAACAAAGTATTTCAAAAAGAATTTAAAATATCTATTTAACCCCCCTTCTAGATAACTATTGTGCCTCTAGGAACTAACATATATATATATATATATATATATATATATATATATATATTTGGAAGAATAATTAAGTAATAGAAAAGCTGTATTTTCCTTGACTTGGATGATGATTGCCTTAATTAAAATTATTAATATGATATAGAAAATTTTGATAATTCACTTTTACTAGGTGTTAATTGTATAATCTTGTTTAAGGTATGATTAATTTAGGTGGAGGTTGCACACACACATTATGGGATCATAATTATTGTTAAATTGATGACTAAGTTGATTGATAAACTTAGGCATGATTTAATTATGAAATTTCACTAACTAATCTTTCATTATTAAACACAACCAAGTTCTATATGCTTAGGATTTTCCCGGTGTACAACTCTTGTAGGGGGGGGGGGGACAAGAAATATAGCCATGGGATTAGTTAAATGTTGTAAGAGGTTCGAATATCTATTATTATATATATTTGTTAACGCCAGATTTTGTACGCCTGACGAAATCACCAAAATATCATGCCAAAATCGTGCTAACGGTTGATTGTATTATTGTGAAATCAAACTCACGAAATACACTCACATAAACATAAACAAAGAGATATAAAATATGAACACAAGAATTTATGTGGAAACCCAATTGGGAAAAAACCACGGAGAGAGAGAGAGAGAGAGAGAAATCCACTATAATAATATGGATAGTATAAAGTGTTTATTTGTGTCATATGCTATTGTGTTCTATCTCCCCTAAACCACTGCTTATTGCTGTATTTATAGATGTCATGTCCACCAGAATCCAATCAAGAGTAGAAGTCCTTTGTAGAATTATGACGCCCCCAAATCCAGGTCCCTATGAACCTCGGATCCGGTCCGCCACAATACTATTATCGTCAAACTATTTATATCTTTTATTCATAACTTAATGAATATAACTTTACTTATTGCAATTTAGAATATAAATTCTTTCTATTTCCAGGATCTATGTAATGACCCCAAGCTTTTATAAGTTTTAAATCTTGGTCATTTACCATCCCTGTCTTACATCATATTCGATGTTATAAAAATATGCGGAATAATTTAAACTTTTTCAATCTCCTTTGAAAAGAAAATCTTTTATTGATTTCTTAACTTGAATTAATTAAATATCCTTGAATCAAATTATGTTATGATTCATTCTATTCGAATTACTGTATAAATTTTTACATCTCGATTCGAATTTCTGTATGTTTCTTATAGTAAAACTTAATATGTATTACACATCATAAACTACTATCATGTACATTTCCTAGAACCTAAACATGGTTCAAGAGTATATATTTAAACAAATGAATCAATCTCCTTTGATATTATTGATCTTTATCAATCAAGTAGCACGTAATCTTTACCGTGTGTCCTTAACTTGCAAAAGTGGTTATTTACAAGGGTGAGCTCGACAACCCAACAATTATAATAGTTTTCATGCAGTACATAGCATATAATAGCATATTCAGTTCATGCATTTATAATCAATTAATATTTACTACGCATGTTACTTCTCACATAACAGGTATAGAGATTTACTTCACAAGCATATCATCAAAGATCAACTTTCAACTTTCATACATATCTAATATGCATTTCATATATATACATCAACATTTGCATAACATAATATAGCTCAATTAATGCTAATAGTTATCTAGAAGGGGTGGGGGGGGTTGAATAGATATTAAAAAATCTTTTCGCTTTTAAACTTGTTAGTTAATGATGATTAAAACTTAGCGGAATTTATGTTTGTTTTAATCTCTTTTGCAAAGTAGTGGAGTTATGAGAGTGAGGCGCTTATAAGTTATGGCAAGATATAGCAGCTTATAGTATGAACGTAAAAGACATACATGCTTTTAAGTGGTTCAGAGCACTTAAAGCTCCTAGTCCACTCTTCTACTCAACGAGTAGAAATCCACTAAGGATGTCTTTTACAACTTCGAATCACATGATTCCTTCTGACCAAAGCCAGCCTCAGAACTTCTTAGTTCACTTGAACTCTTCAAGTCCAAAGCAGATTTGGCTCTCTTTACGCTTCACTTAGAACTCTTCAAGTCCAGCAGACTTGGTACTCTTCTTCAGCTTGATTGGTAGATGTTGAGTTCTTGATGGTTGCTACTCGCTTGTTGTTTAAGCACTTGTTCGAAAGAATCGAGTAATGAGCAAGCTTTGCTATTTCTCGATCGTAGAGTTGAGCTTTGAGAGTTGTTCACGTTGTTTGTTCAATGCTTGCTTGCTTCTCTCTCATCCGCTTGATTTGCATATATGTGATCTTGAAAACTATCCGTTGATCCATCCGCTGAAGCATTAAATGCGCTTTTGACTTTTTTCGATTCTTTGATGGAGACATTTCGCACATCTTCCGAATCGTGATTCGCCCCATCGACATCGCAGATCGCTTTTCACCTAACACCTAAAAAAGGTGTTTTCCCCTTACCAATGGTACTTTCCTTAGCTTCTTCAATACGCTTTTTGTTGATACTAAGGATATTTCTTATGACTTTGGGACCGGTGAGTACCGCATCATTTAGAATCCATTCTCTTATGTTGGAACCTATCTCCACACAAAAATCATGAGGCTCGACGCTTTTTCGACACAAGACAGATGATACTCTACGATATCAGATCATGGTACTCTACGATTCGTGATCGTGGTGACTTGTCGCCTTGGTGCCCGGTCCGATGCTATCACCGAGAGCACTACGATTTCTCTTTAAGTATTTTGCACACTACGATCTTTGCTTGCTTGAGTTGTAAAACTCTACGCTTTCGAGAGCACACTACGATCGCTGACTTGTAAACTCCACGCTTCTCGAGACACACACTACGATCGCTGAGTTGGCTCGGCAAACGCTGGGACCATTTCTACGATTTCCGAAGAGGTTCTTCTTCAAGGCAGGCACACTACGATCTTTGAAGCTCTACATTTTCGCTTCGACTTCGCAATGTTGATCGATTGATACACTACGATTTCTTCAAGCCTATCTATTACATCTCAAGATCAACCTAACAACTTTGATCTTTCTATCTATACATTCTATTACGTAATGATACACGTTAAGAGCTTAGATCAACCTAACAAAATTTGATCTATCACTAAGTCCTTGTACATATATTACTTGAAGGACTTTACAAATAATCATGAGTATATACATTAAAACATCAAATCATAATATGCATTCTCCCAACAATCTCCCCTATTTGATGTCGACATAACCAAGGAGATTTGTTGTCATGATTATTAGTGTCTAGATGCATTTTGTGAAATTTAAACATGACTTAGTATTTCAAGTTGAGCAAATTGAAATTTCTAGAGAATAAGCATGAATTTATTGATGTTCAAGAAATATTAAATTTAGCTTTACATCAATAAGAATTTAAAGTTTCAACTTATCTCTATTTCTTTGACCTTTTCCTCGAGGATTGGCATACCTCCTCATTTCTTCTTTTCCTCGCTAGCTTCATCCCTTCTCGCTAACTCTTCCAAATTTCACTTGGGCTTATTATCGGGTTGTGATCATGCCTATTCATGAATGTTGGATCTCCAATTGGCATTCTTAGGCCTGTGGTGGTCACATTTGGTGAGTCGGTAGTTGGGCCTCGACTTCTTAATGGTCGAGCCATCAAGACTTCCTCACCGATCGATCGCTGAGTCCGATTGCTTGATCGTGGAGTCTGGTTGGTGGAATTGTCTTCAGGAGGGCTTCGACGCTTGAGCATGAAATTGTCCTCCTCTACCCTTTCTTGGCTTCCTCGACCTCCTCCTCCTCCGCCTTGGCCTCCCCGCCCTCCTTGAACTCCTTTTCCTTTATTCTCCCCTTTATGTCAAGATCAAGGGTTCTGAATGTCCGCAGAAAGTCGATTTACCTCTTGGACAAGCTCGTTTAGTTGGCTTTGTGTTTCGAGCAATGTCCTCTCGACTTTCCTTGATCCGACTTCAGATCTAGCTTCTTTGTTTTTGGAGGGCGTTGAGAACAATGTCACTGTTGTTCCCGATTTACATAAGCTTTTCTCGATTTTTCGATCAAGCTTTCAAAGTTGATGATGTTCTCCAAGATAAGTTTATTTTGGACTTTTTGATTTTTTCGCATTTCAAGAACAACCTCTCTTTGCTTGGTGGCTATCTCGAAGTGAATCTCATCTCATTCCTTCATGCTTTGAAGAATTTTTCGATAATTTCCCTCAACTTTCTTTGTAAGCTCGCCGCTTAGAGTGCTGTGGATATTATTTTGCAAGAAGGATCATTTGATCAAATTGGAGATGAATGAGGTCCGAGTGAGTGTCCGTGCTTTCTTCTATGTTCTTGACCATGTTTTTGGACACTTCATTCAAGTCATCTTTTGTGGGAAGATTTGGAAGAGGATCATTGGTTTGAGGATTGTTGAATGGAGGGATGTTTTTCGGGATTGATCTTGCAGGAGTAGAGAGCAAGATCAAGACTAAAATAGTCATTGGAGGAGGAGGATGGTATGTCCGATGGAGGGCCCCGAGTTTTGATGTTTGGAATATGTGGCTCTCACGATTTCTATTTGGGACTCTACGATGGGGCTAGAGTCGTGGATCGTAGAGATGGTGGTTTGTGGGAGCAAAATGAAGTCGATCAGATTTGGTTCCTCGCCATGTAATTTTGGGATTCTCAGAATCGAAATTGATTTAGTGGATGAAGAATCACTTCCAACCATCGAGGGAATTCATAGAATCGACTAAATGAGGATGATGGCAAGTGATTAACTCAAGAGGGTTGATGATAGACAAGAGACCTCGTGTTTATCCTTTGAGGAAGAGTTGTTGGTAAGCAACTTCTTGGCAAAGTTGAATCTTCCCGGGAATCCATTGGCTAGTAATCGAGATGGTCGGATACTCTTTCAAGCTCCGTAACATGTGATCCCAAGAGTTTAGGATTTGAGCTTGATGATATGGCATCATGGGTAGGTAAGAGAACATCCGATTGTAGAGATAGCTTCTATACCCATCATTGCCTACACCAAGTTGATCTCAAGGTCATCATCATCTTCTTCCTCTCTCTGCTCTCGTTGAGGATTCCATTATCTCAATGGTCTCTTGATGATCTTGCAGACCGTTCTTCTTCATTTTTCGCAGGACCTCTTCTTCGCCATGGAGATATCATGAGGCTCCCCTCAACTTGATCATCTTCTTGTAAGCTCAAAACTCCCCCTCAATTGGAGCATCTTCTCGAGCTTCGTGCATCTCCCCTCACCGGTGTATTTCTATCATGAGAATCTCTGTGGATCTCCCCTCACCGGAGCATTGTCCTCTCGACTTGCTTTTCGACAGCTTCCTCTTGGCAACCATGCTCTTGTCTTCCTTCTTGAGCACTTTTTTCATTCTCAAGGATGTACTTTTTGACCAAAGCTTTCTCCTTGTTTTTCTAGGTCGAGCCACGCCTCGTGGACTTTCTTGAACCTCATTTTGTCCTGCTCAATAGCCCACTATGCTTGATGCAGCTACTTCCTCGCCTCGACATGTTTGGTCCGTGTCTCTACGAACAGTAGAGACTCTACGATCGAGGTGACTGATGGCCTTTTGGACTTATGACCAACTTTGTTCTTCTTCAGGATCTGAGATATGGTAGCTTGATCCTCATCTGCTTCATCTTGTTGTTGCTTTCTTCTTAGCATCCTCAGAGTCTCTATATCAGAGGACTCTACAGGTATATCAGTGGTAGATCCTTGAGGTTCTTCTACCAGTCTAGCCTTTAGCTTCCTCTTGCCCTTGCTTTTTTCTCTAGTAAGGATGTAGGGTTCTCCTTTGTTGGTTTCTTCTTCTTCTTCGATTTCCCTTACAATGCATATATATTTCCGGAAGGCCCGAGTCCTTCAGATCACCAGCTTCTTCCATCGGACTCTGGCCATCATTCTAACATACTCACCGGGTTCCTCTTCCAATTTTCAAACAATTTTTCGGGTCATACGTCTGCTTTGGGTTGATAGCTTTCTCCTTCTTCATCCCCAATTTTGTCACCCAGGCGATTGTAGAATGATACTTATGAATCGCCCATAGAGCATCTTTTGAGGGCTTTTTGACTTCTTTTGAGTTGATGATCCACTTACCAATCCAATCGAGCAATAGGGCTCCATAGTTGAGTTGTATTCCATAACACATGGAATCATGAGCTTAAGTTGTACTTCATTCACAGAGTCATGACCTGAGCTCTTGCAGCATATACATTTCCCAACTATATCGGCTAGAAATTCATACCTCTGTGGGAACTCCTTCTTCTTGTACCCTTTCACAGAGGGGAGTTTCTTGTGATGCATTCTTCTAAGTCCCTCTTGGAAGTCTACGCTATCTATGAATGGATGCCCTTCATTTTTGAGACCTAGGGCGAGGTTGATGTCTTCGGCCTTCAGTCTGATTTCCACTTCCCTTACTCTCGTAGTGATGGTGTCGTTTTCAAACACACCATTCCTGTAGAACTCTTTCACTAACATGGGATAGATCAATGTGTCTGTGCTCAAGGCTTCTTCGAGACCTGCCTTCTTCAGTAAGGCCAGAGTCTTGTGGAATTTGGGTTCGAGCTATTTTGAACTCACAAAACAGAGTCTCAGAGTCTCGAGATAACACCGAAGTCGCCATTGATTTTCTTTGCCGGAAGTGAGATTTAACCGAGCTTTTTTCCGATTTAGGGTTTCGCTTTGAGAGAGAGGAGAGAGAGATAATCTTTTGAACTTTCGATTTCAAAAAATACGATTTCAATTTGTACTTGTAACTTCCCTCTCTCCTTTTTTGCTTAGTGGGATGTGTGTCGACTTTTTGCTTGGCTCTCTACGATTTTGATCGATAAGGATTGTACCGATTTGCCCTCGCTCCCGCAGCAGTCGAGGTGTCCTTAGGGGAGGACTACGATCGCTGAGGTAGTTTTTGATCGTTGAGTGCTTTGAGCACGATCGTCGAAGTTGTCCAAGATTCGTGGTCGATCCGATCGTCGAGTCCGCCCAAAGATTCGTCGAGTCTCGATCTACGATCGTCCGAGTCGTCCCAAAGATTCGTCGTGGTCTCGATCTACGATCGTCGAGTCGCATCAAAGATTCATCACGTGTTCGATCTACGATCGCCGAGTCTCGACCGGATCCTTGTGATGAGTTTTTGACATAGCATTCTTTTTTAAGGTAACTCAGAAGGGCCAACCTCTTGGAGTGAGTCAAAGGTTAGGTTTGTTCTCGAGGCGCTTATCGAGGGATTGCCGTGTTTTGAAGCTTATCATCACTGTGATGCATTCTTGCTTTTTGTTGATGGGGCTTTTGTCATCGCTGAGTCCGCACTACGATGGTCGAGTCTTTGCTACGATCGCTGAGGTAGTTTTGTCTCTTCAACTCTACGATCGTGGACTTCCCTTGATCATGTCTACGATTTTGAGTTTAGCCTTCAGATCTCATTATGGTTAGCACAATCTAGAGCATATATTTTATGGTTGTAGATTTAGCATGCCTAGCTCACTTATTAACTTATTAAATCTGGATTCATCTAGAGGTTTTGTAAAAACATCAGTAAGTTGAGTTTCAGTAGGGATATATTGTAAAGATATAGTTCCATTTTGTACATGATCCCTAATGAAGTGATACCTTATTTCTATATGCTTAGTCCTAGAATGCATAATAAGATTATGAGTTATTGCTATGGCACTTGTGTTATCACAGTTGAATGGGAATAGATTTGAAATCAAACCCATAGTCAACTAGTCGATTTTTCATCCATAGATCTCGAAAGCACAAAGAAATTGCCAAATAAAGAATGTATTCAAATTTTCCGCAGCTTGAAGTAGACACTCGAGTTTTGCTTTTTGCTAAACCAGACACAAGTCTGCTTTCTAGCAATCGATGTGCCATCGGTACTTTTTTCTATCTATTTTGCATCCCGCAAAAATCAAGAGATCGTGGTATCCCGTTAGTTCAAATGAGGATTCCTTGGGGTACCAAAGCCCCAAGTAAGGTGTACCTTGAGATACCAAGATCCTCTTTACAAAGCAGATAAATGTGACTCTTTAGGTTAGCCTAAAATCTAGCACATATGCATGTTGCAAACATTATGTCCGGGTCCATCGCGCTAGATATAAAAGAGAACCTATCATACCTCTCAGATTGAGTTATATCAATACTTTTACCTTTTTCATCTTTGTCAAGCTTGGTTGCAGGAGCAATTGGTTTTTTTCATGGGAGAGGCCGATTCCATGCCATACTTTTGAGTAAGTCTTTGATGTACTTGGCTTGGTTTATGAAAATTCCTTCATCACCGCTTTACTTGCAAATCCAAGGAAGAAATTCAAATTTCACCCATCATGCTCATTTCAAACTTGCTCAGATCACCTTAGAGAATCTCTTGCATAACTTTTCGTCAAGAGAACAAAAAAATAATATCATCAACATATATTTGAACTAATAAGACTTTGTCTTTATGCTTTCTAAGAAACAGTGTGGTATCTACTCTACCTCTAGTGAACCCATTTTCAATTAAGAAGTTAGTTAGTGTTTCATACCATGCTCTAGGTGCTTGTTTAAGACCATATAAGGCTTTGTCTAATCTATAAACATAATTGGAAAGAGATGGATTGATGAAACCTGGAGGTTGCTCTACATAGACTTCTTCTTGGAGTTCTCCATTTAGGAATGCACTTTTGACATCCATCTGAAAGACTTTGAACTTCATGTGAGCAAAGAAAGGCAAGAAAGATTCGATGGCTTCTAGTCCGCAACAGTAAAATGTCTCATCGTAGTCAATGCCTTCTTCTTCGAGAGTAGCCCTTTGCCACTAATCTTGCCTTGTTCCTCGGTTATAACTCCATCTTCATCCATTTTGTTTTCAAGACCCACTTGGTTCCAATGACACAGATGACTTTTTTGGTCTTGGTACCAATCTCCATACTTTGCTTCGCTCAAATTGGTTGAGTTCTTCCCGCATGGCTTCTATCCAACTAGAGTCTTCCATAGCATCCTCTATCTTCTTTGGTTCTATTTTGTGATAGAAAGCTTAGATAAAAGCATTCATTTTGAGTGGTAGCTCTTGTTTTGATTTCAGCACTCTGGATCTCCAATGATTAGATCCCGAGTGTGATCTCCGCCCATCTCTGCACGGCATTGGGACATCCGTCCCGATGCCTTCTTGTCTTAAGTCTTCAAGATCTATTTCTTCTTCTTGTGTGGAGGTTCGTTGTCTTGCATAGACCTCTCTACGATCTCATTTTTGTTGCTCAACGATTTCACTATCCGCACTACGATCGTAGTGTTGAGCTCGACGACTTCATTCAGAAGTGTCTGCATTTATCTGGTCGTAGTGTCTTGAAGCTAATCGTGGTTGTCTAAGTCTGTTTCATCAAAGATGATGTGAATCGAGACTTCAACACTCAAAGTGTCTTCTTTGTTGAACACTCTGTAGGCCTTATCGTCTGCGGGCATATCCAAGAAAGATTCTTCATTCGACTTGGGCTAAAATTTTGTCGTGCATCGCTTCCATTGTTGAGAATGTAGCATGCACAACCGAAAAAACATGAAAGTAGTCGACACTTGGCTTTCTTTCCTTTTCCATACTCGAGGTGCCTTTTTGATCGTAGAGTGTATCGTTGATCCGTTTCTCGCAGTAGCATGCAAAGTGTTGATGCCTTCTCGCCTGTAAGTATTTCAGTGATGAGTCAGCCGCTAGTAGAGTTCTTCCAAATTTCTATCAAGGTTTCGTTCTTTCTTTCACTACTCCATTCCATTTTGTCGAGGAGTTCGTGGAGTCGAAAAGTTATGATCGATGCCATTGTTCGTGCAGAATCGGGTCCATTTTTTGAGAAGTCAAATTTCTTCCATGATCACTCCTTATGGCCTTGATTTTCTCTCTTTCGCTCATCATCACCACCGAACATCTTGATTAATTGGGAGCTCGTTTCATCCTTTGAAGTTAGGAAGAATACCCATGTGAATCTGGTGTAGTCATCGACTATAACTAGAGAGTATCTTTTTCCTCCAAGACTAGTTGTTGGAATTGGCCCAAATAGATCCATGTGGAGCAACTGCAGGGGCTTGTCGATAGAGTTGGCAGTTTTGCTCTTGAATGAGCTTCGTTTGCTTTCCAAGTCGATGTGCATTGCATGGCCTTTTTTTTCGAAGTTGAACTTAGGTAGGCCAAAGAATCTAGATCTTTTGATGCCGCTTTGACATGCTTTTGAAGTTTAAGTGAGACAAACCGCCTATGCCATAGCTAATTTCATTTCTTCGAGATGCTTTTTGCCGTAAAAACATATTGTCTCGTCTCGAGCTTAGTCGACCAAGATTCACCGTGTAGACATTTTCTTCTTGTCCCTGTTAGCTTTACAAACAGATGTCTTCAAATCTCGACTTGACATTGGTTGTTGAGGAATGTTACTTGATGACCCTTGTCGCAGAGTCGATCGATGCTTAGAAGGTTGTGTTGAGACCTTCCACATATGCTACTTTGTCGAACGACATCGCACCATTGCCAAGCAGAGCCATATCCTCTTGTCTTGCCCGAGCCGTTGTCTCCAAAGATGACTGAGGGACCCTCCTTTCTATGTAGTTAGATAGAAGGGCTTTGTTCCCGGTCATGTGCCTTGAGCATCCACTGTCCAGATACCATGTAGTGATCGTGGAGCTCTTTTTTCCGCCAAAACATTGAACCTTCATTTTGGTACCCATATTTGCATGGGTCCTTCTTTGTTAGTGTGCTTTGGGGACCCAAATCTATTTAATCTTGGGTCTTACATGCATGGAATTATAATAACACTTGGCAAATTTTGTGACCATATTTATCAGATATAAAACATCTAGTATGATGCATGCCTGTGTGTGTATGATGATTCATCCTCCATTTGGACTTGTGTGGTTCTTTAGTTGTCCTTCTGTTAAACTGATTCTCATTCTTCCACGTGTCCTTGGATTTCATAAATAGTGATGAGTGTGCCTTACCTTCACTGCATCTTCCCAGCTTGATTCAGTAGAGTTGGTCTTGCTTGACTCTACGATTCTTCGAGGTTGGTGAGTAGAGGTTAGGTTACTCTTCTCTTTTATGAAGCCCAGGCCAGCATGAGATCCTTTACTCCTTTGAGTGTGAATGGAAACAGTAGAACAAGGTTGAACTGGTTCTTCCTTCTGTGAGGATTTCACAAAGGTAATGCTTCTACTAAAACTCGAGGCATTACTAGTGCTAGTTTTTTTTATTTTTTCCACACATGGCTCTCGAGATGGATTCCCAAAGCCTAAGCCTGTTCTCGTCGAATGTACTTCTCCGACCAGAGAGAGCAGGAGTCCATGGATGATGAGGATTTGTTCCATGTAGAGATAGTCTTTTCTAGATCCTCAATTTTAGAGGTTAGATTAGACTCTCTTTGTGCATCGAGTTTATTTGTCTATTTTAAGATCTCATTCTCAAATTTCAAGCTCGAGAGAGAGAAGGTTAGTACTTTTAAGGGTATGTTTTCAAGCTCTTCTTGAACTTTCTTCTTCTCTCTTGAAGAAGTGAATGATCCTTAGACAAAACTCGAACCACTTCATGTATTGATGTAGATCGCTGGTTATGCCATGCAAAGGCGCTTCTTAAATCATTTATGTCTACATCAGGTGAGTTGAAGTCAAATACCTCATCGAGACTTACATCATGTATGTTGAAGTTTTGTTTGTCCTTTGCATGTTTGGCCATTAGGCACAGATTAGCCATTTGTGGTTCTTCATCATCTCCAGAGTCAGGATTGGAGTCATTGTCTGAATCACTCCACGATCCTCCTCTACCTACTGTGCCTTTTTCTCTCTTCCGAGGCCTTTTGTTGCCTTTTGTATTCCTTCTTTGCATGTGATTTCTTCTTTAGTTCTTCTCTCGAGAGGTTTGTTGTAGCTTGGCAAATGAAGTGGGCCAAGCTTCTTTGCAGCTTGTAGCATAGATCATTCATTTGCTCCTCGGTCGTCAGAATTGTCGACCTTCTTTTCGCTTGTTGGTTTGCTTTCGACGCATGAACCTTCTTAGTCTTTTTTACCAAAGATAGCAAGGTCTTCATCATCGCCCTCATCATAATCAGAGTCAATCTCGTTGTTGACCTTTGATGCACCTTCAGCTTGCCTTGAGAGCAACACCCTTATCCTTCCTTCTTCCTTCTCGATAGGGTTTCATTCGTTGAGTCACCAGCTTCAGATGTCGAGATTGCCATATAGTCGTTGAAACTATCATCTCGTGAAGATTCTTTCGACTCTCTTATAGAAGTTGGTTTTGGCATCCCACCGCCGGAGAGGGCTCTCATGAACTTTTTATGATCGATCTTTGTTAGGATAGATCTTCCCATATGCTCGTAGAGAGTCGAGCGTAACGTTGAATCTCTCATAGGTGGTAGTTACGCTTTTCTCCTTGAACATGAGCAAACATCTCATACCGTTTGTGTCGAGTGATTGTTTGTTTTTCTAACTTCTTCGGGCCTTCTTCGCATGATCAACAAGTGCTTCCCAAACCTCCTTAGCTATTTTTTGTTGTTGACAACATTTTCTAAACAGATCGCCTTCTAAGGATTGGAACAGATGTTTTCGCCCTTTTGTCAAGTTCGGACTCTCTCTTCTCGTTGTCTTCATCCACTCTTCTTTAACCTTGATTTGTATTCTGCTTTGGATCGTCGCTGGTTGGTGCAAGCTTTGTTGGAACATAGGGCCCATTTCGAACTGGTCTCAAATAGATCTTCATCTATCGAGTCCATGTATATGCTTGCATCCCGACTTTCCAGTTTGCAAATTTATCCTTGTTGCACATTGGTGGCTTCACGCCTCCTCCAAATTCCTAGATTCGCTTGGTACGTGTGCCATCGATCTACTAAAGCTTGTAAGTCAGATATAATAGAAACCGCTTTGATACCAATTGTTAGTTCCTAGTAGGCACAATAGTTATCTGTAAGGGGGGGGTTGAATAGATATTTAAAAATCTTTTCGCTTTTAAACTTGTTAGTTAATGATGATTAAAACTTAGCGGAATTTATGTTTGTTTTAATCTCTTTTGCAAAGTAAAGTGGAGTTATGAGAGTGAGAGCAGCTTATATAGTTATATAGTATATAGCAGCTTATAGTATGAACGTAAAAGACACAAATGTTTTAAGTGGTTCGTAGCACTTAAAGCTCCTAGTCCACTCTTCTACTCAACGAGTAGTAGAAATCCACTAAGGATGTCTTTTACAACTTTCAATCACACAGATTCCTTCTAGACCAGTTAGCTAGGAACTTCTTAGTTCACTCTTGAACTCTTCAAGTCCAAAGCAGACTTGGCTCTCTTATAGCTCACTTAGAACTCTTCAAGTCCAACAGCAGACTTGGTACTTCTTCTTCGCTTGATTGGTAGATGTTGAGTTCTTGATGGTTGCTACTCGCTTGTCGTTTAAGCACTTGTTCGAAAGAATCGAGTAATGAGCAAGCTTTTGCTATTTCTCGATCGTAGAGTTGAGCTTTGAGAGTTGTTCACGTTGTTTGTTCAATGCTTGCTTGCTTTCTCTCATCATCCGCTTGATTTGCATATATGTGATCTTGAAAACTATCCGCTGATCCATCCGCTGAAGCATTAAATGCGCTTGAATTTTTTCTCGTTCTTTGATGGAGACATTTTCGCACATCTTCCGAATCGCATTCGCCCACCGACACACCGCAGATCGCTTTCTCACCTAACACACCGAAAAGGTGTTTTCCCCTTACCAATGGTACTTTCCTTAGCTTCTTCAATACGCGCTTTGTTGCATACTAAGGATATTTCTTATGACTTTGGGATCGGTGAGTACCGCAGCAACGCTTAGAATCCATTCCTCTTATGTTGGAACCTATCTCCACACAAATCATGAGGCTCGACGCTTTTTCGACACAAGACAGATGATACTCTACGATACGTGATCATGGTACTTCACGATTCAGATCGTGGTGACTTGTCGCCTTGATGCCCGGTCCGATGCTATCACCGAGAGCACACTACGATTTCTTTAAGTATTTGCACACTACGATCTTTGCTTGCTTGAGTTGTAAACTCCACGCTTTCGAGAGCACTACGATCGAGACTTGTAAACTCCACGCTTCCACAAGACACACTACGATCGCTGAGTTGGCTCGCAAACGCTGGGACCATTTCTACGATTTTCGAAGAGGTCCTTCAAGTGCACACACTACGATCTTTGAAGCTCTACGCTTCTCGCTTTGACTTCGCAATGTTGATCGATTGATACACACGCATTTCTTCAAGCCTATCTATTACATCTCAAGATCAACCTAAAACTTTGATCTTTCTATCTATACATTCTATTACGTAACGATACACGCTAAGAGCTTAGATCAACCTAACAAATTTGATCTATCACTAAGTCCTGTACATATATTACTTGAAGGACTTTACAAATAATCATGAGCATATACATTAAAACATCAAATCATAATATGCATTCTCCCAAAAGTCATTCTAGGCCAAGTTAAAGCAACTAGGTGAAACTCTAAATCTCATTTCATAGCTAACTAAGCCATGTGTGTATGTTATTACGTTTAGAACTTTAAGTCCACAAGTTACTTTAAGTTCGTTCTCAAAGTTTCAAGTTTTCTTTAGAAAATCATTTGTTAAAGCATTCCATTATGAGTAAGGTAATCTTAGTTATATGACATGTCTATTATCATGCATATTCATGTCTTATCACTTAGAACAACATATTTTATTGTCCGGAGCACTACACTTGCGTATGTACATGTCCGACGCCCTCCAATTGCCTTCAAATTCGTAATAGTCATAAATATGACTATTTTGACCCTGTCTAAAGACCTCAAATTTAAAAACTTAAAGAACAGAAGTTGTAGGTCTATTCGTCCTCGTTCCGAATCATCTTAAATTGCCTCAATCGGAGTCTGTATGAAAATGTTATGTCTATTTTAATAGAACATGTCACACTAGTCACACATTGGGCGTGGCCGCACCCAATTCCTTCACCATGCCAGCATGCCCGCTCCATTAGGCAAATACCATACCTTGCACTCTCGGACGGTAGCGCCAAGACTTTGGCCTCGCCCAGTTTATAGTTTCTGTCATATCTTTTAAGTCCGAATTAGTTTGTTTTCGATTTGTTGAACTCGTTAAACTCTTAGCTACTCATCTACAGACTAATTATAACACTTCAAAAAACATTAACTAACCCAAATATTAATTCAAAACTTATGTTCATACTAAAATTTCATGTTTTGACAAATTTAGCGAATTCATTCACTACGAATTCGTTTCTAAACCAAATTAGTTCGCTTAACTTTCGTTGATTTTGTATTAACCATATTAACAACTTCTAACAGAAAATTACAGATTGCAACAAGTTTTAGCCATCAATTTTGTGACTCAAAAGCAACTATTTCTTGTTATTACTAAGAATTTACAAAACTTAGAACTCAAGAGCATTAAGGTTAGAATCATTACCTCTTGGTTGCTCTAATTTGCTATCTATAGCGCTCCAAACCTCTGATTTTTCTCAATTCTATCAACCTCTCATAGCCAATTTTCTCAGATAATTTATCAAACGGGAAAAAGAAGAAGGAGACTCTATTTATAGAGGAAGTGTTGTCCATACAATGGTTGTGTCCAACAATTTAAACCAAGAGGAAGAAGAAGAGTCCAACAGATGTTGAAGAGTTGGTGACCAACTCCATCTTCCTCCATCCCTCTAGCCATCATCAACTCTAACTAGCCATTTTATTTCTCAGCAATGGTAGAGTTAGACCATTGGCCTATACACGACGTGTTAAATGAAGTGAGACAATAAATTTGGGACAAGCAGTTGGTTTTGGTTTATAGTAGAAAAATAGTTGTTACAACACTTAGGTTTATTTCCCTTTTTACTTACAAAATGTAACATTAAGGTGTTATTATTATTATCTTGTGATAAGTTGGGGATACATACACACACACACACACACACACACACACACACACACACACACACACACACACACACACACACACACATATATATATATATATATATATATATATATGTACCTACCCACATGTAGGAAGTATATTTATATACTCCAATATATTATCCTATATCCCATGTACATTTGGGCTAGTCCAAATAATATTTTAATTGGGATAATTATAATTCAGTTGGGTACTCTTAACCCATTATCTCCTATCACACATAAATATCAAAATGATCAATGTCAATCATTTATTCTCTTTTAATAATTTCAGTCAAACCTTTAGTCTAGTTTAACTTTAATACTCATGCCACACAAGGCTCATTTTATCTCATTTACTAGAGTTATATAACTCAAGCTCATTTTTTCTATAATAAAATATTAGGGGTCTAGGCCATGTTTGGCTTTTCCCCAATTCTACATTATTTTATTATTTATTTAATATAAAGTTTGTGTCACACTTTACCTTAACATTTAATTACCTTAAATGATTATATACTATGAACTTATACTTATAATACAAAAATAATCATTACCCTTAGAATAATTAACCTTTACTCCATTATTTAAATTATATAATTATAAGTATAATTATTCGATTGTACTAAGACAACTTCTTCAACCTTTACATTTAGCGCATTTCAAATATTAATATAATATATAAATCTCTAACTAATATTTACTTATATATATATATATATATATATATATATATTAGGTTTCTTCTATTATTCATCACCCATTTTCCATTATCATCTTTCAAGTATTAAATCCTTTCATATATTATCATATTATATAATATATAAAAATAGCAAATTTAATTAACATAATCATTTCATTTTCTTCATGTAATGTAAATACATTAATTCACCATTTTACTTGAGTGAATTACTCCTTTCATTCAATTTACTACCACACAAGGCTTTAGCATTATATTATAATATTAAATAATATAACTTAATTAACCAATATTAATTTCCATAAATAAATTCTCATTCAATTCATGATTCGTTATCTTAATCCATTCATGGACAGTTGGAACACCAATTATGATCCTTATTATAACATATTAGTTACTAATACACCAATCCTAAAGTTCAGATTACACGAACTCATCATGAACTATCTATGTAGCGTGGCGCTACTAGTCTTTAAGCTTGAGAGTGGCGGCGGTGGCACCCACCTTAAGTTAGGACGCATACATGTTATGCATCAATAGAAACAGAACTCAACTTGCAAATCCTTTAACATGCTCCATACATGCTATCTCATCATACTAACCAAAATAAATCTCCAATGACTACATTCTTCAATAATTTAGACATTAAACTTCAAGTTCAACTCTTCTTTCTTTAAACTATACATTTAACCATATCCCAATATTAGTCAATAAATCTCTAACTAATATTTATCTAAAGATATATCAATTTTCTTCTCTTGTCAACAACGTACGTATATACAAGTCCAAACCTAGCACACATCGAGTCTTTAATGGTATTCAATATAGTACACTGAGTGGTTTTCCACAAACAACCAACAAATTAGTTTCTGTCTCGTCTACACTATTTTCACAGTGAGTTAGATCGGTTACTAATTCGTATATACCTTCGCTCTCTGAAGAAATCGTTTAGCCCAGATCCTATACATCCACCATTAAAGGGTATAGTTGCACTGCCTTAGACTTGATACATACTCATACATATACTCAAGAAATTGATGATTATCAAAGATATTTAATGTCACCAACTTACTATCATAAAATAACTTTATAAATTATTTAATGTTGATAGATAAATTTCTATCCATCTTCTTTACTAATTCATCTCTACAATTTATAACAAATATATAATAATGATATATATTTATTAAACACAACATCACTTATTACATAGCTCATATTATCCTATGTAACACAATACTACATACCTCGTAGCACATTTATATATTCTTGTTTGAACCCATCTCATGCTTTAAGAATTTTATTTACTATATTCTTATTTTAATGTTTTTTGAAAATTTGGGTTCTTACATCCTCTCTCCCTTATAAGGATTCTGTTCTCGGAATCACTAGAACATCCTCTACTCGGTGCTATTCTAAATATTACATATTCTTTTGAATAATTTTATCCATTCTCTTTTCGAAAGTTTTATTATAACTTGCCCACTTGCATTTTACCACATTCTCCTTTCTAAGGAACATTCTACTCACTACATTAATCACACAGAAGAATAAGAGTCTTCCACGATTTTTCAATAATCAAAAAGTAGTATGAATAACTCAGATTCCAATTTATGCTGAGGGGTCACACAAGACCATGAACTAGTGCTTCAACACAATCCTTCACACTGCAAACTAGAGTGTTTATCAATCACAAAGACTGAAAACACCCTCCACACGTACACTAGGTGGCTAGCCTATTGTACCACTACGTTGGGCCGCAATGTAGTGTTTTGTAACGACTACATGGGTTACGTTCGGAACCATTGTCCCCGAAAATATGTTCACTTATAGGGTTGTTCACCTCAGCTTTTCAACATCTGAATCCGCACCAGAGCAATCTGGTTCGGCACAAATAATCAAGAATGCTTGAATTCCATAAATATTTTCTAAAAGCCGTCTAGCTGAATCAAATAGCTTAGACTTTTATAAATAATTCGGACATCAATCAAAATAATTTAGCCAAATTAATCGACCTTCTTCATAATTTAAAAGAAAACAAAATTTCTTTTATGACGTCATGATACCGTACCAGATTAGTAGTACGTTGAGGATTCCGCCATTATGTGACTTTTTCATATTACATCACACCATAGTGAGCTGACGATCTTTCGATCACAACCAACACTAGGTTATTTGCATTGATGACTCCATCGTTTACCATTTTTACACCATATCAAATGATGCACATGGTTAGAAATACATTTTGAAAATTTTCAAATCATTTTTGTCTTAGCCGAAACAATTAGCATAAACATATGGATAACGGTATTGTTTTTAAAACATCATTGGTTCAATCACATGATCCAATGTTTTTCAGGAAAATAGAAGTACAAACATCAGCACGAAGTCAATAAAATTTGAAAATCTAGCAGAGCTAGAGGATTTAGAAAATTCATGTTTCTCCATCAACTTCAATCTTTACTACATTACTTCACTCTACCAATCTTCAACACCATCAATGCTTACTATACCAAAATTTCTAACTTCATAACATATATATACCCAATATAGTCCATCAAACTTACCACACTTTGGAAATCCAGGAACGTGCCATAATCATATAAGTTTAAGAACTTATCCTAGTCAGACCATAGGTGTCCATTCGCTAAGGGGTTCAAAACATACCATATGATTATGAGTCACGAACTAACCCTAAGTATGAGTTTTAAGAACTCGCAACTTAACCTTATATTCTCTAACTATAACCTATCTATTTGTTATACACATGAGAAAAGAATCACCTTTTCAAAAAGTATATAACAAATAGCGCGACACAGACATTTCAATGATTATCAGTGCCAGAAACTAAGTGGTTTTTACACCAAGTACAATTCCCCACCCATAACAAGGAATTATACAACTTAATTGCTGACATGGGTCCTCAATTGAAATCCCACCTAACTCTATCTTACACTTAACTTGCTCTTTGCTCGATACGAATTCTTCGTATCTCATCACATACAACTCCTCATGAGTTCACATCGTACCATTTCACAGTACATTCTCTTATAGCATCAAGCTATACATACTTAGTCATTACAGACTATTTATCACTTCATAGCTCATTCTGATCACGTCCTGATCATCAATTTACCTTAGGGTTCTTTCCATATTATCAACAAAACTCTATTATCTTTGTCATATTCATCTTATAGACATCATCTTAACATCTTTATTACCGGAGTTGGGAAATTCCTGAATTCTCATTCTCTAGATACTTCAAGATTCTTCTTTGAATCTTCACTTATATATTTTAATCTTTATCTTTCTCTCTTTCTCTCTCAGTTTATAGCCTAAGGTGCACTTACCTAAAGTTTATAACCTACAACTTTGATACCAACCTGTGACGCCCCCAAATCTGGGTCCCTTCGAACCTCGAATTTGGTCCGCCACGATACTACTATCGTTAAACTATTTATATCTTTTATTCATAACTTAATGAATATAACTTTACTTATTACAATTTAGAATATAAATTCTTTCCATTTCCAGGATCTATGTAATGACCCCAAACTTTTATAAGTTTCAAATCTTGGTCATTTATCATCCCTGTCTTACATCATATTCGATGTTGTAAAAATATGCGGAATAATTTAAACTTTTTCAATTTCCTTTGAAAAGAAAATCTTTTATTGATTTCTTAACTTGAATTAATTACATATCCTTGAATCAAATTATGTTATGATTCATTATATTCGAATTACAGTATAAATTTTTACATCTCGATTCGAATTTCTCTATGTATCTCATAGTACAACTTAACATGTATTACGCATCATAAACTACTATTATGTACATTTCCTAGAACCTAAACATGGTTCAAGAGTATATATTTAAACAAATGAATCAATCTACTTTGATATTATTGATCTTTATCAATCAAGTAACACATAATCTTTACCGTGTGTCCTTAACCTGTAAAAGTGGTTATTTACAAGGGTGAGCTCTATATCCCAACAATTCTAACAGTTTTCATGCAGTACATAGCATATAATAGCATATTCAATTCATGCATTCATAATCAATTATTATTTACTACGTATGTTACTTCTCACATAACAGGCATAGAGATTTACTTCACAAGTATATCATCAAAGATCAACTTTTAACTTTCATACATATCTAATATCCATTTCATATATATACATCAACATTCACATAGCATAATATAGCTCAATTAACAGTTATCGAATTCATATAACAAATAGAAACTGAAAGACTTGTCTGATTCGTAGTTTATCAACTACAACTTAACTGCGTATCGCTAATTGCACTTCGTGTATCCCTACACAATTATATAATCATGGATTCAAACCCATTAGTCATACATTTCATACGCTCCTAATATAAGAACAAACTATTATTTCCTAACGTGGATTCATTTTTACTTGAACTTAGGATAACCATGAGACTAGCTCATTCTACTATCATATTTATCTAAACAATCTTGTTTCATATCTTGTAGTCCTTAAGGACAATATATAACCATAACTTAAGACCATGCAGTTAACAAACTGCTGTTGGTCACTCACAGAATGGCGGCGGTAGTCTTTGCATTTAAGCTTGAGAGTGGTAGCGGTGGCTTACTCCCAAATTAAAACCAGACTTGAGCTTTTCATTGCTCAGTTTAGTCTTAACCTACTATGCATTCTGATACATACTATAAACATACATCAAGTAGGTTCTGATATTTCTTCAAGTTCACATTTCAAATCATTTAGTTTTGAATTATATAGTTCTTTATTCTCATCAACAAGGCTTAACAACTTCTTTTAACAAAGGTTCAATGTTTATAAGCTTTTAAACCTTATATTGGTACTAACAAGTCTTTAATATGCATGTTCACATATATCTATCTTATTTACATAGGCATAACATGGTTCATTACTTGAAAACGTATTTTAAACTACACTTGAAAGGTCCAATTCATGTTTAGCTAGACGATGAACATATTTGTCATGTCTAGAGGCATAAGGCGTTCAAGTTCGCTTTTAAAGGTCATTCTAGTCCAAGTTAAAGCAACTAGGTGCAACTCTAAATCTCATTTCATAGCTAACTAAGCCATGTGTGTATGTTATTACGTTTAGAACTTTAGGTCCACAAGTTACTTTAAGTTCGTTCTCAAAGTTTTAAGTTTTCTTTAGAAAATCATTTGTAGCATTCCATTACGAGTAAGGTAATCTTAGTTATATATATATATATATATATATATATCTATTATCATGCATATTCATGTCTTATCACTTAGAATGACATATTTTATCGTCCGGAGCACTACACTTGCGTATGTGCATGTCCGAAGCCCTCCGATTGCCTTCAAATACGTAAAAGTCACAAAGATGACTATTTTTACCCTTACTAACGAATTCAAATTTAATAAATTAAAGAACAAAAGTTGTAGGTCTATTCGTCCTCGTTCCGAATTATCTTGAATCGCCTCAATCAAAGTCTGTATGAAAACGTTATGGGTATTTTACCAGAACATATCAAAACAGTCACACCAGTCACACATTGGGCGTGGTCGCGCCCAATTCCTTCACCATGCCAGTGGCATGGCTTGCTTATTAGACAATACCACCAGCTTGGCTAGCGCTAGCTGCCTTTCTTGATTCTGATTTACGCCATATCTTCCTCATTTTAAGTCCGAATTAATTTGTTTTTGATTTGTTGAACTTGTTATACTCTTAGCTACTCATCTACAGACTAATTATAACACTTCAAAAAACATTAACTAACCCAAATATTAATTCAAAACTTATGTTCATACTAAAATTTCATGTTTTGACAAATTTAGCGAATTCATTCATTACGAATTCGTTTCTAAACCAAATTGGTTCGCTTAACTTTCGTTGATTTCATATTAACCATATTAACAACTTCTAACAGAAAATTACAGATTGCAACAAGTTTTAGCCATCAATTTTGTGACTCAAAAGCAACTATTTCTTGTTATTACTAAGAATTTACAAAACTTAGAACTCAAGAGCATTAAGGTTAGAATCATTTGTTAGTTCCCAGTAGGCACACATAGATCAAGAGGGGGGGGGGGGGGGTTGAATAGATCCTTTTTAATGTCAAATACTTTTCTCGTTTATTTTGTGTTGCTAATAAATTAACATATAATAAACATAAGAATCTTTTCAAGTACATCGGAATAAGAAAAAGATCCCCTTCATTGATATATTCATAATCATACATACATTGTTCTTAGAGTTAGTTCAGTGGTAAGCAGTTAATACATGCATAGCAGTTATATCAGTTAAGTACATAATGTAAATGACATAAAGTAAAAGACACAAGGGATTTTAAGTAGTTCAGAGACACAAATTCCTAATCCACTCTTCTGCTTTCAACTAGCAGGATTTCCACTAAGGAAGGGCAGCACCCTGCATCACTAAGATTCCTTCAAGCCCAGCAGCCTTGGGACTTCAGTTCACTAAGAACTCTTCAAGGCTAGCAGCCTTGGAACTTCTCTATTTCCCTAGGAACTCTTCAAGCCCAGCAGGCTTGGAACTTCATTTAGTCCCTCCGGACAAGGACCCCTCAGGCCCTGGCTTCTTCTTCTTGTTGTTATTTGTTGTTGTTGTTGGTGCTGAGCTGCTAAGATGTCTTTAAGCTTGATCATCTTTCGTACTTAGCAGCTTGGTGTGGTCCTCTTTGCATTCTACTTCGAGTCTGGACCACATCTTCTTTGGTGCAGCTGATCTTCTTCTATTCTGCTCATCTTCATATAGTATCAGCTGTGCACCATCACTATTTCCTGAACCTTTCTTAACATGTTGGCATACATGGTTCTGCACTTGCTCTGGTTCAGCTTTAGGTTCATGGCAAATCATAGAGTGGCTCTCAGGATCTACCTTATGCTTTGCCACTCTTCTGAATGATATCTTCCTGTCCTTCTCGGTTCTCAGCTTAGATGCCAATTCAAGTGGTATTCTCATCTTTCTTGAGTGAATCTTTGGTCTGTTCAAGTCCTTCTTCAAAGCTGCTTCACTTCCACCTTCGTAGTCTCACTGTCACTGAGACTTGTTCTGTTAAGCTCAGGTGGAACTCGTAGAGTCAACATTAGCATTCTACTAACTCAACGATTCTGCAACATAGAAATCATCAACAACACTTGATCTTCGAAACTTTTTTGATTTATACTCTTTCCCAATCTTCCCGTTGGAAAGTAGCCGTTGAAAGCTTTTTGATTTGCTTCACAGATCTCAAGTTATTTGGTGTAGACTACAGATATGACATGACATCCCCTTTTCTAACTTTCTGACACTGCAGTCTATTGTTTCACCTACCCCGTCAAATATGTTACTTTGATGTATCGGGCATGTCGACGATTTTATTTCCTACTTCTGATTTCTTGATCAGAGGTTTTCTTTTTGCATGGATGCTCTCAATAAGCTCTTGTCTGAATATTAATCTTCAGATTGAACCGTTGCCAATGCTTCAATCTTCTGATGACCGAACTCTACAATTCTGATGCATGTTTTCTTGGACCTGATCGTAGTGTCTTGTTGACTTTTGTTAATTGACATGTAGAGACAATGCTACGATCTTTGAAGAGTGTTCATTTGATCTTCAGTGTAGAACACCTCTTCCTTTTATTGTGCAGTGCTTCAACACTTCTGTTTGCCTTGACTGTTCTCAGATACTGATGGCTTGACTCCTTTCTCTAGCCCCTTCTGAATAGCAAGACACTTCAGATTTGTGGCATGTCCAGCTCGCTTTGTCCTTGTGATCTCCTGTTCACTTATCATCAATGGACTTACCGAATGCTTAATCA
Source organism: Panax ginseng (assembly GCA_020205605.1). Lineage (NCBI taxonomy): Eukaryota > Viridiplantae > Streptophyta > Magnoliopsida > Apiales > Araliaceae > Panax > Panax ginseng. The sequence goes on from CM035140.1 coordinate 53,018,617, forward strand.
CTTTAGCCTTGTTCTTCAGAAGCTGACCAGTATCTCTGTGTACACTCCATCAGTTCTTTCTTTGTTTGGCAAACACTATGATCCTTATTGCTTCCAAGATCGTTGTCTTCTGTTTACTTGACAGCTACTGCACTTCCTGACTTTCCTTAGTCAGTTACTAAAGTCTTCTTCTGATCAACTTGTGGAAGACTTCATCTCGAATGGTTTCCCAACTCAATCTAAATGCTGATTGGGTTGATGCTTGGATCTTCTATTAGCTTGCATGCCATTCATTGAGTACTCTCTGGTTTCCTTCAGGTGAGATGCATATTTGCAGTATTAACCAGAGGCTTCATTCCTTTGGATATTCTGTGAGTGCTAATTTGTTGAAAATCGTATTTGCTCTACGATTCTGCCTTGGCATTGTGAGCACATCTGTTGAAGTCTTAGTTCTACACTCTACGATTCAGCTTTAGCTGTATAGACACTACGACTCCGAGATCAGATCTTGACACTCTACGATTTCTGACTTTGTGTTCGTTGTCTTCATCTGATCTTGCTCGACTACGATCTCTGCCTTTGATATGATCAATAGACTCTACGACTCTCAGTGTAGTCTACGATTCTTGACTTATCTTCAGCAGATGCTCGGTCATCTCGTAGGCAGGCTGTCTCTATGATTTTGAACATGACTTCCTCAACAGACTATGGCTCTGAGGAAGTTCTACTCGACACACTACGATCCTTCCTTGTCCCTCCTGGCAGTCTACAAACTCCGAGATCTACTATCTTACAGACTACGATTCTGCCTCGATAGCTCTTGAGTTTTCCTTAACTCTCCTGCCAGACTACGATTTCTGGTGTAGTGCTCAACAATCAGACAAGCCTATATATTACATCATAAGATCAACCTAACATGCTTGATCTTTTTATATTTATAGTCCTTGTACATCATTTCTTTTTAAGGACTTTACAAAGATGTTTTGCTTATGTAGGATCAACCTAACATATTTGATCAATTCATTCTAAGTCCTTGTAATATGTTTCTATTATCTATCAAAGGACATTACAACTTTTCTTAATCCAAGTATACTTGCATATTCATTCATATATATCATAATCAAATCATATGTAAATAGGAATATCATTCACATGCTTATTCCTGACAATCTCCCCCTATTTGATTATGACAAAAACAATAAGTGCATATGCATGTTATGAATTAATCTTATATACAATGAGCAACTGTATTTCTAAAATAGATAATCATGAATGTCATTTATAATAAAATGGAATTTTATACACTATGACATTTTACATTTTGGATCCAGAACATACCTAACTAGTTAGAGATGTACCTCTTTGGCTCCATGTATGTTTCCAGGATTTCTGTTGATTAGCTATTCATTTGTTTGACCTTTTTACTCCTGCTCCCCCTGGGATGTATTCTCCTCTTCTTCTTCTTCTGGCTCCCCCTCAACCTCTGCATACACAGGCTCATCATCCTTTGGCTCCCCCTCAGATGATGACTCAGCTTCTTCTTCTGCTGTCTTCTTCTTTGTCTTCTTCTCTTCTCTTCTTTGCTTCTGCTCTCCTTGCTCTTTCTTGAATGCCTCTTACTATACCTCTTTCTATGCCTCTTTTTCTCCCCCTTTTTGTCATTAATCACTTGGGAGAGCTGCTCCATGTTGGACATTAGTTGTTCCATTAGGTAAGAGGAGTTACCAACTTCAATCGTGAGTTCTTGTTGGCTCAGCTCAAGTTATAGAGAGAAAGACTGATTCATGTTGTCAATCTTATTAGAGAGGACTTGGAGTTGCTCTTCATTGGCCTTCTGTGCTCGTAGAGCTTCTGCCTTCTGATCATTTATGGCCTTCAGATAGATGTGATCTCTCTCTTTGATTTTGAGAGATACATCAGCCATAGTGGCTTGGAGTCTGTCTTGAACTGAGTTATCTTCTGTTGCTATCAACATCTTTAACACTTCATTGATTAGAGATATCTTCTCAACCAGCTCATCAGAATTCTTTAACAGCTCCTGCTCCATAGGAATTTGGTCATCTGGTTGGGCATCCTCTTGTTGAACACCAGATTAGACTCTACGATTTTCATCCTTGGACATATTTTCGAAAGTATTGAGAATCTGAAAAATTGTTGAGTACCAATTGCTATTGGAGGATGAAGGAATATCAGACAACAGTACTTGGGCAGATGGAGGCTTCTTATTATGGACTTGATCATTATTAGTGGTAGAGTGAACAGACTCTACGATCATCTCTTTGACTATGATCCTTCTGCCATTAGAACCCACTCTACTATCATAGTGGATATAGAGGTTACCAGCATGTCTGTAGACTTTGTAGTGAGGCTGGTCTTTGATCATTTTGGTTGCAAACTTTTTCACCCTTGGGAAGTTCTGAGACACTAGCTCGATGCTTGGAAACTGAGAAAAGCACCGGCTGAGGTAGCTTTTATCCTTTTCAGTACACGCCTTTAACTAAGGCATCCATTGGAAGAACCATCTCATCAACATATCATTAGGATTGTAGAGGATAGTGGTGTAGTCTAATTCCATGTTGTTCCAATTTTTGAACACATCATATGCAATCATCCTTACAACCTTGAGTTGTTCATTTCCATAGCTTACCCATCTTTCTGCTGGGACTGCTGCTGGTTCATCAATCACTTCCACCACTATTCTTCTGCTAACTTTTGCTGGATAGAGAACATGATAGTCTGCTGATTCCTCTGATTCCTGATTTGCAGAGCTGGAATCCTTCTCCATTCCTTCACTATCTGAGCTTGAATCATTCTGATCAGGTTTATTAGTAAATCCTTCTTGTTGATTTTTATTACCAGAGCCTTCTTCAACATTATCTTCCTTGGATTCAACTTCTTCATCACTAGTCCCATCTTCAACACTTTTCTCCTTTGATTCAGATTCATCATCACTTACTTCAATGATTGCAGCAGAGTTTTCACCTTGCTTGTTTGGGACAAATTTAACAAGTAGTCTGTAGCTCTTTCTTCTCCTTGGAGGTTCAGCTATAAGAGAGACAAACTGTTCTTCTTCTTCTAGTTCTGAGCCCTTTGGATCATTAGATAAACTTCCTTGAGGGTCAGCATTGGCAGGGGCAGGTCCTTCTTCTTCGGACTCATCATCTTTTAAACCATCATGACGGCTTGTTGGAGCATTTGTATTTGGAGATGCAGTTGGGTCATCTTGTAGCTTTTCTTCATCATCAGAGTGAATGCTCTGAGAGTTAGCCACATGGCTTGTGCATTCTTCTTCATTATCATAGTCTACATTTTCTTTCATGAATACAGCTTCACCTTCATTGCTGGATTTGTTCTTTGGGGACTCAGACTTGAGTCTATCAGTTCCCTTCTTTTCTTCTAACTCTACATCCTTTTCTTTGTCAGATGGACTCTCTTGGGGAACTAGTGCTGACCTATTTACCACCTAAGCTTTCTTTCTTGATGGCCCTTAAAGCAGTCTATTACTTCTTCTCTTAGTGGTTTCTGCAGTCAGGACTTTTTCTCCTTTATCTTTGTCTTCGGTGGAGAGACTTCTTGGTAGGGCTTCAGTTTTCTTCACACCTTTGGATTTCTTCATTGCTGTGTGGTTGCTGCTGGTACAGAGTCACCAGATTCAGAACTTTCCACCTCTTTTGCCTTCCTCTTCTTTATAGAGACCTTGGTTCTGCTCTCAGTTGTTGTTAGCCTCATGTTTTCCTTTGGGTTATTCTTCTAGTTTACGAACAGCTGAGGAGACATCACTTTGTGAACATTTAGAGGCTCTCCCTCATCATCCTTGATCTTGCTTCCCAGCTTCTTCTTTATCACAATACTCAGCAGTCTTCCATGAAAGACCTTAGTCAGGGGTCTATCTGTAGACTTCTTTATCTCAGCCCTTTCCACCCATTTGGAGATCTGATCAAACAAGATAGCTCCAAAGTTTATTTGCTTCTTCAGAACTAATGCAGACATAATCTTCAACTGCTGATCAAGCAAAGTGTCATGTGCAGTATCCTTGCATAGTATACATTTGCCCACTATCTCAGCAAGGAACTCGAATTCCTCAGGAAACTCCTTCTTCATGTCCTTCAGACTAGGGTTTCTTTGGTACCGCATAATCTTCTTCGCTTGTTCAGTGTCAATCTCATCAAGGCTTTTCAGTCCTAGGTCAGGAAAGACTAAGCATTAATTGATATCGGATGATTTCAGCTTTAGAGACTGACCTTTGACCTTGGTAGAAAGGGTTTCAGAATTTGGATGCATTTGAGTAAAACTCCTTAACCAGTTCAGTATATAATCGAGTGCTTGCCTCAAGACATTCTGAGAATCCAGCTTTCTTTATAAGTTCAAGAATGTCTCTAAACTTCTTTTCGGATTTCTCAAATGACTTGGTTCCTAGCTGAATGCCAGTGATTACTCGCCAATCTGCCATTTGAAGAGTTCAAGGGATATGGGTATTTGATTTAGAGTCTTTTGAGAGATCGCTGAATGTGATTTGGGCAATGTTCTGGAGGGTTAATTGATTTTGGCTTTGAAGAGGATTCTAGGGTTAAAAATGGGAGGGAGAGAGGTTCGATAGTTTCTGATAACTGTTTGCAGATTTTGAATTTGTCTTTATGGCAGTTCCTTCTGACTCTTAATAATCAGTGATGTGTCAACCAACCATTGGTTGCACGATGCCCAGTAATGAGCTGTAACTCTCCCAGTAACTCTTCAGTTTAATGTCCCTTTTTAAAATAAATAGGCGTCAATAACGTGGATTGACCGTTGACCATTTTGGTTCGTAGAGTAGCATGGTAAGGCAGCTATGGACTCTACATTTTCCTTTGTTAACTCAACGATCATCTTTTGAGAGATGCTGCAGTGGAAGGTTTTGACATTACTCGTCTTTTTAAAACTGCATGGCTTAACCATTGATGTACTTTATGAAGGATTGGGGTCTCTACTTCTGAGATGAATCTTCAGGATATCTTTCCTACCAGTATTAGACCTTATCTCCTCATACTCTGAATGGTTGAGCAATTGTTTAGTTCTTTCGAGCTCCACATGAGCTAGTGTATTCTAGTAGGACTGCGATCGTCAAGTCTGCTTCTACGATCGTTGAGGTTGGACCACAATCGTTGAGTTCTCTTCAAACTCTACTTTACGATCGTTGATTGTCTTGGTCCTTGAGATGAACTTGACTAAGCAATCCTTCTAGGTTGAGGTAGCTCAGGAAAGGCCAACCTCTTAGAGTGAGCTAAGGGTCAGGTTTGTCCCTGAGGCACTTTCTAGATGAAATACTTTAGAAGTGATTTGCACTGATATCTCATTTGACCTTTTCTGCTGGGGAGATCCTCTACCAACTTTTGGTCATTTGCATTGGTTGTAGTTGTGGTGTCCTCCTGCTCTTACACTACTATCAGATGTTTGATCGTAGGGACTCCACGATTTTGAGTTGGGTGGCTGATAGGTTATAGTATGTTTTGAGACGTTCCTACTGATTATGGATCTTCATTTGGTTCATCAGCCACAAAGTTTTGGGACTTTGTAGCTGGTACAATGCTTCATAGTATATCTCAGTGCCGTTGTTCCTTAATAAATCACTGCTCCCCTATAGTTGATACTGTCTTCTTAGATAGATATGATTTCCTTTACTTCATGTTCATTAGATGGAAGCCTTGCATATCTCTTTATGACTGGAATCATCATTCTCAATTAAATCTTATTGAATCATAGAGATGGATATCTTCAAGACTGTTCACTCTAAGATCACTTGACAGTACTACGAACGTAGTCTTCTTTGATAGTTTATGCTTGCTGAGTTCTGCTTCCATAATGAGTTCCTCATGATTGATGCTCGATTATCCTCTGATGTGAACTTACTTAAGGATTCTCTTCATATGATATGATTTGCATGATTGAGCATATAACACCCTTTTCATCTTTGGTTGAATGGCACGCTTCCATATAAAGATCAAGCAATGACTATGTGAGCTTCATTTGATTAGCTCAATGGTCTTCAAGGATGTGCTTTGACACATGAATTTTATCGTAATTATTTTGAGCGATCTAAAGAGCCTTCCTTTGGTTGAGTCTTCGATCAAGTCTTCGCTTCATCATTCCTTAGTGTGGCCAGATAGACCTAGTACCGGAGGTTAGATATATTTCTATTTTGGTACCCATAGTTAAATGGGTCCTGCTGTGACGCCCCCAAAATAGGTATACATCACCCATTTTGAGTCGCCAAATAAATGGTACAGAAACAAATACAACTTCAGTAATACAATTATCGTCCAAAATACGACAACACATATATTGTGAGTTTGAATACAAATATTGTCTAATAGACAGTATACAAACTCAAAAGGAGTCCTCATTACAATTATTGATACACTATTTTACAAAATAGTGAGGCCTACTAAAACAACTATCTTGAATCATCACTCCATACCCCGGCTAGTTCCTGCTAAATTCTCTCCTCCTGAGAAGAACAATGGAACAAAAAGGAAAAAGGGTGAGCTCAACTAGCCCAGTAAAGAATATTATGAATAAGATAATATACAACAAATTATCATTAGTCTTCAACAGGGAAAAATTTGATATAATATAATAGACAACAAGTTTTAGATCAACAACTGCAGCAGAAACATCAATCCATTAGAAGAGTCAAGTAGAGAAAGAATTCTTCTATCTTCTAAGATTTAAAAGTCCATCATCAATATTTTATCCTTGTAACATCAATCAATATACATCTTGAATCAAATATTCATCTTTGCACTACATGCCAAAGATATTCATTTGTATCACCAGTTGGTCATGTTCATCTCAACACCTGTTCATCTTTGCACTACGGGCCAAAGATATTCATTAGGTAATCATTCATCTTTGCACTACAGGCAAAAGATATTCAGTAATATCATTATTTTGGAATGAGGATGCTGAAAAATATCTTAAAGAAAACGAATCCAGTGAGACAAAAGGACAAATATTAGGGATTCGTATTACAGTTTATCCAAGTTCAATAATACTCAAAAATAACCAATTGTGAAGCAGAATTCAAAAATAAAGATCAAAACATGGATACAATCAAAGATAGTAACCATAATAGACATCTTGGACAAAAGGGAGAAAATTTCATTTTTCGGTGAATAGTGCCGTATACGTGAATAGTGTTGTATACATAAATAGTAACCAAAACACAAAAAGGTAGAAATTCCACAATAAAATCCATACCAATATTTTGGTATAATGATATTGAAAGAATAACATCATTAGAAAGAAAATAACATCCCTTACCTATAAATATCAGTACTTCTGATCGGAATATCGGTATAAGGCTGAAGGAAACTTGCACTGATAAATAGCAACTCACAAAGTATCTAAATAGTCACAAAATACGCTCGATAATATAGAGAGAGAAATAGAGAAAACTTGTTTCTGGTGTGATTTTCAATTCTAACTAAGCATCCTATTTATAGGAAAATGCTTAGAACGCCATAAAGCAGATTAACTCGCTACCGATGGCTTTTACTCGCTACTATTCAAGCCCACCACTTTTGAAAATAAATTTCAGCACATTTCATTACTCACCAACCAAAAGTGGGGCCCACCATATTTTTAATAAAAATATTTTATTTTCCGAAACTTCAACAATTCATAATAAATAGCCCTTTTATCAGAAAAATTCGATTCTCATGTGCTTTCTATAGGAAATTTAATTCTCTACAACTTTTTAAGTTTAAGTTTTTTCAAATTCCAAACGAAAAATGACCGAAATTCACATACGGACGATTTTCAAAACACCTCAGCATTAATTCCTTCATTTATAACCACATAAAATAAATATATCCATCATTTATATCCACATAAAATAAATATTTTCTTATCATATAAATCAATAACTAATTATTCATAAATAATATTACAGAATCACAATTATGACAACCAGGTCGTTCCCAGGAAAGAGGAGGCTTTTCGATAAGGATTTCTCTTTATTGCCAAGAAATTAGGTGACCAAACCCCTTTCCTGATGTAACTTCCTTAGACATTGCCAATAATGCTATCTAATAATATTATTCAAATAATATGAATTATTGATCTGATAATGGAGATACTGTGCAGTGACAATTATTGAATCAATAATAATTTAAAATATCAACGCAGCAGTTATTGAACCAATAAAATAAAATATTGAACAGTAATTACTGTAACAATTATTGAGTAGTGACTTCTTACGTAAGAATCAATAATTTCAAAAATACTGTGCAATACCATGTGCTATTGTGCAACCACGCATATTACTGTATTTTAACTACCGGGTATTCCAACAGTGTTAACGGTAACCATTACGCCGTTAGACAGTTATCCATTTTGGGGCCCACAAATGGCTGCGCCGTCGTACGAATATTACCCGATAGAAAGAATATTCCATGACCAAACCAAACGAATATTCCCCGACAAAATAAATACTTTATAACCACTTGCTTATTTTGCAAAATTTGCATATTTCACCCATAACCAAAGTATTATATCAATTTAACACTTTATTATTCAAAATAATAAATAGAGGAAATTTGATTTTATTCATTAAAATGTTGGGGTCTTACAACCTTCCCTTCTTATGAAATTTCGTCCTCGAAATTGACGTACTTACCTAGTGTTTCGAAAAGGTGAGGATACCTCGCTTTCATTTCGATTCTAACTCCTGTGTCATTTCTTCAATAGCATGGTTTCTCCATAAAACCTTAACTTATGGTAGAACCTCGTGCGTAGGATATGCTCTTTCCTATCCAAGATCTTAATAGGTACCTCCTCTAAAGACGTTAAATCTTTGGCTATTTCATCCGGTTCTAACTCAATAATGTGGTTCGGGTCTTTCACATATTTACGAAGCACAGATATGTGAAAAATATTATGAACACGAGACATGCTTGGAGGAATCGTACCTTTTTACTATCGGTTTCTTAATGATCATTTAGCTTAGATATATCTTTGAAGTTAGGCATTGATGTGCATAGCTTCACATTTGCTCCTGACAACTTGTTGCTCCAGTTGACCTTCAACCAATCAGTCGTGGTCTTGAAGATGTAAGCTAAGAGACTCTCAGCATCCTTGGTTCTTTGGCATCCTTGAGTTCACAAGGTTTACATCCAGCTGCAGGTTGGCCAGATACATGTTTGAGAAGTTCTCATTTGTTCTTTGAATAAGCATTTCTTAGCATGTATAGCCTTTTTATCTTTTCAGGCTTGGTGGATGTTTGACTCTTTTCTGTTGATGTCTCTTGAGCTTCCTAACCTGGTCTTCAGACTACAAGATTGATCCCGGGCAATGATTGGTCTTGTTGATATGGCAATCAAGATCATAGACCAATCTGAGCAGCTTCAGGTGTATATACATATTTACCTGTACACAATAGTTCTAACGTCTGAGCTCATCTGCATATAACCAGTGACTTACTACTAAACTAAGTTTAGAACAATGTATGTGCCTAGGATCAGACTCAAAGCGATTAGCTTGAATATATCATGAGAACCTGCTTTGATACCAATTGTTAGTTCCCAGTAAGCACACAATAGATCTAGAAGGGGGGGGGGGGGTTGAATAGATCCTTTTAATTTTAAATACTTTTCTCATTTATTTTGTGTTGCTAAGGGTCAGGTTTGTCCCTGAGGTGCTTTCTAGATGAAATACTTTAGAAGTGATTTGCACTGATATCTCATTTGACCTTTTCTGCTGGGGAGATCCTCTACCAACTTTTGGTCATTTGCATTGGTTGTAGTTGTGGTGTCCTCCTGCTCTTACACTACAATCAGATGTTTGATCGTAGGGACTCCACGATTTTGAGTTGGGTGGCTGATAGGTTATAGTACATTTTGAGACGTTCCTACTGACTATGGATCTTCATTTGGTTCATCAGCCACAAAGTTTTGGGACTTTGTAGCTGGTACAATGCTTTATAATATATCTCAGTGCCGTTGTTCCTTAACAGATCACTGCTCCCCCATGGTTGATACTGTGTTCTCAGATAGATATGATTTCCTTTACTTCATGTTCATTAGAAGGAAACCTTGCATTTCTCCTTATGACTGGAATCATCATTCACAATTAAATCTTCTTGAATCATAGAGATGGATATCTTCAAGACTGTTCACTACGAACGTAGTCTTCTTTGATAGTTTGTGATTGCTAAGTTCTACTTCCATAATGAGTTCCTCATGATTGATGCTCGATTATCCTCTGATGTGAACTTACTTGAGGATTCTCTTTATATGATATGATTTGCATGATTGAGCATATAAGACCCTTTTCATCTTTGGTTGAATGGCCTGCTTCCATATAAAGATCAGCAGCTATGTGAGCTTCATTCAGATTAGCTCAGCGGGTCTTCAAGGATAGGCTTTGACACATGAATTTTATCAGAATTATTTCTGAGCAGTCTTAAGCCTTCTGCTGGTTGAGTCTTCTTGACTGAAGTCTTCTGCTTCATCATTCCTTAGTGTGGCTAGATAGACCTAGTACCTGGAGGTTAGATATATTTCTATTTTGGTACCCATAGTTAAATGGGTCCTGCTGTGACGCCCCCAAAATAGGTATACATCACCCATTCCGAGTCACCAAATACATGGTACAGAAACAAATACAACTTCAGTAATACAATTTTCGTGCAAAATACGACAACACATATATTGTGAGTTTGAATACAAATATTGTCTAATAAATAGTATACAAACTCAAAAGGAGTCCTCATTACAATTATTGATACACTATTTTACAAAATAGTGAGGACTACTAAAACAACTATCTTGAATCATCACTCCATACCACGGCTAGTTCCTGCTAAATTCTCTCCTCCTAAGAAGAACAATGGAACAAAAAGGAAAAGGGTGAGCTTAACTAGCCCAGTAAAGAATATTATGACTAAGATAATATACAACAAATTATCATTAGTCTTAAACAATGAAAAATCTGATATAATATAATAGATAACAAGTTTTAGATCAACAACTGCAGCGGAAACAACAATCCATTAGAAGAGTCAAGTAGAGAAAGAATTCTACTATCTTCTAAGATTTAAAAGTCCATCATCAATATTTTATCCCTGTAACATCAATCAATATACATCTTGAATCAAATATTCATCTTTGCACTACAGGCCAAAATACATTTGTATTACCGGTGGGTCATTTCATCTCAACACCTGTTCATCTTTGCACTACGGGCCAAAGATATTCATTAGGTAATCATTCATCTTTGCACTACAGGCCAAAGATATTCAGTAATATCATTATTTTGGACTGAAGATGATGAAAAATATCTTAAAGAAAACGAATCCAGTGAGACAAATGGATAAATATTAGGGATTCGTATTACAGTTTATCCAAGTTCAATAAAACTCCAAAATAACCAATTGTGAAGCAAAATTCATAAATAAAGATCAAAACATGGATACAATCAAAGATAGTAACCATAATAGACATCTTGGACAAAAAAGAGAAAATTTCATTTTTCGGTGAATAGTGCCGTATTCGTGAATAGTGCCGTACACGTGAATAGTGTCGTATACGTGAATAGTAATCCCGACACAAAAAGGTAGAAATTACATAATAAAATCAATACCAATATTTCGGTATAATGATATTGAAAGAATAACATCATTAGAAAAAAAATAACATCCCTTACCTCAAATATCAGTACTTCTAATCGGAATATCGGTATAAGGCTTAAGGAAACTTGCACTGATGAATAGAAACTCACAAAGTATCTAAATACTCACAAAATACGCTCGATAATATAGAGAGAGAAAGAGAGAAAACTTGTTTCTGGTGTGATTTTCAATTCTAACTAAGCACCCTATTTATAGGAAATGCTTAGAACGCCATAGCAGACTAACCTGCTACCTGATGGCTTTACCTGCTACTATTCAAATCCACCACTTTTGAAAATAAATTCCAGCACATTTTATTACTCACCAACCAAAAGTGGGGCCCACCATATTTTTAATAAAAACATTTTATTTTTCGAAACTTCAACAATTCCTAATAAATAGCCCTTTTAATAGAAAAATTCGAATCTCATGCGCTTTCCATAGGAAATTTAACTCTCTACAACTTTGTAAGTTTAAGTTTTTTCAAATTCCAAACGAAAAATGACCGAAATCCACATACGGACGATTTTCAAAACCTCCATTCCGACAAAATACTGATAAAACACCTCAGCATTAATTCCTTCATTTATAACCACATAAAATAAATATATCTATCATTTATATCCACATAAAATAAATATTTTCTTATCATATAAATCAATAACTAATTATTCATAAATAATATTACGAATCAAAATTATGACAATCAAAGTCGTTCCTAGGAAAGAGGGGGCTTTCCGATAAGGATTTCTTTATTGGCGCGCAATTAGGTGACCAAACCCCTTTTCTAGACAGAACATCCTTAGACATTGCCAATAATGCTATCTAATAATATTATTCAAATAATATGAATTATTGATCCGATAATGGAGATATCTTGTGTAGTGATAATTATTGAAACAACAATAATTTAAAATATCAACGCAATAATTATTGAACCAATAAAATAAAATATTGAAGCAATAATTATCGTAATAATTATTGAGTAGTGACTTTTTACGTAAAAATCAATAATTTCAAAAATGTCATGGCAATACCATGTGCTATTAATGCAACCACGCGACATCGTATTTTAACCACCGGGTATTCCAACAGTGTTAACGGTAACCATTACGCCGTTATTTATAAAAAATCAAACTTGTCGTTTTCTTCATCCGACAGTTATCCGTTATGGGGCCCATAAATGGCTGCACCGTCGTTCGAATATTCCCTGACAGAAAGAATATTCCACGACCAAACGAATATTCCCCGACAAAATGAATACTTTATAACCACTTGCTTATTTTGCAAAATTTGCACATTTCACCCATAAATAAAGTATTATATCAAATTAACACTTTATTATTCAAAATAATAAATAGAGGAAATTTGATTTTATTCATTAAAAAGTTGGAGTCTTACAACCTTCCCTTCTTATGAAATTTCGTCCTCGAAATTGGCGTACTTACTTGGTGTTTCAAAAAGGTGAGGATACCTCGCTTTCATTTCTGATTCTAACTCTCAGGTCATTTCTTCAATAGCATGGTTTCTCCATAAAACCTTAACTTGTGGTATAACCTTGGTAAGTATGACATGCTCTTTCCTATCTAAGATCTTAACAGGTACCTCCTCGTACGTTAAATCTTTGGCTATCTCGTCTGGTTCTAACTCAATAATGTGGTTTGGGTCTTTCATATATTTACGAAGCATATATATATGAAAAACATTATGAACACGAGACATGCTTGGAGGAATCGTACCTTTTTATTATCAATTTCTTAACAGTCATTTAGCTTAGATATACTGAAGTTAGGCATTGATGTGCATAGCTTCACATTTGCTCCTGACAGCTTGTTGCTCTAGTTGACCTTCAACCAATCTGTCGTGGTCTTGAAGATGTAAGCTAAGAGACTCTCAGCATCCTTGGTTCTTTGGCATCCTTGAGTTCACAAGGTTTACATCCAGCTGCTGGTTGGCCAGATACATGTTTGAGAAGTTCTCATTTGTTCTCTAAATAAGCATTTCTTAGCATGTATAACCTTTTTATCTTTTCAAGCTTGGTGGATGTTTGACTCTTTTCTGTTGATGTCTCTTGAGCTTCCTAACCTGGTCTTCAGACTACAAGATTGGCCGCGAATAAGTATTGGTCTTGTTGATATGGCAATCAAGATCATGGACCAATCTGAGCAACTTCAGGTGTATATACACATTTACCTGTACACATTATTTCTAACGTCGAGCTCATCGCATATAACCAAAGTGACTTACTACTAAACTAAGTTTAGAACAATGTATGTTCCTAGGATCAGACTCAAAGCGATTAGCTTGAATATAGCATGAGAACCTGCTTTGATACCAATTGTTAGTTCCCAGTAGGCACACAATAGATCTCGAAAGGGGGGGGTTGAATAGATCCTTTTTAATTTTAAATACTTTTCTCATTTATTTTGTGTTGCTAATAAATTAGCATATGACAAACATAAGAATATTTTCAAGCACATCGGAATAATTAAAAGATCCCATTCATTGATATATTCATAATCATACATACATTGTTCTTAGAGTTAGTTCGGTGGTAAGTAGTTAATACATACATAGTGATTATAGCGATTAAGTACATAATGTAAATGACATAAAATAAAAGACACAAGAGATTTTAAGTGGTTCGTAGACTCAAGCTCTTAATCCACTCTTACGCTTTCAACTAGCAGGATTTCCACTAAGGAAGGGTAGCATCACGAATCACTAAGAACTCTTCAAGGCCAACAACTTGGAACTTCTCTAGTTCCCTAGGAACTCTTCAAGCCTAGCGTGCTTGGAACTTCATTTAGTCCCTCCGGATAAGGACCCATCAGTTCTGGCTTCTTCTTCTTGTTGTTGTTGTTGGCTTTGAAATTTGCTAAGATGTCTTTAAGCTTGATCATCTTTTGTACTTAGTGACTTGGTGTGGTCCTCTTTGCATTCGCTTCGAGTCTGGACCACATCTTCTTTGGTGCAGCTGATCTTCTTCTGTTCTGCTCATCTTCATATAGTATCAACTGTGCAGCATCACTATTTCCTGAACCTTTCTTAACATGTTGGCAGACATGGTTCTGCACTTGCTCTAGTTCAACTATAGGTTCATGGTGAATCGTAGAGTGGCTCTCAGGATCTGCCTTGTGTTTTGCCACTCTTCTGAATGCTATCTTCTTGTCGTTCTCGGCTCTCAGCTTAGATGCCAATTCAAGTGGCATTCTCATCTTTGTTGAGTGAAGCTTTGGTCTGTTCAAGTCCTTCTTCAAAGCTGCTTCATTTCCACCTTCGTAGTCTCACTTTCACTGAGACTTGTTCTGTTAAGCTCAGGTGGAACTCGTAGAGTCAACATTAGCAGTCTACTAACTTAACGATTCTGCAACATAGCAATCATCAGCAACCCTTGATCTTTGAAGCTCTGTTAATTTATACTCCTTCCCAATCTTCCCGTTGGAAAGTAGTCGTTGAATGCTTTTTGATTTACTTCGCAGATCTCGAGTTATTTGGTGTAGACTGCAGATGTGACATGACATCCCCTTTTTGACTTTTCGACCTTTGTAGTCTCTTCGTTTCACCTACCCCATCAGATATGTTACTTTGATGTCTCGAGTAGGTCGACGACTTTATTTCCTCATTCTGATTTCTTTATCAAAGGTTGTCCTTTTGCATCGATGCTCTCAATAAGCTCTTGTCCGAATATCAATCTTTAGATTAAACCGTTGCCAATGCTTCAATCTTTTGATGACCGAACTCTACGATTCTGATGCATGCTTTCTTGGACCTGATTGTAGTATCTTGTTGATTGTTGCTCATTGACATGTAGAGACAACACTACGATCTTTGAAGAGTATTCATTTGATCTTTAGTGTAGAACACCTCTTCCTTTTATTGTGTAGTACATCAACATCATTTTGCCTTGGTCGTTTTCTCGACATCTTGATGGCTTGAGTCCTTGCTCTGGGCCCTTCTGAATAGCAAGCCACTTCAGATTTATGGCGTGTCCAGCTCACCTTCTCCTTGTGATATCCCGTTCACTTATCATCAATGGATTGACCCAATGCTTAATCACTTTAGCCTTGTTCTTCAGAAGCTGACCAATATCTCTGTGTACACTCCATCAGTTCTTTCTTTGTTTGGCAAACACTACTCTCTTGATTGCTTCCAAGATCGTTGTCTTCTGTTTACTTGACAACTACTGCACTTACTGACTTTCCTTAGTCAGTAACTGAAGTCTTCTTCTGATCAACTTGTGGAAGACTTCATCTCGAATGGCTTTCTAACTCAATTTGAATGCTGATTGGGTTGATGCTTGGATCTTCAGTTAGCTTGCATGCCATTCGTTGAGTACTCTCTGGTTTCCTTCAGGTGAGATGTATCTTTGTAGTACTAACCAGAGGCTTCATAACTTTGGATATTCTGGGAGTGCTTATTTGTTGAGAATTATATTTGCTCTACGATTCTGCCTTGGCATTGTGAGCACATCTGTTGAAGTCTTAGTTCTACACTCTACGATTCAGCTTCAGCTGTATAGACACTACGACTCTGAGATCAGATCTTGACACTAGACGATTTCTAACTTTGTGTTCGTTGTCTTCATCTGATCTTGCTCGACTATGATCTCTGCCTCTGATATGATCAATAGACTTTACGACTCTGAGTGTAGTCTACGATTCTTGACTTAGCTTCGACAGATGCTCGGTTGGCTCGTAGGCAGGCTGTCTCTACGATTCTGAACATGACTTCCTCAGCAGACTATGGCTCCAAGGAAGTTCTACTCGACATACTACGATCCTTCCTCGTCTCTCCTGGCAGTCTACGAACTTCAAAATCTACTATCTTGCAGACTAAGATTCTGCCTTGATAGTTCTCGAGTTTTCCTTGACTCTAATAGCAGACTACGATTTCTGGTGCAGTGCTCGACGATCAGACAAGCCTATCTATTACATCATAAGATCAACCTAACATGCTTGATCTTTCTATATTTATAGTCCTTGTACATCATTTCTTTTTAAGGACTTTACAAAGATGTTTTGCTTATGTAGGATCAACCTAACATATTTGATCAATTCATTCTACATATGTTTCGATTATTTATCAAAGGACTTTACATCTTTTCTTAATGCAAGCATACTTGCATATTCATTCATATATATCTTAATCAAATCATATGTAAATAAAAATATCATTCACATGATTATTCCTGACAATCTCCCCCTATTTGATTATGGCAAAAACAATAAGTGCATATGCATGTTATGAATGGATCTTATATACAGTGAGCAACTGTATTTCTAAAATAGATAATCATGAATGTCATTTATCATTAAAATGAAATTTAATACACTATGACATTTTACATCCTGGATCCAGAACATACCTAACTAGTTAGAGATGCCCCTCTTTGGCTCCATGTATGTTTCCAGGATTTCTGTTGATCAGCTATTCATCTGTTTGACCTTTTTGCTCCTGCTCCTCCTGGGATGTATACTCCTCTTCTTCTTCTTCTGGCTCCCCCTCAGCCTCTGTATACACTGGCTCATCATCCTTTGGCTCCCCCTCAGATGATGACTCAACTTCTTCTTCTGCTATCTTCTTCTTTGTCTTATTCTCTTCTTTGCTTCTATTCTCCTTGCTCTTTCTTGAATGCCTCTTACTATGCCTCTTTCTATGACTCTTTTTCTCCCCCTTTTTGTCATTAATCACTTGGGAAAGCTGCTCCATGTTGGACATTAGTTGCTCCATCAGGTAAGAGGAGTTACCAACTTCAATCTTGAGTTCTTGTTGGCTCAACTCAAGTTGTAGAGAGAAAGACTGATTCATGTTGTCAATCTCTTCAGAGAGGACTTGGAGTTGCTCTTTATTGCCTTCTGATCATTTATGGCCTTCAGATAGATGTGATCTCTCTCTCTCTTTGATTTTGAGAGATACATCAGCCATAGTGGCTTGGAGTCTGTCTTGAACTGAGTTATCTTCTGTTGCTGTCAACATCTTTGACTCTTCATTGATTAAAGATATCTTCTCAACCAGCTCATCAAAATTCTTCAACAGCTCCTGCTCCATAGGAATTTGGTCATCTAGTTGGGCAGCCTCTTGTTGAACACCAGATTGGACTTTACGATTTTCATCCTTGGACAGATTTTTGAAAGTGTTGAGAATATGAAAAATCGTTGAGTACCAATCGCTATTGGAGGATGAAGGAATGTCAGACAATAGTGCTTGGGCAAATGGAGGATTCACATTATGGACTTGATCATTATCAGTGGTAGAGTGAACAAACTCTACGATCATCTCCTTGGCTATGATCCTTCTGCCATCAGAACCCACTCTACTATCATAGGGGATATAGAGGTTACCAGCATGTCTGTAGACTTTGTAGTGAGGCTGGTCTTTGATCATTTTGGTTGCAAACGTTTTCACCCTTGGGAAGTTCTGAGACACCAGCTCCATGCTTGGAAACTGAGAAAAGCACCAGCTGAGGTAACTTTCATCCTTTTCAGTACAAGCCTTTAACCAAGGCATCCATTGGAAGAACCATCTCATCAACAGATCATCAGGATTGTAGAGGATAGTGGTGTTGTGACACCCCCAAATCCCGGGACTTTATTACCTCAAGATTTGGTGTTCACTAAATCAAAACATTCATATCTAGCTACCCAATCATAATAAAAATTGAATAATAAACATTCCCTTAAGGGATTACATTAATAAAATCTCCTAGGTTATCTAACCTTTAAATATAATCATTCAAATGCGGAAATTAAATACTTCATTACAATCATTAAAATAAAGTCTGATAATAACATATCACATATTACAAGTCTTCAATACTTGTTCATCTTTCCTTTTCCTTTACTGGTGCTAGGTACATCGACCTTCTCATCATTAGCTGTAATAGTTATATAAGCAAGAGTGAGCAAATAAAGTTCACTTGAAATAACAATGAATAAAGTCTTTACAACGACTGCCAAATAATAGGCTCAATAGAAATGAACAAAATGCTTTATCAATGATAATCAAAATCATGAAATATTTATCTGAGGGTCATAAGACCATGAACTATGTCCATAGTTATAAGTAATTTTTCAACTTAAACTTTAACAGTCATAAGACTACAGGGACTCCTCATACTTAGGGGGATCAACCCTTCGTACAATGTATTGTGCACAAACATTTCAACGCTAAGCATAAACCCCTAGTAATAGGGTTGTTCATCTCCGTATTTGGAGTACAAGTCCACACCAAAGTAAGTTTGGTTTGGATACATTTTAAGGTAATTTGGAATTTGACGGATATCAACTAAGGATTAGTTGAATAAAAATTTATAACATTATGCTATGGAATAATCATAACCGAATCAACATTGTAAAGTAAGGTTATGCTTTAGGAATAATCTAATAGTATAAATATTGAATAATATAACCTACTTTGCTTGAACAACATTAAGCTAAGGTTAAAATAATATTTAGAATTGAGTATTGAACATGCATACCAACTAGTACATTGAACAATAAACTTACTTAAAGAAACAAGTTAAAAACAAGAATAACTTGCTCAACAATAAACAAACTAGCTGATGAGTAGGATTTATACCTGCGAATCAGATCCTTTGTAGCTTAAGTTGTTGCCTGTTTTAAGTCATTTAGTTAGCTTTTATTTATATTTTGCTATTTTTCTATCTAAATTCTATGATGCAAGGCTTTACAGATGTTTTCCAAATTACATGAGAGCACAATGTACATTTTAATGTCTTGGCGTCATAACGCCTGTGAGTTATGTTAAGAGATCACGCTACGGCCAATGCTTGAAGCAAACTCCCTGTTAATTGGCGCTCCTCTACACCCACGTTTGGTGCCCCAACGACTTGGCAAGACTCATCATGCAGGCGCCCAATATTATATTCTCGCCTCGGTAGCCATCATTTGTGCCCCAACGCCATATCCATCGCCCAACATGAAGCCACGATGTCGACCACATAAATACGCTTGAGGAGGCCTGTGACGCTTCCCAAATTCAGGTACTTAAAACCCAAACTCGGTGCTTTACTATACCATTTCTATGAGCGAAATACTACTACTAATAATAACAATAATATAGATACCAAACTTAATTTACATATTTATCAGAGTTTAAACCCAAGTACGTAACCTTTAATACATTCATTACGACACATGATAATAATACTATCATAGTCTTAATAAAGTCTAGTTATTACATAGGATAGCATAAAACTCATTCAACAACCTTTCCTTTTCCGTTGTTCTTAGCAGAGCCTTCTGGTTGTTCACACTTAGCTGAAAACATTTTAAATTAAGCAAGGATGAGCATTTGAGTGCCCATCAAGTAATAACAATTATAAATATTAGCTGAAAGGATTAACTGTTTTCTTTGTACGACATTTCTACAACGAATCAATAGTTGTGAAGTAAACTGAACCAATAATAATATATTAATTCTATATCAAATTTTTGAAACTACGTACTGACTATATCCGGGGATTAGTCGACAGACTATGAACATTGTTTTCTATTTTCGAAAAGGTTAAACAGAACTTCATCTGTAAACCGTCATAACTTACAGGCACGGGGGGTGATCAGCCCGTTATGCCCTGTATTGATCAATACAACATGCAAGAACGATATTATCGTTCATCTATCCACCTTTAGCGCACAAAAAGTTTTTCCATGTACGGGATGTTCATACTTAGTCGGGATTCCAAACCAAAACAATTCGGTTGGATAATAGTAAGGCTTTATCTTGTTCAACAATAATCTATAAGTTTGTGTCTAGCCAAATCAATTAGCTTAGACGACTTTTAAGTTAACATATACATACTGGAAATTTATAAATGTGTATCAACATGTGATTAAATACAATGATTATCTAAGTGAGGACACTTGTATAACCATAAATAAAAATTAACAAACATAATAAATATTTGAATTATAATATAATACTATGTTGATAAACAATAATCAGATATAATATATATAACAATAGGGTTAATAATCTGGCACAATAATAATAGAATTCTGAAACTTTCTTACTTATGTCCATTGCATAAAGTAAATGCAAAGGTAGGATACTTGCATGATCCGTTGCTTATAATACATAACTTAGTTTTATATTTTATATAGAACCTATCAGTAATAAGATCATTTTACTGATTAGA
The DNA here is from genome assembly GCA_020205605.1 of Panax ginseng. Lineage (NCBI taxonomy): Eukaryota > Viridiplantae > Streptophyta > Magnoliopsida > Apiales > Araliaceae > Panax > Panax ginseng. The sequence goes on from CM035140.1 coordinate 53,039,400, forward strand.
ATAACATATCGTAACACATAATAATCGCTTATTGCGATCAACAGCATTACCCTAATCACATTATCACAAATGTTTAGCGAATCATTGAATCATAAACAAACATGTATCTAGTCCAATTATCTAAGTGGGATCAATTTTTGAAATATTTTTGTAAAATGCAAATTTTATCGGGTAAAATATCGAGTCTAAAACTCTATAATTGTAATTCAATAAGCGTAAATATCAATCATATTATTTTTAAATGACTTATAATAATTTTTAATTAATTATTATAATTTATCATGATTTTCAAACATCTTAAATGATTTAAATATTAAATAATTCTATTATCATTAATATTTAATTAATATTAAATTATTAATGAAACCATTGCCAAAATATTAAAGTTATTTATAATAACTCAAAATATTTTAAAACATTTTATTACCCTTAAATGATTTTTAAAACATTTAAAATCATTTTTAAATAATTACTATTAATATTTAAATATTAATGTATTATATATCAAAATATTAAAAGTCATTAATTATAACTTAAAATATTTTTAATTCATTTATTTTATTTTTAAATCAATAAAACCATTTTTAAATTATTTATTTAATATTTTTATTAAATAACTCTAATATCATTTAATATTAAATTATTAATGAAATGTACCTTTAAATACTAAAAGTTATATTTTATAACTTAAAATATTTTAAAACATTTATTTTCATTTAAAATGATTTTTCTAATATTAAAATAATTTTAAACTAATTTATTTAATATAATTATTAAATAAATCTAATATCATTAATATTAAATAATTAATGAAATTATTCTTTAAATATTAAAAGTTATATTTTATAACTTAAAATATTTTTAAACACTTTATTTTCATTTAAAATGATTTTTCTAATATTAAAATCATTTTTAAACTAATTTATTTAATATAAACATTAAAAAATCTAATATTATTAATATTAAAATATTAATATTTTTTATGACAAAATATCAAAAGTTATATTTTATAACTTAAAATATTTTTATAACCTTTAAATCATTTTTATATGATTTTTAAATCATTAATTCTATTTTTCATAATTTATTTAAAACATTTATTAAATAACTTAATTATCATTAATATAAATTTATTAATGAAATTTATAGTAAAATATTAAAAGTCATTAAAATAACTTGAAAATATTTTCTTATATCATAATATAATTTTAAATGATTTTTCAAGTATTAAAATCATTTTTAAATAATTTAGTTAATATAATAATATAATAAATTAAATACCTTTAATATTTCAAAAATATTAAATATTTATGAAATATATTAAAAATTATTAAAAACTAATTTTCATACTTTAGAATAATTTTTAGTAATTAAATTTGTATTTTTAATAATTAAAAACTAATTTTCTCTAATTATTAAATAAAATAATTAATTTTGGAAATAAAGTGTCGCTAAAGACTGCCTATAGCGACAAAACCGTCGCTATAGGTGTTCTTCATGTTCTTGGCCAAACCCAGAACTTCATAGACAGTGAACGAGGGACCATGTTTGACCAAGATTAAAATAATGTGTCTTGTGTGTTTTTGGGCATCTTTATTGATCAGATCTTGTAGTGCTAGTGCAAGACTACATGATCTAACAACAAACAATGTCACACTGCATCATAAGTAAGAGATCAAAGCCTTCAAAGTAGCTGTCAGAGCTGTTCTTCATTTTCTGGGTTACCCAGAAATGAAGAACAGTTCGACTAGCCTACTTTGGGCTTTCACTACTTGTTGCTCATGTAACGTTTTAATGATTTAATGCTTCCAGTATGTAAACAACATACACGTGAACATATATATTACATTTAATCATCATAAAATCAACAGAATAGCCAGATCATGTCTGGTCAAACCATGTTAGAAGCCACACTCATGAGCTTTACGGGTTACTAGAAAACTCATCAAGTGAACTTTACGCTTGGTTTTACCATCCCTCAAATCCAGTATGTTTGTAATATAAGCGATCTAAAAGCATTAATATGTAGTATAACTACCATACTATAACTTGAATACAATACCAAACACAAATCAACAACAACTTACAAGATCAGAGGCGACAAAGGTCTTGTCAGACCGTTCTGGGTTACCCAGATTTTGTCTAGTCATGGTCGGTCAACGACCTTTAACCAATAATATCTATCAATCTATGCATGATCTGGTCCTACTATGAGTTCGAGAACACAGATCTCATGACATACTACATGTATCAACCTTCAAAACACAAAAACTATAAACATAAAATGATCTACACGACCTGACATTTGGTTGTCAGACAACAAAAAAAATTTTCCAGATTATTTTGAAACTTCAATTTCGAGTATCTAGATGTTATGGATCCACTATGTGCCAACCCAGATCATTGATTAATATTACATAGAACATATTACAACACATAAACACAACTTTTAACAGAAGATCAAGGGTCAAATTTTTTATTAGGGTTTTATACATTTATGCACAAATTCTTGAATCTATGCCTCTGATTTGTTGTGAGTGTTAGTGGGGCTTGATTTGTGATTGAACTAGCACTAGAATTTCGTGGGTTTTGAGAGAGAGAGTGTGAGGTTGGTGTTTGTAAGAAAATGAGCCAAGTTAGTAGACTTTCTTTCTCTTGATCTTTATATATGTTAATGATACAATGTATTTGTAATACAAAGTGGCTGATTGCTGAGATAAATGAGCATGTGGGATAATCTAGAGTTGGTGAACAACTCCAATCTTGGCAAGATTCACAAGTAAGCTTAATAAAAAAATGTACATAAGGGCATTTTGGACATTAGGATTGAAATTTTAATGGCACTTTGGTCATTTAGCAAACCCCTAGGGCCCTTAGGGTTTAACCCTAAGGTTTTTTTTAAAAAAATTAATTTCTAGGTTTTCATTTAGGGTTTAAAATAAAAATAAAATTAGTTTCTAAAAATAAAAAATTAGGGTTTGTTAATTAGTTAGATTTTCTAATTACATTATACAGGAACATTAGGGTTTAATTATTTACTAATTATAATTAACCTTGCTAACTTAGCAATTATGGTTCCTATTTAGCAAATTAGGGTTTCTTAATTAGCTAATTAGGGTTTTTAACTTTTAGAAATTAGGGTTTCTAAATTTTAATTAGGGTTTACCTAATCAAATATTTAATAATTAATATTAATCACATAACACAATTACAAAACAATCTTGTATTCTCATTTGGGTTTCAAATTACGGTTTAGCACAATAAAACTAGGGTTTTCAAATACTGTATCATAATTGACCAACCATTATTAATACGTACATACAGTACATATTTATAGTATTGAAAAATAATAATATTGTATTATTATTCCCATTTCTTAGCCAAAAATCCAAAATTAGGGGTTGGATTCCATATCTGATTTATCTTGCATATATAACATTATTATTAAGTTAAAAATAATTAACTTAAATAATATAAACAAATTCATATAATAAAATATTTATTATAATAATTCTAATAATCATTTCATATATTATTTAAATAATATAATGATCATATTTTCATGGAAAATAATTAATAAAAACATTTCTATTATAAAATTAATTATTATAAAAATATAATTTATAATAATTAATAATTCTAAAATAAAATTATTTGTAATTATTCATATAATAAATATATTTTTATAAATACATATACTTTATCTTGCACTTATCCTCACCTTTAAAATAATAATAATAAAAATTTATACGCAAAATTCCTTATTTAATTATATAGAAAATATCGGGTTATTACATGCCCCTTAAAGGAGTCAGCTGTGCCAAGCATATATTTACCCTCTAGACTTTTTAAGTTTCACGTGGCGTCACAACGCCACTTGTTAGTTAAAGGCTCGCGTCGCAAGTCATGAGTCTCCTGATATCAGATAGTAAATAGGCTTTAAATGGCCTAAAGGGGGAGAGAAGCCATATACTTAATATCAGCAGCCTGCGATAGAAATCGTAGACAGTAAGCATAACTTAGAGATATTTATTACAGTCTTAAATTCCTAGAAGAGAAAGAAGTTGTGCTTCAAGGGAAAGATAGTTATTGATCCGATGAGCTCAGAGCTACATTACGTTGAAGAGAAGATTTGGAGGAAGAACACTTCAAAACAAGGGTTTTCTTATTCCAAATCTCCCATTTATTTGTGTATTTCTGATAATGTGGAATGTATTGAAAATGTGTGTTAGTACTATTGTTATGAACTAACTCCATTTTTAGGATTGCAATGTAACCTTTTGTTTATTTTTAATTAACTTCTCTCTCCTATTTGATATAATGAATCATTTTGGAATGGGTTGTTGTATTTCTTACTTAATGATTAATTGCTTGATAGAGTACTTGGTATTGATAATAATGGAAATTGACAAATGGATGTTATTATCTATCTTTAAATACAACAACACCTGTTATGACCATGCCAATGGAATGTGTGCATAAACTGCTAATAGGATAGACATATCTCTATTTTCCTTATGCGACCATGAGACTTAGCTTAATGACCTTGGCTTAGTTGTTATCACCAATAGACATATTGTGATTTATCTGGCTAAGGATGTGTATTTGACCTTCAACAGAAGCTTATACGTATTTACTATTCTTGGTTGACCATTCCTAGGTTCGTTTGTAATTTGGAGAGTTAGGAGATTAGGCGACGCATTTGGGGAATTGTAATCCTATCTTGACTTCCTAGCACAACTACTTCTCTTATTCTTATAGTTTTATTCACACAGCTTCACCAACCATCTTGTTTACTTGTTTAGATAAGATTAGTAACAACTTTACCTTAGTATTTGTATTCTCTTAAGACTTTTTCCTCGTGGGTTCGACACTCTACTTTCATATATTACTTGTGGACCGCGTATTCTTGCACGCGATTTTGCATTAGCGAAATCGACCAACACTAGCTCAACGAAAGTGTAGAGTTAGAAAAACTTGCGTAATGTAATCGAACTATAACAAAAATTTGCTCAACGACAAAATGGTTTTAGAGAACTTGCCTTGCTTGTCGGCTAAACCATAACAACTTGAATCACAATACCCTATATATATATATATATATATATATATATATATATATATATATATATATATGTCATCATGACATAATTAGTCACTACGAACAATATATATATATAAATAAGTATATACATCATGTAGGTTTGATTTTTAATCAAGTAATCAAATTACATTAGTAAAAAAACTAGTTAATCGTTGATAACATATTCATTCTTAGTATAGTACTACTAAAATCATAACTTAACAGTCCTACTATTAACACATAACAACTTTTTCAGACTTTGTGTAATAAAAACACATTGTCTGACCATTCTGCTTAACTTCGATGCGACGCCTACGCGATTTACACTATGGGCTGCTACATGCGGCGGCTCAAGGCTGGCATATGCGAGACACAAAGCCAACGATTGGGGCCCACAAATGGTCATACCTGTCGCATTTAATATTACCCGATAGAAAGAATATTCCATGACCAAACCAAACGAATATTCCCCGACAAAATAAATACTTTATAACCACTTGCTTATTTTGCAAAATTTGCATATTTCACCCATAACCAAAGTATTATATCAATTTAACACTTTATTATTCAAAATAATAAATAGAGGAAATTTGATTTTATTCATTAAAATGTTGGGGTCTTACAACCTTCCCTTCTTATGAAATTTCGTCCTCGAAATTGACGTACTTACCTGGTGTTTCGAAAAGGTGAGGATACCTCGCTTTCATTTCTGATTCTAACTCCCAGGTCATTTCTTCAATAGCATGGTTTCTCCATAAAACCTTAACTTATGGTAGAACCTTGGTGCGTAGGACATGCTCTTTCCTATCCAAGATCTTAATAGGTACCTCCTCGTACGTTAAATCTTTGGCTATTTCATCCGGTTCTAACTCAATAATGTGGTTCGGGTCTTTCACATATTTACGAAGCACAGATATGTGAAAAATATTATGAACACGAGACATGCTTGGAGGAATCGTACCTTTTTACTATCAGTTTCTTAACAGTCATTTAGCTTAGATATACTGAAGTTAGGCATTGATGTGCATAGCTTCACATTTGCTCCTGACAACTTGTTGCTCCAGTTGACCTTCAACCAATCAGTCGTGGTCTTGAAGATGTAAGCTAAGAGACTCTCAGCATCCTTGGTTCTTTGGCATCCTTGAGTTCACAAGGTTTACATCCAGCTGCAGGTTGGCCAGATACATGTTTGAGAAGTTCTCATTTGTTCTTTGAATAAGCATTTCTTAGCATGTATAGCCTTTTTATCTTTTCAGGCTTGGTGGATGTTTGACTCTTTTCTGTTGATGTCTCTTGAGCTTCCTAACTTTGGTCTTGGACTACAAGATTGATCCCGCGCAATGATTGGTCTTGTTGATATGGCAATCAAGATCATAGACCAATCTGAGCAGCTTCAGGTGTATATACATATTTACCTGTACACAATAGTTCTAACGTCTGAGCTCATCTGCATATAACCAGTGACTTACTACTAAACTAAGTTTAGAACAATGTATGTGCCTAGGATCAGACTCAAAGCGATTAGCTTGAATATATCATGAGAACCTGCTTTGATACCAATTGTTAGTTCCCAGTAAGCACACAATAGATCTAGAAGGGGGGTTGAATAGATCCTTTTAATTTTAAATACTTTTCTCATTTATTTTGTGTTCTAAGGGTCGGGTTTGTCCCCGAGGTGCTTTCTAGATGAAATACTTTAGAAGTGATTTGACCGATATCTCATTTGACCTTTTTCTCTTTGGGAGATCCTCTACCAACTTTTGGTCATTTGCATTGGTTGTAGTTGTGGTGTCCTCCCGCTCTTACACTACATCGGATGTTTGATCGTAGGGACTCCACGATTTTGAGTTGGGTGGTGATAGGTTATAGTACATTTTGAGACGTTCCTCCGACTATGGATCTTCATTTGGTTCATCACCACAAAGTTTTGGGACTTTGTAGCTGGTACAATGCTTTATAATATATCTCGGTCTTGGTTGTTCCTTAATGGATCTTTGCTCCCCATGGTTGATCTTTGTGTTCTCGAGATAGATATGATTTCCTTTACTTCATGTTCATTAGAAGGAAACCTTGCATTTCTCCTTATGACTGGAATCATCATTCACAATTAAATCTTCTTGAATCATAGAGATGGATATCTTCAAGACTGTTCACTACGAACGTAGTCTTCTTTGATAGTTTGTGATTGCTAAGTTCTACTTCCATAATGAGTTCCTCATGATTGATGCTCGATTATCCTCTGATGTGAACTTACTTGAGGATTCTCTTTATATGATATGATTTGCATGATTGAGCATATAAGACCCTTTTCATCTTTGGTTGAATGGCTCGCTTCCATATAAAGATCGGCTGACTATGTGAGCTTCATTCAGATTAGCTCAATGGGTCTTCAAGGATAGGCTTTGACACATGAATTTTATCAGAATTATTTACGGCGAAAGCGCCTTAAGCCTTCATTGGTTGAGTCTTCTTGACTGAAGTCTTCTGCTTCATCATTCCTTAGTGTGGCTAGATAGACCTAGTACCTGGAGGTTAGATATATTTCTATTTTGGTACCCATAGTTAAATGGGTCCTGCTGTGACGCCCCCAAAATAGGTATACATCACCCATTCCGAGTCACCAAATACATGGTACAGAAACAAATACAACTTCAGTAATACAATTTTCGTGCAAAATACGACAACACATATATTGTGAGTTTGAATACAAATATTGTCTAATAAATAGTATACAAACTCAAAAGGAGTCCTCATTACAATTATTGATACACTATTTTACAAAATAGTGAGGACTACTAAAACAACTATCTTGAATCATCACTCCATACCACGGCTAGTTCCTGCTAAATTCTCTCCTCCTAAGAAGAACAATGGAACAAAAAGGAAAAGGGTGAGCTTAACTAGCCCAAAGAAAGAATATTATGACTAAGATAATATACAACAAATTATCATTAGTCTTCAACAATGAAAAATCTGATATAATATAATAGATAACAAGTTTTAGATCAACAACTGCAGCGGAAACAACAATCCATTAGAAGAGTCAAGTAGAGAAAGAATTCTACTATCTTCTAAGATTTAAAAGTCCATCATCAATATTTTATCCCTGTAACATCAATCAATATACATCTTGAATCAAATATTCATCTTTGCACTACAGGCCAAAATACATTTGTATTACCAGTTGGTCATGTTCATCTCAACACCTGTTCATCTTTGCACTACGGGCCAAAGATATTCATTAGGTAATCATTCATCTTTGCACTACAGGCCAAAGATATTCAGTAATATCATTATTTTGGACTGAAGATGATGAAAAATATCTTAAAGAAAACGAATCCAGTGAGACAAATGGATAAATATTAGGGATTCGTATTACAGTTTATCCAAGTTCAATAAAACTCCAAAATAACCAATTGTGAAGCAAAATTCATAAATAAAGATCAAAACATGGATACAATCAAAGATAGTAACCATAATAGACATCTTGGACAAAAAAGAGAAAATTTCATTTTTCGGTGAATAGTGCCGTATTCGTGAATAAGGTTGCACACGTGAATAAGTGTCGAGTATACGTGAATAGTAATCCCACACAAAAAGGTAGAAATTACATAATAAAATCAATACCAATATTTCTGTATAATGATATTGAAAGAATAACATCATTAGAAAAAAAATAACATCCCTTACCTCAAATATCAGTACTTCTAATCGGAATATCGGTATAAGGCTTAAGGAAACTTGCACTGATGAATAGAAACTCACAAAGTATCTAAATACTCACAAAATACGCTCGATAATATAGAGAGAGAAAGAGAGAAAACTTGTTTCGTGTGATTTTCAATTCTAACTAAGCACCCTATTTATAGAAATGCTTAGAACGCCATAGCAGACTAACCTGCTACCTGATGGCTTTACCTGCTACTATTCAAATCCACCACTTTTGAAAATAAATTCCAGCACATTTTATTACTCACCAACCAAAAGTGGGGCCCACCATATTTTTAATAAAAACATTTTATTTTTCGAAACTTCAACAATTCCTAATAAATAGCCCTTTTAATAGAAAAATTCGAATCTCATGCGCTTTCCATAGGAAATTTAACTCTCTACAACTTTGTAAGTTTAAGTTTTTTCAAATTCCAAACGAAAAATGACCGAAATCCACATACGGACGATTTTCAAAACCTCCATTCCGGACAAAAATCGATAAAACAACTCAAAGATTAATTCCTTCATTTATAACCACATAAAATAAATATATCTATCATTTATATCCACATAAAATAAATATTTTCTTATCATATAAATCAATAACTAATTATTCATAAATAATATTACAGAATCAAAATTATGACAATCAGGTCGTTCCTAGGAAAGAGGGGGCTTTCCGATAAGGATTTCTTTATTGGCGCGCAATTAGGTGACCAAACCCCTTTTCTAGACAGAACATCCTTAGACATTGCCAATAATGCTATCTAATAATATTATTCAAATAATATGAATTATTGATCTGATAATGGAGATACTGTGTAGTGATAATTATTGAAACAACAATAATTTAAAATATCAACGCAATAATTATTGAACCAATAAAATAAAATATTGAACAGTAATTACTGTAACAATTATTGAGTAGTGACTTTTTACGTAAAAATCAATAATTTCAAAAATGCTGTGCAATACCATGTGCTATCATTATGCAACCACGCCAGACATCAGATTTTAACCTAACCGGTATTCCAACAAAGGTTAACTGGTAACCATTACGCCGTTATTTATAAAAATCAAACTTTATGCGTTTTCTTCATCCGACAGTTATCCGTTATGGGGCCCATAAATGGCTGCACCGTCGTTCGAATATTCCCTGACAGAAAGAATATTCCACGACCAAACGAATATTCCCCGACAAAATGAATACTTTATAACCACTTGCTTATTTTGCAAAATTTGCACATTTCACCCATAAATAAAGTATTATATCAAATTAACACTTTATTATTCAAAATAATAAATAGAGGAAATTTGATTTTATTCATTAAAAGTTGGAGTCTTACAACCTTCCCTTCTTATGAAATTTCGTCTCTAAATTGGCGATTTACTGGTGTTTCAAAAGGTGAGGATACCTCGCTTTCATTTTCGATTCTAACTCTCGTGTCATTTCTTCAATAGCATGGTTTCTCCATAAAACCTTAACTTGTGGTATAACCTTGGTAAGTATGACATGCTCTTTCCTATCTAAGATCTTAACAGTACCTCCTCAGACGTTAAATCTTTGGCTATCTCGTCTGGGTTCTAACTCAATAATGTGGTTTGGGTCTTTCATATATTTACGAAGCATATATATATGAAAAACATTATGAACACGAGACATGCTTGGAGGAATCGTACCTTTTTATTATCAATTTCTTAACAGTCATTTAGCTTAGATATACTGAAGTTAGGCATTGATGTGCATAGCTTCACATTTGCTCCTGACAGCTTGTTGCTCTAGTTGACCTTCAACCAATCTGTCGTGGTCTTGAAGATGTAAGCTAAGAGACTCTCAGCATCCTTGGTTCTTTGGCATCCTTGAGTTCACAAGGTTTACATCCAGCTGCTGGTTGGCCAGATACATGTTTGAGAAGTTCTCATTTGTTCTCTAAATAAGCATTTCTTAGCATGTATAACCTTTTTATCTTTTCAAGCTTGGTGGATGTTTGACTCTTTTCTGTTGATGTCTCTTGAGCTTCCTAACCTGGTCTTCAGACTACAAGATTGGCCGCGAATAAGTATTGGTCTTGTTGATATGGCAATCAAGATCATGGACCAATCTGAGCAGCTTCAGGTGTATATACACATTTACCTGTACACATTATTTCTAACGTCTGAGCTCATCTGCATATAACCAGTGACTTACTACTAAACTAAGTTTAGAACAATGTATGTTCCTAGGATCAGACTCAAAGCGATTAGCTTGAATATAGCATGAGAACCTGCTTTGATACCAATTGTTAGTTCCCAGTAGGCACACAATAGATCTCGAAAGGGGGGGGGGGGGGTTGAATAGATCCTTTTTAATTTTAAATACTTTTCTCATTTATTTTGTGTTGCTAATAAATTAGCATATGACAAACATAAGAATATTTTCAAGCACATCGGAATAATTAAAAGATCCCATTCATTGATATATTCATAATCATACATACATTGTTCTTAGAGTTAGTTCGGTGGTAAGTAGTTAATACATACATAGCAGTTATAGCAGTTAAGTACATAATGTAAATGACATAAAATAAAAGACACAAGAGATTTTAAGTGGTTCAGAGACTCAAGCTCTTAATCCACTCTTCTGCTTTCAACTAGCAGGATTTCCACTAAGGAAGGGTAGCATCCTGAATCACTAAGAACTCTTCAAGGCCAACAACCTTGGAACTTCTCTAGTTCCCTAGGAACTCTTCAAGCCTAGCAGGCTTGGAACTTCATTTAGTCCCTCCAGATAAGGACCCATCAGGCCCTGGCTTCTTCTTCTTGTTGTTGTTGTTGGTGCTGAGCTGCTAAGATGTCTTTAAGCTTGATCATCTTTTGTACTTAGCAGCTTGGTGTGGTCCTCTTTGCATTCTGCTTCGAGTCTGGACCACATCTTCTTTGGTGCAGCTGATCTTCTTCTGTTCTGCTCATCTTCATATAGTATCAACTGTGCAGCATCACTATTTCCTGAACCTTTCTTAACATGTTGGCAGACATGGTTCTGCACTTGCTCTAGTTCAACTATAGGTTCATGGTGAATCGTAGAGTGGCTCTCAGGATCTGCCTTGTGTTTTGCCACTCTTCTGAATGCTATCTTCTTGTCGTTCTCGGCTCTCAGCTTAGATGCCAATTCAAGTGGCATTCTCATCTTTGTTGAGTGAAGCTTTGGTCTGTTCAAGTCCTTCTTCAAAGCTGCTTCATTTCACCTTCGTAGTCTCACTTTCACCGAGACTTGTTCTGGTAGCTCGAGTGTGGAACTCAGAGAGTCAACATTAGCGAGCCTACTAACTTAACGATTACGCAACATAGCAATCATCGTTGCAACCCTTGATCTTTGAAGCTCTGTTAATTTATACTCCTTCCCAATCTTCCCGTTGGAAAGTAGTCGTTGAATGCTTTTTGATTTACTTCGCAGATCTCGAGTTATTTGGTGTAGACTGCAGATGTGACATGACATCCCCTTTTTTGACTTTCTGACACTGTAGTCTACTGTTTCACCTACCCCATCAGATATGTTACTTTGATGTCTCGAGTAGGTCGACGACTTTATTTCCTCATTCTGATTTCTTTATCAAAGGTTGTCCTTTTGCATCGATGCTCTCAATAAGCTCTTGTCCGAATATCAATCTTTAGATTAAACCGTTGCCAATGCTTCAATCTTTTGATGACCGAACTCTACGATTCTGATGCATGCTTTCTTGGACCTGATTGTAGTATCTTGTTGACTGTTGCTCATTGACATGTAGAGACAACACTACGATCTTTGAAGAGTATTCATTTGATCTTTAGTGTAGAACACCTCTTCCTTTTATTGTGTAGTACATCAACACTTCTGTTTGCCTTGGCTGTTCTCAGATACTGATGGCTTGAGTCCTTGCTCTGGCCCCTTCTGAATAGCAAGCCACTTCAGATTTATGGCGTGTCCAGCTCACCTTCTCCTTGTGATATCCCGTTCACTTATCATCAATGGATTGACCCAATGCTTAATCACTTTAGCCTTGTTCTTCAGAAGCTGACCAATATCTCTGTGTACACTCCATCAGTTCTTTCTTTGTTTGGCAAACACTACTCTCTTGATTGCTTCCAAGATCGTTGTCTTCTGTTTACTTGACAACTCATCGTGACTTCATCGACTTTCCTTAGTCAAGAATCAAGTCTTCTTCTGATCAACTTGTGGAAGACTTCATCTCGAATGGCTTTCTAACTCAATTTGAATGCTGATTGGGTTGATGCTTGGATCTTCAGTTAGCTTGCATGCCATTCGTTGAGTACTCTCTGGTTTCCTTCAGGTGAGATGTATCTTTGTAGTACTAACCAGAGGCTTCATAACTTTGGATATTCTGGGAGTGCTTATTTGTTGAGAATTATATTTGCTCTACGATTCTGCCTTGGCATTGTGAGCACATCTGTTGAAGTCTTAGTTCTACACTCTACGATTCAGCTTCAGCTGTATAGACACTACGACTCTGAGATCAGATCTTGACACTAGACGATTTCTAACTTTGTGTTCGTTGTCTTCATCTGATCTTGCTCGACTATGATCTCTGCCTCTGATATGATCAATAGACTTTTACGACTACGAGTGTAGTCTACGATTCTTGACTTAGCTTCGACAGATGCTCTCATTGGCTCGAAGGCAAGTTGTCTGCCTCACGATTCTCGAACATGACTTCCTCGGCAGACTATGGCTCCAAGGAAGTTCTACTCGACATACTACGATCCTTCCTCGTCTCTCCCGGGTATCATTTAACTTCAAAATCTACTATCTTGCGTAGACTAAGATTACGCCTTGATAGTTCTCGAAGTTTTCCTCGACTCTAATAGCGAGACTACGATTTACAGTGCAAAGGCTCGACGATCGAGACATGCCTATCTATTACATCATAAGATCAACCTAACATGCTTGATCTTTCTATATTTATAGTCCTTGTACATCATTTCTTTTTAAGGACTTTACAAAGATGTTTTGCTTATGTAGGATCAACCTAACATATTTGATCAATTCATTCTACATATGTTTCGATTATTTATCAAAGGACTTTACATCTTTTCTTAATGCAAGCATACTTGCATATTCATTCATATATATCTTAATCAAATCATATGTAAATAAAAATATCATTCACATGATTATTCCCGACAATCTCCCCTATTTGATTATGGCAAAAACAATAAGTGCATATGCATGTTATGAATGGATCTTATATATATGTTGAGCAATCAGTATTTCTAAAATAGATAATCATGAATGTCATTTATCATTAAAATGAAATTTAATACACTATGACATTTTACATCCTGGATCCGAAATATACCTAACTAGTTAGAGATGCCCTCTTTGGCTCCATGTATGTTTCTGTGATTTTGTTGATCACTATTCATCCTGTTTGACCTTTTGCTCCTCGCTCCTCCCAGGATGTATACTCCTCTTCTTCTTCTTACGGCTCCCCTCACCTCAGATATAATCGGCTCATCATCCTTTGGCTCCCCTCTGGGATGATGACTCAACTTCTTCTTCTCGCTATCTTCTTCTTTGTCTTATTCTCTTCTTTGCTTCTATTCTCCTTGCTCTTTCTTGAATGCCTCTTACTATGCCTCTTTCTATGACTCTTTTCTCCCCCTTTTGTCATTAATCACTTGGGAAAGTCGCTCCATGTTGGACATTAGTTGCTCCATCGTAAGAGGAGTTACCAACTTCAATCTTGAGTTCTTGTTGGCTCAACTCAAGTCAGAGAGAAAGACCGATTCATGTTGTCAATCTCTTCAGAGAGGACTTGGAGTTGCTCTTTATTGCCTTCCGATCATTTATGGCCTTTCAGATAGATGTGATCTCTCTCTCTTTGATTTTGAGAGATACATCTGACCATAGTGGCTTGGAGTCCTGTCTTGAATCGAAGTTATCTTCGTCATTGTCAACATCTTTGACTTTCATTGATTAAAGATATCTTCTCAACCAAACTCATCAAAATTCTTCAATGACTCTGCGCCCATAGGAATTTGGTCATCTAGTTGGGCAGCCTCTTGTTGAACACCAGATTGGACTTTACGATTTTCATCCTTGGACAGATTTTTGAAAGTGTTGAGAATATGAAAAATCGTTGAGTACCAATCGCTATTGGAGGATGAAGGAATGTCGAATAATAAAGTGCTTGGGCAAATGGAGGATTCACATTATGGACTTGATCATTATCGGTGGTAGAGTGAACAAACTCTCACGATCATCTCCTCAAGCTATGATCCTTCCGCCATCGTAACCCACTCTACTATCATAGGGGATATAGAGGTTACCAAAGATGTCTCAGAGACTTTGTAGAAGTGAGGTCGGTCTTTGATCATTTTGGTTGCAAACGTTTTCACCCTTGGGAAGTTCGAGACACCACTCCATGCTTGAAACCGAGAAAAGCACGGTGAGGTAACTTTCATCCTTTTCAAAGACAAGCCTTTAACCAAGGCATCCATTGGAAGAACCATCTCATCAACAGATCATCGTGGATTGTAGAGGATAGTGGTGTTGTGACACCCCCAAATCCCGGGACTTTATTACCTCAAGATTTGGTGTTCACTAAATCAAAACATTCATATCTAGCTACCCAATCATAATAAAAATTGAATAATAAACATTCCCTTAAGGGATTACATTAATAAAATCTCCTAGGTTATCTAACCTTTAAATATAATCATTCAAATGCGGAAATTAAATACTTCATTACAATCATTAAAATAAAGTCTGATAATAACATATCACATATTACAAGTCTTCAATACTTGTTCATCTTTCCTTTTCCTTTACTGGTGCTAGGTACATCGACCTTCTCATCATTAGCTGTAATAGTTATATAAGCA
This sequence comes from Panax ginseng, assembly GCA_020205605.1. NCBI lineage: Eukaryota > Viridiplantae > Streptophyta > Magnoliopsida > Apiales > Araliaceae > Panax > Panax ginseng. The sequence goes on from CM035140.1 coordinate 53,055,055, forward strand.
AGAGTGAGCAAATAAAGTTCACTTGAAATAACAATGAATAAAGTCTTTACAACGACTGCCAAATAATAGGCTCAATAGAAATGAACAAAATGCTTTATCAATGATAATCAAAATCATGAAATATTTATCTGAGGGTCATAAGACCATGAACTATGTCCATAGTTATAAGTAATTTTTCAACTTAAACTTTAACAGTCATAAGACTACAGGGACTCCTCATACTTAGGGGGATCAACCCTTCGTACAATGTATTGTGCACAAACATTTCAACGCTAAGCATAAACCCCTAGTAATAGGGTTGTTCATCTCCGTATTTGGAGTACAAGTCCACACCAAAGTAAGTTTGGTTTGGATACATTTTAAGGTAATTTGGAATTTGACGGATATCAACTAAGGATTAGTTGAATAAAAATTTATAACATTATGCTATGGAATAATCATAACCGAATCAACATTGTAAAGTAAGGTTATGCTTTAGGAATAATCTAATAGTATAAATATTGAATAATATAACCTACTTTGCTTGAACAACATTAAGCTAAGGTTAAAATAATATTTAGAATTGAGTATTGAACATGCATACCAACTAGTACATTGAACAATAAACTTACTTAAAGAAACAAGTTAAAAACAAGAATAACTTGCTCAACAATAAACAAACTAGCTGATGAGTAGGATTTATACCTGCGAATCAGATCCTTTGTAGCTTAAGTTGTTGCCTGTTTTAAGTCATTTAGTTAGCTTTTATTTATATTTTGCTATTTTTCTATCTAAATTCTATGATGCAAGGCTTTACAGATGTTTTCCAGCTTACAGGAGCACAATGTACATTTTTAATGTACTGGCGTCGCAACGCCAGAGTTATGCTAAGAGACCGCGCCACAGCGCCAATGCTAGGCAAACTCCCTGTTAATTGGCGCTCCTCTACACCCACGTTTGGTGCCCCAACGACTTGGCCAGCACCACTGCGGCGCCCCAGCGCCATATTCTGCGCCTCAGCGCCATCATTGGTGCCCCAACGCCATATCCATCGCCCCAACATGAAGCCCTGATGTCAGCCTCGCGCTACAGCGCCGAGGCCCTGTGACGCCCCCAAATTCAGGTACTTAAAACCCAAACTCGGTGCTTTACTATACCATTTCTATGAGCGAAATACTACTACTAATAATAACAATAATATAGATACCAAACTTAATTTACATATTTATCAGAGTTTAAACCCAAGTACGTAACCTTTAATACATTCATTACGACATATACATGATAATAATACTATCATAGTCTTAATAAAGTCTAGTTATTACATAGGATAGCATAAAACTCATTCAACAACCTTTCCTTTTCCGTTGTTCTCAAGCAGAGCCATCGGTTGTTCACACTTAGTCGAAAACATTTTAATTAAGCAAGGATGAGCATTTGAGTGCCCATCAAGTAATAACAATTATAAATATTAATGAAAGGATTAACTGCTTTTCTATGTACGACATTTCTACAACGAATCAATAGTTGTGAAGTAAATCGAACCAATAATAATATATTAATTCTATATCAAATTTTGAAACTACGATCGACTATATCGGGGATTAGTCGATGACTATGAACATTGTTTTCTATTTTGAAAAGGTTAAAACAGAACTTCATCAGTAAACCGTCATAACTTACGAGCACGGGGGTGATCAAATTTGTTATGCCTGTATTGATCAATACAACATGCAAGAACGATATTATCGTTCATCTATCCACCTTTAAAGACAAAAGTTTTTCCATGTACGGGATGTTCATATTTAGTGGGATTCCAAACCAAAACAATTCGGTTGGATAATAGTAAGGCTTTATCTTGTTCAACAATAATCTATAAGTTTGTGTCTAGCCAAATCAATTAGCTTAGAGCGACTTTTAAGTTAATATATACATACCTGAAATTTATAAATGTGTATCAACATGTGATTAAATACAATGATTATCTAAGTGAGGACACTTGTATAACCATAAATAAAATTAACAAACATAATAAATATTTGAATTATAATATAATACTATGTTGATAAACAATAATAAGATATAATATATATAACAATAGGGTTAATAATCTGGCACAATAATAATAGAATTCTGAAACTTTCTTACTTATGTCCATTGCATAAAGTAAATGCAAAGGTAGGATACTTGCATGATCCGTTGCTTATAATACATAACTTAGTTTTATATTTTATATAGAACCTATCAGTAATAAGATCATTTTACTGATTAGAATAACATATCGTAACACATAATACTGCTTATTGCAGTCAGCGCATACCCTAATCACATTATCACAAATGTTTAGCAGTCATTGAATCATAAACAAACATGTATCTAGTCCAATTATCTAAGTCCGGATCAATTTTTGAAATATTTCGGTGTACCGACGACTTTATCGGGTAAATATCGAGTCTAAAACTCTATACTGTAATTCAATAACTGTAAATATCAATCATATTATTTTTAAATGACTTATAATAATTTTTAATTAATTATTATAATTTATCATGATTTTTCAAACATCTTAAATGATTTAAATATTAAATAATTCTATTATCATTAATATTTAATTAATATTAAATTATTAATGAAACCATTGCCAAAATATTAAAGTTATTTATAATAACTCAAAATATTTTAAAAACATTTTTATTACCCTTAAATGATTTTTAAAACATTTAAAATCATTTTTAAATAATTACTATTAATATTTAAATATTAATGTATTATATATCAAAATATTAAAAGTCATTAATTATAACTTAAAATATTTTTAATTCATTTATTTTATTTTTAAATCAATAAAACCATTTTTAAATTATTTATTTAATATTTTTATTAAATAACTCTAATATCATTTAATATTAAATTATTAATGAAATGTACCTTTTAAATACTAAAAGTTATATTTTATAACTTAAAATATTTTAAAACATTTATTTTCATTTAAAATGATTTTTCTAATATTAAAATAATTTTTAAACTAATTTATTTAATATAATTATTAAATAAATCTAATATCATTAATATTAAATAATTAATGAAATTATTCTTTAAATATTAAAAGTTATATTTTATAACTTAAAATATTTTTAAACACTTTATTTTCATTTAAAATGATTTTTCTAATATTAAAATCATTTTTAAACTAATTTATTTAATATAAACATTAAATAAAATCTAATATTATTAATATTAAAATATTAATATTTTTATGACAAAATATCAAAAGTTATATTTTATAACTTAAAATATTTTTATAACCTTTAAATCATTTTTATATGATTTTAAATCATTAATTCTATTTTTCATAATTTATTTAAAACATTTATTAAATAACTTAATTATCATTAATATAAATTTATTAATGAAATTTATAGTAAAATATTAAAAGTCATTAAAATAACTGAAAATATTTTCTTATATCATAATATAATTTTAAATGATTTTTCAAGTATTAAAATCATTTTTAAATAATTTAGTTAATATAATAATATAATAAATTAAATACCTTTAATATTTCAAAAATATTAAATATTTATGAAATATATTAAAAATTATTAAAACTAATTTTCATACTTTAGAATAATTTTTAGTAATTAAATTTGTATTTTAATAATTAAAACTAATTTTTTCTAATTATTAAATAAAATAATTAATTTTGGAAATAAAGTGTCGCTGAAGATCTTTTATAGCGACAAAACCGTCGCTATAGGTGTTCTTCATGTTCTTGGCCAAACCCAGAACTTCATAGACAGTGAACGAGGGACCATGTTTGACCAAGATTAAAATAATGTGTACTGTGTTTTTGGGCATGCTATTGATCAGATCTTGTAGTGCTAGTGCAAGACTACATGATCTAACAACAAACAATGTCACACTGCATCATAAGTAAGAGATCAAAGCCTTCAAAGTAGCTGTCAGAGCTGTTCTTCATTTTCGGGTTACCCGTAAATGAAGAAACATTCGACTAGCCTACTTGGGCTTTCACTACTTGTTCTTTCATGTAACGCGTTTTAATGATTTAATGCTTCCAAAGATGTAAACAACATACACGTGAACATATATATTACATTTAATCATCATAAAATCAACAGAATAGCCAGATCATGTCTGGTCAAACCATGTTAGAAGCCACACTCATGAGCTTTCTGGGTTACCTAGAAAACTCATCCGTGAACTTTCTGCTTGGTTTTACCATCCCTCAAATCCAGTATGTTTGTAATATAAGCGATCTAAAAGCATTAATATGTAGTATAACTACCATACTATAACTTGAATACAATACCAAACACAAATCAACAACAACTTACAAGATCAGAGAAGGTATAAAGGTCTAGTTGTAACCGCTCAGGTTACCCAGATTTTGTTCTAGTCATGGTCGATTCAACGACTTTTAACCAATAATATCTATCAATCTATGCATGATCCGGTCCTACTATGAGTTCGAGAACAAAGATCTCATGACATACTACATGTATCAACCTCAAAAAACACAAAACTATAAACATAAAATGATCTACACGAATCCGACATTCGTGGTTGTCGATAAACAAAAAAATTTTCAGATTATTTTGAAACTTCAATTTCGAGTATCTAGATGTTATGGATCCACTATGTGCCAACCTGCATCATTGATTAATATTACATAGAACATATTACAACACATAAACACAACTTTTAATGTAAGATCAAGGGTCAAATTTTTATTAGGTTTTATACATTTATGCACAAATTTTGAATCTATGCCTCTCGATTTGTTGTGAGTGTTAGTGGGGCTTGATTTGTGATTGAACTAGCACTAGAATTTCGTGGGTTTTGAGAGAGAGAGAGTGTGAGGTTGGTGTTTGTAAGAAAATGAGCCAAGTTAGTAGACTTTCTTTCTCTTGATCTTTATATATATTAATGATACAATGTATTTGTAATACAAAGTGGCCGATTCTTTGAGATAAATGAGCATGTGGGATAATCTAGAGTTGGTGAACAACTCCAATCTTGGCAAGATTCACAAGTAAGCTTTAATAAAAAATGTACATAAGGGCATTTTGGACATTAGGATTGAAATTTTAATGGCACTTTGGTCATTTAGCAAACCCTCAGGCCCTTAGGGTTTAAACCTCAAGGTTTTTTTTAAAAAATTAATTTCTAGGTTTTCATTTAGGGTTTAAAATAAAATAAAATTAGTTTCTAAAAATAAAAAATTAGGGTTTGTTAATTAGTTAGATTTTCTAATTACATTATACAGGAACATTAGGGTTTAATTATTTACTAATTATAATTAACCTTGCTAACTTAGCAATTATGGTTCCTATTTAGCAAATTAGGGTTTCTTAATTAGCTAATTAGGTTTTTAACTTTTAGAAATTAGGGTTTCTAAATTTTAATTAGGGTTTACCTAATCAAATATTTAATAATTAATATTAATCACATAACACAATTACAAAACAATCTTGTATTCTCATTTGGGTTTCAAATTACGGTTTAGCACAATAAAACTAGGGTTTTCAAATATCAGATCATAATTGACCAACCATTATTAATACGCACATACAAAGACATATTTATAGTATTGAAAAATAATAATATTGTATTATTATTCCCATTTCTTAGCCAAAAATCCAAAATTAGGGGTTGGATTCCATATCCGATTTATCTTGCATATATATTATTATTATTAAGTTAAAAATAATTAACTTAAATAATATAAACAAATTCATATAATAAAATATTTATTATAATAATTTAATAATCATTTCATATATTATTTAAATAATATAATGATCATATTTTCATGGAAAATAATTAATAAAAACATTTCTATTATAAAATTAATTATTATAAAAATATAATTTATAATAATTAATAATTCTAAAATAAAATTATTTGTAATTATTCATATAATAAATATATTTTTATAAATACATATACTTTATCTTGCACTTATCCTCACCTTTAAAATAATAATAATAAAAATTTATACATAAAATTCCTTATTTAATTATATAGAAAATATCTAAGTTATTACATGCCCTTTAAAGGAGTCAAACAATAAATACCTCTAGACTTTTTTAAGTTTTACGTGGCGTCACAACGCCACTTGTTAGTTAAAGGTTTCATGTCGCAAATACGAGCTCCCTTGTCCAGATAGTAAATAGGCTTTAAATGGCCTAAAGGGGGAGAGAAGCCATATACTTAATATCAGCAGCCTGCGATAGAAATCGTAGACAGTAAGCATAACTTAGAGATATTTATTACAGTCTTAAATTCCTAGAAGAGAAAGAAGTTGTGCTTCAAGGGAAAGATAGTTATTGCATCCGACAGAGCTCAGGAGCTACACAGTGAAGAGAAGATTTGGAGGAAGAACACTTCAAAACAAGGGTTTTCTTATTCCAAATCTCCCATTTATTTGTGTATTTCTGATAATGTGGAATGTATTGAAAATGTGTGTTAGTACTATTGTTATGAACTAACTCCATTTTTAGGATTGCAATGTAACCTTTTGTTTAGCTTAATTAACTTTCTCTCCTATTTGATATAATGAATCATTTTGGAATGGGTTGTTGTATTTCTTACTTAATGATTAATTGCTTGATAGAGTACTTGGTATTGATAATAATGGAAATTGACAAATGGATGTTATTATCTATCTTTAAATACAACAACACCTGTTATGACCATGCCAATGGAATGTGTGCATAAACTGCTAATAGGATAGACATATCTCTATTTTCCTTATGCGACCATGAGACTTAGCTTAACGACCTTGGCTTAGTTGTTATCACCAATAGATATATTGTGATTTATCCTGCTAAGGATGTGTATTTGACCTTCAATGTAAGCTTATACGTATTTACTATTCTTGGTTGACCATTCCTAGGTTCGTTTGTAATTTGGAGAGTTAGGAGATTAGGCGACGATTTGGGGAATTGTAATCCCATCTTGACTTCCTAGCACAACTACTTCTCTTATTCTTATAGTTTTATTCACACGCCTTCACCAACCATCTTGTTTACTTGTTTAGATAAGATTAGTAACAACTTTACCTTAGTATTTGTATTCTCTTAAGACTTTTTTCCTCGTGGGTTCGACAATTCTACTTTCATATATTACTTGTGGATCACAGCGTGATTCTTGCACGCGATTTTGCATTAGCGTAAATCGACCAACACTAGCTCAACGAAAGTGTAGAGTTAGAAAAACTTGCGTGAATGTAATCGAACTATAACAAAAAATTTGCTCAACGACAAAATGGTTTTAGAGAACTTGCCTTGCTTCATTCGGCTAAACCATAACAACTTGAATCATAATACCTATATATATATATATATATATATATATATATATATATATATATATATATATGTCATCATGACATAATTAGTCACTACTTAACATATATATATATATAAATAAGTATATACATCATGTAGGTTTGATTTTAATCAAGTAATCAAATTACATTAGTAAAAAACTAGTTAATCGTTGATAACATATTCATTCTTAGTATAGTACTACTAAAATCATAACTTAACAGTCCTACTATTAACACATAACAACTTTTTCAGACTTTGTGTAATAAAAACACATTGTTCGACTATTCTCGCTTAACTCAAGATCATGACGCCATATTTACACTATGGGCCGATAATTTACATGGCCTCAAGGTCATAAGTAAGTAGACACAAAGCTAACGATTGAGTTAAGGCCAAAAAAATACATCATTGGTCAATCAAGGCTACTTAACTACGACTTCGACTTCGACGACATTTAAAACAAAGATGAACAAAAAGCCATTTGGCCAACAAGCTACTTTCTAACAACCTAATTAACATGTAATACTTACAGAAACTTCATATAAACATAATTTAAAGACTCTTAACATGATTTTACCTATATAACAACATAACCATTGAATTTAAAACATCTAATTTCACTAATTTTGATAAAACTTCACTTTTTGACATTTTCGGTGAAAATCATCACTGTAACTTTGTTTTTCAACCAAAACAGTTAATTCAAAATATCATGTTTATGTTTATTCATCCTCTTTCAAATTCAATAGTCAATTTATAAATTAAACAACTAATTAAACCTTAATTTTACTTTAAACTAAGTCATATTCATATAAACTCACTGTAATATGGTTTCTTTCACAAAATACATACATACATGAATTAGTTTATCTATACTCATATATAAACTTATGAAAACAGTTCCACAACAACTAATTTATCATATAAAAGTATATATAACAAATAATTCAACTTCTTTAAAGATTTTATAGAGAATTTTGGAAGAGAAGACAACTAAAACTTTTAAAAAATAAAAGAGTTTAGATGATACCTTGTATTCTAGAAGATGATAATTTTCTTCCTTTGATCAACAAGCTTTCTTTTCCCCAATTCTTTTCTCAAAACTCTCTAGGATTCTCTCAATTTTTCTCTCAATTTTCTTCTTCTCCTCGTTTCTTCTTTTGTGTCTTTCTTCCTAACTCTAACTTACGTACTAACAAAATATAACGTATAGATAATAATATATATTAATTATATAATATAAATATAGGTATAACTGATATCAGTCATCAAATTTTTTGAAAATCAAAAGCCATAAGGCTTGTTTGCCTAACTAATTAAAAAAACACATTAAATCTTACACCTTGTTTGGTAAACATAATTAAAATAAATCAATTAATCATTATACCTTGGTTGGTAAAACACAATTAGATTAAAGACTTATATGCATTAAGCCTTGTTTGGCAAAACCGAATTAAAATCCTTTAATTTATTGTAATAACTCATTTATAGTAAGGTTATTTGTCACACTTTTATTTAATTAAATTTTCAATAACCAATTTAATTAATTCTAATAACAATTTATTAAATTACTTTACACATAAATCAATATCACATAATTATAATTTTTTTTATAATTATAACTTTATTTAATCAACTAACACATCATTTTAGTTACAAATTGCATTAAAATATAATAATTCATTTAATCATTATAAACTCTCTAACTTAATTATTAAATTAAATTAGTATATTATCTCATAACAATTAATTTCTTAACTCCGTAATTATTTATTTAACAAATAATTAACCAATCAAATCAAATCAAATTAAATATTTATTCAATAATAAATACATCCATTAAATATTTATATAATTCAATAAATATTTAAAATTAAAATTTAAAATTTTGGATTGTTACATCCTTCCCTCCTTATAAGGATTCTGTCCCCAGAATCACAACTCAAACAAATCATTCGTTACATTCTTCTATACTTACAAAGATTCTGTCCCCAGAATTGAAGACACAGATTAAACAAATAACTCAGGGTAATCTTTCATCATTTTATCTTCGAGTTCCCACGTAGCTTCTTCAGCATTGTGGTTCCTCCATATCACCTTCACAGAAGGTATAACTTTATTCCTGAGCACCTGTTCTTTCCTGTCAACTATCTGGATAGTTCATAGGACAAGTCTTTGTCAAACTACAATGGTTCGTACTCGATCACGTGCTTGTAATCGGGTTTATATGGTCGTAACACCGAAACATGAAAAACATTATGAACATTTTCCAATTCTAGAGGTAGAGCTACCTCATAAGCTACTTCTCCAACTCTTCGCAGCACTTTGAAGGGTCCAATAAACCTCGGGCTTAGCTTTCCCTTTTTACCGAAAAGAATTTCCCCCTTCCAAGGAGAAACTTTTAGGAATACGTAATTTCCTACGTCGAATGCACGATCTTGTCTATGTTGATCAGCATATATTTTCTGTCTGTCTTGGGCTGCTACCAATCTTGTCCTGATGAGTTTGACAACCTCAGCAGTTTGTTATACCAGTTCTAGTCCTAACAGTTGGCATTCACCGACTTCATCCCATCATAGTGGAGTTCTGCACTTTCTGCTGTATAATGCTTCATAAGGTGGCATGCCGATGCTCGCGTGGTAACTGTTATTGTAGGAAAATTCCACCAATGATAAATGTTCATCCCAGCCCCCTTTAAAATCCATGATGCATGCTCTCAACATATCTTCCAATGTCTGGATTGTTCATTCTCTTTGGCCATCTGTTTGTGGATGGTATGACGTACTCATTCGCAACTGTGTTCCTATGCATTCTTGCAGTCTCTTCCAGAAGTTTGATGTAAATCGCGGATCTCTATCTAACACAATTGACACTGGCACTCCATGTCTCAAAACGATCTCTTTAACGTACAATCTTGTCAACTGATCAAGATTAAACCTAATCTTTATTGGCAAAAAGTGTGCTGATTTTGTCAGTTTGTCCACTATTACCCAAATCGCATCGCAGCCGCTCTGAGTAGTTGGAAGACGCACCACAAAATCCATTGTGATGTGTTCCCACTTCCATTCCGGTATTTCTAACGGTTGAAGTAATTCGCTTGGTCTTTGATGCTCGGCCTTGACTTTTTGACATGTCAAGCATTTCACGACACATTATGCAACATCTCTTTTCATGTTCGGCCACCAAAAATGTCGTTGTAAATCCTGATACTTCTTCGTACTACTTGGATGAATCGGATATCTTGTGTTGTGTGCTTCGGTCAAGATTTCGTCCTTAATCTTTGGTACTGCTGGAACCCAAATTCTTTCCTCGAACTGTAGTAGCCCTTCGGTATCGATCTTGTATTTCACCTCTTTACCTTCGTTCACACCTTCCTTTATTTTTCTGTATTCTTCATCCTGTAGTTGAGCATTCTTCACCTTGTCCACTAAAGTTGGACTAGCTTTTATCTGGAATAGTCGTTCATCGGATTCCTTTGGAAATTTTATTTCAACTCTAGCTTTGTCATCTTTCGAAATAAGTTCCTCCCGAGTGGTTATCATCATCAACTTTTCTCGACCTTTCCTCGCTTAAAGCATCTCAGAATTACATTCGCTTTGCCTGGATGATAAAAGATCTCACAATCGAAATCTTTTATCAATTCCATCCATCTTCTTTGACGCATGTTCAGGTCCTTCTGAGTGAAAATATACTTCAGACTATTATGATCTGTGTAGATTTCACATTTTTCTCCATAGAGATTGTGTCTCTATATCTTCAGAGAAAATACTACTGCAGCCAACTCTAAATCATGAGTCAGATACCCTTTCTCATAATCCTTCAATTGTCTTGATGCATACGCAATAACTTTTCCGTTCTGCATAAGAACACAACCCAACCCTTTATGTGAGGCATCACTATACACCACAAAAATTCCTGTATTATCTGATAATGACAACACAAGTGCCATACTTAACTTCTTCTTCAAATCTTGAAAACTTTCTTCACACTTCTCCGTCCAAACAAATTTTACATCCTTCCTTGCAAAATTTGTTAACGGAGTGGCTATCTTGGAAAAATATTGAATAAATCGTCTGTAATAACCGGCCAGTCCCAAGAAACTCCTCACCTCCGAAGGTGTTCTTGGTTGTTCCCAATTGATTACAGCTTCAACTTTTGATGGATCCACTAAAATTCCATCCTTGTCAATCACATGACCCAAAAATTATACACGATCTATGTGAGACCTCAAATTTTATGAATACAGATTTAAATTTCTCGAAATATTTTTTTTAATATTATGGTGTGGATTTGATATAATGTTATAGTTGTGGGTAATATTTATAAATTTTTCAAAGTAAGCAAGTTGTTATATAATATTCGATTGGTCGGGGAATATTCTTTTTTGTCGGGGAATATCCGTATCGACCAAGACAATCATTGGTGGACCTTATTAACTAAGTATCATCATATTTAGAAAATGACAAAATTATCTTTTTATAAAAATAAAGGCGAAAGAGTTACCGTTAAAATTGTTGAACTACCCGGTAGTAAAAGTATAGTAATACGCGTGGTTGCATAGTAGCACACGATATTGGTTATTGATGCTTACGTGAGAGAAGTCACTCAGTTTTATTCAATTATTGCTACAGTAATTATTGCATAATATCCCACGTTATTTGATTCAATTATTGTCGATATTTTATATATTATTAAATCAATAATTGAGATGATTGAGTTATTGATATTATTATTTGCAATATTGACAATGTCTAGAAGTTCTATCAAGCAGAGGTTTGGTCACCTAATTGCGCGCCAATAGGGAGAAATCCTTATTAGAAAGCCCCCTCTTTCCTGGGAACGACCTGGTTGTTAAATATTGTGCGTTATAATATTAATGATGAATAAGTTCGTGTTGATTAAAGATGAAATTGATAGTTCCATTGTGTGGAAATTATTAGTGTTAGTAGAAATCGATATTTATTTCGATAATAATTGATGTTTGGAGGTTATATTGACCAATCGGGTATTCGGGACACTTTTCGTGTCAGAGTACTATTCACGGGTTATTATTCATGGGTTACTATTCACCTGGTTACTATTCACTCTAGTATTGTTCACTCGGATATTTGGGATACTTTTCGTGTTGGAGTACTATTCTCGAAGTACTATTCACGGGGTACTATTCAATTCAAAAATATATTTTGTTAGTTCCAAGAGGGTATAATAGATCTAGAAGGGGGGTTGAATAGATCCTTTTTAATTTCAAATACTTTTCTCTTTTATTTTGTATTGCTATTAAATTAGCATATGACAAACATAAGAATCTTTTCAAGCACAACAGAATAAGTAAAAGATCCCCTTCATTGATATATTCATAATCATACATACATTGTTCGTAGAGTTAGTTCAGTTGTAAGTAGTTAAAACATACATAGCAGTTATAGCAGTTAATAGACATAATATAAAAGACACAAGGGGTTTTAAGTCATTCAGAGACTCAAGCTCCTAATCCACTCTTCTGCTTTCAACTAGCAGGTGATTTCCACTAAGGAAGGGAAGCACCTCGAATCACTAAGATTCCTTAAAGGCCGCCAGACTTTGGGACTTGATTCACTAAGAACTTTTCAAGGCCGGCAGCAATTTTGAACTCCTCTAGTTCCCTAGAACTCTTCAAGCCCAAGCAGTTTGGAACTTCATTTAGTCCCTCTCGACAAGGACCCCACAGCCCCGGCTTCGCTCATTGAGTTGTTTGTTGAGTTGTGCCGAGTCGCTAAGATGTCTTCATGCTCGAACATCTTTCAGATTTTAGCACTTTGGCGTGATCATCCTTGAAGTGCAATTGAGTGTTGCATGATGCTCAGCTTCTTCAGTTATTCAACCACTTCGGATGATCCCTTGATGACTGCCTTGAAGATCATTCCTCTTGATAGATGATGGTTACACATGATAGGTTTCTAAGATGACTGTAAGCTCTTTTGCTAGGTACTTAGAAACTTTCTCATGCTTGCCACCATGATGGCATTTGTGATCTCCCTTCTTGATACTTGATGTCTTCTCATGATGGACTTGCTAAGATGACTGTGAGCTCTTCTTTATGGTACTTAGAGTCTTCCCATGATGGACACCAAGATGACATGATGCTCTTCTTTCTCTCGGAAGTTTAGAACACTCTTTAAGTAGTAGAACTCTCACTTCTACATCTTTCTTTGTCTGACTCTAAGTTTTCTTGGTGGACCGTGGATCGTAGAGTGAGCCTTCTGACTCACTATCTTACATGGTTTAGAACAGTCCACCGTTACTCCAAACTCGGCAACTCCAACAACTTTCAATCTTTGAAGCTGTAGCAGATTTATACTCCTTCCCAATCCTTCCGTTAGAAAGTAGCCGTTAAAAGCTATTCAAATGTCTTCACAAATTTTGAGTTGACAGAGGTAGACTGCTGATGTGACAAGTCATACTTTCTCTAACATTGCAGTCTACTATTTCACCTACCCATCAGAGATGTCACTTTAATGTCTTGGGCAGATCGAAGACTTTATTTCGTCCTTCTGATTTCTCGATCAGAGGTTGTCCTTTTGCATCGATGCTCTCAATAAGCTCTTGTCCGAATATTACCCTTCAGATTGAACCGCTACAATGCTTAAGTCTCAACTATTCAACTCTACGATTCTCGATGCATGTCTTCAAGGACCTGATCGTAGTGTCATGTTAACTGGTAGAGACAACACTATGATCTTGAAGAGTGTTGATTGGATCTTCAATGTAGAACACCTCTTCCTTCTTTTGTGCAGTGCTTTAACACTTTTGTTTTCTTCGACTGTTCTCAGATGTTGATGGCTTGACTCTTTGCTTTGGTCCCTTCTGAATATCAAGACACTTTAGATTTATGGCACGTCCAGTTCGCTTTCTCCTTGTGATCTCCCATTCACTTATCATCAATGGACTGACCCAACGCTTAATCACTTTAGCCTTGTTCTTCAGAAGCCGACCAGTATCTCTGTGTACTCCATCAGTTCTTTCTTTATTTGGCAAACACTACAATCCTAAATACTTCCAAGATCATTGTCATCTTATCACATGACAGCTACTGCACTTGCTGACTTTCTTTAGTCAGTTACTGAAGTCTTCCTTTGATCAACTTGTGGAAGACTTCATCTTGAATGGCTTCTTCAACTCAATCTTGATGCTGATTGGGTTGATTCTTGGATCTTCTGTTTGCATACATGCCATTCGTTGAGTGTTCTCTAGTTCCCTTCAGGTGGGATGTATCTTTGTAGTGCCAACCAGAGGCTTTGTTCCTTTGGCTATTCTAGGAGTGCTCATTAGTTGAGAATCGTATTTGCTCTATGATTGTACCTATGAATTGTGAGCACAATTGTTGAGGTCGTAGTTCTGCACTCTACGATTCAGCTTCGGCTGTGCAGACCCTACGACTCTTAGATAAGATCTTGACACTCCACGGTTTCTGCCTTGTGCTTATTGTCTTCATCTGATCTTGCTCGACTACGATTTCTGCATGTAATCAATAGACTCTACGACTCAGAGTGTAATCTACGATCCTTGACTTGGCTTCGCATCAGTAGACTCTACGACTCGAGTGTAGTCTACGTTTCTGACTTGGCTTCGACAGATGTTCATTCGGCTCGTAGGAAGGCTGTCTCTTTGATTCTGAACATGACTTCCTTAGCTGACTTCGGCCCTGAGGAAGTTCTACTCAACACACTATGATCCTTCATCATTTCTCCTGGCAGTCTACGAACTCCGAGATCTACTATCTTGCAGACTACAATTCTGTCTCGACAGCTCTCGAGTTCTCCTTAACTCTCATGGCATACTACAATTTCTGGTGCAGTGCTCGATGATCAGACAAGCCTATCTATTACATCATAAGATCAACCTAACATGCTTGATCTTTCTATTTTTATAGTCCTTGTACATCATTTCTTTTTAAGGACTTTACAAAGCTGTTTTGCTTATGTAGGATCAACCTAACATACTTGATCAATTCATTCTAAGTCCTTGTACACATGTTTCTATTATCTATCAAAGGACTTTACGGCTTTTCTTAATGTAAGCATACTTGCATATTCATTCATATATATCATAATCAAATCATATATAAATAGGAATAACATTTACATGCTTATTCCTGACAATATCCCCCTATTTGATTATGACAAAAACAATAAGTGAATATGCATGTTATGAATGAATCTTATATACAGTGAGCAACTGTATTTCTAAAACAGATAATCATGAATGTCATTTATAATCATATGGCAATTTATACATTAAGACATTTTACATCCTGGATCCAGAACATACCTAACTAGTTAGAGATGTACCTCTTTGGCTCCATGTATATTTCCAGGATGTCTATTGATCAGCTATTCATCTGTTTGGTCTTCTTGCTCCTTCTCCCCTTGGGATGATTACTTTCCTGCTTTGCTTTGCTCCCCCTCAGATGTGTGTTTCTCTTCTCGCTCGGCTCCCCTCGCCTTCTAAGATACATGGGCTCATCATTCCTTGGCTCCCCTGGGATGACGACTCGCTTCTTCCGCTTATCTTCTTCTTTGACTTCTTCTCTCCTATCCTTCGCTTCTTCTTTGAGTGCCTCTTGCTCTTTATATGTCTATGTCTCTTTTTCCCCCTTTTTGTCAATAATCACGCTGAGAGCCGCCCATGTTGGACATAAGTCGCTTCCATCAGTAGGAGGAGTTGGCAACTTCAAACTTGAGTTCCCGCTGGCCTAGCTCAAGTCAGACCGAGAAGTACCGCTTCATGTCGTCAATCTTGTCGTGAGAGGACTTGGATCCGCTTCTTCATTGGCCTTTCCGAGCTCGTAGAGAGCTTCGCTTTTGATCTTGTATGGCATTTTTCAGATAGATGTTATCTCTCTTTGAGTTTGAGAGATACATCACCATAGTAGCTTGAAGTTTGTTCGAATGAATTATCTCCCATCGCTGCCACCGTGACTCTTTTGGTGAATAGAGATATTTTCTCACCTCGGGTTCATTAGAGTTTTCATCGCCTCCTTCTCCATGAGATACTTGATTGTCTGGGTTGAGCGACCTCTGTCGAGCATTAGATTGAACTCTATAATCAGATCCTGGACATGATTTTCAAAGGTGTTGAGAATCTAAAGGATCGTTGAGTTCCAATCATTTGGTTGAGGTCAAGGAGTGTTCACAAGAGTGTTTTGAGCAGATAGAGGCTTCGGTTTTGAACTTGAACACCATCACTAGTAGAGTGAATGACTTCTACGATCATCTCCTTGGTCATGATCCTTTTCCCTTGGGAGTCCACTCTACGATCATAGGGAATATAGTGGTTTCCAGTATATCGATAGACTTTGAAGTGGGGTTGGTCCTTGATCAGTTTGGTGGCAAACTTCTTCACTCTTGGAAAGTTCTGAGCCACCAGCTCCATGCTTGGAAACTGAGAGTAGCACCAACTGAAGTAGCTTCCATCTCTTTTAGTGCGGGCCTTTAGCCATGACATCCATTGGAAGAACCATCTCATGAGTAGATCATCAGGATTGTAGAGGATGGTTGTACAGTCTAGTTCCATGTTGTTCCAGTTTTTAAATACCTCAATCGTAGTCATCCTTACTACATTAAGCTGTTCATTTCCATGATTTACCCATCTTTCGGGAGGTGCCTCTGGTAGTTCATTCGAGACTTCCACCACTATTCTTCTGTTAAATCTTGCGGGAGAGAGAACTGGATAGTCTTCTTGTTCTTCTGATTCCTGTGATGCAGAACCAGAATCCTTTTTCATCTCTTCTCTTTCAGACCTTGAACCATTTTCATCATTTCCATTAATGAATCCTTCTTGTTGTATTATATTTTCAGAACTTTCTTCAGCAAGATCTTCCTCTAATGCATCTTCTTCACCACTGGTCCCATCTTCAGCACTTTCATCCTTTAATACTGACTCATCATCACTTAGTTCAATGATAGTATTGGAGTCATCGCTTTTCCTTTTGGAGGCAAATTTGGCTTGCAGTTTGTAACTCTTCCTTCTTGTTGGAAGTTCAGCGATAGGAGTTTCAGACTCTTCGTCCTCTTCAGACTCTGAAGCCTTTGGTTCATCAGACGAACTTCCTTGGGGTTTAGCAAGGGCAGGGGCAGATCCTTCTTCTTTGGACTCATCACTGTTTGAGCCATCATGGCAGCTTTCAGGATTGGAAGGGGCATGTTTTTCTTCTCCTGAAACAGCATTGTCTGACCCATTATCTGGGCTTGTTGGGGCAGTTGCATTTGGGGATTGAGTTGGGTTATCTTGAATCTTTTCTTCCTCAGCAGAGTGACTGCTCTGAGGATTAACCACAGGGCTTGAGCATTCCTCTTTATCAGCAAATGCTGCATTTTCATTCATTCATCCAGCTTCACCTTCACTGCTGGATTTGGTCTGTGGGGACTCAACCTTGAGATTGTCAGTTGCCTTTTCTTCTTCTGATTCTACATTATTCTCTTCATCAGATGTACTATCTTGGGAAACTGAGACTGGTTTGATTGCCACCTTGGCTTTCTTGCTAGATGGCCCTTGAAGTAATCTGTTACTTCTCCTCTTTGTTGTTTCAGCAGTTATGGCTCTTTCTTCTTCAACCTTGTATTTGATGGAGAGACTCCTTGGTGGGGCCTTGGTTTTCTTCACACCTCTGGACTTCTTTTTGGCTGGTGTGGTTGTTATTGGTACAGGATCATCAGACTCAGAGCTTTCTACCTCTTCTGTCTTCCTCTTCTTTACAGAGGCCCTGTTGCTGCTCCCAGTTGTCAGCCTTCGGTTCTCCTTGGGGTTTTTCTTCCAATTTACAAACAATTGTGGAGACATAACTTTGTGAATATTAAGAGGTTCTCCCTCATCATCCTTGATTCTTCCTCCTAGCTTCTTCTTTATCACAATACTCAGCAGTCTTCCATGAAACACCTTTGTCAGAGGTTTTTCTATAGACTTCTTTAGCTCAGCCTTTTCTACAAATTTGGAGATTTGGTCAAACAAGATAACTCTAAAGATAATCTGTTTCTTCAAAACTATTGCTGACATTATCTTCAACTGCTGATCAAGCACTGTGTCATGTGCAGTGTCCTTTCACAGTATGCATTTTCCAACTATTTCAGCAAGGAACTCGTATTCCTCTGGAAACTCCTTCTTCTTTATGTCCTTTAGACTAGGGTTTCTTTGGTGCCCCATGATCTCTTTTGCTTGTTCTATATTGATATCATCATGGATTTTTAGTCCTTGGTTAGGAAAACCTAAACATTGATTGAGGTCAGAAGATTTCAGCTTTAGAGACTGACCTTTGACCTTGGTAGAAAGGGTTTCAGACTTTATGGAAGCATTTGAGTAGAACTCTTTAACCAGGTCAACATATACTCGAGTGCTAGCCTCAAGGCATTATGAGAATCCAGCTTTCTTCACAAGTTCGAGAATGTCTCTGAACTTCTTTTCGGATTTCTCAAAACGACTTGGTTCTGAGCTGAATGCCAGTGATTACTCGCCAGTTTTCCATTTGAGCAATTCAAAGAATGTGGGTATTTGATTCAGAGAGGTTTATGAGAGATGGCTAATTGTGATTTGGTAAGGCTCTGAAGTGTTAACCTATTTTGGCTCTTGAGAGGATTTTAGGGTCTGAAAATGGGAGGGAGAAAGGTTTGATAGCTTCTGAAAACTGTTTGCAGATTTGAATTTGTCTTTACGGGCGCTTCCTTCTAACTCAGATAACCGGTGATGTGTCAATCGACCATCGTCGTTGACGATGCCCAATAATGAGTCAGAACTCCCCATAACTTTTTAGTTAGATATTTTCTTTTAGAAGAGTAGACGTTTAATCGACGTGGCTTTGACCGTTGACCTTTTGATTCGTAGAGTAACATGGTAAGGCAGCTATGGACTCTACGTTTTTCCTTGTTTACTCAACGATCAACTTTTAAGAGATGCTGCAGTATATGGTTTTAACATTGATCCTCATTTTGATGCAGCATAGCTTGATCACTGATATATTCTAACTTATCTCATCATAGTTTGAATGGTTGATCAATTTTCCCATTTTTCAAGCTCCTTGTGTACTGGAGTGTCCTCTGGTAGGACTGCGATCGTCGAGTCTGCTTCTATGATCGCTGAGGTTGCACTACGATAGTTGAAGTTACATTACGATCGTTGAGTTCTCTCAAACTCTACTCTGCGATCGTTGACTGTTTTAGTCCTTGAGATGAATTTGATCAAACAATTCTTTTGGGTTAAGGTAGCTCAGGAAGGGCCAACCTCTTAGAGTGAGCTAAGGGTCAGGTTTGTCCCTGAGGCACTTTCCAGATAAAGTACTTTAGGAGTTATTTTCACTGACATCTCTTTTGACCTTTTCTGTTGGGGAGGTCCTTACCAACTTCGAGATAATCAGATTTGGTCAGAATCGTGGTGTCCTCTCGCTTCTATATCGCGATCGATGTTTGATCGTAGGTACTCCACAATTTTTGAGTCAGTGGTCGGTAGGTTATTAGTAAGACGCTTTTGAGACGCTCTTATCGACTATGGATCTTCATTTGGTTCATCGCCCACAAAGTTTTGAGACTCAGAATGGGTACATTGTTGCATAAGTATATCTCGGCCTTGTTGTTTCTCAATGATCACCGCTTCCCCATGGTTGATGCCGTTTTTAAGATAGATGTGATTCCCCTTTTCTACATGTGTATTAGAAGGAAGCCTTGCATATCTCCTTCCGATCGAATCACCATTATCACTTAGATCTCCCCAGATCGTAGGTATGCATATTTTCGTGGATCGATAACTCTCCACGATCATTCGACAAAGACTACTTAACGTAGTCTTCTTTGTCGTATCTTTCAGGAGTGTGAAGTTCTCGCCCCGTAATGAGTTCCTCTCGATCGATGCTTCGATGATCCTTTGATGTGAGCTCCTTGAGGATTCTTCTCATATAGTTTATTTTACCGATTTGAGCATATAAGACCCTTTTCATCTTTGGTTGTATGGCCTCGCTTCCATATATGATTAGTAGCCATGTGAGCTTCATTCAATTTAGCTTAGTGGGTCTTCGAGGATAGGCTTGGACATATTGGAATTTTATTAAAATCATTTCGAGCATTCCTTAGCCTTCTCATTGGTTGAGTCTTCTTCGATCAAGTCTTCGCTTCAAAGATTCCTTAGTGTGGTCGGACGCACTCAAGTACTGCAGTTAGATACATTTCTATTTTTGGTACCCACAATTAAATGGGTCCCGCTTAGGTTAGTTTTCTAAACCCCTGCTCTCTTATATTTGGATAATCATCACATTTATCACCAACAAATATATTCATGCATAAAACTAGTTTTAGATAATACATTTTGATATGCATGAAGGTGAGTGTGTGTAAGATTTGACATTTAATAACACACTCTTTATCTTTTGATGGTTTTATCATTTGTCAAGTTATGTTCACAATGTTTAAGTGTTCACAGAGTGAGAATCAACTCTACGATTTAGGAGTATCTAGTTGATTCATGGAGGTGATCAGTTTCTACACATCATCAAGATACTCTTTTAGAACTAATCATACTCAGTGTGTTATCAAACACTTAGAACAAGGATTTGTACATACATACTAACCCACCAAAGAAAGATTACTTCATAGAATTAATTAGGGCTCATGACGCTTCTTATGACCCATTTCTGTGTTTCCTTCAAGGTGTCATCTTCAACCTAAAACTTGGATGGAGAAAACATTTATGTACATTTGAGTTTCCATCCTCAAGGTACTTTTCTCTTCACCTTTTTAGGTAGATTATGACTTCTTGATGTATCATCGTTATGGTTCATAAGAAGGTGCATTTATGATGTACACACATGTATAATAGTGAGGAACCGCACCTTTTTACCGCCGCCATTTAACAAATATTTATCTTTAATATAATCGAGTTTAGGCATTGATGTGTATAGTTTCACATTTGCTCCTCGATGACTTGTTGTTCTTGTTGGCCTTTAATCAATCAAACCGTAGTCTTGACGATACATCCCGAGAATCTCAACATCTTTAGTTATTTGACATCCTTCAGCTTTACAAAGTTTGCACCAAATTACCGTTTGGTTTGCCGTATATAAGTTTGAGAAGATCTTCTTTCTTCTCTTGATAAGCGCTTTCAAAGCACGAATGGCCTTTACATCTTTCAGGCTGGTGGATGCTTGGCTCTTTGTCTTTGATGTCTCTTGAGCTCTCTTGTCTGGTCTTCAGACTACAAGATTGACTGCAGGCAAGGATTGGTCTTGTTGATGTAACAATCAAGAACATGGACCAATCTGAGCAGCTTCAGGTGTATATACACATTTAACCTATACACAATATTTCCAACGTGTGAGCTCATCTGCATATAACAAGTTACTTACTACTAAACTAAGTTTAGAACAATGTTTGTGCATGTGATCAGACTCAAAGTGATTATCTTTTGAATATAGCATGAGAACCCGCTCTGATACCAATTGTTATTTCCCAATAGGCACAATTGATCTAGAAGGGGGGGGTTGAATAGATCCTTTTTAATTCCAAATACTTTTCTCTTTTATTTTGTATTGCTATTAAATTAGCATATGACAAATATAAGAATCTTTTCAAGCACAGCGGAATAAGTAAAAGATCCCCTTCATTGATATATTCATAATCATACATACATTGTTCGTAGAGTTAGTTCAGTTGTAAGTAATTAAAACATGCATAGCAGTTATAGCAGTTAATAGACATAATGTAAATGACATAATGTAAAAGACACAAGGGGTTTTAAGTGATTTAGAGACTCAAGCTCCTAATCCACTCTTCTGCTTTCAACTAGCAGGATTTCCATTAAGGAAAGGCAAGACTCGAATCACTAAGATTCCTTCAAGGCCGCAGTGACTTGGGACTTCATTCACTAAGAACTCTTCAAGGCCACCACTTTGAACTCCTCTAGTTCCCTAGGAACTCTTCAAGCCCTGCAGGCATGGAACTTCATTTAGTCCCTCGAGGACAAGGACCCTCGTGCCCGGCTTCGCTGAGTTGTTTGTTTGTTTGTTGGAGTTGGTGCTGAGCTACTAAGATGTCTTCATGCTCTAAACATCTTCTGTACTTAGCAGCTTGGCGTGATAATCCTTGAAGTACAGTTGAGTGTTGCATGATGCTCACCTTCTTCAGTTGCTCAACCACTTCAGATGATCCCTTGATAACTGCCTTGAAGATCATTCCTCTTGATATATGTTGTTTACACATGATGGGTTTCTAAGATGACCGTAAGCTCTTCTGCTAGGTACTTAGAAACTTTTTCATGCTTGCCACCATGATGACGTTTGTGATCTCCCTTCTTGATACTTGATGTCTTCTCATGATGGACTTACTAAGATGACTATGAGCTCTTCTCTATGGTACTTAGAGTCTTCCCATGATGGACACCAAGATGACATGATGCTCTTCTTTCTCTCGGCAGTTCAGAACACTCTTCAAGTAGTAGAACTCTCACTTCTACATCTTTCATTGTCTGACTCTAAGTGTTCTTGGTGGATCGTAGAGTGAGCCTTCAGACTCACTATCTTACGTGGTTTAGAATAGTCCACCATTACTCCAAACTCGGCAACTCCAGCAACCTTCGATCTTTGAAGCTCTAGCAGATTTATACTCCTTCCCAATCCTTCCATTGGAAAATAGCCGTTAAAGCTATTCAAATGTCTTCACAGATCTCAAGTTGACAGAGGTAGACTGCTGATGTGACAAGTCATACTTTCTCTGACATTGCAGTCTACTATTTCACCTACCCATCAGAGATGTCACTTTAATGTCTTGGACAGATCGAAGACATTATTTCCTCCTTTTGATTTCTCGATCAGAGGTTGTCCTTTTACATTGATGCTCTCAATAAGCTCTTATCCGAATATTACCCTTCAGATTGAACCGTTGCCAATGCTTCAGTCTTCAGCTATTCGAACTCTACGATTCTGATGCATATCTTCAAAGACCAGATCGTAGTGTCATGTTAACTGGTAGAGACAACACTACGATCTTGAAGAGTGTTGATTGGATCTTCAATGTAGAACACCTCTTCCTTCTCTTGTGCAGTGCTTCAACACTTCTGTTTGCTTTGACTGTTCTCAGATGCTGATGGCTTGACTCTTTGCTTTGGTCCCTTCTGAATATCAAGACACTTTAGCTTTATGGCGCGTCCAGTTCGCTTTCTCCTTGTGATCTCCCATTCACTTATCATCAATGGACTGACCCAACGCTTAATCACTTTAGCCTTATTCTTCAGAAGCCGACCAGTATCTCTGTGTGTACTCCATCAGTTCTTTCTTTATTTGGCAAACACTACAATCCTGAATACTTCCAAGATCATTGTCATCTTATCACGTGGATACTCATCGCACTTGTCGACTTTCTTTAGTCGGGCCATCAAGTCTTCCTTTGATCAACTTGTGGAAGACTTCATCTTGAATGGCTTCTTCAATTCAATCTTGATGCTGATTGGGTTGATGCTTGGATCTTCTGTTAGCATACATGCCATTCGTTGAGTGTTCTCTAGTTCCCTTCAGGTGGGATGTATCTTTGCAGTGCCAACCAGAGGCTTTGTTCCTTTGGCTATTCTGGGAGTGCTCATTAGTTGAGAATCGTATTGGCTCTATGATTCTTCCTATGAATTGTGAGCACAATTGTTGCTTTATTATTCTGTTGGAATAACCTGTCTGTGCGGTCTATCGCATGCATGGTGATTTCTTTTGTTATTCCATTCTTTATTATACTCAGTTGGTTAAAACTTTGACTTTTATACCCATGAAATTAGTGGAATATCTTTGATATTTGCGCTTCATCTAGTATCTTTTCATGGAAATATTCTTCTGAGCATTCTTGAATTTTACTCTACAAAGAAGTATCATGTTGACCATTTGGACGTTATCAGTTCCTAGATAAATTAATTCTTGAACTTGTTTTATTGAATTCTTATATCATTATCATCATCCTCATGTTTATATTTTGTTGAAAGTCATCTGTGGCCTGTAGTGCATAGATGGACTTGGTATGATTATGACCAGGATTATTCTTGTAATCATGACCGTAATGTTACAAATGATGTGATAAAAGTCTTCATTGGCCCGTAGTGCATTGATTGACAGCTTGTTGGCATGATCATGACCATTAATGAATACACGAATGTCCTCGCCCGTAGTGTATGGATAATTTGTGGTCGTGATACTAAAGAATATCCCTGGTCAGTAGTGTGTAAGTGATTCGATGATGTGGATTATTTAGTGTCGAGTCCGTGATGATAAAAGTGATGAAAACCTTTAAATCATAAAAGATAGTAGATTTTATTCCCTACTTGACTCTTCTAATGGATTTCTTGTTCTCACGCAGCTTAAACTTGATAGTTATTATATTTTATCGGTTTAACATCATCAAGGCTAACGATAAATTATTCTGCATTATCTTAGTCATAATATTTCTTACTGGGCTAGTTGAACTCACCCTTTCTTTCACTGTTCTCTTCAGGAAATGAGAACGTAGCTTGGACTAGTCGGGGAACAGAGTGATGGTCCTAGATGGTGCATTAGTAGTCCTCACTATTCTGTGAAATAGTGTGATAATAATTGAAATAAGTACTCCTTTTGAGTTCGTATAATCTCTAGTAGACAATATTTGTATTCAAACTCACAGTTTATGTTTTGTCGTATTGTACTCAACAGTTGTATTATTAAGTTGTATTTGAATTATGTACCATGTATCTGGCAACTCAAGATGGGTGATGTATACCTAATTTTGGGGGCGTCATAGTTGGTATCAAAGCTAAGGGATATGATCCCTGGCTAAGATGTTAGAATAGAACTAGGAGGGGAGAGACGGGGAATTCCTTCGCTAGTATGACCTACCTAAGTTTTTTTTGGTATTTAATTGGCTCACGTAATATAGGGATAATATGTTACATGTCAATTAACCTTTTGTTTTGTGGCAAGATCTAAAAATGACATCCGAGAATGTTGAGAATAGCAATGGAGCACAAAGCACCGTTGATTCACCACATATCAATAATCGTGGATAATTTGCATCGTGAAGGCGATAATCCTCATGCAAATAACAACACTGACCAAATGATGAACGATGGAATGTTCAGAGGTTTTATGCAATTCATGCAACAGCAAGCGAGAGCGGCTCATGTCCAAAATGTAGGTGGAAACATTGGAAACTCTCGGACGGTCACCGCTAAACAGTTCAAGGAGCTGGGACCACCAGAGTTTATTGGAGAGCCAAAACCACTTAAGGCGGAAGCATGGATAAAGCAGATCACCAAGGTATTTAATGTCTTGGGATGCTCCGAGGAGCAAAAGGTTTCCTTTGCCGCCTTTATGTTATGAGGAGAGGCAGATTACTAGTGGAAATCGGTAAAGCGTACTCAACCTGCCGCACTGAAGATGTCTTGGGAAAAGTTCCAAGAACTATTCAATGACAAGTACTTTCCCGAAAGTATTTGTCATATAAAAGAGGTAGAGTTCATCAAGTTGGAGCAAAATAATATGATCGTGTCGCAGTATGAAGCCAAGTTTGTCGAGTTATCCCGGTTTGCGTCCCACTTGGTGGATAATGAAGAGAGAATGACGCAGATGTTTTTAAGAGGTTTGAAGCCAGAGATACGTCAACATCTTATTTCTCATAAACTGTGTTTGTATTCAGATGTTGTAAATAGGGCTCAATTAGTAGAGCGCGATAACGAGTCAACGCAACTAAAGGAGGAGCAGTCATCGAAGCGGTGACAACAAGCATGGAGGGAATCAGCCGCGGAAATGGTAACCACTTCCGGTGGTAATCGTGGCCAAAATAATAAGAGTGGACATTTCAAGAAGAGGAGATTCAACAATGATGGAAGGACGCCAACACCAAAGACCGTTGTTAAGGAAGGAGAACGACCACCCATCATATGCTTCAAACACGGAGGGAGGGACACATCGGTCAACCGCTGCGATGCCATCCAAAGCATGTTATAATTGTGGAAGAGAAGGTCACTTAGCCCGATTTTGTCGCTCAATCAAGACAAGTTCAAAGCTAGGATGGAGGCACCAAAGGCCGTCGAGTAAAAGTCAAAGTCAGAAAGGCAAGGAGAGCGTTTGTTGTGACCTCCGAGAAAGCAAGGAACCCGAATGAGGTCATCACGGGTAAGCTTATCATAAACTCTAATAAGTCTATACTTTATTTGATACTGGGTTCTACCCATTCTTTTATTTCTCCTACTTGCGCCAATGATTAAATTTAACTCGAGAAATTAGACTTTGACTTATCTGTGGAAACTCCGTTGGGAGAAACCTTCATTACATCCATCGCTTATAAGTCTTGTTTGGTTCAAATCAGAACCGCAGACATTACCCGTCGATCTTATTTCTTTAAAAATACTTACGTTTGACGTAATTTAGGATTGATTGGTTAAATACTCATCATGCAAAAATTGATTATTTTCGTAAGGTTGTTAGTTTTTATATTCCTAATCAACCTATTATATGAATTCAAGTGACCAAACCATTAAAATCAATCACGGTCATTCCAAGCCATAAAGCTATTCATTTATTGAAAAACGGATGTCAAGCTTTCTTAGCTCATGTCACAGATTTAAACAAAAATACGTCAGTTTTGAACGATATTTCTATTGTTAATAAATTTCCTGACGTATTCCCTGAAGAACTTCTTGGCCTACCCCCAGAGCGTGAAATTGAATTTTGTATTGACCTTGAACCTGGTACAAAACCCATTTCCAAAGCCCCATATCGAATGGCTCCTATTGAACTTCAGGAGTTAAAGACCCAATTGCATGAATTATTAGACATTGGTTTCATTCGTCCTAGTACGTCTCCTTGGGGTGCTCCTGTTCTATTCGTGAAGAAGAAAGATGGGAGTATGCGAATTTGTATTGATTATCGAGAGTTAAATTATGTCACCATCAAAAATAGGTACCCATTGCCATGTATTGATGACCTGTTTGACCAGTTGCAAGGAGCCAAATTCTTTTCAAAGATTGATCTTCATTCCGAATATCACCAATTGAAGATTAGAATCGATGACATTCCAAAGATTTCGGCCAGACTCCTAAGACGGCATTATGAATTCCTAGTCATGTCCTTTGGATTGACTAATGCTCCTGCTGCCTTCATGGATATGATGAACCGAGTATTCAAGGAATATTTGGATCACTTTGTGGTCATCTTTATTGATGACATCCTTATTTATTCCAAAAGTCATGAAGCTCATGAGCAACACTTGAGGCTAACACTCCAAAAGCTTCGTGAATACAAGCTTTATGCCAAGTTGAAGAAATGCGAGTTCTGGCTTGAGGAAGTAGCATTCCTTGGGCACGTAGTATCAAGTCATGGAATATCCGCTGACCACAAAGATTGAAGCTATTCAAAGTGGGAACAACCTAAATCAAAGGATCAAAATCGTAGCTTTAGTTTAGTTTATTTGGTTATTATCTGAGATTCGTGGAAGGATTTTCTCGAATAGCTACTCCATTAACTCGGATGACTTTGAAAGATACAAAGTTGATTGGAGCGAAGAATGTGAGAAGAGTTTTCAAGAACTCAAGAGGAGACTCATTTCAAAGACTGCTCGACAATACCATCCGCCTTGAGGATTTGTCATATATCTGATGATGCTTGAGCAAAGGGTTGGGATGTGTTCTCATGCAACACGGGAAAGTCATAGCCTATGCCTCAAGACAACTCAAAGAATATGAGAGGAATTATCCTACTCATGATCTAGAGTTATCAGTTGTTGTCTTCGCACTTAAAATTTGGAGGCATTTCTTGTATGGGGAGAAAGTGGAGATCTTTACGGATCATAAAAGCCTCAAATATTTCTTCACTCAAAAGGAACTCAACATGCGACAACGACGTTGGCTTGAACTGTTGAAAGATTATGATCATACCATCCAATACCATCCTGGAAAAATGAACGCGGTAGCTGACGGATTGAGTAGAAGATCATATGCAAGTACGAGTGCGATATTGTCAACGCAAAGGCCCATTTTGTGTAACTTGCAAAGGATGGAGATAGAGTTAAAAACTCCAGGGACCCATGTGATGATGGAGAATATACGAGTAGAATCGACTTTAATTGATAAAGTTAAAGCTTCTCAAGCTACAAACCCGGAGCTGATGCGTATGAGGAAGAAAGTGCAAGAAGGTGCTATGCCTGGAAGCAAGAATCGATGAAGAAGGAATACTTGAGTCAACTCCGGACTTTTGTGTTCCTAACGATTTCGATTTAAAGTATAAAATCATGATGGAGACACACAACACACCGTTTGCAATCCATTCCTAGGAGTACCAAAATGTATCATGATCTTGACATACATTTTGGTGGAGCAATATAAAGAGAGAGATATCGGAGTTTATCTCAAGGTGTTTAGCTTGTCAATGAGTCAAGGTGGAGCATCAAGTACCAAAAGGTCCATTGCAACCACTTGAAATTCCAGAATGCAAGTGGGAGCACATTACCATGGATTTCGTTACCTGTCTTCCTAAGGTTTCTCAAGGCATAGATGCGATTTGGGTCATTGTTGATAGATTGACCAAGTCCGCTCATTTCTTATGACACTAGAAACTTATACACTTGAACGCCTTTGCTCAGATGTATATAAACGAGATTGTAAGACTGCATGGTATGCCGGTATCCATAGTTTCTGATCGAGACCAAAGATTCAATTCACGATTTTGGGTTAGTTTGCAAAAAGCTATGGGCACAGACTTACGATTAAGCTCGACATATCATCCTCAGACGGACGGACAGTCGGAGAGGACTATAAAAACTCTTGAAGATCTATTAAGACTCTGTGTCCTTGACTTCAAGGGAAGTTGGGACAAGTTCTTCCCATTGGTGGAGTTTTCCTACAACAACAGTTATCAAGCAAGTATTGGCATGGCTCCATTTGAGGCGTTGTATGGAAGAAAGTGTCGTTCTCCAGTATGCTGGGATGAGGTAGGTGAAGCAACGTTGTTGGGACCGGAGTTGGTACGTATGACTACAGAAAAGATTCAAACGATCCGACAACGTATAAAAACTTCACAAGATCGACAAAAGAGTTATGCTGATCTTCATCAAAAGGACGTAGAATTCGATATTGGAGATCATATGTTGTTACATGTTGCTCCATGGAAAGGAGTTATGAGATTTGGAAAGAGAGGAAAGCTCAATCCTCGGTTCATTGGCCCATTTTTAATTCTCGAGCGAAAGTGGGAATCGTAGGGCCTATAGACTCTCGCTTTACCGCCAAGTATGTCTCAGATTCATAATGTTTTTCACATATCTATGTTACGTAAATATGTGAAAGACCCAAACCACATTATTGAGTTAGAACCAGACGAGATAGAGGAAGATTTAATGTATTAAGAGTTACCTGTTAAAGTCTTGGATAAGAAGGATCATGTTCTACGCTCCAAGGTTATACCTCAAGTCAAAGTTTTGTGGACAAACCACGATGTGGAGGAAATGACTTGGGAGTTAGAATCTGAGATGAAGTTAAGGTATCCTCATATCTTCGACATACCAGGTATGTACCCTAATTTCGAGGATGAAATTTCATAAGAAGGGGAGGTTGTAAGACCCCAACTTTTATGAATAAAGAATAATTTTTTCGAATTATATTTTTGAATATTATGGTATTGATTTGATATATTTCGAGGATGAAATTTCATAAGAAGTGGAGGTTGTAAGACCCCAACTTTTTGAATAAAGATTAAATTTTCTCGAAATATATTTTTGAATATTATGGTGTGGATTTGATATAATGTTATAGTTGTGGGTAATATTTACAAATTTTGCAAAGTACGCAAGTTGTTATATAATATTCGATTGGTCGAGGAATATTCGTTTTAACAGGAATATTCGTGACAACAAGCACAATCATTGGTGGACCCATTAACGGAATTATTGTCGGATTGAGAAAACGATAAAAATACTTTATGAAAATAACTACGGAGGTGCTACTCGTTAAAACCGTTGAACTACCCTCAGTAGTAAAAGTACAATAATATCGCGTAGTTGCACAAAGAGTTACACGATATTGATTATTGATTCTTACGTGAGAAGTCACTCATTTATACTCAATTATTGCTTTCGAAGAATTGTTGCATCATATTTCATATTATTGATTCAATTATTGTTATAAAGATCATCTCGCATTATATGATATATTATTAAATCAATAATTGAGACGACAAAGTTATTCATATTATTATTTGCAATATTAACAATGTCTAGAAGTTCACAAGGAGAGGTTTGGTCACCTAATGCGCCGCCAATAAGGAGAAATCCTTATCTAGTATATGGACATCACCAATATGGATTGTCTTGTTCATAAGTTAGTGCTTCCATTCTTCTATAAATAGAAGATATTTCTTACGAATTCATGAAACTAGAGAGAGAATTATAAGAGAACATATAGAAAAATTCAATCTGGTTTCTTTTACTGTAAGAGGGATGTTATTTATTGTACTCATAATATTCCATTATTTATTATTCTCGTTGTCAGATACGTGTACCAATACACGACAAAACATAAGCTGATACATGAGTTTGAATACAAATATTATCTACTAGAGATTATACAAACTCAAAAGGAGTCCTCATTACAATTATTATCACATTATTTCACAGAATAGTGAGGACTACTAATGCTTATCCTACGGACCATCACTCTCGTTCCCAGGCTCAGTCCCGGCTATATTCTCATTTCACAGAAGAAACGGTGAAAGAAAAGGGTGAGCTCAACTAGCCCGATAAGAAATATTATGACTAAGATAATGCGAATAAATTATCATTAGCCTCCAACAATGTTAAAGCGATAAAATACAATAGACATCAAGTTTAAGCTGCTTGGTGAACAAGCAATCCATTAAAAAAGTCAAGTAGAGAATAAAATCTACTATCTTTTATGATTTAAAAAAGTTTTCATCACTTTTATATTTGAGACTCATTTCGATAAATAATCCACATCATTAAATCATCCTGCACTCTGAGGCCGAGGATATTCTTTAGTATCACGACCACGAATTATCCATACACTACGGGCCAAAAGATAATCGTGTTTTCATCAGCAGTCTGATCATGCCATAAAACAATTCATCTTTGCTCCCTTGGTAGAAGAGAATCCATAGCCATAATCATACCAAAAGCGTCCATCGATACCACTACTGGGCGATGAGGACTTTTAATTTTCACATCATTTGTAACATTACGGTCATGATTATACGAATAATCACTGGTCATAATCATACCAAGTCCATCTATACTCTGAGGCCACAGATGACTTTCAACATAACATAAACATGAGGATGATGACAATGATATAAGAATTCAATTAAACAAGTTCAAGAATTAATTTGTCCGAGGGAACCGATAACGTCAAATTGTCAACATGATACTTCTTTTTGTAGAATAAAATTCAAGAATGCTCGGAAGAATATTTCCATGAAAAATCTTTGGATGAAGCGCAAATATCAAGGATATTCCACTAATTTCATGGAGTATAGAAGTCAAAATTTTAATCATTTGAGTATAATAAAGAATGGAATAACAAAAGATATCACCATGCATGCGGTACTTAGCATGAGCGGTTATTCAACGAGAATAATAATAACGGAACTAGGTCGGTGAAATTCACTGCAAGCGAGGATGTTCAACGAGAATAATAAATGCGGAATAATAAATGATGGAACCGGGTAAGGCGTATATAGCAGAGGCGAGGATATTAAAGCGAGAATAATAAAAAAGCGGAATAATAAAAATGGAACCCGGTCAAGGCGTATATATGCAGACAGGATATTCGGCAGAATAATAAAGACAGAATAATAGAAGAATGTCACCAAGTATAGGGTAGCAGCGTATCTGAGTTATTCAACGAACAATAAAGAAATGGAATAATGAAGTTCTCTTCTTGAATACAAAAGAATAATATCCCTTACTAGTAAAATAATACTTGATATAAGAGTAGTGAAGTAGCGAAAAAACTTTTCTTTATCTCTATAGTCTCTCTCTATAGTTCTCTCTCTAGAGTTCGGTGAATTCGTAAGAAAATAATGAAGGAATGAGCTTTATTTATAGGAAAATGGAATGCATAGTAACTAATCCATGAGCGGTCAGATTGATTTACTTTAATCGGCGGTCCATATTTAAAGAAAAATCTTTTAAATAAAATATAATATATTCTATTTATATAAAAGATTTTTACTATATGCAAACTCTTATCTTGAGCACTATATGCAAACACTATACATAATAAAATATAATATATTCTATTTATAGAATAACTTTAATAAAGTATTACATTTTATATAAAAAGATTTTACTATGCAAAACACTATATAATAATAGAATATAATATATTTATTTATAGAATAACTTTAATAAAGTATTACATTTTATATAAAAGATGTTTCTATTTTATTACGTTAATAATCTGAATAAAACAAAACTTCTAAATCAACAATAATTGAATCAAATAATGTGAGAGATCTTATCGCAACTATTGTAGCAATAATTGAACAAAAGCTGGTGACTTCTCACATAAATATCAATAATCAATCTGGTGTGCTCTTATTATGCAACATAGCGTATTCTTGTTTTACTTTTACTCTAGAGTAGTTCAGCAAGTATCAGCGGTAAAACTTTCGCCGTTATTTTCAATAAAATATTTTTGTCGTTTTCTCGATCAAACAATAATTCCGTTGTGGGGTCCACCGATGATTGTCTTGCGTAAATACGAATATTTTCTTTTAAAAGCGAATATTCCCAGAGCCAATCGAATATAATATGACAACTTGCATACTTTTGCAAAATTTATAAATATTACCCACAACTATAACATTATCTCAAATTCACACCATAATATAAAAAAATTATTTGAGAAAATTAATTCTTTATTCATAAAATCTGGGGTTTCTGATCTCCCCTCCTTATGGAATTTCGCCCTCGAAATTTACGTGCGATACTGGTATCTTAGAAACGGTGAGGATACCTTGACTTCATTCGATTCTAACTCTTGAGGTATAACCCTTGAGTGTTGGATCGATTCTTCTTATCGAAGATTTTAACACGAGATCTCATACGTTAAATCATCCATTATCTCGTCAGATTCTAAATTAATAATGTGGTTGGGTCATCCACATATTTACGTAACATTGATCGTTAAAAGCGTTATGAACCTTGACATACTTGGCGGTAAAAGCGAGTCTATAAGCCGCGGTTCCTACTCGATCGAGGATTTCAAATGGGCGATTAAATCGAGGGTTGAGATTTCCTCTCTTCAATGACTCTTGCTTCTAGAATAGCGCCCTCTTGAACCTTCTTCTTCACATTCATGATTCGGGTATGTAGCTTGGCTTGGCTTTAACTTTATCGATTAAAAGTCGATTTTACTCGTATATTCGTTATCTTCACGTGGGTCCTAGAGTCTTTAACTCTATCTTCATCATTTGCAAGTTATCTGAAATGAGTCTTTGTGTTAACAACATCGCATCGCACTTATAGCGCATCGATCTTCTACTCAACACGTCGGCTACCACGTTCGCTCTTCCACGATGATATTGAATAATACGATCGTAATCTTCAATGACTCGAGTCAGCGTCTTTGGCGCGTATTACGTTCGTTTTAGTTGAAGAAATATTTTGAGGTTTAAGAAATGGGTTTTGTCTTTGGTGTCGATACAAAATTCGATTTCACGCTCTAGGGTAGGCTAAGAAGTCTTGAGAATCGTCGAGATTTATTAATGATAGAAATATCATTCAAAGCTATTACTCTCATCGAAGACTTGGATAGTACGTCACATTGATACCAAGCTGTGACTTTATCCCTTAACCTAGATAGCACCTCACAATGATACCTATCAACTTCATCATCGTCATTCACGGCGTCGCTTCTGAGAGAAAGTCTAAAGCGGTGCATTCCACACAAGGAAGTCAACAACGAAAGGATCGGGGCTCTTTACTTATGGCTTGATATGACAATGATTGACTTTAGTGGTTTGGTTGCTTGAATTCGCATAATAGGTTGGTTAGGAATATGAAAGCTAACAACCTTACGAAAAGCATGATGAGTAGTTAACAATCGATTCAAAAAATCGCATCAAAAGGCAAGTATTTTCAAAGAGATAAGATCGACGAAGTAGCGTGAAAGTGTCGATTTGAATCAAACAAGATTTATAAATAGTGGAGTGTGAAGGTTTCTCCCAATGGAGTTTAAATAGATAAATCAAAGTTTAACTTCTAGGAGTTAGTACAAACATTGAACACAACTAGGTGAAATAAAAGAGTGAGTAGAGGCAGGTATCTAACACGGTATAGACTTCGTAAGAGCTTATGATTAACTTACGTGATAATTTTATTCGGGTTCCTCGTCACGAGAAAAAAAATGCTCTCTCTTAAACTCTAGGCTTTTGGCTTGCGGGACATCCTTTGGCATCACTATCCCGGTTGGACTTGACTTCACCATACGACAAAATCGAGCTAGGTGACCTTCTCTTCCGCATAATTAAAACACGCTTTGGATTGTTTAGCGTCGCATTTTAGACGGATGTGTCCCTCTTGTCGCAGCATTTGAAACATCTGACCGATGGGCGTTCTTCTTCCTTTGAAGCGGGTCTTTGGTCTTGAAAGCGTCTTCGCGTCATCATTTGAACCTTCTCTTCTTAAAATGTCCATTCTTATTATCTTGGCCATGATTACCACCCGAAATGGTTACCATTCTTGGCATGATAATATCCCCCGATGGTTATCGTTGTTAGATAATGGTTGCCACAGATTATGATTATTATCGTGTTGTTGGTCGTTGCCTTTTGGTTGTCTTTGACTCATTATCGGCGCTCAATAATGAGCCCTATTCACAACATCGAATATAAACAAAGTTTGTGAGAAATGAGGTATTGGCGTATATCGGGTTTTGAACCTCTTAAAAACATTAGCGTCATTCGCTCCTCATTATCGACCAAATGGGATGCAAGCGGGATAACTCATGCAAACTTAGCCTCGTCTTTGCGACACGGTCATATTGTTTTGCTCGACTTGATGAATTCTACCTCCTTCGTGTGGCGAATACTTTCGGGAAAGTACTTGTCGTTGAATAATTCTTGGAACTTCTCCCAAGACATCTTGAGTCGTCGGTGGAGTCGTTTCTGATTCCCACCTGATGATCTCCTTCTTCACGCCTTGACATAAAGGTGGCGAATGGAACCTTTTTGCTCCTCTGAGCATTTCAAGACATCAAATATCTTGGTAATCTGCTTTATCCATGTCTCACCTTAAGTGGTTACGGCTTTCCCAAAAACTCGGTGGTCCCGGCTCCTTGAACTACTTAGCGGTGACCAACCAGTGGTTACCATTGTTTCCACTGCATTATTGCCTTAGCCCGTTGTTGCATGAATTGCTCCTTAAAGCGCTTAGCGGTGGCCGTCAAGAGTTATCGATTATTTACACTGCATTTTGGATGGGGTGCGCTACGCCGCTTTGTTGTTGCATGAATTGCATAAAGCCTCGACCATCCCATCATTCACCATTTCATCGTGTTGTTATTTTTTCATGAGGAGTATTGTCCTCTGGTTGCACATTATCACGATTATTGATGCATGGAGACTCAGCGGTCTCACATGCTCCATTGATAATCTCAACATTCTCGGATGCCATTTTCAAAACAACGCCACAAAACAAGGGTTAATTAACATATCACATATTATCCTATACTTTGTGAGCCAATTAAATACCAAATAAACTTAGGTAGGTCATACTAGCGAAAATTCCCGTCTCTCCCCTCCTAGTTCTTATCTCACATCTTGCGAGGATCATATCCTAAGCTTTGATACCAATTGTGGCGCCCCAAAATTAGGTATACATCACCCATCTTGGGTGCTTGGATACATGGTACGAATTCAAATACAACTTACTAATACAATTGTCGTGTACAATCGACAAAACATAAAGCTATGAGTTTGAATACAAATATTATCTACTAGAGATTATACAAACTCAAAAGGAGTCCTCATTACAATTATTATCACACTATTTCACGAGAATAGTGAGGACTACTAATCTTATCCTCGGACCATCACTCGGGTTCCCAGGCTCGTCCCGGCTATATTCTCATTTCACGAAGAGAAACGGTGAAAGAAAGGGTGAGCTCAACTAGCCCGTAAGAAATATTATGACTAAGATAATGCGAGAATAAATTATCATTAGCCTCAACAATATTAAGCGATAAAATACAATAGACATCAAGTTTAAGCTGCGGTAGAACAAGCAATCCATTAAAAAAGTCAAGTAGAGAATAAAATCTACTATCTTTTATGATTTAAAAAGTTTTTCATCACTTTTATCATTTGAGACTCGATTTCGATAAATAATCCACATCATTAAATCATCCACACACTTCTGGGCCGAGGATATTCTTTAGTATCACGACCACGAATTATCCATACTTCGGGCCGAAAGATAATCGTGTTTTCATCAATGAGTCTGATCATGCCATAAAACAATTCATCTTTGCTCCCTTGGTAGAAGAGAATCCATAGCCATAATCATACCAAAAGCTGTCCATCGATGCTGCTACAGACCCGATGAGGACTTTTAATTTTCACATCATTTGTAACATTACGGTCATGATTATCTTAGAATAATCACAGTCATAATCATACCAAGTCCATCTATGCACTCTGAGGCCCACGAGATGACTTTCAACATAATATAAACATGAGGATGATGACAATGATATAAGAATTCAATTAAACAAGTTCAAGAATTAATTTGTCCGAGGAACCGATAACGTCCAAATTGTCGACATGATACTTCTTTGTAGAATAAAATTCAAGAATGCTCGGAAGAATATTTCCATGAAAAATCTTTGGATGAAGCGCAAATATCGAGGATATTCCACTAATTTCATGGAGTATAGAAGTCAAAATTTTAATCAGTGAGTATAATAAAGAATGGAATAACAAAAGATATCACCATGCATGCGGGTGCGCATGAGCGGTTATTCAACGAGAATAATAATAACGAAAAACGGTCGGTGAAATTCTGCAAGCGAGGATGTTCAACGAGAATAATAAATGCGGAATAATAAATGATGGAACCCGGTCAGGCGTATATAGCACAGACAGGATATTAAAGCGAGAATAATAAAAGGCGGAATAATAAAAATGGAACCCGGTCGGTATTATAGCACAGACGAGGATATTAAAGACGAGAATAATAAAGACAGAATAATAGAAGAATGTCACCAAGTATAGGGTAGCAGCGTATATCTGAGTTATTCAACGAGAACAATAAAGAAATGGAATAATGAAGTTCTCTTCTTGAATACTGAAAAAGAATAATATCCCTTCTTAGTAAAATAATACTTGATATAAGAGTAGTGAAGTAGCGAGAAAAACTTTTTTTTATCTCTCTATAGTCTCTCTCTATAGTTTCTCTCTCAGAGTTCGGTGAATTAAGTAAGAAAATAATGAAGGAATGAGCTTCTATTTATAGGAAAATGGAATGCGTAAGTAACTAATCCATGAGCGGTCAGATTGATTTACTTTAATCGGCGGTCCATATTTAAAGAAAAATCTTTTAAATAAAATATAATATATTCTATTTATATAAAAAGATTTTTACTATACAAACACTTATCTTGGGCACTTATGCAAACACTATGCATAATAAAATATAATATATTTATTTATAGAATAACTTTAATAAAGTATACATTTTATATAAAAAGATTTTACTATACAAAACACTATGCGTAATAGAATATAATATATTTTATTTATAGAATAACTTTAATAAAGTATTACATTTTTATATAAAAAGATGTTTCTATTTTATTACGTTAATAATCTGAATAAAACAAAACTTCTAAATCAACAATAATTGAATCAAATAATGTGAGATCTTATCGCAACTATTGTAGCAATAATTGAACAAAATTGGTGACTTCTCACATAAATATCAATAATCAATCTGGTGGTGTCTTCTTATGCGACAAAGCGTATTCTTGTACTTTTACTACAAGAGTAGTTCAGCGGTATCAAGCGGTAAAACTTCGCCGTTATTTTCAATAAAATATTTTTGTCGTTTTCTCGATCAGAGCAATAATTCCGTTTGTGGGGTCCACCGATGATTGTCTTGTAAATACGAATATTTCTGCATTTAAAAGCGAATATTCCCAAAGACCAATCGAATATAATATGACAACTTGCATACTTTTGCAAAATTTATAAATATTACCTGACTATAACATTATCTCAAATTCACCATAATATAAAAAAATTATTTTGAGAAAATTAATTCTTTATTCATAAAATTTGGGGTGCTATAGATTAAACTTGATAGTTATTATATTTTATCAGTTTAACACTGTTGAAGGCTAACGATAAATTATTCTGCATTATCTTAGTCATAATATTTCTTACTTGGCTAGTTGAGCTCACCCTTTCTTTCACTGTTCTCTTCAGGAAATGAGAACGTAGCTTGGACTAGTCGGGGAACAGAGTGATGGTCCTAGATGGCGCATTAGTAGTCCTCACTATTTTGTGAAATAGTGTGATAATAATTATAATAAGGACTCCTTTTGAGTTTGTATAATCTCTAGTAGACAATATTTGTATTCAAACTCACAGTTTATGTTTTGTCGTATTGTACACAACAGTTGTATTTAAATTATGTACCATGTATCTGGCGACTCAAGATGGGTGATGTATACCTAATTTTGGGGGCGTCACAAATTCATTCTGAGTCCTTGTACACATGTTTCTATTATCTATCAAAGGACTTTACAGCTTTTATTAATGCAAGAATACTTGGATATTCATTCATATATATCATAATCAAATCATATATAAATAGGAATAACATTCACATGCTTATTCCTGACATATTTCTTTTCGGTCCAAATCATTTTTGGGTACAATATTATTCCATGAGGAGATGTGACATGGTGAAATTCTTCTGTTATCCCATTCTTTATTATTATGTTGGAATAACCTATCTGTGCAGTCTATCGCATGCCTGGTGAATTCTGTTGTTATTTCATTCTTTATTATTACATTTGGAACATCACATGCATGCGATCTATCGCATGCCCGGTGAATTCTCGTTGTTATTTCATTCTTTATTATTTTTTGGAACATCCACATGCATGCGGATTACGCATGACTGGTTCCATTCTTTATTATTCTTTGGAATATCACATGTCATATGCAGTTACTGATAACGGGTTCCATTTTTTATTATTCTATTGGAACATCCTGTCTGTGCGGATTACGCATGACCTAGTTCCATTCTTTATTATTCTGTTGGAATAAACTGTTTGTGCGGATTACGCACGCCTGGTGAATTCTTCTGTTATTCCATTCTTTATTATTCTGTTGGAATAATCTGTCTACATGGATTACCGCATGGCGGGTAAAAATCCATTTGCAGTTTCATATATTCTATTATACTCAGTTGGTTAAAGTTTTAGCTTCTATACTCCATGAAATTATTAGAATATCCTGGATATTTGCGTTTCATCCAGTATCTTTTCATGGAAATATTCTTCTGAGCATTCTTGAATTTTATCCACAAAGCAGTATCATGTTGACAATTTGGACGTTATTGAGTTTAGGATAAATTAACTTATAAATCTTTAAAATTTATTCTTGAACTTGTTTTATTGAATTGTCATCATCCTCATGCTTATATTATGTTGAAAGTCATCATGGTGGTCTGTAGTGCATAGATGGACTTGGTATGATTATGACCAAGGATTATTTGGTATAATCATGGTAGTAATATTACAAATGATGTGGAAAAAGTCCTCATTGGCCGTAGTGCATTGATGGGACAGCTTTTTGGTATGATTATGGCTATGGATTCTCTTGACTAATGGTGCAAAGATGAATTGTTATATGGCATGATCGTAACCATTGATGAAAACATGATTATCTTTGGCCCATAGTGCATGGATGATTCGTGGTCGTGATATTAAAGAATATCCTTGGCCTTGTAAAAAGGATGATTCAATGATGTGGATTATTTATTGTTGAGTCTCAAATGATAAAAGTGATGAAAAACCTTTTAAATCATAGAAGATAGTAGATTTTATTCTCTACTTGACTCTTATAATGGATTGCTTATTCCGCTGCAGTTGTTGATCTAAAACTTGTTGTCTATTATATTCTATCAGTTGTTATACTGTTGAAGGCTAAGGATAATTTATTCTGCATTATCTTAGTCATAATATTTCTTACTGGGTTAGTTGAGCTCACCCTTTCTTTCAATGTTCTCTTCAGGAAATGAGAATATAGCTGGGACTAGTCAGGGAATGAATTGACGGTCCAGATGGTTGCATTAGTAGTCCTCACTATTCTGTGAAATAGTGTGATAATAAATGTATTGAGGACTTATTTTGAGTTTGAATACTGTCTAGAAAACAATATTTGTATTAAAACTCACAGCTCATGTTGTATATTTAAGTTTGTATTTGTATTCTGTACCATGTATTTGGCGACTCGAGAATAGGTGATGTATACCTATTTTAGGG
Organism: Panax ginseng; assembly: GCA_020205605.1. NCBI lineage: Eukaryota > Viridiplantae > Streptophyta > Magnoliopsida > Apiales > Araliaceae > Panax > Panax ginseng. The sequence goes on from CM035140.1 coordinate 53,095,908, forward strand.
GCGTCACGGTTAGTATCGAGCTTAGGATAAGATCCACGGCTAAGATGTGAGACAAGAACTAGGAGGGAGGCAGAATTCCTTCACTAGTATGACCTACCTAAGTTTATTTGGTATTTAATTGGTCGGTCAGAGTATATGGATAATATGTGATATGTTAATTAACCCTTGTCTTATGGCAGTGTTTGAAAATGACATCGGAGAATGTTGAGAATAGCAATGGAGCACAGGAGACTGTTGAGTCACCACAGATCAATACCTAGAATAATGTGCAACATGAAGACAATAATCCTTAGGTAAACAATAACACTGACCAAATGATGAACGATGGAATGTTCAGAGGCTTTATGCAATTCATGCAATATCAGGCGAGAGCGGCTCCTGTCCAAAATGCAGATGGAAACTCTGGTAACTCTCGGACGGTCACCCAGTTCAAGGAGCTGGGACCACCGGAGTTTTTGGGAAAGCCAGAACCACTTAAGGCAGAGACGTGGATAAAGCAGATCACCAAGATATTTGATGTCTTGGAATGCTCAAAGGAGCAAAAGGTTCCCTTTGCCACCTTTATATTGCGTGAAGAAGCAGATTACTGGTGGGAATCCGTAAAATGTACCCAGCCTGACACACTCAAGATGTCTTGGGAGAAGTTCCAAGAGCTGTTCAACGACAAGTACTTTCCCGAAAGTATTCGTCACATGAAGGAGGTGGAGTTTATCAAGTTGGAGAAAAATAATATGATCGTATCACAGTACGAGGCTAAGTTTGTGGAGTTATCCCGGTTTACATCCCATTTGGTCGATAATGAGGAGTGAATGACACGAATGTTTCTAAGAGGTTTGAAACCCGAAATACGTCAATACCTCATTTCTCACAAATTGTGTTTGTATACAGATGTTGTGAATAGGGCTCAGTTATTGGAGCGCGATAATGAGTCAGCACAACCAAAAGGCAACGACCAACAACACGATAATAATCATACCAAAGGGCGGCCATCGGAACAATGATAACCATCGTGGGGAAATTATCATGCCAAGAATGGTAACCACCGCCGGTGGTAATCATGGCCAAGATAATAGAAGTGGAAATTTAAAGAAGAGAAGGTTCAATAATGATGGAAGACAACAACACCAAAGACTTTTGGTTCAAAGGAAGAAGAACGACCACCGGTCAGTATGTTCCAAATGCGACAGAGGGACACATCCGTCTCAAAGCACTATGACAATCCAAAGAGTGTTTCAATTGCGGAAGAGAAGGTCAGCTAGCTCAATTTTGTCATGTAGTGAAGTCAAGTCCAGCTGGGATAGTGATGCCAAAGGATGTCTCAGACAAGTCAAAGTCGGTAGTTTAAGTGAGAGCATTTATCAAGGAACCCGAACGAGGTTATTACGGGTAAGTTAATCATAAGCTCTTGCGAAATCTATAACTTATTCGATACCGGTTCTACCTATTCTTTTATCTCTCTTGTTTGTGCTCAACATTTAAATTTGACTCCGGAGAGATTAGACTTTAACTTATTGGTTGAAACTTCGTTAGTAGAAACCATCATTTCATGTGTTATCCAAGTCTTGGATGAGAGTCACAGTTTTTGAATGATATTTCTATTGTTAATAAATTTGATGCTGTATTCTCTAAAGACTTCCTGGCCTATACCCAGAGCGTGAAATCGAATTTTGTAATGACCCTAGTACAAAACCCATTTCTTCAACCCTCAAATATTTCTTTACCTAAAACGATCGTATAATGTGCCAAAGACGTTGGCTCTAGCTGTGGAAGATTACGATCGTACCATTCAATATCATCGTGGAAGAGCGAACGTGGTAGCTGACACGTTGAGTAGAAGATCGTATGCGTTTACGAGTGCGATGTTGTTAACACAAAAACCCATTTCGTATAACTTACAAATGATAAAGATAGAGTTAAAGACTCTAGGGACCCACGTGGTGATATCAAATATACGAGTAGAATCGACTTTAATCTATAAAGTTAAAGCCGCTCAAGTTATAGACCCGAAGCTCATGAACATGAAGAAGAAGGTTCAAGAGGGCGTTATTCTAGAAGCAAGAATTGACGAAGAGAGGAAATCTCAACCCTCGATTTAATTGGCCCATTTTAAATCCTCGATCGAGTAAGAACTGTGGCCTATAGACTCGTTTTACCGCCAAGTATATCGCGTGTTCATAACATTTTTCACGTATCGATGTTACGTAAATATGTGGATGACCCGAATCACATTATTGAATTAAAACTAGACGAGATAGCAGAAGATTTAACGTATGAACAGATACGTGTTAAAATCTTGGATAAAAAGAATTATATTCAACACTCAAAGGTTATACCTCAAGAGTTAGAATCTGAAATGAAGTCAAGGTTTTCATCATCTCTCTAAGATATACAGTGCATGACGTAAATTTCGAGGGCAAAATTTCATAAGGAGGGAGATTGTGAGACCCCAAATTTTATGAATAAAGATTTAAATTTCTGAAATATTTTTTAATATTATGGTGTGGATTTGATATAATGTTATAGTTGTGGGTAATATTTATAAATTTTTCAAAGTAAGCAAGTTGTTATATAATATTTGATTGGTGGAGAATATTCTTTTTTGTCGGGAATATTAAATGACGACAAGACAATCATTAGTGGACCCCTAACGAAAGTATTGTCGTATTTAGAAAAGCATGTAATTATATTTTTATAAAAATAACTGCGAAAGAGTTACCGTTAAAACTGTTGAACTACGGTAGTAAAAGTACTGAGAATCTGGCGTGGTTGCATAGTAGCACACGATATTGGTTATTGATGCTTACGTGAGAAGTCACTCGGTTTTGTTCAATTATTACTACTGAGAATTATTGCATAGTATCTCACGTTATTTGATTCAATTATTGTCGATATTTTATATATTATTAAATCAATAATTGAGATGATGAGTTATTGATATTATTATTTGCAATATTGACAATGTCTAGAAGTTCTATCAAGGAGAGGTTTGGTCACCTAATTGCGCGCCAATAGGAGAAATCCTTATTGAAAGCCCCTCTTTCCGGGAATGACACGTTGTTAAATATTATGCGTTATAATATTAATGATGAATAAGTTCGTGTTGATTAAAGATGAAATTGATAGTTCCATTGTGTGGGAATTATTAGTGTTAGTACAAATCGATATTTATTTCGATAATAATTGATGTGTGGAGGTTATATTGACTAATTGGGTATTCGGGGTACTTTTCGTGTCAGAGTACTATTCACAGGTTACTATTCATGGGTTACTATTCACCCGATTACTATTCACTCTAGTATTGTTCACTCGGGTATTTGGGACACTTTTTCGTGTCAGAGTACTATTCCCAAAGTACTATTCACGGGGTACTATTCACCCGAAAAATATATTTTGTTAGTTCCGATGAAGCACAATAGATCTAGAAGGGGGGGGGGGGGGGTTAAATAGATCCTTTTTAATTGAAAATACTTTTCTCTTTTATTATGTATTCCTATTAAATTGGCATATGACAAACATAAGAATCTTTTCAAGCACAACGGAATAAGTAAAAGATCCCCTTCATTGATATATTCATAATCATACATACATTGTTCGTAGAGTTAGTTCAGTTGTAAGTAGTTAAAACATACATAGCAGTTATAGCAGTTAATAGACATAAATGACGTGTCGGAGTACTATTCACGGGTTACTATTCACCCGGTTACTATTCACTCTAGTATTGTTCACTCGGGTATTTGGGACACTTTTCGTGTCAGAGTACTATTCCCAAAGTACTATTCACGGGGTACTATTCACCCAAAAAATATATTTCTTTTCGGTCCAAATCATTTTTGGGTACAATATTATTCCATGAGGAGATGTAATAATTTTTCAGACAATTGGTTGAAGTTATAATAGTAAATCAATATGGATCGTTGGTTGAAGATATAATAGTAAATCAATATGGACCGTTGGTGGAAAGTTATAATAGTAAATCAATATAGATCGCTAGTTTAAAGTTTTAATAGTAAATCAGTATAGACCGTTGCTTTAAGTTTTAATAGTAAATCAATATGGACCGTCCGTTTAAAAGTAAATCAATCTGGACCATTCATGAATTAGTTACTATTCAGTCCATTCTCCTATAAATATAAGCTCATTCCTTCATTATTTCTTACGAATTCACTGAAACTCTAGAGAGAGAAAGAAGAAGAGAAGTCTGCTACCTCACTTTTCCAATATCCAGTTTCTTCTAAGGTAAGGGATATTAGTTGTTGTATTCATAAGGGGTATTATTCTTTCGTATTCATGAAGAGAGTTATTTTCTTTCAATACTCGTAAGGGGTATTATTCATTCGTATTCATTAAGAGAGTTATTTTCTTTCAATACTCGTAAGGGGTATTATTCTTTCGTATTCATGAAGAGAGTTATTTTCTTTTAATACTCGTAAGGGTTGTTATTCCATTCTTTATTATTATGTTGGAATAACCTATCTATGCTAAGTACCGCATACATGGTGAAATTCTTCTGTTATCCCATTCTTTATTATTCTATTGGAATAACCTGTCTGTGCGGTCTATCGCATGCCTGGTGAATTCTGTTGTTATTTTATTCTTTATTATTCTGTTGGAACATCCTGTCGTGCGGTCTATCGCATGCCTGGTGAATTCTATTGTTATTTCATTCTTTATTGTTCTGTTGGAACATCCTGTCTGTGCGGATTACGCATGACCTGGTTCCATTCTTTATTATTCTGTTGGAATATCCTGTCTGTGTGGGTTATGCATGACCTGGTTCCATTCTTTATTATTCTGTTGGAACATCTTGTCTGTGCGGATTATGCATGACCTGGTTCCATTCTTTATTATTTAGTTGGAATAACCTGTCTATGCGGATTACGCACGCCTGATGAATTCTTCTGTTATTCCATTCTTTATTATTCTGTTGGAATAATCTGTCTACGTGGATTACCGCATGGCGGGCGAAAATCCATTTGCAGTTTCATATATTCTATTATACATAGTTGGTTAAAGTTTTGGCTTCTATACTCCATGAAATTAGTAGAATATCTTGGATATTTTCGCTTCATCAAGTATCTTTTCATGGAAATATTCTTCTGAGCATTCTTGAATTTTACTCCACAAAGCAGTATCATGTTGACAATTTGGACGTTATTGAGTTCAGGATAAATTAACTTATAAATCTTTAAAAGTTATTCTTTAACATGTTTTTATTGAATTGTCATCATCATCATGCTTATATTATGTTGAAAGTCATCTGTGGCCTGTAGTGCATAGATGGACTTGGTATTATTATGACCAGGGATTATTCGGTATAATCATGACCGTAATGTTATAAATGATGTGGAAAAAGTCCTTATTGGCCCGTAGTTCATTGATGGACAGCTTTTGGTATGATTATGGCTATGAATTCTCTTCGGCCAAGGGTGCAAAGATGAATTGTTTTATGGCATGATCAGAACCGTTGATGAAAACACGATTATCTTTGGCCCATAGTGCATGGATGATTCGTGGTCGTGATACTAAAGAATATCCTTGGCCTGTAATGCAGGGATGATTTAATGATGTGGATTATTTATTAAGCTGAGTCTTAGTGATAAAAGTGATGAAAAACCTTTTAAATCATAGAAGATAGTAGATTTTATTCTCTACTTGACTCTTCTAATGGATTGATTATTCCACTGCAGTTGTTGATCTAAAACTTGTTGTCTATTATATTTTATCAGTTGTTATACTGTTGAAGGCTAGGGATAATTTATTCTGCATTATCTTAGTCATAATATTTCTTACTGGGCTAGTTGAGCTCACCCTTTCTTTCAATGTTCTCTTCAGGAAATGAGAATATAGCTGGGACTAGTCGGGGAATGGATTGACGGTCCAGATGGTTGCATTAGTAGTCATCACTATTCTAGGAAATAATGTGATAATAAATGTATTGAGGACTTATTTTAAGTTTGAATACTGTCTAGAAGACAATATTTGTATTAAAACTCACAGCTAATATTGTATATTTAAGTTTGTATTTGTATTTTGTACCATGTATTTGGCGACTCAGAATAGGTGATGTATACCTATTTTGGGGGCGTCACAATCTAACCAAAATTCACACTTAGAGAATTTCGCGTACAACTTTTCCTTTCTTAGTGTCTCCAACGTCAAGCGTAAATGTTCCACGTGTTCTTCTTGTGTTTTGTAACACACCAAAATGTCGTCGATAAATACCACCACACACTTGTCTAAGAATGGTTTAAACACCATGTTCATCAAATCCATGAATGCAGCAGGGGCATTGGTCAAACTAAAAGACATCACCAAAAACTCGTAATGTCCATACCGAGTTCTGAATGCCGTTCTAGGAATATCCTCCTTCCTTACCTTCAATTGGTGATACCCACTTCTCAAATCTATTTTCGAGAAGTATTTAGCACCCTTCAACTGATCAAACAAGTCATCTATTCTTGGCAATGGGTATTTATTCTTAATAGTGACTTTGTTCAATTCCCTATAATTAATGCAAAGACGCATCGACCCATCCTTTTTCTTCATGAATAACAACGGTGCTCCCCACGGTGATACACTTGGTTGAATATACTTCTTGTCTAGCAGCTCCTGCAGTTGTACCATCAGTTCATTCATCTCTCTGGGAGCTATTCTCAGACGGGCATTTGATATCAGGGGCGTTCTCGGCGCTTAAGTTGATCACAAAATCAATCTCTCTGTCAGGCAGAAGTCCTGGCAAATCCTCTGGAAACACATCTATGAATTCCCTAACCATTGGTATCTCTTTCAGTTTCACACCCTTCTTCTGAGTATCGACTATGTAAGCTAAATAACCCACACAGCCTTGACTTAATAATTTCTTGGCCTGCATAATCGTCAGACATTTCATTTGTCTAGGCAATTTGCTACCATAGAAAACTACCTTTGACGGAGTCATAAGGTTTACACATTTCTTTTGGCAATCAATTACCGCTCCATACTTGAACAACCAATCCATGCCCAAAATAACATCAAACTCTCCAAGTCTAATCGGAATTAAATCTACCTTTATGATATTCCCCTTAATGTTCACCCTACAGTTCTTGTATACGAACCTAACATGGATTACTTCCTTATTCGCAATTTCTATGTTTAAAGGGAAATTCAATTCTTCTCTAGGAAATTCTAACCTCTTAGCAAATTAATCAGATATAAACGATCAAGTAGCACCCGAATCGAATAATACATAAGCATCAATATCATTGATTGAGATAATACCTGACACCACATCTTTTGATTGCACAACATCTTGCACAGTCATGTTGAAGGTTCTGGCTGTGGGTTTGTTTGATCTTGTTGGTCCAGTAATGGCCCATGTACCTCCACTGCTACCTCCATTATTTCTTGTTGTCTCTCCAGCCTTCTTCTTAGGGCATTCACGAGCAAAGTGATCACTGGACCCGCACGTGAAGCAAACGTTATTCTTAGGTTGAGTGAAATTTGAGGCGATGTGACCCTCCTGGCCACAATTGAAGCATACTCATTTTCCAATCAAGCACACACCCTTGTGAAACTTTCTGCATTTAGCACATGCTTCAAACTTCTTATTCTGCTGGTTACCCTGCTGACTTCCAGCACTCACATTTCCAGTCCATTTCTTCTTCAGATTGTTGTTGTCGTTTCCACTACTACCACCTCCATTCTTAATCTCCGCTTCATTCTTCTTCTTTTTATGTTCTTGATTGAACTTAGTTACAGCCTCGCCCCCACCTTCAGCGAGAATTTCCTTCTCTATTATCACGCAAACGTCTTCAATTTTGAACAGGGAGACCCTCATTTTGTACAACTGTGGCTTGGTCCCCTGTTTCAAACCTCTTCGCGTTGCGTTCATCTATACTGACTTAATATGGCGCAAACCTCGCCAACTCGTTGAATTTCGCGGCATACTCAGATACCGTCATCGTTCCATGCTTTGGTTCTAAAAACTGCACTTCTAACTGACCCTTAGAACTCTCTGGGAAATAGGTCTCAAAGAATATCTCCTTAAACCTATCCTAGGTCATCACCCCAGGCCCTTCTCGAGTTTTATTGGCCTGCCACCAATAACTAGCCTCTGCTTTCAACATGAATGTTGCAAAAGCAGTCTTCTGATCCTCCCCTACTCTCGTAACATCAAATACTTTCTCTATTTCCATAATCCAGGTATGTGCTTCCACAGGATTCATGGACCCACAGAATTCAGGTGGTCCAACCGCCTTGAAATCCTTAAATGTTGTACCTTGATTCTGAAGTTGATTCTACAACGCTCCTATCAGTAACGTCACTAGTTGTTGAACGGGGTTAGCTTCAATATTATCATTACTGGTTCCTTCAGTGGTTCTCTGTCTGGGTGGTTGACATCTTGGAGGCATTTTCTGTTAAAAATACACTCATTAGATTATTACTCAACTCTTTTAAGTAATTTCTACTTAACTTGCCCCCATAAAAGAAATAATCACATATCACATAACACTCTGGAATAAAATAAAATAATAGTTTTTATTCATTCATAATCTTTTTGAAAAACATAATAACAATATCATCCCTACTACTTACATTACTTTCCTGAACTACTAAAGTTTCAGGACAACATCATCAATATATCCCATAGGTTAAATGTCACTAGGGATTTACAAATTATTTAATATTTTTATTAATCGCATAACAGGTATATTTAGTACGATGTCCTACTATGATACTACGTAGCCTTACGACGCTCTTCCTCCATAATCCGAAACATTGTTCTGCGATCCAATATGAATGATGGCAGCATCTCGAACTGAATCGGATAGCCCATGACCCGATCTTGAGCTCGATTAATCACGGTGGTGAATACATTATTCATCTCCTCCATCTTCATCCTCTTTCCTTGCGCGTCTCTTACTGCTATCCCGGCTCGTTGAAAAGCTTCTTCATATGCGTCTTTGGCTCTTTCCCTCTTAGTAGATTCTTCCTTCAGCTTGTTCTTTAGTTATGCAATTTCCTCGATCAGTTGTTCTTTCACTCCTTCAGTGTGTACTAGCTTCTACTAAAGTTTCAGGACAACATCATCATCATATCCCATAGGTTAAATGTCACTAGGGATTTATAAATTATTTAATATTTTTATTAATCACATAACATGTACATTTACTACGATGTCCTACTAAGATACTGCGTAGCCTTACGACATTCTTCCTCTATAATCTGAAACATTGTTCTGCGATCAAATATGAATGATGGCAGCGTCTCGAACTAAATCGGATAGCCCATGACCCGATCTTGAGCTCGATTAATCACGGTGGTGAATACATTATTCATCTCCTCCATCTTCATCCTCTTTGCTTGCGCGTCTCTTACTGCTATCATGGCTCGTTGAAAAGCTTCTTCATATGCGTCTTCGGTTCTTTCCCTCTTAGTAGATTCTTCCTTCAGCTTGTTCTTTAGTTCTGCGATTTCCTCGATCAGTTATTCTTTTTCTCCTTCAGTGTGTACTAGCTTCTCCTCGACATTAGTCAATCGTTCATCTCGATCATAGATCTCGTCGTCCTTCTGTGCCATCGAAGTCTGTTGTTCAGCTACTATCTCTTGCAATTCCTCGACGGTATCCTGAAGTTCCACATTGCGGTCGTAGACTTCATCGTACATACGAGAAGCTATCGAGTTCAGTGGAATCTCTTCCTCCTCATCCTCGCCATCATCATTCGATTGTGGCAGCTCAACGAGATCATCCTCATCTGTTTCCAAATTATCATCCTCCTCTTAAACCACTGTAACCACTAGAGCTGACTCCCATGGAAGTAGTTGTTCCCAAACCACTTGAATGTCACGAGACTCCTCCTCTCTAGGCATCTGAGGTCCTTCCTCCCTTTCCTGACTGGATTCTCTGACATTAGTCATCCTGACAACAAAATTTTAAGTTTTAATTATTAATCATTACTATTCGACACTCACGAGCACATAAGTTGTAAACACATAAGTGTTTTATTACTTCTTCCTTAAAACTCAATAAGAGTTTATTACCACAATCTTTTCAAAGGTTACTTCCTAAGGCTTTTCCCCCACCTAAGGCTTTGATACCAATTTGTGACACCCCCAAATCCCGGTACTTCATTACCTCAAGATTTGGTGTTCACTAAATCAAAACATTCATATCTAGCTATCCAATCATAATAAAAATTGAATAATAAACTTTCCCTTAAGGGATTACATTAATAAAATCTCCTCAGGTTATCTAACCTTAAAATACAATCATTCAAATGCAGAAATTAAATACTTCATTACAATCATTAAAATAAAGTCTGATAATAACATATCACATATTACAAGTCTTCAATACTTGTTCATCTTTCCCTTTCCCTTATTGGTGCTAGGTACATCGACCTTCTTATCCTTATATGTAATAGTTATATAAGAAAGATTGAGCAAACAAAGCTCACTTGAAATAACAATGAATAAAATCTTTACAACGACTGCCAAATAATAGGCTCAATAGAAATGAACAAAATGCTTTATCAATGACAATCAAAATCATGAAATATTTATCTGAGGGTCATAAGACAACGAACTATGTCCATAGTTATAAGTAATCTTTCAACTTAAACTTTAACAGTCATAAGACTATAGGGACTCCTCGTACTTAGGGGGATTAGCCCTTCGTACAATGTATTGTGCACAAACATTCCTAGTAATAGGGTTGTTCATCTCAGTATTTGGAGTACAAGTCCGCACCAAAGTAAGTTTGGTTTGGATACATTTCAAGGTAATTTGGAATTTGATGGACATCAACTAAGGATTAGTTGAATAAAACTTTATAACATTATGCTATGGAATAATCATAACTGAATCGACATTGTAAAGTAAGGTCATGCTTTAGGAATAATCTAATTGCATAAATATTGAATAATATAACTTACCTTGCTCGAACAACATTAAGCTAAGGTTAAAATCTTATTTAGAATTGAGTATTGAACATGCATACCAACTAGTACATTGAACAATAAACTTACTTAAAGAAACAAGTTAAAAACAAGAATAACTAGCTAAACAATAAACAAACTAGCTCAACGAAAGTGTAGAGTTAGAAAAACTTGCGTAATGTAATCGAACTATAACAATAATTTGCTCAACGAAACAATGGATTTAGAGAACTTACCTTGCATGTAGGCTAAACCGTAACAACTCGAATCACAATACCCTATATATATATGTCATCATGATATAATTAGTCACTACCTAATATATATATAAATAAGTATATACATCATGTAGGTTTGATTTTTAATCACGTAATCAAATTACATTAGTAATAAAACTAGTTAATCGTTGATAACATGCTCATTCTTAGTATAGTACTACTAAAATCATAACTTAACAGTCTTACTATTAACACATAATAATTTTTTCAAACTTTGTGTAATAAAAACACACTGTTTGATTATTCTCGCTTAACTTCACATGACGCCATACGATTTACATCTGTGGGTCGGCGCTTCATTTGACATGGCTCTGGCACTGGCACGAGACACAAAGCCAACGACACGCCATGGTATGGATTTGGCATTGCGACGCGAAAATTACATCACGGCAGTGACAAGCTACAATAACTAGAATTTCGATGACCAAATTTCAGTAACATCATGAACAAAAGCCAATTTGGCCAACAAGCTACTTTCTAACCACCTAATTAACATGTAATACTTACATAAACTTCATATAAACATAATTTAAAGACTCTTAACATGATTTTACCCATATAACAACATAAACATTGAATTTAATTTCACTGTTTTTGATAAAACTTCATTTTTTTTACATTTTCCGTGAAAATCATCACTGTAACTTTGTTTTTCAACCAAAACAGTTAATTCAAAGTATCATGTTTATGTTTATTCATCCTCTTTTAAATTCAATAGTCAATTTATAAATTAAACAACTAATTAAACCTTAATTTTACTTTAAACTAAGCCATATTCATAGATATTCATATAAACTCACTGTAATATGGTTTCTTTCACAAAATACATACATACATGAATTAGTTTATCTATACTCATATATAAACTTATGAAAACAGTTCCACAACAACTAATTTATCATATAAAAGTATATATAACAAATAATTCAACTTCTTCAAAGATTTTACAGAGAATTTTGGAAGAGATGACAACTAAAACTTTTGAAAAATAAAAGAGTTTAGATGATACCTTGTATTTTAGAAGATGATAATTTTCTTCCTTTGATCAACAAGCTTTCTTTTCCCCAATTCTTTTCTCAAAACTCTCTAGGATTCTCTCAAGTTTTCTCTCAATTTTCTTCTTCTCCTCTTTTCTTCTTCTGAGTCTTTCTTCCTAACTCTAACTTACGTACTAACAAAATATAACGTATAGATAATAATATATATTAATTATATAATATAAATATAGGTATAACTGATATCAGTTATCAAATTTTTTGAAAATCAAAAGTCATAAGGCTTGTTTGGCTAGCTAATTAAAAATAACTCATTAAATCTTACACCTTGTTTGATAAACATAATTAAAATAAATCAATTAATCATTATACCTTGGTTGGTAAAACACAATTAGATTAAAGACTTAATATGCATTAAGCCTTGTATGGAAAAACAGAATTAAACTCCTTTAATTTATTTTAATAACTCCTTTATAGTAAGGTTATTTGTCACACTTTTATTTAATTAAATTTTCAATAACCAATTTAATTAATTCTAATAACAATTTATTAAATTACTTTACACATAAATCAAAATCACATAATTATAATTTTCTTTGTAATTATAACTTTATTTAATCAACTAACACATCATTTTAGTTACAAATTCACATTAAAATATAATAATTCATTTAATCATTATAAACTCTCTAACTTAATTATTAAATTAAATTAGTATATTATCTCATAACAATTAATTTTTAACTCCTTAAATATTTATTTAACAAATAATTAACCAATCAAATCAAATTAAATATTTATTAAACAATAAATACGTCCATTAAATATTATATAATTCAATAAATATTTAAAATTATAATTTAAAATTCTGGATTATTACAGGTGCAGTCTAATTCCATGTTGTTCTAAATTTTGAACACATCATATGCAGTCATCCTTACAACAATGGATGTTGAAGAGTTGGTGACCAACTCCATCTTCCTCCATCCCTCTAGCCATCATCAACTCTAACTAGCCATTTTATTTCTCAGCAATGGTAGAGTAAGGCCATTGGCCTATACACGAGGTGTTAAATGAAGTGAAACAATAAATTTGGGACAAGCAGTTGGTTTTGGTTTATAGTAGCAAAATAGTTGTTACAACACTTAGGTTTATTTTCCTTTTTACTTACAAAATATAACATTAAGCTGTTATTATTATTACCTTGTGATAAGTTGGGGACACACACACACATACACACACACACACACACACACACACACACACATATATATATATATATATATATATATATATATATATATTTGTACCTACCCACATGTAGGAAGTATATTTATATACTCCAATATATAATCCTATATCCCATGTACATTTGGGCTAGTCCAAATAATATTTTAATTGGGCTAATTATAATTCAGTTGGGTACTCTTAACCCATTATCTCCTATCACACATAAATATCAAAATGATCAATGTCAATCATTTATTCTCTTTTAATAATTTCAGTCAAACCTTTAGTCTAGTTTAACTTTAATACTCATGCCACACAAGACTCATTTATCTCATTTACTAGAGTTATATAACTCAAGCTCATTATTTTTATAATAAAATATTAGGGGTCTAGGCCACATTTGCACATTATTTTACTATTTATTTAATATAAAGTTTGTGTCACACTTTATCTTAACATTTAATTACCTTAAATGATTATATACTATGAACTTATAATTATAATACAAAAATAATCATTACCCTTAGAATAATTAACCTTTACTCCATTATTTAAATTATACAATTATAAGTATAATTATTCGATTGTCCAAAGACAACTTATTCAACCTTTACATTTAGCCACATTTCAAATATTAATCTAATATATAAATCTCTAATTAACCAATATTCACTTATATATATTGGTTTTCTTCTATTATTCATCACCCATTTTCCATTATTATCTTTCAAGTATTAAATCCTTTCATATATTATCATATTATGTAATATATGAAAATAGCAAATTTAATTGACATAATCATTTCATTTTCTTCATGTAACGTACATACATTAATTCATCATTTTACTTAAGTGAATTACTCCTTTCATTCAATTTACTACCACACAAGGCTTTAGCATTATGTTATAATATTAAATAATATAACTTAATTAACCAATATTAATTTCCATAAATAAATTCTCATTCAATTCATGATTTGTTATCTCAATCCATTCGTGGACAGTTGGAACACCAATTATGATCTTATTATAACATATTAGTTACTAATACACCAATCATAAAGTTCAGATTACACGAACTCATCATGAACTGTCTACAGCTTGCATGACTGCATCAAGATTGGTCTTAGGGAGTTGAGGTAGGCAGCATTGCGCCGCCACCTTAAGTTAGGATGCATACATGTTATGCTTCAACTCGCAAAACCTTTAACATGCTCCATACATGCTATCTCATCATACTAACCAAAATAAATCTCCAATGACTACATTCTTCAATAATTTAGACATTAAACTTCAAGTTCAACTCTTCTTGCTTTAAACTATACATTTAACCATATCCCAATATTAGTCAATAAATCTCTAACTAATATTTATCTAAAGATATATCAATTTTCTTTTCTCGTCAACAACGTACGTATATACAAGTCCAAACCTAGCACACATCGAGTCTTTAATGGTATTCAATATAGTACACTTAGTGGTTTCCCACAAACAACCAACAAATTAGTTTTTGTCTCGTCTACACTGTTTTCACAGTGAGTTAGATCGGTTACTAATTCGTATATACATTCGCTCTCTGAAGGAATCGTTTAGCCCAACTCCTATATATCCACCATTAAAGGGTACGGTTGCACTGCCTTAGACTTGATACATACTCATACATATACTCAAGAAATTGGTGATTATCAAAGATATTTAATGTCACCAACTTACTATCATAAAATAACTCTATAAATTATTTAATGTTGATAGATAAATTTCTATCCATCTTCTTTACTAATTCATCTCTACAATTTATAACAAATATATAATAATGATATATATTTATTAAACACAATATCACTTATTACATAGCTCATATTACCCTATTTAACACAATACTATATACCTCGTAGCACATTTATATATTCTTGTTTGAACCCATTTCATGCTTTAAACATTTTATTTACTATATTCTTATTTTAATGTTTTCTAAAAAATTTGGGTTCTTACAAGAATCATCTTATAACTACAATTAATGGCTGATAGATTCATTCCCAAATTAAACCTCTTTATCCCACTAAATAAGGAAACATAATCTTGCTTTAATGAGGACTCTCCCACTGTCAAAATAAATCCAAATAATTACACCCCAACATTGCCCCCCAGTCTCTTATTTATAAGGATTAAGGAACTTAAAATAAGAGAGTATACAAAATTATACCAACCAAAAATCTATATCCGTCGAAGACAAACTATTACACCCGAACTCCATACGCCGAACGAAATTTTTTAACTCCCAATATCGTTGCCTCACTCCTCTTATTTACTCCTAAGATAGACAAACAATTGACCTTAATACTACCGAAGATATAAAGAACCAACCTTATACTAACCAAACTAACCTTATCAATACCGAATATATAAAAGAACAACCTTATCACGACCAAATACACAGATAATCGAGCAAACTTTATCACAACCGAACCAACCTTATCACTACCGAAGATATAAAAAACCAACCTTATACCAACCGAACCAACCTTATCACTACCGAAGATGTTAAGAGCCAACATTATACCTACCGAACTAACCTTATCACTACCGAAGATAAAAGAGACCAACCTAATCACGACCGATTACACAGATAATCGAGCCAACCTTATCACAACCGAACCAACCTTATCACTATCGAAGATATAAAGAACTAACCTTATCACAACCGAACCAACCTTATGACTACCAAAGATGTAAAGTACCAACCTTATACCAACTGAACCAACCTTATCACTATCGAAGATATAAAGAACCAACCGAACCAACCTTATCACTACCGAAGATATAAAAGACCAACCTTATCACGACCGAATACACAAATAATCGAGCCAACCTTATCACAAGCGAACCAATCTTATCACTCCCGAAGATATAAAGAACCAACTTTCAATCAATCATGTTCACTACCAAAGGGTCAAACAGATTCCATCGAACCACTAAACGATCCTACTTACCAACAAAGGGTCAAACAGATCCTACCAAACCTCTAAACGATCCTACTTACCAACAAAGGGTCAAACAAATCCCACCAAACCAACAAAGGGTCAAACAGATCCCACCGAACCTCCAAACGATCTCGTTCACCATCATAGGGTCGAACAGATCCCACCGAACTTCCAAATGATCATCTTCACCTTCAAAGGGTCAAACAGATCCCACCAAACCTCCAAACGATCATGTTCACCATCATAGGGTTGAACAGATCCCACCGAACCTCCAAACGATCCTTTTCACCATCAAAGGGTCGAACAGATCCCACCAAACCTCCAAACGATCATGTTCACCATCATAGGGTCAAATAGATCCCACCGATCCTGTTCATCATCATAGGGTTGAACATATCCCACCGAACTCCAAATGATCTTGTTCACCATCATAGGGTCGAACAGATCCCATTGAACCTCCAAATGATCTTGTTCACCATAATAGGGTCGAACAGATCCCACCGAACCTCCAAAAATACAAAAGTAGATAGTCGAAGCTAGAATGAAGCTGATATAACGTAATCCGAAGCAAACTGCCATTATTCGAAGCGGGTTGTTGCCCAAAGTGTCACTGGTAAAAAAATTAGACTGTCGAAGTATGCTAAAATCTGAACTCTGATTCTGATTTTAGTATCGAAGTTGGAGTTGATGTCCTTGAAGACGAAGCTGGCATTGAAGTGGTAAAAAAATTAATTCAAGTCTCGAAGCTGACCGAATCTGTCGTATAATTTATTTTACGCATGCCGAAGTGGCGAATGTTTCTGACACTATTTTTAGGATGAAGATTTTTTCATGAGTTCCTCTATTTGAGACTGCTGCTTCAATACTCTGGAGTCCAAACTATTTTTCTTTTTATTTAAGTTGCAGAACGATGAATTAGTCTCATCCTTTTGTTACTCTGAAGGGATGCCAATGGTGAAATTTGAAGCATGGTGAGGGTGTTTACGCTTGGCCTGCTTGAAATCTTCATCATTAACCTCCTATCTTGAAAATGCCGAGTGTACATGTTAATACTCGTGGATCCTGCTAGTTAGGATGAGTGTTTTTTTTCTTCTTCCAGTCTTCAGATTAGAGAAAATCCAAGAGATGAATGGTATTTTGCGGGTGAACCCGGGGATTAGCGCCAATATTGCCAAGCTCTCCACTTTTCGTTTCTTTATAATTCTGACTAATTTTGAGATCGTCCACCATGCATAGTTGATTGCCGCCACAAATCATGAATCATATTATGCCTTGATTAAATTATTCGCAATTACTAGTTAATAGAAGTAGCTCTTTGTTGAAAAGCAATTATATGGGCATGACCCTGGGTATAATAAACAATTATCACAAACGATCATCTCCTTTATGTTGAACAATAATCTTATATTAAAAAATAATATTGATAAAGTTGAATAACAATATTATTCCTTTCCATGTTGGTCGAACATAAACATGAGATCAAATTTTCCATGATGTGTACAGTAATTTAATAATACCTTCAAATAAATAAATTGGGTGTATATAGCCATGCGAATGATTGTTTACCTCATAAATCGCACAATGAATGTTGTTAATAGTATTATGCATAACGAGAATTGAATATATTAACCACATCATTCGCAAAAAGGGATCCGTTAATTAGAAAATATTTGTCAAGATCAAAATTATATCAAGAATCTTAATGGGTGAATGAGCACTTAATGTCCATACATACGTGTCACAAATAATTTATAAATAGAGAAAGAAATAAAAGACTTAGCTTTAGTCGAATTATTAATGATTTTGCACGTTATACGGATCAAAATACTTTAGCAAATCTTGTAATTGTATCGTCTTCACCTTTATGTGTAGGATCTCTCTTAGTGAATCAGTGATTTTTCGAATAGAATTTTGTTTTTTACAGACGGCGCCAATGTTAACGCCAAATTTTGTATGCCTGACGAAATCACCAAAACAGTAGGCCAAAATCGCGCTAACGATTGATTGTATTGTTGTGAAATCAAACTCACGAAATACACTCACATAAACATAAACAAAGAGATAAAATATGAACATAAGAATTTACGTGGAAACCCAATTGGGAAAAAACCACGGAGAGATAGAGAAATCCACTATAATAATATGGATAGTACAAAGTGTTTATTTGTGTCATATGCTATTGTGTTCTATCTCCCCTAAACCATTGCTTATTGCTGTATTTATAGCTTTCATGTCCACCACAATCCAATCAAGAGTAGAAGTTCTTTGTAGAATCATCTTATAACTATAATTAATGGCTGATAGATTCTTTCTCAAATTAAACCTCCTTATCCCACTAAATAAGGAAACACAATCTTGCTTTAATGAGGACTCTCCCACTATCAAAATAAATCCAAATAATTACACCCCAACATTTCCCCCAAGTCTCTTATTTATAAGGAACTTAAAATAAGAGAGTATACAAAATTATACCGACCGAAAATCCATATCTGCCGAAGACAAACTATTACGCCCGAACTCCATATGCCGAACGAAAATTTTTAACTCCCAATATCGTTGCCTCACTCCTCTTATTCACTCCTAAGATAGACAAACAATTGCCCTTATTACTACAAAAAATATAAACAATAAACCTTATACCAACCGAACCAACCTTACCACTACCGAATATATAAAATACCAGCCTTATCACGACCGAATACACAGATAATCTAGCCAACCTTATCACAACCAGAACAACCTTATCACTACCGAAGATATAAAAGACCAACCTAATCACGACCAAATACACAGATAATCGAGCCAACCTTATCACAACCGAACTAACCTTATCACAACCGAACCAACCTTATCACTACCGAAGATATAAAGAACTAACCTTATCACAACCGAACAAACTTTATCACTACCGAAGATTAAAGAACCAACCTTATACCAACTGAACCAACCTTATCACTATCGAAGATGTAAAGAACCAACCTTATCACTACCAAAGATATAAAAGACCAACCTTATCACGACCGAATACACAGATAATCGAGCCAACCTTATCACAACCGAACCAACCTTATCACTACCGAAGATATAAAGAACCAAACTTATCACTACCAAATATACAAAGAACCAACCTTATCATAATCGAACCAACCTTCAATCAATCATGTTCACTGCCAAAGGGTCAAGAAGATCCCACGAACCACCAAACAATCTTATTTACCAACAAAGGGTCAAGAAGATCCAACCTAACCTCCAAACGATCCTACTTACCAACAAAGGGTCAAACAGATCCCACCGAACCACCAAACAATCCTACTAACCAACAAATGGTCAAGCTGATCCCACCGAACCTACAAACGATCATGTTCACCATCCTATACTACATATATCTTTTCAACATCACGAAAGCTAGAGTAAACAAATGATCCATGTTCTGTACTAAAATTTCGTGACCATCATTGAACATGCTAAGCTATGTCATAATACTAGGTTACTAGGATTATGTTTATTTGTAAGAATTACATTTGAGATATGATTATTAATCCCAAGTGTCTTGTTAGTTTTCAAATTTGGACTTGGGACTATTAGTTCAGGGATTAAAAAATGGTTGAATAACACTTTTCACCTTCCAAGTTGTCACCCACTGTGACACCCCCAAATCTGGGTACTTCATTCCCACAAGATTTGGTGTTCACCTGATAAAAACATTCATTTCTAACTACCCAAATGTAATAAAGTTTCATAATAAACCTTCCCATTAAAGGATTACATTAAGTTCAATAAAATCTCCCAGGTTGTCTAACCTTTAAATACAAACATAAAATGCGGAAAATTAAATAACTACATTACAATATTTAAATAGTGTCTGACAATATCAAAATCAACATGTTTACAAGTCTTCAACACTTGTTCATCTTTCCTTTCCCTTTACTGGTGGTAGGTTCATCGACCTTCTCAACTTCAGCTATAATAGGTATATAAGCAAGAGTGAGCCAACAAATGCTCACTAGAAGTGACAATGAATAATAATATCATAGCGACTGCCAAACAAATAGGCTCAATAGGATTGAATAATATTCTTTATCAATGATAATCAAGAACATAAATTGAAATATATATCTGAGGGTCACAAGACCACGAACTATGTCCAAAGTTATAAGTATTCATTCAACTTAAACCTAAACAGTCATAAGACTGTAGGGACTTCTCGTACTTAGGGGGATCAGCCCTTCGTACAATGTATTGTGCATAAACATCTAAATGCTATACATAAATTATCCCCTATAATAGGGTTGTTCATCTTAGTATTTAGAATACAAGTCCGCACCAAAGTAAGTTTGGTTTGGATAAGTTTCAACGTAATTTAGAGTTTAACGAACATCAACTAAGGATTAGTTGAATAAAAACGTAATAACAATATGCTATGGAATAAGTCATAGATGAATAAGCATTGCATATTAAGGTCATGCTTTAGAAATGAACTAAAAGCATAAGCATTGAATAACATAACATACCTTGCTTGAACAATATTAAGCTAAGGCTAGAATTTTGTTTAGTAACAGGATTGAGTTATTGAGCATGCATAATAATTAGCAAATTGAACGATAAAACTTGTTCAACACAAGTGTATCAGAATTTAGAAGTTTTCATGCTAAGAAACAAGTTAACAGTAGGAAATCTTCTCAAAGTAAGAGTTAGGTTAAATACCTTTGCATGAATATAATTAAATTGTATAAATAGGATTAGAGATTACTTACTCAATATAAAAGTAAATAGAACAAGCTCAAATAGAGGCTAGAGTTCAAAAGCTTGCTCAATTGTAAATGAGATAGGGTAAAGAAAACTTGCACAATATAAAATTAGAGTTAATAAACTTGTCTTGCGTATAAGCTAAACCGAAATAATTCAATTCACAATATCCTATACACATGTCATTATGACATAATTAGTTACTACTTATACTTTGTATACAATTAAGTATCTATTTTATGTATGGTTTGGTTTTAATCGTATAGTCAAGTCACACTAGTAATGCGATAACAAAACTCGTTAATTGTTAATAAAATTCTTATTCTTAGTACTATAATACCGCAATTAACAAAAATCACATTTTAACAGTCATAATATTTCACCTTATCAACACTTACAGACTTTGTGTAATTATAATACACTTACTGGCCAAATCACGATCAAGGCCAAGGCGCATGGGCTACCATTACACTCGAAGCGGCACAATGACGCGAGACTCAGGAATGGCGTATGGCCACATGATGAGAGGTACAATAATGCGACAAGAGAGGTAGGCGCACAAGTGTCAAGTTTAGTTTCAAGCAACGCGAGCACATGCAAAGCCAAATTTGACCTACATCTTAGTTTCTAGCAACCATTTTAACCCGTAAATTTTATATACACATTACCCATCATATATATACTGATTTAAAACAATTAACAACAACTATAATCAAATTTTTACCAAAACTCCATTTTTAACATACTTGACAAAATTTACACTGTGACCACCATTGTACACCAAATTAACTCATTCAAGCTACGTTCTCTTCATTACGTACTGAATTAATACATTCAAGATTCAATTTATAGACTAGTTTACAAACCATGTATCAATTTTGAACTCCAACAAGCCATATTCATACACATATGCACTATAATTAGTGTTTCTTATTTTTGAACGTAATTAGTATACTAAATCCTTGTCTAGATGTTGATTCTAACATCACAATTACATATACACATAATTAACACTTTATATAACAATAATTCATCAATTTTGAATTCATAGAGACTTTGAAATTCATGAACACAAAATATACATATATATAATATTAAGGGTTTGAAAATTTACCTTCAATTGCTTGGATAATCCTTGCTAAAACACAGAGAATTTCTTGGAATCACATAACTCTCTCTCAAATTCTCTCTATTCTCTCGCCAGACCCTCTTCTTAGGCTCAGTATACACCAACTATCACTATGCGTAAAGAAAAATTGATGGCCATTATAAGCCCAGTTACTAATTAACAATTACAAAATAATTTAAACGTATATCAGTTAAAATATATTTTATTTATTATTTTGATTTATTTTATTTATTATAATTCAAATTCAAAATTCAAAAGCCATGAGGCTATGTTTGGCAAAACACTTTTAAAAATAAAGACTTAATGTCCTTAAGCCTTGTTTGGCAAAACTAAATTAAACTCCTTTAATTTATTTAATAACTCATTTATAGTATAGTTTATTGTCACACTTTTATTACCAAATTAAATTAAAAATATTATAATAATTCATTTAATCCCTATCAACTCTCTAACTTAATTTTTAAATTAAATTAGAACATTATCTCATAATAATTAATTTCCTTAACTCATAAATTATTTAATTAACAAATAAATAATCAAATCAAATCACATTAAACAAATATTTATTCAACAATAAACACATCAATTGAAATATTTATATAATTCAATAAATATTTGGAATTATAATTTAAAATTTCGGATTGTTACATCATTCCCTCCTTACAAGGATTCTGTCCCCAGAATCACAACTCAAACAATTCATTCAAACAAATCATTCGTCACATTCTTCCCTTCTTATAAGGATTCTATCCCTAGAATCTAAGACACAGATTAAACAAATAATTCAGGATAATCTTTCATCATTTTATCTTCGAGTTTCCACGTAGCTTCTTTAGCATTGTGGTTCCTCCATATCACCTTCACGGAAAGTATTACTTTACTTCTGAGCACTTATTTTTTCCTGTCAACTATCTGGATAGGAACTTCCTCATAAGACAAGTCCTTATCGAACTGTAACGGTTCATACTCGATCACATGCTTGTAATCGGGTTTATACGGTCGTAACACCGAAACATGAAAAACATTGTGAACGTGTTCTAACTCTGGAGGTAGGGCTACCTCATAAGCCACCTCTCCTACTCTTCGCAGCACCTCGAAGGGTCCAATAAACCTCGGGCTTAGCTTTCCCTTTTTACTAAAATGAATTTTCCCCTTCCAAGGAGAAACTTTTAAGAATGCAAAATTTCCTACATCGAACTCACGATCTTTTTTCGTGTTGATCAAAGATACTTCTTCATCATCATGCTCGAAAGCGGCCATTGCATCGATTCTCGTCCTAATAGTTGACGTTCATCGATTTTATCCCAACACAGTGAAGTTCTGTAGTTTCTGCCGTACAATGCTTCGTAAGGCGGCATACTGATGCTTGGGTGGTAACTATTGTTGTAGGCAAATTCCGCCAATGGTAAATGTTCATCCCAGTTCCCTTTGAAATCCATGATGCATGCTCTGAGTATATCTTCCAACGTCTAGATTGTTCATTCTCTTTGGCCATCTGTTTCCGGATGGTACGCCGTACTCATTCTCAAATGTGTTCCCATTCATTCTTGTAGTCTATTCCAGAAGTTTGACGTGAATCACAAATCTCTATCTGACACAATTGACACTAGAACTCCATGTCTCGAAATGATCTCTTTAACGTATAACTTTGCCAATTGATCAAGATTGAACCTAATCATTATTCGCAAAAAGTGTGCTGATTTCGTCAGCCTGTCCACTATCACCCAAATCACATCATATCCTCTCTGAGTAGTTGGAAGACCTACCACAAAATCCATTGTGATATGTTCCCACTTCCATTTCGGTATTTCTAACAATTGAAATAATCCGCTTGGTCTTTGATGCTCGGCTTTAACTCTTTGACATGTCAAGCATTTCGCGACACATTCTGCAACATCTCTTTTCATGTTTGGCCACCAAAAATTCCGTCATATATCTTGATACATCTTCGTACTTCCTAGATGAATTGAGTATATTAAGTTATAAGCTTCAGTTAAGATTTCATCTTTAATAACTGGTACTGCTGGAACCCAAATTCGTCCCTAGAATCTTAACACTCCTTCGGTATCGATCTTGTATTTCACTTCACTACCCCCAACCACTTTTTCTTTGATTTTTCCACATTCTTCATCTTATAGTTGAGCATTCTTTACATTGTCCACCAAAGTTGAACTAGCTTCTATCTAGAATAGTCATTCATCGGATTCTTTTGGAAATTTTATTTCCAACTCTAGCTTTGTCATTGCTGAAATAAGCTCCTCCTGGGTGGTTAACAACATTAACTTTTCCTGACCTTTCCTGCTTAAAGCATCTGTAACCACATTTGCCTTGCCCGGATGATAAAAGATCTCACAATCATAATCTTTTATTAATTCCATCCATCTCCTTTGACGCATGTTCAGGTCCTTCTGGGTGAAAATATACTTAAGACTCTTATGATCTGTATATATCTCACATTTCTCTCAATAAAGATAGTGTCTCCATATTTTTAGAGCAAATACCACCGCAGCTAACTTTAAATCATGAGTCGGGTATCCTTTCTCATAGTCCTTCAGTTGTCGTGATGCATACACAATGACTTTGCCGTTCTGCATAAGGACACAACCTAATCCTTTATGTGATGCATCACTATACACCACAATATTTTCTATATTATCCGGTAATGACAACACAGGTGCCACACTTAACTTCTTTTTCAAGTCTTGAAAACTCTCTTCACACTTCTTCGTTCAAACAAATTTTACAGCTTTCCTTGTCAAATTTATTAACGGAGTGGCAATCTTGGAAAATTCCTTAATAAACCGTCTATAGTAGCCGGCCAGTCCCAAGAAACTCCTCACCTCCGATGGTGTCCTTGGTTGTTCCCAATTGAGTATGGCTTCAACTTTTGATGGATCCACTGAAATCCCGTCTTTGTCAATCACATGTCCAAGAAATTGTACATGTTCTAGCCAGAATTCACACTTAGAGAATTTCGAGTACAACTTTTCCTTTCTTAGCGTTTCCAACGTCAAACGTAAATGTTCCACATGTTCTTCTTGAGATTTGGAGTACACCAGAATATCATCGATAAATACCACCACAAACTTGTCTAAAAATGGTTTAAATACCCTATTCATCAAATCCATGAATACAGTAGGGGCGTTGGTCAAACCAAAAGACATCACCAGAAACTCGTAATGTCCATACCGAGTTCTGAATGCCGTTTTAGGTAAATCCTCCTTCCTTACTTTCAATTGATGATACCCACTTCTCAAATCTATTTTCGAAAAGTATCTAGTACCCTTCAATTGATCAAACAAGTCATCTATTCTTGGCAACATATATTTGTTCTTAATAGTGACTTTGTTTAATTCCCTATAATCAATGCACGGATGCTTTGACCCATCCTTCTTCTTCTTCACGAATAACACCGGTGCTCCCCACGGTGATACACTCGGTTGAATGTATTTCTTGTCCAACAGATCTTGCAATTGTACCATCAGTTCCTTCATCTCTACCGGAGCCATCCTGTACGAGGCCTTCGATATCAGAGCAGTTCCTGGCGCCAAATTAATAATGAACTCGATCTCTCGGTCAGGCGGAAGTCCTAGAAAATCCTCTAGAAATACATCTACAAATTCCCTAACCACTGGTATCTCTTCCAGTTTCACCCCCTTCCTCTGAGTATCGACTATGTAAGCTAAAAATCCTACACAGCCTTGACCCAATAACTTCTTGGCCTGCATAATCGTTAGACACCTTGCTTGTCTAGGCGACTTTCTACCATAGAAGACTACCTTTGACGGAGTCATAGGTTTACACATTTCTTTTGGCAATCAATTATCGCTCCATAATTGAATAGCCAATCCATTCCAAATATAACATCAAACTCTCCAAGTTTAATCGGGATTAAATCTACTATCATGACATTCCCCTTAATATTCACCCTATAATTCTTGTATACGAACCTAACAGGAATCACCTCCCTATTCGCAATTTCAATCTTTAAAGGGAAATTTAATTCTTCACTAGGCAATCCTAACCTCTTAGAAAATTCATCATATATAAATGAGTAAGTAGCACCCGAATCAAATAATACATAAACATCTATATCATTGATTGGGATAATACATGACACAACATCATTTGATGGTACAGCATCCTGCACAGTCATGTTGAAGGTTCTGGATGTGGGTCTGTTTGATGATGTTGGTCCAGCAATGGTCAATGTACCTCCACTGCTACCTCCCTTACTTCCCGTTGTCTCTCCAGCTTTCTTCTTAGGGCACTCACGAGCAAAATGATCCTTTGACCCGCATGTGTAGCAAACATTCTTCTTTAGTTGATGGAAATTTGGGGCAATGTGACCCTCTTGGCCACAGTTGTAGCATACTCGCTTACCCCTTAAGCACATACCAGTGTGATTCTTTCCCCATGTAGCACATGCTTCAAACTTCTTTTGATGTTGGCTACCTTGTTGGCTTCCAGTACCAACACTCACATTCCACTTCCTCTTCAAGTTATTACTACCATTTCCACCACTACTCCCACAATTCTTACCTTCACCCTCATTCTTCTTCTTTTTTTGTTCTTGATTGTATTTTGTCACAGCCTCGCCTCCACCCTCAGCGAGAATTGCCTTTTCAAGCACCGCTACAAACGTCTTTAACTGGAACAAGGAGACTCTGATATACAACCAGAGTTTCAGTCCCTGCTCAAACCTCCTAGCCTTGCACTCGTCCGTGTTGACTTGATATGGCGCAAACCTCGCCAACTCATTGAACCTTGATGCATACTCCGATACTGTCATTGTGCCCTGCTTTAGTTCTAAAAACTGTACTTCCATCTGATTATTTGAACTCTCTGGGAAATATATCTCGAAGAATATTTCCTTGAACCTTTCCCAAGCCATCACTCCCTGACCTCCTCTTGTTTTATTGGCTTTCCACCAATAACTAGCCTCTGCTTTCAACATGAATGTTGCAAAAGCAGTCTTCTGGAATTTTGGTGGTCCAATCGCCTTGAAATCCTTAAAAATTGCAGCTTGATTCTGCGGTTAATTCTGTAGTGCTCCTGTCAGAAGTGTCACTAACTGCTGAACTGGGTTAGCTTCAGTGTTGTTATTGTTGGTAGATCCCTCAGGGGTTTGTTGTCGTGGTTGTCGTCTTCTTGGAGGCATTTTCTGATTAAAATACACTTATTAGATTATCACTAAAGTTCTTTTAAGTATTGTCTACTTAACTTGCACACCACAAAAGATCATCACATAACACATAACACTTTGAATAAAATAATAACTTTTATTCATTCATAATCTTTTTATAAAACATAAGAACAATAACATCACTGCCATTTACATTACCTTCCTGAACTACTAAAGTGTCAGTATAACATCATCATCATATCCCATTGATTACATAACCCTTGGGATTTACATCTTATTTATCATCTCATTAATCACATATCAAGTACATTCCCTACGATGTCCTACTAAGATGTTGTGTAGCCTTACGACG
This sequence comes from Panax ginseng, assembly GCA_020205605.1. Classification (NCBI taxonomy): domain Eukaryota; kingdom Viridiplantae; phylum Streptophyta; class Magnoliopsida; order Apiales; family Araliaceae; genus Panax; species Panax ginseng. The sequence goes on from CM035140.1 coordinate 53,123,680, forward strand.
CTCTTCTTCCATAATACGGAACATTATTCTGCGATCTAACATGTACGGTGGCAACGTCTCGAATTGAATCGAATAATACATAACTCGATCTTGAGCTCGATTAATCACGGTGTTGAATACGTTATTCATCTCCTCCATCTTGATCTTCTTTGCTTGTGCTTCCCCGTCTGCTACTCCTGCACGCTGAGAAACTTTCTCAAACGCGTCTTCCTCGTCATCCTCATCCCCATCAAACTGTGGTAGCTCAATGGGGTCCTCCTCATCAATCTCTACCTCATCATCCTCATCAGGTAAACCCTCATGCTCAACCACTGTAATCAACGGAGATGACTCCCGTGGCAGTAGTTATTCCCAAACCACCTGAATGTCTTGAGGCTCCTCCTCTCTAGGCATCCGGGGTCTTTCCTCACTAGCCTGACTGGATTCTCGTACATTAGCCATCCTGATAACAAAATTTTAAATTTTAATTACTAATCATTACTACTCGACACTCACGAGCACATAGGTTGCAATCACATAAGCATATAAGTGTTTTATTACTTTTTCCTTAAAACTCGATAAGAGTTTATCACCACTATCTTTTCAAAGGTTTCTTCATAAGGCTTTTCCCCCCACCTAAGGTTCATAACCTAAGGCTTTGATACCAACTTGTGACACCCCCAAATCCTGGTACTTCATTTCCACAAGATTTGGTGTTCACCTAATAAAAATATTCATTTTTAACTACCCAAATGTAATAAAGGTTAACAATAAACCTTCCCATTAAAGGATTACATAAAGTTCAATAAAATCTCCCAGGTTGTCTAACCTTTAAATATAAACATCAAATGCGGAAAATTAAATAACTACATCACAATATTTAAATAGTGTCCGACAATATAAAAGTCAACAGGTATACAAGTCTTCAACACTTGTTCATCTTTCCTTTCCCTTTACTGGTGGTAGGTTCATCGACCTTCTCAACTTTAGTTGTAATAGGTATATAAGCAAGAGTGAGCAAACAAATGCTCAATTGAAGTGACAATGAATAATAATATCATAGCAACTACCAAAAAAATAGGCTCAATAGGATTGAATAATATTCTTTATCAATGATAATCAAGAACGGAAATTGAAATATATATCTGAGGGTCACAAGGCCATGAACTCTGTACAAAGTTTTAAGTATTCTTTCAACTTAAACCTAAACAATCATAAGACTATAAGGACTTCTCGTACTTAGGGGGATCAGCCCTTCGTACAATGTATTGTGCACAAATATCTAAACGCTATACGTAAATTATCCCCTGTAATAGGGTTGATAATCTCAGTATTTAGAATACAAGTCCGCACCGAAGTAAGTTTGGGTTGGATAAGTTTTAAGGTAATTTAAAGTTTAACGAACATCAACTAAGGATTAGTTGAATAAAAACATAATAACAATATGCTATGGAATAAGTCATAGATGAATCAACATTGCATATTAAGGTCATGCTTTAGAAATGAACTAAAAGCATAAGCATTGAATAACATAACATACCTTGCTTGAACAATATTAAGCTAAGGCTAGAATTTTGTTTAGTAACGGGATTGAGTTATTGAGCATGCATAATAATTAGCAAATTGAACGATAAAACTTGTCCAACATAAGTGTATCCTAATTTAGAAGTTTTCATGCTAAGAAACAAGTTAACAGTAGGAATCCTTCTCAAAGTAAGAGTTAGGTTAAATAGATTTGCATGAATATAATTAAATTATATAAATAGGATTAGAGATTACTTGCTCAATAAAAAAATAAATAGAACAAGCTCAAATAGAGGTTAGAGTTCGAAAACTTGCTCAATTGTAAATGAGATAGGGTAAAGAAAACTTGCACAATATAAAATTAGAGTGAAGAAACTTGCCTTGCGTATAAGCTAAACCGTAATAATTCGATTCACAATATCCTATACACATGTCATTATGACATAATTAGTTACTACATATACATTATATATAATTAAGTATATATTTCATGTATGGTTTGGTTTTAATCATATAGTCAAGTCACACTAGTAATGCGATAACAAAACTCGTTAATTGTTAATAAAATTCTCATTCTTAGTACTATAATACCACAATTAACAAAAATCACATTTTAACAGTCATAATATTGCACCTTATCAACACTTAAAGACTTTATGAAATTAAAATACACTTTACGGCCAAAAGCTAACGGCCAGGCGCACTCTGTACGCCCTAGTTTACACTAAAGCGACCTTCTTGTAACTTGGCACCGCATCTGACACGAGGCTCAAGCACAGTCTTTGCCATGACATGAGACTAAACAACTCTGCGATCAAGAGTAAGCGTTAATAGGCGTAGAAGTTCGAGCCAGTAACGTGAGCAGCTGAGCAAAGCCAAATTTGATCTACATCTTAGTTTCTAGCAACCAATTTAACCCGTAAATTTTACATACACACTACCCATCATATATATACTGATTTAAAACAATTAATAACAACTACAATCAAATTAAGTAATTTGAATTCCATATTTTTGCCAAAACTCCATTTTTAACATACTTGACAAAATTTACACTATGACCACCATTGTACACCAAATTAACTCATTCAAGCTACATTCTCTTCGTTACTTACTGAATTAACACATTCAAGACTCAATTTACAGACTAGTTTACCAACCAAGTATCAATTTTGAACTCCAACAAGCCATATTCATACACACATGCACTGTAATCAGTTTTTCTTATTTTTGAACGTAATTAGTATACTAAATCCTTGTCTAGATGTTAATTCTAACATCACAATTACATATACACACAATTAACACTTTATATAACAATAATTCATCAATTTTAAATTCATAGAGACTTTGAAATTCATGAACACAGAACATACATATATATAATATTAAGGGTTTGAAAATATACCTTCAATTGCTTGGATAATCCTTGCTAAAACACAGATGTAAAACCCCAACTTTTTGAATAAAGATGAATTTTCTATAAATATTATTTTTGAATATTATGGAGTGAAATTGATATAATGTTATAGTTGTGGGTAATATTTATAAATTTTGCGTAGTATGCAAGTTGTTATATTATATTCGATTGGTCTGGGGAATATTCGTTTAGCGGGGAATATTAAGACAATGGCAATAATCATTGGTGGACCCATAATGTAATTATTGTCGGATTGAGAAAACGACAAAAAATATTTTTATGAAAATAACTGGCGGAAGTTTTACCGTTGATATTGTTGAACTACTCGGTAGTAAAGTCTGATGTCTGGCGTGATTGCATAGTAGTTACACAGTATTGATTATTGATGCTTACATGAGAAATCATTCGAGTTTTGTTCAATTATTGCTATAGTAATTGTTGCATAATATCTCACGTTATTTGATTCAATTATTGTCGATATTTTATATATTGTTAAAATCAATAATAATTGAGACGACAAAGTTATTAATATTATTATTTGCAATATTAACGATGACTAGAAGTTACATCGAGGAGAGGTTTGGTCACCTAATTGCGGCGCATGATAGGAGAAATCCTTATTGAAAAGCCCCTCTTTCACAGGAGCGAATTGGTCGATTAATATTGTGAATTGTAATAAAGATGATAAATGTTGTTAAAATTATTAAGGTGATTTTTATGAAGTTTTGCTTATTTTATGAACCCCATTTACCCATTTTTCAAAATAATCGGTAGAAAATTATTTAAAGGTGGGGCCCACATGTGGGGGCCACATGTGGGGCCCATATATGTTGAAAAACTGATTTTGAAATGGGGGTGGGAGGGAGTTACGTATAGGGGAGGGATATATATATATATATATATATATATATATATATATATATATATATATATGATGTGTGTATATATATATATAATATGTGTAAGTGGGAAATGGTGAGAAAGTTAGTATGATAGTGATAGGTGTAAGATGTGAGTGGGTGTGTGATAGTGAAAGGTGTAAGAGTGTAGTGAAAGTGATTTTGGGGGTGTGGGGGATTGAGGTTGGTTTTGGGGGATAAAAATCAAGTGGTGGTTATATAATATGGTTATATATAAATTGAAAACATGTGTGGTTTATATATATATATATATATATATATATATATATTATATTGTTGCTTAATTCTTATTGGTTGAAGGATGGACTTTTTGCATCCATGAGTTAGCAATATTTTTTCATCCGTGAATTAATGCATCAGTCAAGCATCCGTAAGTTATAAAATTGTTGCGTCCGTATTATTTTCTAAACAGTACCCTTTTTATTCTCCTATAAATAGGATGCTTAATTAGAATTGAAAACCACACCAGAAATTCAGAGAAATTCTCTTCTATAATCTTGAGCGTATTTTCTTTAGAGTTTTAAGAAGCTTTGAGCGTAGTGCAAGTTTTCTTAAAAAAATATCATCGCCCTACCAGTCGGAATACTTTTCTTTTACGGTAAGGGGTGTTATTCTTTCTTATTCATGAAGAGAACTGTTGTTATTCCATTTCTTATTATTACATTCGAATAACCTCTATCTGTGGTCTACCCTATACTTGGTGACATTCTTCTATTATTCCGTCTTTATTATTACATTTGGAATATCACATGCATGCGTTTTCTGTGGGACTGATTAAAATCTTTATTATTCTATTGGAATATCACATGTCATGCGTTTCTGTGGGACTGGGTTAGATTAATTATTATTCATTGGAATAACTTTTGCTGTCTGCGGTCTATCGCATACCTGGTGATTTCTTTTGTTATTCCATTCCTTATTATACTTAGTTGGTTAAAGTTTTGACTTCTATACTCCATGAAATTAGTGGAATATTCTTGATATTTGCGCTTCATCCAGTATCTTTTCATGAAAATATTCTTCTGAGCATTCTTAAATTTTACTCTACAAAGCAGTATCATGTTGAGAATTTGGACGTTAATAATTTCTGGATAAAATAATTCTTGAACTTGTTTTATTGAATTCTTATATCATTGTCATCATCCTCATGTTTATATTTTGTTGAAAGTCATCTATGGCCTGTAGTGCATAGATGGACTTGGTATGATTATGACCAGGGATTATTCGATATAATCATGACCGTAATGTTACAAATGATGTGGTAAAAGTTCTCATTGGTCCGTAGTGCATTGATGGACAGTTGTTGGCATGATCATGACCATTAATGAATACACAAATATTCTTGGCCCATAGTTCATGGATAATTGTGGTCGTGATACTAAAGAATATCCTTGGCCGTAGTGCAGGGGTGATTCGATGATGTGGATTATCTATTAAGCTGAGTCCCAGCGATAAAAGTGATGAAAAACCTTTTAAATCATAAAAGATAGTAGATTTTATTTTCTACTTGACTCTTTTAATGGATTACTTGTTCTGCTACAGTTAAACTTGACGTCTATTATATTTTATCAGTTTAACATTGTTGGAGACTAATGATAATTTATTCTACATTATCTTAGTCATAATATTTCTTCTTTGGACTAGTTGAGCTCACCCTTTCTTTCTTTGTTCTCTTTGGAAATGAGAAATATATTTGGGACGAGTCGGGGAAGCGGAGTGATGGTCTAGAGGATAGCATTAGTAGTCCTCACTATTACGTGAAATAGTGTGATAATAATTGTAATGAGGACTCCTTTTGAGTTTGTATAATCTCTAGTAGACAATATTTGTATTCAAACTCACGGTTTATGTTTCGTCGTATTATACACAACAGTTGTATTAGTAAGTTGTATTTGAATTATGTACCATGTATCTGGAGACCCAAGATGGGTGATGTATACCTAATTTTGGGGGCGTCACAGTTTGTATCATAGCTTAGGATATGATCCCTGGCTATGATGTGAGACTAAAACTAGGAGGGGAGAGACGGGGAATTCCTTCGCTAGTATGACCTACCTAAGTTTATTTGGTATTTAATTGGTCGGTCAGAGTATATGGATAATATGTTATATGTTAATGAACCTTTGTTTTGTGACAGTATCTGAAAATGACATCCGAGAATGTTGAGAATAGAAATGGAGGACAAGAGACCGTTGAGTCTCCACATATCAATAATCAGGAGAATGTGCATTAGGAAGGCGATAATCCTCATGCAAACAGCAACACTGACCAAATGATGAATGATGGACTGTTCAAAGGCTTTATTCAATTCATGCAACATCAGGCGAGAGCGGCTCCTGTCGAAAATGTACGTGGAAACACTGGAAACTCTCGGACGATCACCGCTAAACAGTTCAAGGAGCTGGGACCACCTGAGTTTATTGGAGAGCCTAAACCACTTAAGGCGGAAGCATGGATAAAGCAGATCACCAAGATATTTGATGTCTTGGGATGCTCCGAGGAGCAAAAGGTTCCCTTTGCCACCTTCATGTTGCGTGAAGAGGTAGATTACTGGTGGGAATCTGTAAAACGTACCCAGCCTGACACACTCAAGATGTCTTGGGAGAAGTTTGAAGAGCTATTCAACGATAAATACTTTCCCGAGAGTATTCGTCACATGAAAGAAGTGGAGTTTATCAAATTGGAACAAAACAATATGACCAGTGTCATGATACGATGCTAAATTTGCGGAGTTATCCGATTTGCTTCCCATTTGGTCGATAATGAGGAAGCGAATGGCGAATGTTTTAAGAGGTTTGAAAGCAGGAGATACGTCAATATCTTATTTCTCATAAAGTATGTTTGTACTCGGATGTTGTAAATAGGGCTCGATTATTGGAGCGCGATAACGAGTCAGCGCTTGACAAGAGAAAGCGGTACAAGCAACATGAAAATACTGTGGTATCGATCATCAAAGCGGTGACAACAAGCGTGGAGGAATCAACATGCCGAAATGATAACCACTTGGTGGTAATCATGGCCAAGACGATAAAATGGACATTTCAAGAAAAGGAGATTCAACAATGATGGAAAGACGTCAGCACCAACACCCGTTGTCAAGGAAGGAGAACGACCACCTATCATATGCTTCAAATGCGGAGGGGAGGGACACATCAGTCCAAATTGCGCGATGCCACCCAAAGCCTGTTATAATTATGGAAGAGAAGGTCACCTAGCCCGATTTTTTCGTTCACCGAAGACAACTTCAGCTAGGATAGAGGCACCAAAAGCCGTCCCAGAAAAGTCAAAGCTGGTGGTGCAAGGGAGAGCATTTGTTGTGACCTCCCAGAAAGCAAGGAACCCAAACGAGGTCATCACGGGTAAACTAATCATAAACTCTAGCGAAGTTTATACTTTATTTGATACCGGTTCTACCCACTCTTTCATTTCTCCTACTTGCGCTCAACGTTTAAATTTGACTCCGGAGAAATTGGATTTTGATTTATCTATTGTAACCCCGTTAGGAGAAACCTTCATTACATCCACGGTTTATAAGTCTTGTTTGATTCAAATCGGTACCTGCACATTACCTGTCGATCTTATTTCTTTGAAAATACTTGCATTTGATGTGATTCTAGGGATTGATTGGTTAACTACGCATCATGCAAAAATTGATTATTTTCGTAAGGTTATTAGCTTTCATATTCCTAATCAACCTATTATGCGAATTCAAGCAACCAAACCATTACAATCAATCACTGTCATCTCAAGCCATAAAACTATTCGTTTATTAAAAAACGGATGTCAAGCTTTCTTAGCCCACGTCACGGATCTAAACAAAAATACGTCAGTTTTGAATAATATTTCTATTGTTAATGAATTTCCTGACGTATTCCCTGAAGAACTTCCTGGCCTACCCCCATAGCGTGAAATTGAATTTTGTATCGACCTTGAACCCAAGTTAAAACCCATTTCCAAAGCCCCATATCGAATGGCTCTATTGAACTTGAGGAGTTAAAGACTCAAGCTGCAGGAATTGTTAGACATTGGCTTGATTCGCCCTAGTACTTCTCCTTGGGGTGCTCCTGTTCTATTCGTGAAGAAGAAAGATAGGAGTATGCGACTTTGTATTGATTATCGGGAGTTGAATCATGTCACCATCAAAATAGGTACCCATTGCCATGTATTGATGACTGTTTGACCCGGTTGCAAGGAGCCAAATTCTTTTCAAAGAATGATCTTCGTTAGGATATCACCAATTGAAGATTAGAAGCGATGACATTCCAAAGATGGCTTTCGGAACTCGATGCGGGCATTATGAATTCCTAGTCATGTCCTTTGGATTGACTAATGCTCTCGCCGCCTTCATAGATATGATGAGCGAGTATTCAAGGAATATTTGGATCACTTTGTGGTCGTCTTTATTGATGACATCCTTATTTATTCCAAAAGCCGTGAAGATCATGAGCAACACTTGAGGCTGATACTCCAAAAGCTTCGTGAATATATGTTTTATGCCAAGTTGAAGAAATGCGAGTTTTGGCTTAAGGAAGTAGCATTCCTTGGGCATGTGGTATCAAGTCATGGAATATCTGTTAACCCAGCAAAGATTGAAGCTATTCAAAGCTGGGAGCAACCTAAATCAGTGACCGAAGGACGTAGCTTTCTCGGCTTAGCTGGTTATTATCGGAGATTCGTAGAAGGGTTTTCTCGAATCGCTACTCCACTAACTCAACTGACTCGGAAAGATACAATGTTCGGTTGGAGCGAGGAATGTGAGAAGAGTTTTCAAGAACTCAAGAGGAGACTCATTTCAGCACCTGTTCTGACAATACCATCTGGTTCGGAGGGATTTGTCATCTCTGGTGATGCTTGAAGCAAACAGTTAGGATGTGTTCTCATGAAACATAGGAAAGTCATAGCCTATGCCTCACGACAACTCAAAGAATATGAGAGGAATTATCCTACTCATGACCTAGAGTTAGTAGCTGTTGTCTTCGCACTTAAAATTTGGAGGCATTACTTGTATGGTGAGAAAGTGGAGACCTTTACGAATCATAAAAGCCTCAAATATTTCTTCACTCAAAAGGAACTTAACATGCGACAACGACGTTGGCTTGAACTGTTAAAAGATTATGATCATACCATCCAATACCATCTTGGAAAAGCGAGCGTAGGTGGCGGCGCATTGAGTAGAAGATCATATGCGGGTGCGAGTGCAATATTGTCAACGCAAAGGCCCATTTTGTATGACTTGCAAAGGATGGAGATAGAGATAAAGACTCCGAGGACCCACGTGATGATGGCAAATATACAATTAGAACCAGGCTTTAATTGATAAAATTAAAGCTACTCAAGTTCTGATTTCGAGGATGATCATTATGAGGAAGAAAGTGCAAGAAGGTGAGATGCCAGAAGCAAGAATCGATGAAGAAGGAATACTTTGAGTCAACTCCAGACTTTGTGTTCCTAACGACCCTGATTTAAAGTATAAAATCATGATGGTGACGCACAACACACTGTTTGTAATTCATCATGGGAGTACCAAAATGTATCATGATCTTCGACATACATTTTGGTGGGGCAATATGAAGAGAGAGATAGCGCTGTTTATCTCAAGGTGTCTGTGTCATCGAGTTAAAGCGGAGCATCAAGTACCAAAAGGTCCATTGCAACCACTTGAAATTCTAGAATGGAAGTGGGAGCACATTACCATGGATTTTGTTATTGGTCTTCCCAAGGTTTCTCAAGGCATTGATGCAATTTGGGTCATTGTTGATAGATTGACCAAATTTGCTCATTTCTTACCAATACGAGAAACTTATACACTTGAACGTCTTGCTCATATGTACATAAATGAGATTGTAAGACTGCATGGTATGCCAGTATCCATAGTTTCTGATCGAGACCCAAGATTCACTTCACGATTTTGGGTTAGTTTGCAGAAAGCTATGGGCGCAATTCTGATTTAGCTCGGCATATATCATCCTCAGACGGACGGACAGTCGGAGAGGACTATTCAAACTCTTGAAGATGTATTAAGACTCTGTGTCCTTGATTTCAAGGGAAGTTGCGACAAGTTCTTACCATTAGTGGAGTTTTCCTACAACAACAGTTATCAAACAAGTATTGGCATGGCTCCATTCGAAGCGTTGTATGGAAGAAAATGTCGTTCTCCAGTATGCTGGGATGAGGTGGGTGAAGCAATGTTATTGAGACTGGAGTTGGTACGTATGACTACAGAAAAGATTCAAATGATCCAACAACGTATAAAAACTTCACAAGATCGACAAAAGAGTTATGCTGATCTTCATCGAAAGGACGTGGAATTCGATATAGAAGATCATGTGTTGTTACGTGTTGCTCCATGGAAAGGAGTTACGAGATTTGAAAAGAGAGGAAAACTCAATCCTCGATTCATCGGCCCATTTTAATCCTTGATCGAGTAGGAAGCGTGGCTATATACTGCGTTTACCGCCAAGTATGTCTCATTTTCATAACGTTTTCACATATACATGTTACGTAAATATGTGGAAGACACGAACCACATTATTGAGTTAGAAACAGGACGAAATAGCGGAAGATTTGACGTATGAAGAGGTTCTGTTCAAATCTTGGAAATTAAAATTTTAAAGCAATTTAGAAACCTAAAAGCAGGATCCATGCGAAAATCAATTAATTGAGAGGTTTAGAGATTATACCGGATATAAACAAAAAGCGAGAATACGAAACCATTGCGCCTCGAATCTCCAGCATAATACAAGCCGATTTGCGCCTCTACGGTATCCACCTGAGAGCGCTTGCGAGCGAACAGTCGAGCGATTACGCAATAAGAAGGACTTGCGGTACTAGCCACCAAAAGGAATGGATTTTTGAAGCTGTTTTTTCTCTCTAGTCTCTCTCTAAGAAGCGGCTAGGGTTTTTCAATTATGATATCTTACCTAAGTAGGCTTGCTATATATCATATATATAGTAGTTAAAAGGAATTAATCAAATCAAAACCTAATTTTATAAAATCCGAATTTATATATATATATATCTCTTAATTAAGTCTTACTTAATTAATATACATATATACAAATTATCCTTTTAATTTAAATTTGTGATTTAAATACTATTAATCATATTAATATATTTAAATCCTTAAAATTTAAATTAATTCCCTTTTAAATAACGTTCTATGTGTGTGACCCTATAGGTTATTATTACGTTGGCAATAATTTTAAAATCATATTATAAAATTATAAACAGTGAGCGACATCTAGTAATGCATCACTGCTACCCAAGTAATAATAAGATCGATGATTCGATGCAACCTTTTTGTGACCAATGTTTCAATGTAATTTAATCCTTTTAACCTTAATATCCTAGATTAAACTCGAGTCATGGAATGTGTCATACTCTTCATAATTTAATCTGAGTTTTCTTGATCAATGAGTAGACTATATGAAACAAATCACTATTTGAGCATGGCCATGCATTTCATAGTCCTACTCAATCAAAGAGGCCTATGGATATCACCCATAATATATAGGATGGTTAAATTCCATCTAGATCACTCATATTTCTCACACGATTAATGATGAACCCAATAATCACCTTTATAGTCCACCCTATTAAAGGTGACATTTGATGATATCAAAGTACATAAATTCTCGTGTAGTAATATAGCGATTTGGTCGGAGGACCATTACATCATTGTCACTATGAGAATTGCTAATGACACTTAGCATAATGCTCCATATAGAATTCTCATGGTGGAGTACATCCGATTACATCGTTCTCTAACATGTACCTATGCATTGACTTAATATCTCATATATTTATGACCAATGAGATTTGGTCATCGATCGATCCACATACTAGTCTCAATGCATCATTGTTGTCCCATCAACAATGATACTCGACTAAGGACATTTAAGAACAACGATACTAATGGTAATATATAATCTCATGTTCAAGTCACATACTTGAAACTATATAATTTGTATCACTATTCTAAGGAATTTTATTATGTTAACAATTATATTACGCGATAAATAAAACCATAATAAAATCATATATTTATTCAATCAAATATAATATCAAAGCGTTAAGCAATTATATCAAATAATTGGCCTCTAGGGCATAAACTCTAACGGTCTCCCACTTGCACTAGAGCCAATCACTCATGTATCTAATACCCATGGAACTAGTGTGACCGTCGTTAGCCTGCTGCGACAAAGCCTTGGTTAGTGGATCTGCTGACATTATCATCTGTTGGCACTCTTCCTATATGTACATCTCCTCTATCAATGATTTCACGGATGAGATGGTACCGCTTTAAGTATATGCTTGGATCGTTGGTGAGATCTGGGTTCCTTAGCTTTGTGCAATGGCTCCATTATTATCACGGTATGAAACACAGCCCGGATCAACAATGGTTGGAACAACACCAAGTTCGATGATGAACTTTTAATCCATCTGACCTCCTTGCATTTTGCTAGAAACGACAATATACTCGACCTCTGTTGTAGAATCGACTCTTCATCTCTTGCTTGAACTTTTCCATTATGACACCACCATTAAGGCAAAACACAAAACTGTTGAGACTTATAGTCATCATTGTCGATCTGAAACTAACATCTGTGTAACCCTTTCTTTGCTAGTTCGTCTTCACCTCCATATACCAAGAATGAATCCTTAGTCCTTTTCGGTGCTTGAGGATATTCTTTGGCTTTGTCGATGACCTTCACTGGATTCGATTTGGTATCTGCTCGTCATGCTCAAAGCATCTGAGACATCCGGACAGTACATATCATTGCATACATGATAGATCAATTGCGAAGCATAAGGGATCTTTCTCATAAACTCCTCATCATCTTGTGATTTAGGACATTGGGCCTTAGAGATCTTTACACCATGAGTCACGGGTAAGTTTCCTCTTTTAGCCTCTTGCATCTTTGACCAGTTTCAACACTTTATCAATATATGTACTTTGACTTAGGTAGAGCATTTTCTTGATCTATCTCTATAGATCTTGATACCTAAAATGTGGCGACATCGCCTAAATCTTTCATGGAGAAACATTTTCCTAACCATGTTTTTCTGACTGTAAGGAAGGAATGTCATTCCCAATAATTAATATGTCATCAACATATAATACTAGGAATACAATGTGACTCCCACTAACCTTCTTATATACACAAGGTTCATCTTCATTTTAATAAAGCCAAATTCTTTGTTGCTTCATCAAATCGAAGATTCCAACTCAGAGAGGCTTGCTTTGATCCATAAATGGATCATTGCGACTTACATACCTTTCGGCATCCTTTGGGTGACAAAACCCTCGGGTTGTGTCATATACACATCCTCGAGGAGATTTCCGTTAAGGAAAGCGGTTTTGACATCCATCGCGATTTCGTAATCATAAAAAAGCTGCGATAGCAAGTAAGATCTGATGGATTTAACCATTGCCCTTTGGAGAAGGTTTCATCATAGTCGACACCTTGAATTTGTTTGAAACCTTTTGCTACCGATCGGCCTTTATAGGTTTGTACATTACCATCCATATCGGTTTTCTTCTTGAAAACCCACTTGCACCAATTGGTTTTACCCCTTGGTGGATCGACGAGTCCATACTTGGTTAGTATACATGGAGTCCATCTCAGATTTCATGGCTTCAAGCCATTTCTCGAATCTGGTCCATTCATAGCTTCTTGGTAGGAAGCGGGCTCATCTTGATCTATGAGCATCACATCGCGTTTTGAGTCACAAGATATCCATAATATCTCTCGGGCTCTTGGCGTGTCCTACGGATCTCTGAATGACTTGTGTAATTTAAGCGAGGTTCACTTTCCACAATTTCTTGTGGTTCTGCTCATGTTCAACTTCGAGTTCAATGATATTTTGTGGTTCTCGAATTTCTTGAGTTCTACTTTCCTCCTTTGTTTCCTTTAGAGACAAATTCTCTTTCTAGAAAATACCGATTCGAGCAACAACCACTTTGTTCTCGGAAGGTTTGTAGAAATAATACCCTTTTGTTTCCTTTGGGTATCCCACAAAATTACATTTGTCGATTTGGGTCAGAGCTTGTCGAGAATTAGGGCGTTTTCTGAGCGCCTCGCAACCCCAAATCTTCATGAGCGACATACTAGGGCGTTTCCGGTCCACATTTCATATGGTGTCTTGAACCGTCTTTGTAGGAACACGGTTAAGTGTGAATCTGTTTATCTCTAGGGCATGACCCGAAGCTTATTGGAAGATCTGCATGACTCATCATTGATCGTACCATGTCCAACAAGGTTCGATTCCTCCTCTCGGATACACCACCATTCCATTGCGGTGTTCGGTGGAGTGGTTTGTGATATAATACCACACTCCTTTAGAAGGTCATCAAAGTCTTGGCTTAAGTATTCACCTCCTCGATCGGATCGAAGGGCTTTTATGCTTTTGCCAAATTGGTTTTGAACTTCATTCTTGAATTCCTTGAACTTTTCAAAGGATTGGATTTGTGTCTCATAAGATACACATATCCATATCTACTAAAGTCATCGATAAATGTAATGAAGTAATAAAACCTACCTCTTGCTAACGAACTCATGGGTCCACATACATCACTATGTATAAGTCCCGATACATCGCTAGCCCGTTCACTTATGTCGGTGAAAGGGGCTTTAGTCATCTTGCCTAATAAACAAGACTCGCATTTCTCATATGATTCAAAATCAAATGAATCCAAGAACCCATCTTTATGGAGTTTGGATATCGTTTCTCATTTATATGGCCTAAGCAGCGATGCGGAGATATGTCGGATTTGAATCATTTGATTTAAATCGTTTTGTATTTATGTTATAGATAGGCATTTCTAAATCAAGAATATAGAGGCAGTTAAACAATTGTGCAACACCATAACAAATATCATTTAAGTAAAACAAACAACGATTGTTCTTTATTATAAATGAAAAACCTTTCTTGTCCAAACAAGAAAGCGAAATAATGTTTTTGCTTATAGCGGGCACAAAATAACAATCTTCTAATTCTAAAACTAGCCCGGTGGGCAAAGATAAATGATAAGTTCCTACGGCCGGTGCGGCAACTTTTGCTCTATTTCAACTCTCGTAGGTTGACCTCTCCTTTCGCTTAAAGTTCTACTCCTTGAGTCTGCACATTAACACAAATGTGAGAACCACATCCGGTATCAATACCCATGATGTAGAAGTAGATAAGTTGACTTCTATAACATATATACGAAAGAAGTCGTACTTCCTTTTCTTTTCTTCACTTCTTCCGGATAAGCATGGCGGTTCCTTTTCCGGTGTCGGGTTTTTCCCGAAGTGACATTCACCTTCTTTAGCCACCCACCTTTAGGTTTTAAAGCACTGTTTGGTTTTGGAATTGGGTTTGGCAAAAGATTTAGATCTATCTTCTTCTTGCCTTTCCAATTTCCTTAGCATTCCCCTTTTTTGCACCATCATTATGGGAGGCGGGTCTGCCTTTTTCATGTTGTTCTCGGCGGTTCTTAACATGCTCAACAACTTCGATGAGGGGTTTCTCAATTTCATTCATAAGATAGTTCATAACAAATTGAGAGTAGGCTTTGTTCAAAGATTGCAAAACAAGGTCGGTTTGGGCTTAGGGGTGATTGGAAAACCCAACCTATCAAGGTACTCAATATACCCAATCATTTTTTGCACATGTGGACCAAGCTGGATCACGTTCACCCATTTTGCGGTGATCTGACGCCTTGCTTGTATCATACCTCTCTGTCGAGCATGCCCTTGAACAATTTCTTGAGATGCTCGATCATCTCATAAGCATCCATCAACTCATATTGCTTACGAAGCTCGGCGTTCATGGTTGCTAGCATGACACAACTCACATCGAGCATCATCTTGATGCTTCTTGTAAACATTATGCTCATGCGTAGTGCGATGCAATTTGGTCTTTGCGGGAATGGGCCCATCGAGGACATATAGCTTACGCTCTTGTTTGAGGACAATCCTCAAGTTCTATGCCGGTCGAGGAAATTAATTCCACTTAGCTTGTCCTTTTCAAGGGTGATCGTAATGAAAGACTATTTGTTGTTGTTGTTGTTTGCCATTTGATATCTACAATTTATAAGTGCAACAATAATAAGTCAAATTCTGAGTTGATATTATATAATTGATAATAGTACATTCAAAATATACCTCCACTATTTTATTCAAATTAATAGCCCTCACCATTAATTAGGAAAGCATTTTCTATTAAATCTTTCTAGTGAGCCAAGATCCATATTTCATTATGCCTTAAGTTAGCTTTGGCTATTCTCTCAAAACATAATTATTTAGGTAGACAACCCTTTGTCAATTATATCATATATAACTCTGGATAGTTTGGTAAACAACATTTGTTTCTAGTCCATCTAATGGTACCAACCAAACTCTATGCCTCTAAGTCCACAATCCTATTGAGATAACTTAGTTAAGTAAGACCCAATGATTTTAATAGTTTGGATATCACAATTATCCTATCGCATCTTACCTAGATAAATAGGGTACTTTGCTTTGGCAAACCTACATCTATTGATCAAGGTCTTGATGAGTGTTATTCATTGGAAGGCATCGATTTAGACTTAATAATTTAATGAGGATTTTATTAATTTAGATCTCACCAATTTTAATCTTGTTAAGCATGCACATTATTAATCATATCATATCACATACAAGCATAAATAAAGTGCAAAATTAAATGTGTCGCGATTATGGCCCAATCCACATCGATCTTTTCAAGCTAATGAAAGATTGAAGGTCAATCTAAGGTGGTAAAAGATCTTAAAATAAATAACTTCCTTGGATCTTCCTCTAGCATCGCCTCCTCTCCATCATCATCTTTCCATTGTGTTCTCCATCTTGACATCTTCATCAATTCTGATTATTACATGACATAAAGAAACCTCGAGTTACATTCGAGGGATTTAGATGAGAAGAGAATATTACATTAGAATTTATAGAAAGGCCACGACATGCTGGCCGTATTTCAAAACCAAAAACCACTAACCTATGGGTCAAAAAGGCCATAGCATGCACCATGCATATCACAATAAGCACATAACAATTTATATATAATTAAAGAAAACTATATATAAAATATAGGGACACGACCATACCATGCGCTTCTGACGGGGGGGTCGAGGGGTCTCCCCCACGGTGTCGATCGGTAATTCGAACTACATTACGTATGCGAGAACTTTTTCCATCTGAATCTCTGAAAAAGCAGTTTGAGAATCATACATTTTAATCCACCAAAACACCCATAATAACAAATCATATATGTCGATTTTGATTTAATCATATTAAAGCGAATAACGATTACACCGAAATTTATCATATATTTCGGTTTGATTAATCATATTAAAAGCGATTCTTCATGCTTCTAATCCGATTAGAATAGTTATATTGTTATTCCACCCGATTAAAGATACGATTAACGGTATCATCATATATATTACGAAGAATACACATACAGCGGAATATCATATATTCAATTTTATATCGGTAAACATGCATCATCATATATCATATATATCGAATACAATTAAAACACGTAATCTGAATTAATCTTTTACTTAAGTAGCTTTGATACCCTTTGTTGGGCTTGACGCGAAGCGCATGAATGAAATTAAAATTTTAAAGCAATTTCCGAAACCTAAAAGCAGGATCCATGCGAAAATCAATTAATTGGAGGTTTAGAGATTATACGGATATAAACAAAAAGCGAGAATACGAAGCCATTGCGCCTCGAATCTCAGCATAATACAAAGCCGATTGCGCCTCTACGGTATATCCACCACGCAGCACTTTGAGCAGTCGAGCGATTACGCAATAAGAAGGACTTTGGTACTAGCCACCAAAAGGAATGGATTTTTTTGAAGCTGTTTTCTCTCTAGTCTCTCTCTAAAAGCGGCTAGGGTTTTTCAATTATGATATCTTACCTAAGTAGGCTTGCTATATATCATATATATAGTAGTTAAAAGGAATTAATCAAATCAAAACCTAATTTTATAAAATCCGAATTTATATATATATATATCTCTTAATTAAGTCTTACTTAATTAATATACATATATACAAATTATCCTTTTAATTTAAATTAAGTGATTTAAATACTATTAATCATATTAATATATTTAAATCCTTAAAATTTAAATTAATTCCCTTTTAAATAACGTTTATATGTGTGTGACCCTATAGGTTATTATTACGTTGGCAATAATTTTAAAATCATATTATAAAATTATAAGCGGTGGCGACATCTAGTAATGCATCACTTTGCTACCCAAGTAATAATAAGATCGATGATTCGAATGCAACCTTTTTACGTGACCAATGTTTCAATGTAATTTAATCCTTTTAACCTTAATATCCTAGATTAAACTCGAGTCATGGAATGTGTCATACTCTTCATAATTTAATCTGAGTTTTCTTGATCAATGAGTAGACTATATGAAACAAATCACTATTTGAGCATGGCCATGCATTTCATAGTCCTACTCAATCAAGAAACCTATGGATATCACCCATAATATATAGGATGGTTAAATTCCATCTAGATCACTCATATTTCTCACCACGATTAATGATGAACCCAATAATCACCTTTATAGTCCACCTATTAAAGGTGACATTTGATGATATCAAAGTACATAAATTCTCGTGTAGTAATATAGCGATTTGAATTCGGAGGACCATTACATCATTGTCACTATGAGAATTGCTAATGACACTTAGCATAATGCTCCATATAGAATTCTCATGGTGGAGTGCATCGATTACATCGTTCTCTAACATGTACCTATGCATTGACTATATCTCATATATTTATGACCAATGAGATTTGGTCATCGATCGATCCACATACTAGTCTCGATGCATCATTGTTGTCCCATCAACAATGATACTCGACTAAGGACATTTAAGAACAACGATACTAATGGTAATATATAATCTCATGTTCAAGTCACATACTTGAAACTATATAATTTGTATCACTATTCTAAGGAATTTTATTATGTTAACAATTATATTCTGCGATAAATAAAACCATAATAAAATCATATATTTATTCAATCAAATATAATATCAAAGCGTTAAGCAATTATATCAAATAATTGGCCTCTAGGGCATAAACTCTAAAAAATAATGGGGTGAAAATTATTTAAAGGTGGGGCCCACATGTAGGGCCCATATATGTTGAAAACCTGATTTTGAAATGGGGTGGGAGGAGTTACGTATAGGGAGGAATATATATATATATATATATATATATATATATATATATATATATGATTTGTGTATATATATAATATATGTGTAAGGGGAAATGGTGGGAAAGTTAGTATGATAGTGATGGGTGTAAGATGTGAGTGGGTGTGTGATAGTGAAAGGTGTAAGAGTGTAGTGAAAGTGATTTTGGGGGTGTGGGGATTGAGGTTGGTTTTGGGGGATAAAAATTAAGTGGTGGTTATATAATATGGTTATATATAAATTGAAAACATGTGTGGTTTATATATATATATATATATATATATATATATATATATATATATATATTATTGTTGCTTAATTTTTATTGGTTGAAGGATGGACTTTTTGCATCCATGAGTTAGAAATATTTTTCATCAAGTGAATTAATGCATCGATCAAGCATCAAGTAAGTTATAAAATTGTTGCGTCCAGTATTATTTTTCTAAACAAGTACCCCTTCTATTCTCCTATAAATAGGATGCTTAGTTAGAATTGAAAATCACACCAGAAATTCAGAGAAATTCTCTTCTATAATCTTGAGCGTATTTTCTTTAGAGTTTTAAGAAGCTTTGAGCGTAGTGCAAGTTTTCTTAAAAAATATCCTCGCCCTACCAGTCGGAATACTTTTCTTTTATGGTAAGGGGTGTTATTCTTTCTTATTCATGAAGAGAACTGTTGTAATTCCATTTCTTATTATTCGGTTGGAATAACCTGTATACGCGGTCTACCCTATACTTGGTGACATTCTTCTATTATTCCGTCTTTATTATTACATTTGGAATATCCTGTCATGCGTTTTATCTGGGACTGATTAAAATCTTTATTATTACATTGGAATATCACATGCATGCGTTTTCTGTGGGACCGATTAAAATCTTTATTATTCATTTGGAATATCATGTATGTGCGTTTTACATGCGGACTCGGTTCGATTAATTATTATTACGTTGGAATAACACACTGTCTGCGGTCTATCGTATGCCTGGTGATTTCTTTTGTTATTCCATTCCTTATTATACTCAATTGGTTAAAGTTTTGACTTCTATACTCCATGAAATTAGTGGAATATTCTTGATATTTGCGCTTCATCCAGTATCTTTTCATGGAAATATTCTTACGAGCATTCTTGAATTTTTACTCTACAAAGCAAGATCATGTTGAGAATTTGGACGTTAATAATTTACGGATAAAATAATTCTTGAACTTGTTTTATTGAATTCTTATATCATTGTCATCATCCTCATGTTTATATTTTGTTGAAAGTTATCGTGGTTTTGTAGTGCATAGATGGACTTGGTATGATTATGACCGTGGATTATTCGGTGTAAGTATGTACCGTAATGTTACAAATGATGTGGTAAAAGTTCTCATTGGCCCGTAGTGCATTGATGAACGATTGTTGGCATGATCATGACCATTAATGAATACACAAATATTCTTATTCCGTAGTGCATGGATAATTGTGGTCGTGATACTAAAGAATATCCTTGGCCGAAGTAGTGCGGGGTGATTCGATGGCGTGGATTATTTATTGTCGAGTCCCAATGATAAAAGTGATGAAAATCTTTTAAATCATAAAAGATAGTAGATTTTATTTTCTACTTGACTCTTTTAATGGATTGTTTGTTCGCTTCTGATTAAACTTGGCGTCTATTATATTTTATCGGTTTAACATTGTTGGAGACTAATGATAATTTATTCGCATTATCTTAGTCATAATATTTCTTCTTGGACTAGTTGAGCTCACCTTTTTCTTTCCTTTGTTCTCTTTGAAATGAGAATATATTTGGGACGAGTCTGGGAGCGGAGTGATGGTCTAGAGGATAGCATTAGTAGTCCTCACTATTCTGTGAAATAGTGTGATAATAATTGTAATGAGGACTCCTTTTGAGTTTGTATAATCTCTAGTAGACAATATTTGTATTCAAACTCACAGTTTATGTTTCGTCGTATTGTACACGACAGTTGTATTAGTAAGTTGTATTTGAATTATGTACCATGTATCTGGCGACCCAAGATGGGTGATGTATACCTAATTTTGGGGGCATAACAACAGAGAATTGCTTGGAATCACAGAACTCTCTCAAATTCTCTCTATTCTCTCTGCAGACCCTCTTCTTAGGCTCAGTATAGACCAACTATCACTATGCGTAAAGAAAAACCGATGGTCATTATATGCCTAGTTACTAATTAACAGTTACAAAATAATTTAAACATATATAAATTAAAATATATTTTATTTATTATTTTGATTTATTTTATTTATTATAATTCAAATTTAAAATTCAAAATCCATAAGGCTATGTTTGGCAAAACACTTTTAAAAATAATGACTTAATGTCCTTAAGCCTTATTTGGCAAAACTAAATTAAACTCCTTTAATTTATTTAATAACTCATTTAGAGTATAGTTTACTCGTACTTCCTCTCTTGAATCCATACAAGTCCACAACGAATTGTTGATCAGGCAATTAATAAATTCAAGCATAAATTAATATAGATAATCTGAATAATAGCTTATTAAACTGAAAATCAAAGATTACATAACCATTGTTCCACTTAAAGATCCGTCATAAGCCTAAAAAGTAATTTAGTTCATCATCAATGAAATAAAAACTGAATTAATTAAAGAAAACATCATTCTAATTACAAATATAAGACTAGAGAATAAGAATAAATTCAAAACACCCTTCTCTTTAGTCCAATATGCAATTGTTGTGAAAATCCTTCAAAATCTTCTCTCCAATGCTTTCTCCAAAAATATGTCTTCAATCAATGTTAATTGCCTTGTGTGTCGATCTCTCAATCTTGTGATTTGATGTCAGATATATGTCTAAGACATGCATTCTGATTGCAATTCCACGTCAATATAAGTCCCAAACAATTCCAATTACTTAAACTTACGTTCTTGCAGCATTTGAAACCAACTAAACCACTATTCTGCCCCGGACCCCCGCCCCGAAGGGGGTGTAAGGCATAAAAAGGCCCGCCCCAATGGGCATGGCTTCTGTTAGTTGGTCATGTAATGCTCTAA
Organism: Panax ginseng; assembly: GCA_020205605.1. Classification (NCBI taxonomy): domain Eukaryota; kingdom Viridiplantae; phylum Streptophyta; class Magnoliopsida; order Apiales; family Araliaceae; genus Panax; species Panax ginseng. The sequence continues at coordinate 53,145,801 of CM035140.1, forward strand.
AATTGCTAAGTTTTGCCACAATTTCACCCTTCTTGATCAATTACCACACCACCAAACCTACACACAAAATAACAACAAACAAGTAAAAACAAACAATAAAATTAATGAATTAACATCGATTAAGTTTGAATTAGGAACCGATTCATGGGTATAAAACCCACTTATCAGTGAACTCAACTAAAAACAACATAGACCGATTCTCTTTACTTTCACATAAAATTGAAAACTTCTTCGTTTATAGAGCTATGTTTTGGTTGGTACGACCCTCTTATATATGATAGATCAAGGCAAATAATCCCTGACTTACTTCGAAAGATTAACGTAATGAAACAAGAGATGGAGAATATGCGTGTGTTAGGTGTAATCTAATTAAGCACGACACACAAGTATACGTGATCAACAAGTAATATAATGATAAGTTGAGTATCATTCCCACAAAGACAGAAATCAATTTTAATCTAATAATTACCAGCTTTGTATTTCAATTTTATTAAACTAACTAATTTAATTATTAAGAATAATGAAAAACTAATAAATAAAATAAACATCAACTAACAAACACAAATTTTACTCAGATAATGGAGAATGAAGACTACAACTTCACTTTATGCTTCACTCAGATTATCACACTTCTTTTAATCCAATTAACTATTCCAGTTCATTAATCAAGAACACAAAAGTAGAATTAGCCATCTATCAATGCACTAAACTCATATTAACTTAACTCCACAGATGATAGAATTAAGCCAAACACCCTAATTAACTAATTAACTATATCTATATGTGAATTACAATTAAAGAAGGTTTAAATCCCAAGTTCTCATACGATTACATGCGATGCATAGGTATATCTCTATCCTAAACATACATCATAAATTCCATCAAAACACAGAAATCACAAAAACATGCTATTATGACTAAGTCTAAACTCATATTTCATCTCTCAAATTCATACAAGTTCACATAGAATTGGTAATTAAACAACTCATAGATTACGAACAAATCATAATAGATGAACTGAAAATAGCTTCATTGAATTACAATCAAAGCATGATAATCATCGTTACACTTAAAGATCTATTCTAAGCTTAATAAGTTGAATTAGTTCATAACTAATGAAATAAACACTGAATAGATTAAAGAATTCAACATCCCAATTACAGAAACTGAAATTAAAGAACAAGAATAGTAATAGAACCACCCTTCTCTTCACTCCAGCCTGTAATCTTCGTGTTCCTTGCTCCTTTGCTCTGCTCCTCCAAAATCTTCACAAATTAGGGATTGAAAGTTATTCTTGATAATTGATTGATGAATGTATGAATCCAATGAATAAAGTCTCTGCTTTTGTATCTGAAAAAGTCCTCTTTCCAGTTCCAATCGCGTCCAAAGTCCACCAATCCACGCCACGATAGTTATAAAATATCATCAGAACTCTTCTTTCTTAATCGCGTACTGCCCCCACCCGGTGGGCATTTTAACTTAGGAACTCACTTCTACGGCAGTGTGTTTACTTTGTAAAAAGGGTACCCATGTAGCTATGCTATATATCTATCTTTGATTTTCTTCCTTTTCATCTTTGATTTCGCCTTATCGCCACCATCATTGCCTTAGCAACAACTACTAACCCTGTACACAAACACATAACAAAACGCATAAAACAATACAAAAATAAACAGATTAGGCACTGTTCAAGTCCGAATAGACATCCAATTCGTAAGTTCATAACCCATTCATCAAATTCCCTCAAACTTAAACTGTTCTCGTCCTCGAGCACAACAGAATGCAATTCAATGCAACTAACTACATGCCTATGAATCCAGCTATCAGACAGAACAATGTCTATTCAAATTGCCTCAGAGAAACTACAATAAACATGACAATACATATTTCCAAGACAATCAATAACATCACACCATTCACCAACTCTTTCCCTGTTATGACTGATATAATGTGTGACACCCCCAAAATAGGTCCAATCCACCCAACCCATACTAAGTCGCCAAATACATGGTACAGAAAATAACTACAAATTTATTATAACAATTATCGTGAAAAATACAACAACACATATGTTGTGAGTTTTGATACAAATATAAACCAACTATGACTCTCATCCCAACAATGGATAGCACGTCACAATGGCACCTTACATAAAGGTACAGTCAATAACTGTTTTAGAAATTAAAATCCTTGGAAAATGCTCAAGGAAACCTTCCTACATGGGAGGCCATGCATCTAAGTTATAATAAATATCATATAACTCGAGAATTATCCTTGGTTGACCCAATAGGCCCCAAAGAAAAACGAGAAGATTACTATCATGTTCTTTCCAATGGTGAGTCTTTTCTTGACATATAATTATCTCTATTGTCTCCAATTGAGAATTATATTTCAACTAAACTCCAAGATTATATAGGTAGTGCTCGTATATATACTCAGCAAGTGGATGTGCACAACCATGTCTTATGATAACATGAAGTGGTAGGTTATTAGACATGTTGTATGATAGTGGCAAAACACCCTTCCAAAGTTGGGTTCACCTCATCCTATTCGGTTCACCAAAAATAACGGTTAAATGACGTATAACATACGACATACTTATCTCAAATTCTTAATAAAATTATTTCCATACTATTTATGGAAAACCTCAACAGCTATAGACCACCATTCTATTCCCTTGTTACCCCGCTCGACTCAGCTACACTCTTATTCCCTGAAAGGAATTGTGAAACAAAAGGGTGAGCATAACTAGCCCAGTAAAGAATATCATGACTAAAGATAATTAAATTATCAATAGCCTTCATCATGGATAAATCAGAGATTTAGAACATATGGTAGATGATAAAACTTTTCAACAATAGTTGCAGCGGAACGAGCAATCCATTAGAAGAGTCAAATAGACCATAAGGTCTATTATCTTCTCCATGTTAAAAGTCCACCAACAATATTTTATCCCTGTAACATCAATCAATAGTTCTTGTCCACAATCATATGAATAACTCATAATCATAATTGTGGTTCTAAATTCATCTTCGCACCTAGAATGAAGATAATTTTCATCACATGTCTTCACCTGAAACATCAAAGATCATGGTTATACCAAATCACAGTTCCTATTCATAATCATACTAATAAATTCATCTTTGTACTACGGGCCAAAGATATTCATCAACAGTTCATCTTTGCACTACAAGACAAAGATATTCAACAACAGGTCATCTTTGCACTACAGACCAAAGATATTCAACAACATGTCATCTTTGCACTACAGGCCAAAGATATTAATATCTCAAAGAAATATATAATCGTTTCAGAATTTATTATAAACAATAATTATAACCATGTTGATCAATTCACCTTTGCACTTAAGCTAAAGATAATCGTTTATAAATTCAATTGCCATGATCATACCAATCAATAATTCATCTTTGTAATACTGGCGAAAGAGAACCCATAGTCACGATCATACCAATAATTACCCATCTTTACACTCAAGTGAAGGAGAAATTCCATCACCAGGGTTATAAAAATGTTATATATGATAATAAAAACAATATGATCAAAACATGAATTTAATTTCAAGAGCAATATTCATAAATCAACGATAATTTGGTCAGAAAAAGAAACCAATTTTGTCGTGAATAGTACCCCGTGAATAGTAACTCGTGAATAGTAACTCATGAATAGTAACTCATTAATAGTACTCCGTATTCGTACATAGTATCGTATACATAAATAATGTCATATACATGAATAGTGTCGTATACGTGAATAGTGTCGTATACACGAAAAGGTAAAATTTTCATAATAAAATTCATATCAATATTTCTGTATAATGATAATGAAAGAATAACATCATTTACGAAAAAAATAACATCCCTTACCATCCCTTACCTCAAAAGAATAGTACTTCTGGCTGAAATATCAAGTATAAGGCTGAAAGAAACTTGCACTGGATAGCAACTCACAAAGTATCTAAATACTCACAAAATACGCTCAATAATATATATAGAGAGAGAAAACTTGTGATTCTGGTGTGATTTTCAATTCTAACTAAGCACCCTATTTATAGGAAAATGCTTAGAACACCATAGCAGACTAACCTGCTACCTGATGGCTTTACCTGTTACTATTCACGCCCACCACTTTTGAATAAAATTTCAGCATATTTCTCACCAACCAAAAGTGGGACCCACCCATATTTTAAATATTTATTTCTGAATCTTTAATAATTCATAATAAATAGTCATTTTATTAGAAATATACAAATTTTATGTCCACGCCATAGGAAATCGAATTATCTACAACTTTGTAGAAGAAAGTTTTTCCAAATTCCAAACAGAAAATGCCCGAAATCCATATACGAACGATTTTTAATACCTCAATTCCGACAAAATACTGATAAAACACCTCAACATTAATTCCTTCATTTATATCCCCACCAAATAAATATTTCCTTATCATATAAATCAAAAATTAATTATTCACAAATAATATTATAGAATCACAATTATGACAACCAGGTCGTTCTTAGGAAAGAGGGGGCTTTCCGATAAGGATTTCTCCTTATTGGCGTGCAATTAGGTGACCAAACCCCTTTCCTAGACAGAACTTCCTTAAACATTGCCAATAATGCTATCTGACAATATTATTCAAATAATATGAATTATTGATCTGATAATGGAGATACTGTGCAGTGACAATTATTGGAACAACAATAATTTAAAATATCAACGTAGTAATTATTGAATTAATAAAATAAAATATTGAACAGTAATTACTGTAACAATTATTGAGTAGTGTCTTTTTACGTAAGAATCAATAATTCAAAAATACTGTGCAATACCGTATGCTACTGTGAAACCACGCGTATTACTGTATTTAACCACTGTGTATTCCAACAATGTTAACGGTAACAACTACGTCGTTATTTGTTAAAACTTAAACTTGTCGTTTTCTTCATCCGATAGTTATTCTGTTATGGGGCCCACAATGATTGCACCGTCGTACAAATATTCTCCGATAGCAAGAATATTCCACGACCAAAAGAATATTCCCCGACAACAATGAATATTTTATAACCACTTGGTTATTTAAAATATTTACATATATCACTCTTAACTATAACCTTTTATCAATTTAACCATTTACTGAATAGTAGTTATAAGAAAAATTGAATACTTTTATTCATAAAATTCTGGGTCTTACAATCTCCTCTCCTTATGAAATTTCGTCCCCGAAATTTACGTACCTGGTATTTCAAAGAGTTGAGAATACCTTGCTTTCATTTCAGATTCTATCTCCGCGGTCATCATAATTTCTCCATTGCTCATCTCCCGTGATAACTTTATTTGGGTTCCTCACTTGTTGGGAAGTCATGACAACCGCTCTCCCATGAACTACCCGGCTTTGACTTGTCTGGGGCAGCATTTGGTGTCATCACTACCGTTGGAATTGACTTTTCAATAGGGCATATTCCACCATCAACTGCTTCGTCGTACTCCTGATTCATGATCTGAATCATCAATCTTCGATCCATATCGAATTGAGGTTGAATAGCTTCTGTGCGAGGTAATTCAAAACTCGATGTTGGGTTCTCCCAATTCTTTGTCCAAAAAAGAAAGAACACATAATCCATTTTAGCCTTTTTGGATCGGACGTCTCTTTCTACAATATCAACACGTCGTGCGACTTTTACCCATGCATCCTCCATTCTCACTCGTTTAGTTGTTTCTTCTTTTAGCTAATCCTTGATATTTGAGTTCTCAGATTCCAGCTTTAATATCTTATACTCTACCAAAGAGTGCTTCTGTTCAACCATCACATATCGAGTAATACAATTTTGAATTATTGCATTCCTTTGCTCCACGACCGCCTGCCATTCTTCAACCTGTTCTTCTAACTCACGAATATGCTCTTGCAGTTCTACATTTTGATCAAAAAATTCTTCTAATAAATTCTCCTCAGGTTCCTCTTCTTCCTCACTCTCAGCTGCTACCTCTGCGACTAGCTCGGGTGCAACTATTAATTCTTCTCTCACCACAAGAATATCTCTAATTCCTTCTTCGCCTGACATCACATTATCCTGGTTGGTGATTAGAGGTGTCTCCACGGTCTCATTCACTCCATTGTTAACATTCTCAACTGTCATTCTTAAATACTGCCATAAAACAAGGGTTAATTAAACAAATTAATGTATCACATAATATTCCTATACTATGACCGACCAACAAATAAGCTTAGGTAGGACACACTAGCGAAGGATTTACTCATCTCTCCCCTCCTAGTTATATTCCCCGATCTCCGCCAGAGACCATATCTCTAAGCTCTGATACCAACTGTGACACCCCCAAAATAGGTCCAATCCACCCAACCCATTCTGAGTTGCCAAATACATGATACAGAAAACAACTACAAATTTATTATTACAATTATCATGCAAAATATAATAACACATATGTTGTGAGTTTTGATGCAAATATAAACCAACTGTGACTCTCATCCCAACCTTGGATAGCACGTCACAATGGCACCTTACATAAAGGTACAGTCAATAACTGTTTTAGAAATTAAAATCCTTGGAAAATGCTCAAGGAAACCTTCGTACATGGGAGGCCATGCATCTAAGTTATAATAAATATCATATGACTCAAGAATTATCCTTGGTTAACCCAATATGCCCCAAAGAAAAATGATAAGATTACTATCATGTTCTTTCCAATGGTGAGTCTTTTCTTGACATATAATTATCTCTATTGTCTCCAATTGAGAATTATATTTCAACCAAACTCCAAGATTATATAGGTAGTGCTCGTAGATATACTCAGCAAGTGGATGTGCACAACCATGTCTTATGATAACACTAAGTCGTAGGTCATTAGACATCTTGTATGATAGTGGCAAAACACCCTTCCAAAGTTGGGTTCACCTCATCCTATTCAGTTCACCAAAAATAACAGTTAAATGACGTATAGCATACGACATACTTATCTCAAATTCTTAATAAAATTATTTCCATACTGTTTAGGGAAAACCTCAACAGCTATAGACCACCATTCTATTCCCTTGTTACCCCGCTCGACTCAGCTACACTCTAATTACCTAAAAGGAATTGTGAAACAAAAGGGTGAGCATAACTAGCCTAGTAAAGAATATCATGACAAAAGATAATTAAATTATCAATAGCCTTCATCAGTGATAAATCAGAGATTTAGAACATATGGTAGATGATAAAACTTTTCAACCATAGTTGCAGCGGAATGAACAATCCATTAGAAGAGTCAAATAGACCATAAGGTCTATTATCTTCTCCATGTTAAAAGTCCACCAATAATATTTTATCCCTGTAACATCAATCAATAGTTCTTGTCCACAATCATGTGAATAACTCATAATCATAATTGTGGTTCTAAATTCATCTTCACATCTAAAACGAAGATAATTTTCATCACATGTTTTCACCTAAAACATCAAAGATCATGGTTATACCAAATAACAGTTCCTGTTCATAATCATACTAATAAATTCATCTTTGCACTACGGGCCAATGATATTCATCAACAGTTCATCTTTGCACTACGGGCCAAAGATATTCAACAACAGGTCATCTTTGCACTACGGGCCAAATATATTCAACAACAGGTCATCTGTGCATTATAGACCAAAGATATTCAACAACATGTCATCTTTGCACTACAGGCCAAAGATATTAATATCTCAAAGAAATATATAATCATTTCAGAATTTATTATAAACAATAATTATAACCATGTTGATTAATTCACCTTTGCACTTAAGCTAAAGATAATCGTTTATAAATTCAATTATCATGATCATACCAATCAATAATTCATCTTTGCACTACTGGCCAAAGAGAACCCATAGTCACGATCATACCAATAATTTACCCATCTTTACACTCAAGTGAAGGAGAAATTCCATCACCAGGGTTATAAAAATGTTATATATGATAATAAAAATAATATGATCAAAACATGGATTTAATTTCAAGAGCAATATTCATTAATCAACGATAATTTGGTTAGAAAAAGAAACCAATTTTGTCGTGAATAGTACCCTGTGAATAGTAACTCATAAACAGTAACTTGTGAATAGTAACTCATGAATAGTAACTCGTGAATAGTACTCTGTATTCGTACATAGTACCGTATACCTCAATAATGTCATATACATGAATAGTGACGTATACGTGAATACTGTCGTATATGTGAATAGTAACCCCGACACGAAAAGGTAAAATTTTCATAATAAAATTCATACCAATATTTCTGTATAATGATATTGAAAGAATAACATCATTTACGAAGAAAATAACATCCCTTACCATCCCTTACCTCAAAAGAACAGTACTTCCGGTTGAAATATCAGGTATAAGGCTGAAGAAAACTTGCACTGAATAGCAACTCACAAAGTATCTAAATACTCACAAAATACGCTCGATAATATAGAGAAAACTTGTGATTTTGGTGTGATTTTAAATTCTAACTAAGCACCCTATTTATAGGAAAATGCTTAGAACGTCATAGCAGACTAATCTACTACCTGATGGCTTTACCTGCTACTCAGGCCCACCAGTTTTGAATAAAATTTCAGCACATTTCTCACCAACCAAAAGTGGGGCCCACCCATATTTTAAATAAAAAATTTATTTCTAAAACTTCAATAATTCATAATAAATAGCCATTTTATCAGAAAAATACGAATTTTATGTCCATTCCATAGGATTCGAATTCTCTACAACTTTGTAGAAGAAAGTTTTTCCAAATTCCAAACATAAAATGCCCGAAATCTATATACGAACGATTTTTAATACCTCCATTCCGACAAAATACTGATAAAACACCTCAACATTAATTTTTTCATTTATATCCACACCAAATAAATATTTCCTTATCATATAAATAAATAATTAATTATTCACAAATAATATTACAGAATCACAATTATGACAATCAGGTCGTTCTCAGGAAAGAGAGGGCTTTCCGATAAGGATTTCTCCTTATTGGCGCGTAATTAGGTGACCAAACCCCTTTCCTAGACAAAACTTTCTTAGACATTGCCAATAATGCTATCTGACAATATTATTCATATAATATGAATTATTGATCTGATAATGGAGATACTGTGCAATGACAATTATTGGAACAACAATAATATAAAATATCAACGTAGCAATTATTGAATTAATAAAATAAATTATTGAACAGTAATTACTATAACAATTATTGATTAGTGACTTCTTACGTAAAAATCAATAATCCAAAAATACTGTGCAATATCGTGTGCTACTGTGCAACCACTCGTATTACTGTATTTAACCATTGGGTATTCCAACAGTGTTAATGGTAACAACTACGTCGTTATTTGTAAAAACTCAAACTTGTCGTTTTTTTCATCCAACAGTTATTCTGTTATGGGGCCCGTAAATGGTTGCACCGTCATACAAATATTCTCCGACAACAAGATTATCCACGACCAAATGAATATTCCCCGACAACAATGAATATTTTATAACCACTTGCTAATTTAAAATATTTACATATATCACCCTTAACCTTAACCTTTTATCAATTTAACCATTTACTGAATAGTAATTATAAGAAAAATTGAATACTTTTATTCATAAAATTCAGGGTCTTACATAGTGCGTGTGTGCTCAACAACCATACTAACTGACAGAAACTTAAATAAAACACATAGGACGCCTCTTTAAGGGAATCAAACATCTTAAAGTCATGAAATCCAAAAACAAACAAGATCCGGCTAAAACCAAACAATTACCAAATTTAGAAGTCAAAATGGGATACTTTTGCTTTCTTACTCACATACGGGGGCTTTTTCGTTTTTTTTCCCATTTTCACTTTTTATTTTACTCATGACTATGCAATGTCTAGTCCTCTTAGGCTTTTTAGTGCTACCCATTAGCGAGCTTTCGACCAACGACTCCCAAACCTGATGGCTTTAGGGCGCTAGGTATAGAGACATCCCCTCGGGCATACTTACTCAAGTAACAAAGGCCACAGAACCAGACTAGCCATGATATTTATTCATACTTTTTCTTCTTTTCTTTTCAATCATTTTTTTCTTTTCTTTTTCTTCTTTTTAGCTGATATATCCCAAATCTTCACCCAAACTTAGGTTTCTGTCTAATCTTAGCCATCACCACTTATTCATGACTTTCTTTCATTCAAACTAACATCCTCCTTAAGAAATTAATTATGTGTAAATTTAAACCTAATCAATCAACATAGTCATTTTTAAGGTGTTATCCTGATTATACCAGTTTCAAATAGATAAATATTTAGATCATGATAAGAAATTACATCAAAGCCTTGACAGTCAAAACTATTCTTGTCTATGCATTTCCAATCTCATCATTGGTCCAAACAAACTTTAACCATCTAAAAGCTGGAATCATACAAATATGAACTAAATGCAAAACAAAAATAATAAACCAACTAACATTTTTGAGATTTTCGATTTTTCATTTTTTTTCAACTGAAAAATAGAAACAGAAAACTATTTACACAACTAAACTACTAAATTTCAAAAATAGAATTACATTATACTAATGATGCATGTAAGACCCCAACTTTTTATGAATACAAATTTAATTTTCTTTAAATGTTATTTTGAATACTAAGGTGTGGATTGATATAATGCTATAGTTATGGATGATATGTGCAAATTTTACAAAGTAAACAAGTTGTTATAAAATATTCGTTTGGTCGGGGAATATTCTTTTTGTCGGGGAATATTCGTACGACGATACAATCATTGGTGGACCCCATAGTGGAATTACTATCAGATATAGAAAGCGATAGAAATAACATTTATATAAATATAACGACAAAACTTTTACCGTTAACTGTTGAAATACGGTGATGATAAAAGTACGATGAATACGCGTGGTTGTATAAAGAGCATACTGCGATATTATAAAGATCTCTGATTATTAATTCTTACTTCAGAAGTCACTCAGATTTATTCAATTATTACCACAGTAGTTGTTGCATAGTATCTCATATTATTGATTCAATTATTAGCACAGTATCATCTGCACAATATTTTATATTATTAAATCAATAATTGAGACGACACGGTTATTCATATTATTATTTGTATTATTGACAATGTCTAGAAAGTTCTGTCAAAGAAATGGGTTAGGTTATTTAATTGCGCATTAATAAGGAGAAGTCCTTATCGGAAATCACACTCTTTCATGGGAATGATCCGGTTGTTAATATTGTGATTTATAATATTAATCATGAATAATTGTTGAGAGATTAAAAATATGTTTATTAAAGATAAGTGATTTGTGGTAAATATTTATTCAATTTTTGATATAAATAGATGGGTTTTTCATGAAGTATTTGTTGTAAGTTTGGCTTATTACATGAACCCCCACTTACTCATTTTTTAAAATCACCGGTTGAAAGTTATCTCAGTTTTGTTTTTTTATTATTATAATAGTAATAAAACAGAAAACTTTTTATATAAAATAGAATACTTTTTATATTATATGTAAAGTTATTCATTTTATTAGATTATAAATAGAATATATTATATTTTATATAAAGTTTTTGTTTTATTAGAATATTTTATTGCACAGTAATGAATAGTAAAAATTAGATTTTTGTCGAATTTTCTGCGCCCGTGAATCCCTTACTGTTCACCTGTGATTATATTCAAATAGTTCCCTGTCATTCTCCTATAAATAGGATGCTTAGTTAAGAAATGAAAATCACACCAGAATTAGAGAATTCTTCTGCTATAATAGTGTGCGTATTTCTTTTGAGCATAAGGATACTTTGAGTGTAGCAAATAGTGCAAGTTTTCTTCAAGAATATCTCCGTTATACCAGTCGGAATTGCTCTCCTGCTAAGGTAAGCGATATTATTTTTGTTCAATATTTGTAAGAAATATTATTTTCTTTCATACTCTATAGTATGTAAGTAATATTATTTCATTTCATATTCCTAAATCTACACTTATGTTGATAAGTATTACTTCTATAATCCATGAAATTAGTAGAATATCCTTGAATTTTGCGCTTCATCTAGTATCGTTTCATTGGAATATTGGTCTGAACTTTCTTATTAAATTTCAATATTTTCATTCGGGGTATTATTCACTCGAGTACTATTCACTCGGGGTACTATTCATGGGTTAGTACGATACTATTCATACGGTACTATTCATATGTACTATTTTCATTATTTTTGATACATGAATATCATTCTTGAATTTTACTCCACAATTAATTATCATGTTGACAATTTGGACATTCTTAAACTCTGGATAAATTGAATTATAAATCTTTAATATTTATCCTTGATCTCACTTGATTGATTTCTTATATCATTGTCATCATCCCTATGTTTATATTGTGGTGAAAGTCATCTTTGGCTCGTAGTGCATAGATAGATTGTTGATTGGTATGATTATGACCAGAAATTATGTATTGGTATAATCATGACCTGTAATGTTACAAACAAATGATATGGTGAAAGTCCTCTTTGGACCTTAGTGTATAGATGGACTGTTGATTGATATGATTATGACCAAGAATTGTGTATTGGTATAATCATAACCTGTAATGTTATAGACAAATGATGTGGTGAAAGTCCTCTTTGGCCCGTACTGCACAGATGGACAGTTGTTTGGCATGATCATGACCACTGGTGATACTAACAAAAATCCTTGGCCCGTAGTGCATGGATAATTCGCTGATGTAAAATATTTATTGAGTTGTGTTACAAAGATAAAATATTGATGATGAATTTTTAAATCATAGAAGATAGTAGACATCATTTTCTACTTGAGTCTTCTAATGGATTGCTTGTTCCGCTGTAGTTGTTGATCTAAACTTGTTGTCTATTGTATTCTATCAGATTTTACACTGTTGAAGGCAAATGATAATTTATTCTACATTATCTTAGTCATAATATTCTTTACTAGGCTAGTTGAGCTCACACTTTTCTATCATTGTTATCTTCAGGAAATGAGAATATAGTTGGGACTAGTCGGGAAATGGAGTGATGGTCCAAGATGGTGGCTATAGTAGTCATCACTATTCTATAAAATAGTGTGATAATAATTGCAATGACGACTTCATTTGAGTTTGGATATTGTTTACGAGACAATATTCGTATTAAAACTCATAGTCTATGTTTTGTCGTATTTTGCACGACATTAGTTATATAAATAAAGTTTGTATTTAAAATTTGTACCATTTATTTGGCGACTCAGAATGGGTTGTATGGATCTATTTTGGGGGCGTTCGTAGTGCATAGATGGACAGTTGTTTGGCATTATCATAACCACTGGTGATACTGACGAATATCCTTGGGCCGTAGTGCATGGATAATTTGATGATGTGAAATATTTATTGAGTTGTGTTACAGAGATAAAATATTGATGATGAACTTTTAAATCATAGAAGATAGTAGACATCATTCTCTACTTGACTCTTCTAATGGATTGCTTGTTCCGCTGCAATTGTTGATCTAAACTTGTTGTCTATTGTATTCTATCAGATTTTACACTTTTGAAGGCTAAGGATAATTTATTCTATAGTATCTTAGTCATAATATTCTTTACTAGGCTAGTTGAGCTCACCCTTTTCTTTCATTGTTCTCTTCAAAAAATGAGAATATAGTTGGGACTAGTCGGAGAATGGAGTGATGGTCCAAGATGGTGGCTATAGTAGTCCTCAATATTCTATAAAATAGTGTGATAATAATTGTAATGAGAACTTCATTTGAGTTTGGATATTGTCTACAAGACAATATTCGTATTAAAACTCACAGTCTATGTTTTGTCGTATTTTTCACTACAATAGTTGTATAAATGAAGTTTATATTTAAATTTTATACCATGTATTTGTCGACTCAGAATGGGTTGTATGGACCTATTTTGGGGGCGTCCGTAGTGGATAGATGGATAGTTGTTTGGCATGATCATGACCACTGGTGATACTAACGAATATCCTTGGCCCGTAGTGAATGGATAATTCGCTGATGTGAAATATTTATTGAGTTGTGTTACAGAGATAAAATATTGATGATGAAATTTTAAATCGTAGAAGATAGTAGACATCATTTTCTGCTTGAGTCTTCTAATGGATTGCTTGTTTCGCTACAGTTGTTGATCTAAACTTGTTGTCTATTGTATTCTATCAGATTTTACACTGTTGTAGGCTAAGGATAATTTATTCTATATTATCTTAGTCATAATATTCTTTACTAGTCTAGTTGAGCTCACCCTTTTCTTTTATTGTTCTCTTCAGGAAATGAGAATATAGCTGGGACTAGTCGGGGAATGGAGTGATGGTCCAAGATGGTGGCTATAGTAGTCCTCACTATTCTATAAAATAGTGTGATAATAATTGTAATGAGGACTTCATTTGAGTTTGGAAATTGTCTACGAGACAATATTCGTATTAAAACTCACAGTCTATGTTTTGTCGTATTTTTCACGACAATAGTTGTATAAATGAAGTTTGTATTTAAATTTTGTACCATGTATTTGGCTACTCAGAATTGGTTATATGAACCTATTTTGGGGGCGTCATAGTTGGTATCAAAGCTTAGGAATATGATCCCTGGCAGGGATCTAAGGCTAGAACTAGGAGGGGAGAGACGAGTAAATCCTTCGCTAGTGTGTCCTACTTAAGCTTATTTGTTATTTAACTAGTCGGTCAGAATATAGGGATAATATGTGGCATGTCAATTAACCCTTGTTTTGTGGCAGTGTTTAAGAATGACATCTAAAAATTTTGAGATAAGCAATGGAGCACATGAGACCGTTGAGACACCGCCAATCAATAATCAGGATAATGTGTATCAGGAAGGCAATAATCCTCATGTAAACAACAACACCGACCAAATGATGAACGATGGGATGTTTAGGAGCGTTATACAATTCATGCAACACCAAACGAGAGAGATTCTTGTTCAAAATGCAGGTGGAACCAATGACAACTCACTGCTGGTCACTTCTAAGTAATTCAATGAGCTAGGACCACCGAAGTTTTTGGGAAAGCCAGAGCCACTTAAGGTAGAGACGTGGATTAAGTAGATCACCAAGATATTTGATGTCTTGGGATGCTCAGAGGAGCAAAAAGTTCCTTTCGCCACCTTTATGTTGCGAGGAGAGACAGATTACTGGTGAAAATCTGTAAAACGTACTCATCGTTTCGCACTAAAGATGTCTTGGGAGAAGTTCCAAGAATTGTTCAACGACAAGTACTTTCTAGAGAGTATTCGTCACATGAAAGAGGTGGAATTCATCAAGCTGGAACAAAATAATATGATCGTATCTCAATACAAGGCTAAGTTTGTGGAGTTATCCCGGTTTGCATCCCATTTGGTAGATAATGAGAAGCGTATGACGCAAATGTTTCTGCGAGGTTTGAAGCCCGAAATTCGTCAATACCTCATTTCTCACAAACTTTGTTTATATTCAGATGTTGTGAATAAGGCTCAGTTATTGGAACGCGATAATGAGTTAGCCCAACCAAAAGATAACAACCGACAAAATGATAATGGTCGTACCAGTGGCAACAGTCATCGAAGCGGTGATAGTAAACGTAGAGAAAATTATCATGCCAAAAATGGTAACCACTTCGGTGGTAATCCTGGCCAAGATAATAGAAGAAATGAGTCAAGTGGAAATTTCAAAAAGAGAAGGTTCAATAATGATGGAAAGATGCCAGCACCTATTTTTAAGGAAGGAGAATGACCACCAGTCATATGCAACAGATGCGGAGAAGAGGGACACATCAGTCCAAACTGTACGCAACAACCCAAAGTGTGTTTCAATTACGGAAAGGAAGGTCACCTGGCTCGATTTTGTTATACAGCGAAGTCAAGTTCAGCTGGGATGGTGACACCAAAGGCTATCCCAGACAAGTCAAAACTGGTAGTTCAAGGGAGAGTGTTTGTCGTAACCTCCCAAAAAGCGAGGAACCCGAACGAAGTTATCACGGGTAAGCTAATCATAAACTCTTGCGAAGTCTATACCGGTTCTACCCATTCTTTTATTTCACTTGCTTGTGCTTAACGTTTAAATTTTACTCCAAAGAAATTAGACTTTGACTTATCTATTGAAACTCCATTGGGAGAAACCTTCATCCACTATTTATAAATCTTGTTTGATTCAAATCAACACTTTCACATTACATGTTGATCTCATCTCTTTGAAAATACTTGCATTTGATGTGATTTTAGGGATTAATTGATTAACTACTCATCATGCTAAAATTGATTGTTTTCGTAAGGTTGTTAGCTTTCATATTCCTAACCAACCTATTATCAAGCAACCAAACCACTAAGTCAATCACTGTCATATCAAGCTATAAAGCCATTCGTTTATTAAAAAATGGATGTCAAGCTTTCCTAGCCCATGTCACAGATTTAAACAAAAATACGTCAGATTTGAATGATATTTCTATTGTTAATAAATTTCCTGACGTATTCCTTGAAGAACTTCCTGGCCTACCCCAAGAGCGTGAAATCAATTTTTTTATTGACCTTGACCCCGTTACAAAACCCATTTCCAAAACCCCATATCGAATGGCTCCTATTGAACTTCAGGAGTTAAAAACCCAATTGCAGGAACTGTTAGACATCGGTTTCATTCGTCCTAGTACATCTCCTTGGGGTGATCCTGTTCTATTCTTAAAGAAGAAAGATGGGAGTATGCAACTTTGCATTGACTATCGAGAGTTGAATCATGTCACCATCAAAAATAGGTACCCTTTGGCTCGCATTGATGACCTGTTTGACCAGTTGCAAGGTGCTAAATTCTTTTCAAAGATCGATCTTCGTTCTGGATATCATCAGTTAAAGATTAAAACTGATGACATTCCAAAGACTTCTTTCAGAACTTAGTACGGGCATTACGAATTCCTAGTCATTTCTTTTGGATTGACTAATGCTCATGCTGCCTTCATGGATATAATGAACCGAGTATTCAAGGAATATTTGGATCATTTTGTGGTTGTCTTTATTGATGACATCCTCATATACTCCAAAATCTATGAAGATCATGAGCAACACATGAGGCTAATACTCCAAAAGCTTTGTGAAAACAAGTTATATGCCAAGTTGAAGAAATACGAGTTCTGGCTCGAAGAAATACGAGTTCTGGCTTGAAGAAGTGGCATTCCTTAGGCACGTGATATCGAAACATGGAATATCAGTTGATCAGGCGAAGATTGAAGCAATACAAAGTTGGGAGCAACCTAAGTCAGTAACCGAAATACATAACTTTCTGGGCTTAGCTGGTTATTATTAGAGTTCGTGGAAGGATTTTCTCGAATCGCCACACTATTAACTTAGCTGACTCGAAAAGATATAAAAATCGGATGGAACGAGGAATGCGAGAAGAGTTTTCAAGAACTCAAGAAGAGACTTATTTCAACACATGTTCTGACAATACCATCGGGTTCAGAGGGATTTGTCATCTACATCGATGCTTCAGGTAGAGGTTTAGGATGTGTTCTCATACAACATGGGAAAGTCATAGCCTATGCCTCATGACAACTCTTATAATATGAGAGGAATTATCCTACTCATGATATAGAGTTGGCAGCAGTTGTTTTCGCGCTAAAGATATGAAGACATTACCTGTATGGGGAGAAAGTGGAGATTTATACAGATCATAAAAGCCTCAAATATTTCTTCACCCAAAAGGAACTCAACATACGGCAACGACGTTGACTTGAGCTGTTGAAAGATTACGATCATATCATTCAATACCATCCTAGAAAAGTGTACGTGGTAGCTGACGCGTTGGATAAAAGATCATATGCGGGTACTAGTGCGATATTGTCAACACAAATGCCCATTTTGTATGACTTGCAAAGGATGGAGATAGAGTTAAAGACTTCAAGGACCCACGTGATGATGTCAAATATACGAGTAGAACCGACTTTAATCGATAAAGTTAAAGCTGCTCAAGCTACAGACCTGGAGCTGATGCGTATGAAGAAAAAAGTGATAGAGGTGCTATTTTTAGAAGTAAGAATCGACGAAGAAGGAATACTTCGAGTCAACTCCAGACTTTGTGTTCCTAACAACTTTGATTTGAAGTATAAAATCATGATGGAGGCACACACAGCATACCGTTTACAATCCATCCTGGAAGTACCAAAATGTATCGTGATCTTTGACATATATTTGGTGTAGCAATATGAAGAGAGAGATCGCAGAGTTTATCTCAAGGTGTTTAACTTGTCAACGTGTCAAGGCGGAGCATCAAGTACCAAAAGGTCCATTGCAACCACTTAAAATTCTAGAATGGAACTGAGCACATTAACATGGATTTTGTTACTGGTCTTCCCAAGGTTTCTCAAGGCATAGATACAATTTGGGTCATTGTCGATAGATTAACCAAGTTTTCTCATTTCTTACCTATACGAGAAATATATTCACTTAAATGTCTTACTCGTATATACATAAATGAGATTGTAAGACTGCATGGTATGCCAGTATCCATAGTTTCTGATCGGGACCCTATATTCACTTCACGATTTTGGGTCAGTTTGTAGAAAGCTAAGGGCACGGATTTATGATTCAGTTCTGCATATCATCCTCAGCCGGACGGGCAGTCGAAGAAGACTATTCAAACTTTTGAAGATCTATTAAGACTCTGTGTCCTAGACTTCAAAGAAAG
Organism: Panax ginseng; assembly: GCA_020205605.1. NCBI lineage: Eukaryota > Viridiplantae > Streptophyta > Magnoliopsida > Apiales > Araliaceae > Panax > Panax ginseng. The sequence continues at coordinate 53,164,503 of CM035140.1, forward strand.
TTGGGACAAGTTCTTGCCATTAGTGGAATTCTCCTACAACAACAGTTATCAAGCAAGTATAGGCCTCTATTCGAGACGTTGTATAGACGAAAGTGTCGTTCTCCAGTATGTCGGGACGAGGTGGGTGAACCAACGTTGTTGGGACCAGAATTGGTACGTATGACTACGTAAAAGATTTAAATGATCCGACAACGTATACAAAGCTCACAAGATCGACAAAAGAGTTATGCAGATCTTCATCGAAGGGACGTGGAATTCAATGATGAAGATCATGTATTATTACGTGTTGCTCCATGGAAAGGAGTTACGAGATTTGGAAAGAGAGGAAAGCTCAATTCTCAATTCATTGGTCCATTTGAAATCCTCGACCAAGTAGGAACTGTGGGCTATAGACTCGTCTTACCGCCAAGTATGTCTCGTGTTCATAACGTTTTTTCACATATCTATATTACGTAAATATGTAGAAGACCCGAACCGCATTATTGAATTAGAATCAGATGAGATAGCAGAATATTACGTATGAAGAGGTACCTGTTAAAATCTTGGTTAAGAAGGAACATATTCTATGCTCAAAGGTTATACCTCAAGTTATAGTTATGGGTGATATGTGCAAATTTTGCAAAGTAAACAAGTTATTATAAAATATTCGTTTGGTCGGGGAATATTCTTTTTATCAGGGAATATTCGTACGATGGCACAATTATTAGTGGACCCCACAACGAAATTACTGTCAGATATAGAAAGCGACAGAAATAACCTTTTTATAAAAATAATGGCAAAACTTTTACGGTTAACTGTTGAAATACCCGGTGATAAAAGTACTGTAATACACATGGTTGCACAGTAGCACACAGTATTGTACAGTATCTCTGATTATTGATTCTTACTTAAGAAGTCACTCAGTTTTATTCAATTATTGCCACAGTAATTGCTGCATAGTATCTCATATTATTGATTCAATTATTGTCACATTTTCATCTGCATAATATTTTATATTATTAAATCAATAATTGAGATGACACAGATATTCATATTATTATTTGCATTATTGACAATGTCTAGAAAGTTCTGTCAAGGAAATGGGTTATGTTATTTAGTTACATGCTAATAAGGAGAAGTCCTTATCGAAAAGCCCCCATGTTGGTTGATTTCACAATCAATAAATTTGTGCAAGTGTACACAGTCCACAAGTAATAAAGTGATAAGATAGAGTGTCGATCCCACATAGAATTCTAATCAATAAATTCCAACTACTAGCACTATGAATCCAATTTTATTTAAACAACCATAAAGTGTGATTTTTCAAAATAAGAAAACTAATTTTAGCAATTAAAAGAGATTATTCTAAATTAAATCAAATAAACAAAACTAAGATTTGAATGAATTCAAATAAATAAAGATTAAGACTTCAATATCCCCAATTATGAACTATAAATCAATTATCCAATTATCCCAATTAATATGCCTACTAAATTGTTAACAGGAATTCTCAAATGTCAAAAGTCCTTTTCCAGGAGATCAATTGACTTCTATTTAATCCAGATTAATCTTGTTATATTCCTATGAAAAACAATTGAATTAAACTCCTTCAATTCCAATTCCTTATGTGTTACATGCGGTGAACATATATTTCCATTCAATTCACGAACCTAATTATTCGTCATGCAAATAACTAAGTCAAATGTTATCATGCCCAGTTCTAACCCTAGAATTCCTCTTTCAATTCCTTCTAGAGTAACAAGGTAATTATTGATCAAATAATTAAGCAATAAGCACAAGACAAGATAAACAATTCACTTTGACATAAATAATTGGAATAAATTGAATAACTAATTTATAGACATAAAAGGTTAAATTGTAGTCCTAATAAAAGAATTAGTTCATAGTCATTGAATTAAAATCAAGAATCCACAACTGAATAGACATAAAAAAATAAAAGCATGATAAGAGAAGAGAATAAAATCTATTGTCAGCAAATCTGATGCTCCCCTCTTGCTCCTGCTCTTGATATTCAATGATCTCCAAGTTGCTTCAATCTCCAGAACTAATAAGAACTAGGGTTTATATTTTAATCTAATGGAGTGTATCTCTAATCTAATCTATGTAATCTCTCCTTATTTTATGCCTCACATCATGTATTTATAGGTTACAAGTCCAATTTTTAGCTTAGGAACAAACCCAATCCTATTTGGAGTCAAAAAGTGTCAAAATTCGCCCCAAAACGCGTCCAAGCCTCACCAATCTCTTCCCAAAGGTTCTTCGAATCGGGCACAGTATTCATGACAACGCCTTCCAAAGGTTCTTTTGCCATTGGCAAGTATAGGTTCGAAATAGGCGCCCGTGGCCAGCCACTTTTTTAGATATTTTCTACTCCGACGTCCTTTGGGAAAATGGCCATAACTTCTTCGTCCGAACTCCAATTTTGATGATTCAAGATGTTCCTAAAAGAGAAGACGTAGATCTACAACTTTCATTCTTTGAGTTGTTCGAAATAAGGTCTGGAACAATGCTGAAATTGGCTTGAAGTGGCTGCTATGTAAATGATAAGCCGAAAACGCACATCTACACACCCCAAACGTCGATCCATGTAACTTTTGTCCCCATACTACAAAACAACATAAAATATGCATGAATAGACACAAACACTTAAAAACTTCCAAAAAATTAAGATCAAATGCACTCAATTCATGAGTATAAAACTCTCTCATCACCCCTCTTTCTTGGGAATGATCTGGTTGTTAATATTGTGAGTTATAATATTAATGATGAATAATTGTTGAAAGATTAAAAATGTGTTTATTAAAGATAAGTGATTTGTGGTAAATATTTATTCAATTTTTGATATAAATAGAGGGGTTTTCATGAAGTATTTGTTATAAGTTTTGCTTATTACATGGACCCCCACTTACTCATTTTTCAAAATTGCTGGTAGAAAGTTATCTCAGTTTTTTTTATTATTATAATAGTAATAAAACAGAAAATTTTTATATAAATTAGAATACTTATTATATTATATATAAAGTTATTCGTTTTATTAGATTATAAATAGAATATATTATATTTTATATAAAATTTTTATTTTATTAGAATATTTTATTGCACAGTAATGAATAGTAAAAATTAGATTTTCGTTGAATTTTCTGCGCCCGTGAATCCCTTACTGTTCACCCGTGATTATATTCAAATAATGCCCTGCCATTCTCCTATAAATAGGATGCTTAGTTAAGAAATAAAAATCAAACCAGAATCAGAGAATTTTTTTGCTATAATACTGTGCGTATTTCTTTTGAGCATAAGTATACTTTGAGTGTAGCAAATAGTGTAAGTTTTCTTCAAGAATATCTCCGCTATATCAGTCGAAATTACTCTCCTACTAAGGTAAGAGATATTATTTTTGTTCAATATTCGTAAGAAATATTATTTTCTTCCATACTTTATAGTATGTAAGTAATATTATTTCGTTTCATATTCCTAAATCTACACTTATTTTGATAAGTATTACTTCTATAATCCATGAAATTAGTAGAATATCCTTGAATTTTGCGCTTCATCTAGTATCGTTTCATTGGAATATTGGTCTGAACTTTCTTATTAAATTTCAATATTTTCATTCGGGGTGTTATTCACTCGAGTACTATTCACTCGAGGTACTATTCATGGGTTATTACGGTACTATTCATACGGCACTATTCATATGATACTATTTACGGGGTACTATTCACGATAAAATTGGTTTCTTTTCTGTCCAAATTATTTTTGATAAATGAATATCATTCTTGAATTTTACTCCATAATTAATTATTATGTTGACAATTTGGACATTCTTAAACTCTGGATAAATTGAATTATAAATCTTTAATATTTATCATTGATCTCACTTGATTTATTTCTTATGTCATTGTCATCATCCTCGTGTTTATATTGTGGTGAAAATCATCTTTGGCCCGTAGTGGATAGATGGACTATTGATTGGTATGATTATGACCAGGAATTGTGTATTGGTATAATCATGACCTGTAATATTACAGACAAGTGATGTGGTGAAAGTCCTCTTTGGCTCGTAGTGCATAGATGGACTATTGATTGGCGTGATTATGACCAGGAATTGTGTATTGGTATAATCATGACCTGTAATGTTACAAACAAATGATGTGGTGAAAGTCTTCTTTGGCCCGTAGTGCATAGATAATTCGCTGATGTGAAATATTTATCGAGTTATGTTACAGAGACAAAATATTGATGATGAACTTTTAAATCATAGAAGATAGTAGACATCATTATCTACTTGACTCTTCTAATGGATTACTTATTCTGCTGCAGTTGTTGATCTAAACTTGTTGTCTATTCTATTCTATCAGATTTTACATTGTTGAAGGCTAAGTATAATTTATTCTACATTATCTTAGTCATAATATTCTTTACTGGGCTAGTTGAGGTCACCCTTTTCTTTCATTGTTCTCTTTAGGAAATGATAATATAGCTGGGACTAGTCAGGGAATGGAGGAATGGACCAAGATGGTGGCTATAGTAGTCCTCACTATTCTATAAAATAGTATGATAATAATGGTAATGAGGATTTCATTTGAGTTTGTATATTGTCTACGAGACAATATTCCTATTAAAACTCACAGTCTATGTTTTGTGGTATTTTGCACGACAATAGTTGTATAAATGAAGTTTGTATTTAAATTTTGTACCATGTATTTGGCGACTCAGAATGAGTTTTATGGGCCTATTTTGGGGGATGAAAACATGAACTATCACAAACTAACAAATGCAAAACTAACTAATACGTGCAAACTAACATATGCCATATTTAACATGAACACAAAACTAAACAGTAAACAAAAACTAACGATCCCCAAACTTAACTTAAACAATATCCTCATTATTAAAATATAGCGTCAAAGCACAAGAGGACTTCCCTGTAGCAGCTAAGCAGGAGGTGGTGGCATTTCCTCAACATCAAAATCTAATGGTGGATAGGTTGGCAGTGGCTGTGGAGTCGAAAATTGGAACTGGTCAGCAGCAGTTGGATTCATTCTGGAAAATGCCTCTGCCAATGAAGCATTGCAAGAATTTTATGTGGCAAAGGCATGATCTTATCGACCCGCTATTCTCTCCAACTTCATATCCTCCTATTTCTCTCTCTCATCAATATGTCTCTGCATGCTACAGAACTGAGTGCTGAACATATTTTTTGTAGACCGATGACCCCTTGCAGCCTCCTCAGCACCCTCAAACATCTCGTCATCTTTAAATTCATCGTCCTTAGAGGTATCTTCAGCCTCCTCCTCCTCAGAAGCATTGGGAAATATAAATCCTAGCCCTCTAGGATGTGACTCTCTCCAGCCCAGACTGAGTATCGAGCAATCAAACGTGAGTCTAGTAAATGGAGTGGCTGCTTCACAGGTTCATCCACTGATCATCGAACTCCTGATTGTCTACACAGTCCACATATAAGGGAGGGGTGTGGCAACCCCCTAGAGAATGGCCCGCGCAAGCAGCGTCTGATCGAGAAACTAATGATGGCACCAACGTCAATATCAAAGTCCTTCACAATTGCATACATGAGTAATACCTTTTCTTTAGTCACCTCACTTATATGTGTAGATGGAAACAATTTCGCGTATAGGAAGGCATACAAGATCTTGCCATACAGACTCAAATCCTTTCTCATGAAAAGGGTCCCTCCTTTCTTTCCTTTCACCCACGTGGTGCCCGGTTTTGATATCTCAGTAAGTATCTGATCATAATTAGGTTTGCTATCTCGAAGCTGAGCATACCGACAGACAGTTGGGGCTCGCACATTGTAAAACTCATTAATAGCCTCTGGATCGAATGTGACATTTTTGCCATGAACAAATGCAATGAATGGAGCTTTGCCATCTGCATTTGCGTAGAACTCCTTCATGACTGTCACAAATGCAAGATCCGGTTGATCCGTGAACGTGTCCCAACCCTGTTCATTAATTTGTCACCTCATTTACCCATCGAAAGAGTCCGACCTCAACCCTCTCTCTGGTGTCAACACCTTCGATATAAAGTACTCATATTTGTCAACCACTAAGGCACTGACAAATTTTCTTTTGTCAAAGTTGCGTGTTGGTGGTGAGGACCCTTCACCCCGTTGACGTTTAACCGGTGTTTTCGGTGCCATTGTATCACAATGAAGTTCACAATTCTCCCAAATGTTCACTTGTGCAATTCCTTAAACACTTGGCGTGGCACAATGACCCACAATGTCCCAAATTGAAGAACAATTGCCAAATATGATGAAAAATCCAATTGCAGAGCTTCCCCCTCCTTCTTTTCTTAAAATCCAAAAATGATGAGAAACCCTAGGTTTGGTGTTTGAAAATCTAAAATTGTATGTGTATATGGTGTAGGATGGGATAAATTGGGGTTTGGTTTATATAAGATTACATTAGAGGACGGATTTGGTGGAGAATAGATGTTTGTGGGCCGAGTTCGTGGGTTTACTCTTTCTTTGGTTTCGGTTATGTTATATGGGAGTGGAGAAGACACGATCTGCAGAAGTTTTTTAAAAATTGGACTCCCGTACCCCCACCTGGGCAGGGTCTTTTTACCTTTAAAAGTCCGCTAGGGCGGGCAAATACAGAGACTCCCCCCCCCCAGTCGGGGCAAGCATGTCAGGCCTAGAATACCCCCGCCGGGGCGAGCATCTACTTCATGCATGACTTCTGATTTTCTGCTATTTATATCTGCACGTGTGTACAACTTCCTCCTTTGTTCCTGAAAACCATGAAAACCATTATTTAAGTTAATCGCATACCAATTGAGCAAGAATAAATTAAGTAACCACACACTAACAAGCTAATCAACTACTAACATTATGCACTACTAACATTATTAACTAAGCTACTGAATTATGCAATATGAAACTAAATACTGTAATAAATAAGAAAATTGGGTTGCCTCCCAATAAGTGCTTGTTTTTAAGTCTTTCAGCCTGACTACTCCCTGTGTCATGACGCATCGGCAAGAGTGATCGCGGTGGCTTGATTATCAATGTCACCACCCCAATAATGCTTTAGACGTTGCCCGTTGACGTTGAATGTTTCTAGCGGATTCTTGCTATAGAGTTCAACAACGCCATGTGGGTAAATTGTCTTGATGGTGAATGGCCCCGACCATCGCGATTTGAGTTTCCCGGGAAATAATCTCAGTCGAGAGTTGTACAATAATACAGCTTGGCCCGGTTCAAATTTCCTGTTCAAAATCTTCTGGTCGTGCCTCTTCTTGACCTTTTCTTTATACAACTTAGAGTTTTTGTAAGCTTGCAGACGAAACTTGTAACGAAAAAGTTTTTTTTTATATCTATTTGATTTTTAAATATTTATTGAATTAAATAAGTATTTTGTTGATTTATTTATTGTGATAAATAAATATTTAATGGAATTGTTGTGGATTAATTGATTAAGTGTTATACATTAATTAAATTAATGTTGAATAATTTTACAGTTCAAAGTGTGAATTTAATCGGGATAATTAAATTAAATGAATTGTTAAATAATTATAATATTGTTCTAATTAATTAGAGATTTATTGATTTGTTATAATTAATGAATAAGAATTTTAATTATGTGGTAATTTGATTTAATGAATAATATTGGATTTAAATTAAATTAATTTAAATAATGTAATTTGATTAATTAAAGTGTGAGGAATAAACTTTATAATAAATAAGTTAATTAAAATAAATGGAAAAAGGGAACAATTAAGTAACAAGTCAAACATGACCTTGAGGACATGGGATCAGTTAAAGCCTCAGTGCGCTTAATTGATACCCACGAACATCAGTTATTAATATTATACATATAGCATAACCTTCATATTGCTAAGTCTGAAAACATAATATAGAGAGAAAATTTGAGAGAATTATGAGATTGAAAAAGAAGAAGAAGTTGGAGAATTAAAAGAGTTTCTATCATCTCCTACTAATCTAAACAAACAATCAAGAGTAATCTCTTATATCCAAGCTTTAATTTACGTTCTTGAGTTTTTTCCATGAAAGTTATTTTAGTTCTTTGTAAATGGAATGTGATGGCCAATTTGTTAAGAAATTGATTATATATGTTTATTAGCATGTATAATCCAATCGTATATGATTTGTATGTGATTTAGAGTAATCAAATCTATGAAATTGGTTTTCATTTGGAGTTTTGTAGTTTACAGAGAAATATGTATGAATATGGCTTAAATGTATGAAAATTTATGTTTAAATTGCATATTAATCGGTGAATTGATGATTGATTATGTTTATACATGTAAAAACAAAAAGAACGAAATTTGTATGGACTAATTTGATTGAAAAATGAGTTTACAGTAATTGAATTCATAAAGGATGTATAAAAATGGAGTTTTTACAAAAATAGTGAATTTATGAGTTTTAATTTGGTTGTTTAAGTTGTCTAAGTTGTTAAAATCATGCTAGAAAGGTTGGGTAATGATCATTTATGAATTATAGTATTTGGGTATGCTTAAATTGATGTATGAACAAAGAAATTAGAATTTTATGGTCATGTTTTATGTTTTTCGCGAACTTTAGAGGAGCGGCATGCGCGTTACAATTGCTGCTTGAGACTTAAGCCTAAAATACTGCTGCATTTGATTGATTCAAATGGTGGAGCTGCAGTGCCAGATTCAATTCAAATGGTGGAGTTGCAGCGCCAATTAGCAGAATTGCCCATAAATGAGATTTTCAATTGTTCAAGTCCAGAAAATGTAATTGTAACCTAATCTAATGAATATAAAAAGATGTAATTATATTATATGTTGTTAAACCAGATTATAATCACATTATAAGTCAAGTTTGATGACTATAAGGTTGTGACTTAACTAATTGTTAATAATTGAGGTTTGATGTTGATAAGAATTGGAAATGTGATTTAAATGCTACGACCTCAAAGATTTCAGTTGTGCTATGTGATTAGTATAATTAAACCTAGGGTTAAAGAATGTAAGACGTATGTGTAACTAAGCAATTTGGTCGCGTTGTGGCTAATTGAAATTGTGATTGTAAATGACATATATGTAGGATAATTGGAGAATGTGAATTATAATTTTATAGCTTACGCACGAGGCAAGTTCCTAACCTTTGCTACTTTATTATTCAATAAGGTTTTCTTTTCACTGTTATTTTTTTATACTTATGAAAGTCTCCAAACCCTGTTTTTACGTTATGCTATTCTTGAATCTATTATTCAATTGAGAAAGTTCTCTAACCCTAATCTTTATTTATGCAAGTTCCTATTCCTAAGTTGTTATTGTTGTAAGAATCATGAATTTCATGAATAAATATTAGTAATGATATTAATAAGAAAATGAATATTTATTTGAATATAAATATTGACGTGTTGTGAGATGAGTAATTCAATTAATTCAAATCGAATTTATAAGATTTGAGAAAAATGTGGAGATTATGATGAGATTTGTGAATTGCCTTGTATGGCATGAGAATGGAAATTGGAATGGTTTAATTTAATTAAGGAATGAATAAATTAAGAAGTGAATGATTAATTAATATTATATTATTAATTAATTGTTATTGTGAATAATAAAATACGAATAAGCAAAGTAATTTACATAATTAAAATTATATTATTTATTTAATTGATGTGTGCAAGATATGTGATAATATATAACACCTACATTAAAAAGGAAATGTAGTGTGACACTTTAAGGTAACTATATAATATATAAAACTATATAGTAAAACAGAAGGAATTATAAGTTACTTTAATAATGCTTATGTGTCGGCATGTATGTGTGAGAACATTAAAGATGTACTATATCAAAGAATTATAAATTATTTCAATAAGTGAGTCTAATTGGAATAATAAAGTTTTAAGGAGATATTAAATTATGAGTGACCAATTAAATTGAGTCCATACATGTTAATTAGACTAGACTAATGTGCATGGATTATATGACGTGGGTACATAAATAATCTCTAACTTTCTATTATGTAATAACATTAACACATTAAAATCACATTTTGGAAATCCAAGAGAACAAACTAAGCATTATATAATCAAGTTGCTGAGATTTAAAACTCATATTAACCCAAACAGTGACCAAACAGTAGCCTAACTCTATTTCCGTATAAACAGGTCGACAGTTAATGGCTACATAGATGTGAACATGAACTGAGATATGGGGTAAAAGGAGTTGGTGATCTCTTTTCACCAAACACTCTCAATCCAATGAAATCTTCTTCCATCCCATGGTTTAATTTCTTGGACAATGGCTTGGCATGGTCAGTAAGTTTTCTATAAATTGAGCACTTCCTTTCATTTTCTATGTTGCTAAGATTTCTTGCTTACTGGCTATAGAGAGTGTGAGGGAGTAATTTGAATTTGAGAAGAAATTATGTCCAATTCAAAGCAAAGGTATAACATGATATTACATTCTTAATTCTATTTTGAGTAATGTTTGAATATAGATGAATTCTTGCTAATTGGGTTGGTAACTGTCATTCATATGTTATCTGAGCTTGTATGCATGTTTAGGAGGAATGTAGTTGGTCTAGTTGCAGGAAGTAGCCATGTTGTGTTGAGGCTTTGCAGATGCAGAGCCAAAAAATTTACGCTTCTTTCGAGTGGCGCCACGCCATACACTCTATAGCACAAACTCGTAAGGCATGGCATTGGTACCGCCATTGATGAAAAATAGTTTCTGTTACTTTAGTTTATCCTGAACATGTTAGGTTGGTTTGATTATGCATATAAATAACTTTAACATGTGGAATGAGGTTGCTATGTATATAGTAAGTCATGTTAGCTTGTTTGGTATACGTATTCAAAGAAACTTCAAGATTTGGAAAACTAAAATTAGTGAACATTGTATAAGGTATATTCTGACCTTATGTGCAAATGTATCAAGCTCTGTTATGCCTTACCATATGATTGATAAGCTAGTATAGACTATCCAAACATGATTTGAAATGAGTTTTCAAGTAAAAGACTATACTAGTTAGGTGTAAATGAGCCATGTATACTTTCAATTCTGAACTCGGTATCATGATCTGATCACATGTATCTATAAGCATGAAAGCATGAATTAGAAAATGTGGACTTACCTTGCATGCTTGGATAAGTTTTACTGATGGAAACTTAAAGTTTCAAATACGAACTTGATAGTATGTACGCTTTGAGTTAGGAACTTGTGAGTATGCTTATGTGGTATAGTTATGTATATATGAAAGTATGATGTATAGTAAGTGAAGTGGTTTTGCATGCTTGGTGGCTTAAGATGAGATTTTCAAAAGAAACCTTAAGAGTTGAAAACTAGGTTTGTCAATAAATACGTTATAAATATTCTAAATTTGACTATTATGTTAGGGTGTGATATCTATAGACATGAGCATGGTTATGTGCATCGTAAAATAGTGAGCATGGATTAGGACAAGTCTAAATGGTGTAGAACTTCACAACTTGAAATACATGACTAATCTAATGTAAGCATGTTTAATTGAGACTTATTGATCTTGTTGTATGAGTATACTGACTATGCATGAAAGACTTTGTTAAATCAACACTTAAAGTCTTGATTTTGTGGGATTTGATAATGAATCATGTAAGGAATAAGATATAGAAGAGACCAAACCTAGCTATGAACATCATAACATGTATTATTTTGCAAGTGTTATCATAAATGTATATGGGTGTGCAAGTATGGCCAATCTACTGTTTAAGCATTTTGGTTTGAACAAGGAGCAGCGCGGTCGCGCCACCCTGCACTGAAGTCTATTTCTACTGGTAATGTGAGGGTTGATACATGCCTATATTGTTACCTTAATCTGTAATACATGTCCAGTACAATATTCCATGTGTCGAGAAGCATGCTAATGATAGAATCCTATGTTGGATAAGTGTTTATAACTTTAAGTCAAAATGTGATTTCAAACTATGTTCTTTAATGTCATAGTGTATTAAAAATTGATTTTTGTGTTATGTGATGACATGCATATGAGATCATATGACTAAGAGAAGACTAAAAATATATGTTTAGTCTCGATGAATTACACTTGTGTATCATAGAAAATTAAGATAGTAGGTGTACATATTGAACTTATATGACTAATGTGTATACATAAATAGGATAATATAGTTCGTTGGGTGCTAGTAAGCTATAAGTTGGTAATCAACGCGAAAGGCAAGTATCCAAACTCTATTTTATATTGAGCAAGTATCTTAATCTATTGATTTACTTTATGCAAGGAATCTATGATGATGCAAGTTTTTTTACTTACACAATTTTGAATATTGTGCAAGTATCTAAACCTTATCTCGTTAACGTAAGTTCCTAACCATATTTTTATGGAGTATTATTCAAGCTTGTGCTATTATTGATTGTACAAGTAAATCCTTGAAAGTATGATTTATATCTCATGACATAATACTTCATAGTTTAGAGATAAAATTGCTTACAGTTTTCGAACCTTGATTCGAATGATAATTGCTCATATATACATTAAAAGAAATTTATCTAAGCCATTGATTCGGCTAGACTATTGGTATATGATCGAAAGCTATCCAAACCAAATTAACTTGGTGTGGACTCTTTAAATAACTGAGATGAACAACCCTCTTGGAAGGGGAGTTATATATTGTCGGGAGACCGACGTGAGCACATGAGTATGATTAAATGTGATGCATGACATAGGGTACTTTAGGCTGATCACCTGTTGTACTCGTTTTGTTGGTTTATCAATTTATTATTGCTAATTCTAGTAGAAGTTCATAGTCCTTAGTGACTGCTCAGTATTCATTTCTTTGAAATCTTAAATTGAGTAAGCATTGAATCTGATTGATATATTTCAGTTCATAGCAACCTTTATTGAGAATCATTGATAATTCCTGAATTATTATTCACTGTAATACCCTTGAAGATTGAACTCTATATATGATTTTTCCTTATTGCGATATTACTTGCTGGGCAAAATTGTTGCTCATCCTTGCTTTCCTTAAAACTTTTAGTTAAGGCAGAGCGTGGTGAACCCTCTGGTAAGGACAAGGGTAAAGAGAAGGCGTTGGAGTAGTTTTGTTTTATAGTACTAGGAATGTACTATTATTATGTTGTAAAATGACTTATTTACTATGATATATTAAGCTATGTTTAATTTAAGTTGTCATGTATTAGTAACGGTTGCGAGACCTTGGGGCGAGAATAATTATGTTATAATAATGTAATTTATTATATTATTCAGTTGTGATGATTTTTGTATGATATTAGAGTTAGCACGTGATAAACCAAATTCGAGATATGAGTGTCTGAATTTTGGGGCGTCACAATTGTTATGCAAGTTATTTAACCTTAATTTATTGTTGAACAAGTTAATTAATCTTTACTTACTCATTCCAAGAAAGATTGCTTTGGTCATTCAAAGTGTGTAATTGTGACGCTCCCAAATCCGGGTTACCTGACCCCTGAGTTTGGTGCTCACGATCTAACAAATAACTAACATCTAACTACCCATTCATTGATGAATATAAACATACATCTCTTTAACTAATATCTTTAATAAATTATCCCAGGTGTTTTAACCTTAACATTACAAATATACCCTTAGATATACAAAAAGGGTATACAAAACAACATAATTAATAATGGTTATTATAACTACTCCAGCAATAAGACTTTGCCTTTGTCTTTGTCTTTGTCAGCCCCTCCAGCTACTTCGTTCCTAGTTGAAATATTTTATTTAAGCAAGGGTGAGCAACAAATTTGCCTCGCAAGTTAAGACATACAATATTGTATAAGAATCAAGAATAATAGATTATCGATTCGATAAAATGACACCAAAGTATGAAGAACTTTGAAATAGCTGAACAAATCATTAATCAATAACAAGTCTTTCTCGTATCTTATGCTAAACCATAATTCAACAGTGAAAGAGTAAAACGCTTTTGAAGTTTGTACGATATTCAATTGAATAACAAGAATCAATTCTACGCAATAACAAAGTGGAATATGTTCTAGATTTATGTTAAGCGATCCACTGGATCTTGAACTTCTCTTCTCGAGTAACTATCAAAGGTTTTACTTCGATATACCCAGGTGTATCAGATAACCATAAAGATTAAATCATACCCCTATGCAAGTACACAAAGTGATCTGTGACGCCCCCAAAATAGGTATACATCACCCATCTTGAGTCGCCAAATACATGGTACAAAATTCAATTACAACTTAATAATACAACTGTCGTGTAAAATACGACAAAACATAAACTGAGAGTTTTTAATAAGAATATTGTCATCTAGACAATATCCACACTCAATAAAGTCCTCATTACATTTATTGTCACTTTATTTATGAGAATAGTGAGGACTACTAATACTATCATCCGGATAATCACCACGTTCCCCAGGACTAGTCCATTTATATTCTCATTTCTGAAGAGAGAACAATGAAAGTAAAGGGTGAGCTCAACTAGCCCAAGAAGAAATATTATGACTAAGATAATGCGAGAATAAATTATCCTTAGTCTTCAACGATATAACAAGCGATAGAATACAATAGACAACAAGTTTTAGATCAAGAATCTGCGGTGAATAAGAAATCCATTAGAAGAGTCAAGTAGAGCATAAAATCTACTATCTTCTATTATTTAAAAGTTTTTGATCAACTTTATCATTTGAGACTCGACAATAAATAAAATCGAATCATCCCCGCACTACGGCCAAGGATATTCATGTAATCATCAATGGTCATGATTATACCAAATAATCCCTAGTCATAATCATACCAACAATTGTCCATCAATGAACTACTGAGAATGATGAGGACTTTTACCACATCATTCGTTACATTACGGCCATGATTATACCGAATAATCGTTGGTCATAATCATACCAAGTCCATCTATGCATGTAAGCCAAAGATGACTTTCATCACAATATAAGCATGAGGATGCTGACCATGACATAAAAATTCAATAAAACAAGTTCAAGGATAAATTTTAAAGATTTATAATTTAATTTATCCGAAATCAATAACGTCAAATTGTCAACATGATCTTTGCTTTGTAGAGAGTAAAATTCAAGAATAATATTTATGTACCAAAAATAATTTGGACAGAAAAGAAATATATTTTTCGGGTGAATAGTACCCCGACACGAAAAGTGTCCCGAATACCCGAGTGAATGATACTAGAGTGAATAGTAATCGGGTGAATAGTAACTCATAAATTGTACTTCGGTACGAAAAGTGCCCCGAATACCCGAGTGAATAATATTAGAGTGAATAGTAATTGGGTGAATAGTAACTCGTAAAAGAAAAATACCAAAGAAAATGATATTCCATGACGAGTACAAAAGAAATGATATCTCATACGAGTATAATAGAATATACGAAATTGCAAATGGATTTTCACCCGCCATGCGGTAATCAACATAGACAGATCATTTCCACAATTTAATAAAGAATGAATACGAAGGATCATTCACCATGCATGTGGTAATCCACATAGACAGGTTATTCCAACAGAATAATAAAGAATGGAACCAGGTCATGCGTAATCCACATAGACAGGATATTCCAACAGAATAATAAAGAACGGAACCAGGTCATGCGTAATCCGCACAGACATGATATTCCAATAGAATAATAAAGAATGGAATAACAACAAAATTCTCCAGGCATGCGATAGACCGCACAGACAGGTTATTCCAACAGAATAATAAAGAATGGAATAATAACCCTTACGAGTATTGAAAGAAAATAACTCTCTTCATGAATACGAAAGAATAATACCTTGGATACTGGAATAGTGAGGTAGCAGACTTCTCTTCTTCTTTCTCTCTATAATTTCTTTCTATAATAATTGCTCTATAGATTTAGTGAATTGGTGAGAAATGAAGGAAGAATGAGCTTCTATTTATAGGAAAATATAGTTTCGATAATTGCACGTTTTGGGGCTAAATATTAAAGTATAATACCTTCCTCTTTTTCTTCATTCTTAATTTAGTCCTGCAAGTATTATCAAACTTGCACCACCTCCCCTAATAGTAAATAATGTGAATCAATAGTTCAATCATGTGAATCAATAGTTATAATCATGTGAAAATCTGAATTATGTGATATAGTACCTTCAACTATATCTCCATTTTAACTTAGTCATGCAAGTATTATCAATCTTGCACCACCACCCCTAATAGTACAAGAATGTGAATCAATAGTACACACATGTGAACAAATAGTTATAAGCATGTGAAATAAGAGCAATTAATTGCTCATTTATCCGATTAATTACCCGACTGGTCAGTATAACTTCCAGACATAAATTAATATTGAAATAAATGTCGATTTCCACTAACACTAATAATTCCAACACAATGGAACTATAAATTTCATCTTTAATCAACACGAACTTATTCATCATTAATATTATAACTCACAATATTTAACAACCAGGTCGTTCTCAGGAAAGAGGGGGCTTTTCGATAAGGATTTCTCCTTATTGGCGCACAATTAGGTGACCAAACCTCTCCTTGACAGAACTTCTAGACATTGTCAATATTGAAAATAATAATATGTATAACTTTGTCGTCTCAATTATTGATTTAATAATATAACATATTATACAGATGATATTGTGACAATAATTGAATCAATAATATGAGAGATATGATGCAGCAATTACTGCAGCAATAATTGAGTATAACTAAGTGACTTCTCACGTAAGCATCAATAATCAATACCGTGTGCTACTATGCAACCACGTGTATTACTGTACTTTTACTACCGGGTAGTTCAACAGTTTTAACGGTAACACTTTCGCCCTTATTTTTATAAAAAGATAATTATGTCGTTTTCTAACTACGACAATACTTCCGTTGTGGGGTTCACCAATGATTGTGTCGTCCTACGGATATTCCCCAACAAAAAGAATATTCCATGACCAAACGAATATTTTATAACAACTTGCATACTTTGCAAAATTTATAAATATTTCCCACAACTATAACATTATATCAAATCCACACCATAATATTTAAAAAAAATATTTCGAGAAATTTAAATCTTTATTCATAAAATTTGGGGTCTCACAATCTCCCTCCTTATGAAATTTCGCTCTAAAATTTACGTACGATACAGTATATCTAGAAGAGATGAGGATACCTTGACTTCATTTGATTCTAACTATTGAGGTATAACCTTTGAGTGTCGAATATGATCATTCTTATCCAAGATTTTAACACGTATCTCCTCATATATTAAATCTTCTGCTATCTCGTCTAATTTTAATTCAATAATGTGGTTCGGGTCGTAACATCGATACGTAAAAAAAAAGTTATGAACACGCAACATACTTGGAGGTAAAACAAGTTTATAGGCCACAGTTCTTACTCGATCGAGGGTTGAGAATTCTTCTATTCATCAACTTTTGCTTCTAGAATAACGCCTTCTTGAACCTTCTTCTTCATCTTCATCAGCTCCGGGTGTGTAGCTTGAACGGCCTTAACTTTATCGATTAAAGTCGATTCTAATCGTATATTCGTTATCTTCACGTGGGTCCCTAGAGTCTTTAACTCTATCTTCATCATTTGTAAGTTATACAAAATAGGTTTTTTTTGTTAACAACATCGCACTCGTAAACGCATACGATCTTCTACTCAACGCGTTCGCTACCACGTTCGCTCTTCCATAATGATATTGAATGGTATAGTTGTAATCTTCAACAACTCGAGCCAACGTCTTTGGCGCATTATAAGTTCATTTTTGTTGAAGAAATGGGTTTTGTACTAGGGTCAATACAAAATTCGATTTCACGCTCTGGGGGTAGGCCAGGAAGTCTTCAAGAATACGTCAGGAAATTTATTAACAATAAAAATATCATTCAAAACTGTGACTCTCATCCAAGACTTGGATAGTACGTCACATTGATACCTATAAACTTGCCACTGTTATTCCCAATGTCCCCTACGGAAAGTTTGGCTTCGGTGCATTCCACACAAGGAATTCACCAGTGAAAGGCTCGGGGCTCTTTACTTATGGCTTGATATGACAATGATTAACTTTAGTGATTTGGTTGCTTGAATTCGCATAACAGGTTGGCTAGGAATATGAAAGCTAACAACCTTACGAAAAATATGATGAGTAGTTAACCAATCGATTCCTAAAATCTAACCAATCGATTCCTAAAATCGCATCAAAGGTAAGTATTTTTAAAGAGATAAGATCGACAGGTAACGTGAAAGTGTCGATTTGAATCAAACAAGACTTATAAACAGTGGAGGTAACGAAGGTTTCTCCTAACCGAGTTTTAACCGATAAGTCAAAGTCTAATCTCTCTGGAGTCAAACTTAAACATTGAGCGCAAGCAAGGGAGATAAAAGAATGGGTAGAACCGGTATCTAATAAGGTATAGACTTTGCAAGAATTTATAATTAACTAACCCATGCTAACTTCGTTCTGGTTACTCGCTTTTTGAGAAGTCACGAAAAACGCTATTCCTGAAACCACCGACTTTGTTTTGTTTGTATCCGCCTTTGGTGCTACCGTCCCAGCTGGACTTGACTTTGGTGCACGACAAAATCGGGCTAGGTGACCTTCTTTTCCATAATTGTAACATGTTATGGACTGCATCACACAGTTTGGACTGATATGTCCCTCCCCTCCGCATTTGAAGCATACAATTGGTGGTCGTTCTCCTTCCTTGAAAACGGGTATTGGTGCTGCTATCTTTCCATCGTTGTTGAACCTTATCTTCTTGAAATTTTCACTCCTATTATCTTGGCCATAATTACCACCGAAGTGGTTACCATTCTTGGCATGATAATTTCTCCCATGATGGTTATCATTATTCTGATGGTCGTTGCCACCGGTATGATTATTATCGTGTTGTTGCTCATTACCTTTTTGGTTGTCTTTGACTCATTATCGCGCTCAATAAGCGAGCCCTATTCACAACATCTGAATATAAACAAAGTTTGTGAGAAATGAGGTATTGACGTATATTGGGTTTCAAATCTCTTAGAAACATTCGCGTCATTCGCTCCTCATTATCGACCAAATGGGATGCAAATCAAGACAACTCGGTAAACTTAGCTTCGTAATGCGACACGTTCATATTGTTTTGCTCCATTGCACATCTCAAAATTTTTAGATGTCATTCTCAAATACTGTCACAAAACAAGAGTTAATTAAACAAATTAACATATCACATATTATCCCATACTATGATTGAGCAATTAAATACCAAATAAACTTAGGTAGGTCATACCAAGCGAAAAATTCCCTGTCTCTCCCCTCCTAGTTCTTGTCTCACATCTCAGCCAAGGATCATATCCCTAAGCTTTGATACCAACTGTGACGCCCCCAAAATAGGTATACATCACCCATCTTGAGTCGCCAAATACATGGTATAAAATTCAATTACAACTTAATAATACAACTGTCGTGTAAAATACGACAAAACATAAATTGAGAGTTTTTAATAAGAATATTGTCATCTAGACAATATCCACGCTCAATGGAGTCCTCATTACATTTATTATCACACTATTTAACAGAATAGTGAGGACTACTAATGTTATCATCTGGTCCGTCATTACGTTCCCCGACTAGTCCTAGCTATATTCTCATTTTCTGAAGAGAACAATGAAAGCAAAGGGTGAGCTCAACTAGCCCAATAAGAAATATTATGACAAAGATAATGCAGAATAAATTATCCTTAGTCTTCAACAGTATAACAACTGATAGAATACAATAGACACAAGTTTTAGATCAACAACTGCAGCGGAATAAGAAATCCATTAGAAGAGTCAAGTAGAGCATAAAATCTACCATCTTCTATGATTAAAAAAGTTTTTCATCAACTTTATCGCTGAGACTTAGCTTAATAAATAAAATCAAATCATCCCTACACCACGACCAAGGATATTCATGTAATCATCAATGGTCATGATTATACCGAATAATCCCTGGTCATAATCATACCAAGTCCATCTATGCACGTAAGCCAAAGATGACTTTCATCACAATATAAGTATGAGGATGCTGACCATGACATAACAATTCAATAAAACAAGTTCAAGAATAAATTTTAAAGATTTATAATTTAATTTATCCAGAAATCAATAACGTCCAAATTGTCAACATGATACTGCTTTGTAGAGTAAAATTCAAGAATAATATTTATGTACCAAAAATAATTTGGACAGAAAAGAAATATATTTTCGGGTGAATAGTACCCCGTGAATAGTACCCCAACACGAAAAGTGTCCCGAATATCCGAGTGAATGATACTAGAGTGAATAGTAATTGGGTGAATAGTAACCCATGAATAGTACTTTGGCACGAAAAGTTCCCAGAATCCCCGAGTGAATAATACTAGAGTGAATAGTAACCCGTGAATAGTAACTCCTAAAAGAAAAATACCAAAGAAAATGATATTCCATAACGAGTACAAAAGAAATGATATCTCATACGAGTATAATAGAATATCTGAAGCTGCAAATGGATTTTTTACGCCATGCAGTAATCCACATGATCGAACATTTTCACAATTTAATAAAGAATGAATACGAAGGATCATTCACCATGCATGCGGTAATCTACATAGATAGGTTATTCCAACAAAATAATAAAGAATGGAACCAGGTCATGCGTAATCCGCATAGACATGATATTCCAACAGAATAATAAAGAACGGAACCAAGTCATGCATAATTCGCACAGACATGATATTCCAACAGAATAATAAAAAATGGAATAACAACAAAATTCACCAGGCATGCGATAGACCGCACAGACAGGTTATTCCAACAAAATAATAAAGAATGGAATAACAGAAGAATTTCACCATGTATGCGGTACTTCGCATAGACAGGTTATTCCAACAGAATAATAAAGAATGGAATAATAACCCTTACGAGTATTGAAAGAAAATAACTCTTTTCATGAATACGAAAGAATAATACCCTGGATACTGGAATAGTGAGGTAGCAAACTTCTCTTCTTCTTTCTCTCTATAATTTCTCTATATAATAATTGCTCTATAGCTTTAATGAATTGGTGAGAAATGAAGGAAGAATGAGCTTTTATTTATAGGAAAATATAGTTTCGATCATTGCACGTTTTGGGGCTCAAAATATTATAGTATAATATCTTCCTCTTTTTCTTCATATTTAATTTAGTCCTGCAAGTATTATCAAACTTGCACCACCTCCCCTAATAGTAAATAATGTAAATCAATAGTTCAATCATGTGAATCAATAGTTATAATTATGTGAAAATACGAATTACAGTATAGTACATTCAACTATACCTCCATATTTAACTTAGTCATGCAAGTATTATCAATCTTGCACCACCACTCCTAATAGTACAAGAATGTGAATCAATAGTACACACATGTGAACAAATAGTTATAAGCATTTGAAATAAGAGCAATTAATTGCCCATTTATCCGATTAATTACCCGACTAGTCAGTATAACTTCCAGACATAAATAAATATCAAAATAAATGTCGATTTCCACTAACACTAATAATTCCAACACAATGGAGCTATCAATTTCATCTTTAATCAACACGAACTTATTCATCATTAATAATATAACTCATAATATTTAACAACCAGGTCGTTCCCAGGAAAGAGGGGGCTTTTCAGATAAGGATTTCTCCTTGGTAGCCGCAATTAGGTGACCAAACCTCTCCTTGGCAGAACTTCTAGACATTGTCAATATTGCAAATAATAATATGAATAACTTTGTCGTCTCAATTATTGATTTAATAATGTAACATATTATCTGAGATGATCTTGTGACAATAATTGAATCAATAATATGAGAGATATGATGCAATAATTCTGCGTGACAATAATTGAGTATAACTAAGTGACTTCTCACGTAAGCATCAATAATCAATACTGGTGTGCTACTATACAACCCGCAGCGTATTCTTTGTACTTTTACTACTAGGATAGTTCAAGCGGTTTTAACGGTAACACTTTCGTAGTTATTTTTATAAAAGATAATTACATGTTTTTTAACTACGACAATACTTTTGTTGTGGGGTCCACCAATGATTGTGCCGTCGTACGAATATTCCCCGACAAAAAGAATATTCCCCGACCAAACGAATATTTTATAACAACTTGCATACTTTGTAAAATTTATAAATATTACCCACAACTATAACATTATATCAAATCCACACCATAATATTTTAAAAAAATATTTTGAGAAATTTAAATCTTTATTCATAAAATTTGGGGTCTCACATGATTAGCTTCGTTATACCCAATATTATGCATAATACTAACACGCGTACAACGGCCGAATATACGACCACAAAGCCCCTTTTTATATAAAAAGGTTGTTCTTCGCAGTCTTATAACCAGAATTCGAATCACAACAACAAAATACTATGATTTCAATATCTAATCGCTTTCTCGATCTAGCCGAAATAATTGGCATCAACCTGTTAATAATAATTGAGTTCTCTTCTCGAACCTATTAAGTTTCAACAAATGTTTGTCTAGCCAGAACCATTAGCTAAGATATTTCTCAACACTGTTCAACAATAGACAGAACTTGACTGTACTATTTGTAATCAAAAATAACTTCTACATATGTGAATAACCAACAACAGTTATTCCCCAAGTATATTCTCAAAATCAATAATTCAATTTGGATTAATAAACATGCACTAACTGCGAATAATCAACAATAATTCTCAGATGTGGCATAATCAGCAATAATTATCCATCAATATATTTGAAAATATATAACTCGAGATTGAGTTAAGAAAACTTGCCTTCTGCGTTGATTACTGCTACACAATATATTTATCTGTGTTCGAAAGACCTATAATCAATAATATCGGTCTCACAATCAGCACAACAAATCACAACACGTAACACTATAATTTACATTCAAAATATCTCCTAGACATATCATCACGTAGTCACATCAGTGTTTATAACCTATATAAACACTTCTCAAGTCTAACTAGTTCGGTCTGGTTGGACTTTGGTCTCAATTCGGTGTCCTAGTCACCCTATCAGACAATTAACACATTTATTGTCAATTAAACTTGGTCTCAAAGCTTCAATATTATTTTAGATAAGTCAAATATCGTTCATAATATTTTTCGGAAGCTTTTAATAATTTTCAAACAATTATTATATTTTATAATAATTTTTCATACACTAGAATCATTTTTAAATGATTTAAATCTTTATATAATACCATCATCATTAATATTTAATTAATAAAAAATAAAAAGTTATTTATAATAACTCAAAATATTTTTAAATCCCCAATATTCTCCTTAAATGATTTTTAAAAGCAGTTAAAATTATTTTTAAACAATTACCATTAATATTTAAATATTAAAGTACTTTTCATCCAAAAATAAAAGTCATTAATTATAACTTAAAATATTTTTATATCACTTATATGATTTTTAAATCAATAAAACTATTTTTAACTCATTTATTTAATATAATAGTTAAATAAATCTAATATCATTAATATTAAATTATTAATGAAATTTCCCAAAAATATTAAAAGTTACATTTTATAAACAAAAATATTTTTAAACACTTTATTCTTATTTAAAAGGATTTTTATAATATTAAAATCATTTTCTCTAATTTATTTAATATACTAATTAAATAAATTAAATATCATTAATATTCAAATAAATATAAATATTAATGAAAAATATCCCAAATTATCAAAAATTAATTTTCATAACTTAAAATAATTTTTAAAACTAAATTTAGAATTTTTTAGAATTTATTTTCTATTTTTAACCATTTTCGGAAATTAGAAAAATTAAATTAATTAAATTTTTCGCTAAAGGCTTCAGCGACGCTTTCTGTTGCTGTTGGTGTTCTTGAGCCTCAAGAACACTGACAAGCAGTGTGTTGCTGCTAGGTTTGACCAACTTTTATTCTTTGTTCATGCATGTTCTGAGCCAACTTAGACATTGATCATGTTGTATTGATGTAATACTATATGATCCAACCTTCATCTAGGTCATACAACCACTCAGATGCAAGATCTAAGTCTCCAAATATGTTGTCAGGACTGTTCTGGGTTTTCTGGGTAACCCAAAAACCCAGACAGTTTCATGGTGTCATTTTGAGGCTCGATTATCCTTATGTCCTAATCATCAATTAGGTGTTCTCATCATCCAAGCATGTAGTACTCATGTCAAGGAACACATATGCATCACTAGATCAGTCTAACTACATCATAGTCACAAGATTTGATCCGGTTAAACCCTGTCAGAAAGCTAGTTCATACGGTTTCTGGATTTTCCAGAAACTCAACCATGGTCGAATAGGCTACTTTGACCATCCACTACTTACAATCTGTTGATTGTTTAAGGAATCTAGAGGCATGGATCTATAGTCCATCTAACAGGCTACAACCTAGATACACCAACATCATCAAATAACAAATGACCTAACAGATCTTGGCCTTTGAAAATCTTGTCAGACATTGTTTAAGGATTTCTAGGTTACCCAGAAACCACTTGGTCATGGTCGGTCAACTGAATTTGACCATCAATAACTTGTAATCTGGACATGGAATGACCATAATTCCACTTTCAGATTATAGTCCTCATGGCATACTACAAATCTAAAACATAAAACAATCCAAATCATAAACAGGTATGAATCTATGACCACTGACATATGCTTGTCAGACCACTTTTTAGGATTCTTAGACAGTTTTCAAGACTTGATTTTTTTAAAGCATTTTGATGCTATGGATCTATGATATAACATCATAGATCATCATATATCATCTAATAACATGTATTAAAACACAAAAACACATTCTTGGTCTAAGCATACAAGATCAAAGGTCAAGTTAGGGTTTATACCTTCTAGTTCAAGCTTTGATCTTTGCTCTACTATACTGATCTTGATGATCTAGGGGCTTGGTTGGTGACTGATATACTTGATATTTTCGTAGGTTTGGAGAGAGAGAGTTGGTTTAGTGGTTGAGAGCAAATGAGCCAATTTTATGAACTTTCTCTCTCTTTAATCCTCATATATTTTATACAATGTATCTATAAGTTGCATAGTGGCAATATGGATTAGATTTAGCAAGATTTTCCATCACATGGGATATCCACAAGTGATGAGTCATGTATTCTAGAAAAATCTCTTAACTGAAAAGTTAAGTAAAGGGTAATTTGGTCTTTTCGCCCCTAAAAGGGTATTTTCATAATTTCCCTCATAAATATAAGGGTATTCTAGTCATTTAACATCATTCTCTTTAATTCTCACCTTTAGGGTTTGATAATCTCAATTAGGGTTTCCTAATTAGGGTTTAGGGTTCCTAAATTTAAAATTAGGGCTTCTCGACATTCGATTAGGATTTCTAATTGTGCGTCAGGGTTCCTTAATCACAAATTAGGGTTTTTAATACCTCATTAAGGTTTACTAAGTTTATACCATATCCGATCAATCATTGATCATATATTCTCTACAACACAAACACATATTCATTAATATAATTATTATAACTGTATTTTCTACTGAATCCCTATCCGTAACTAGGGTTAGGATTTCTATTCTCTGTTAAGCACAACTCTACTCATATTTCTCAGTCAATACACAAATTGACCACTTCTCTAAACTCGTATCACAGATACACAACATAATATTGATAGTCAATACCAATATTAAATAATAAAAAAAAAATTATATCGTAAAATTTCGAATTATTCAAAATTCTAGGTTCTTACATTAATTTTATTGTAAGCATTATCTTGTTGCAAAGTGTTTGTTCAGCTACAAATAATTTTTGTTTGATCTTTGATCACTAATGTCATTGTACAATATAACATTGTTGTACCGAACTCTTAGTTGACTAGCGATCCTTCTATTGATTCAACTAATCCTTAGTTGATGAATGCTCTAGAAACTAAATTACCCTTGAAATCAATCCAAACCAAACTTCCTTTGGTTTGCTTATGTACCTTTACAGTTTTGAAAGTATGTACTCGATGATTAACACTTGTTAATTAATAACCCATTGAGACTTTATCTCTTATTAGTTTGTTGTTATACTTTATTCATGATGATATTGTAATCAAACTCTTGAGTAGTTATTGATCCCTATTTGTGACGCCCCCAAATCCGGGTATCTTCCAACCCGACAGATGGTGCTACACGGTGCTACAGTTCACACAATCATTTAATTGAAATGCCTCAAAAGAATGAAGATGTCTTCTCTATATTCAAAATAATATTAACATTTCCCAGGTTCTTTATAACCATTACATTTGTCCTTATCATAATATCAAATATTATTCTTACAAAACTATACTATTACATAAGTAATCTATGGGTTCGCCTTCGCCTTCCCTTTATCTTTGCCGGATCCATCGGTCCGTTCAACCTTAGCTGCATTCATATGGTTCAAGCAAGAGTGAGCCTAACTAGCTCAGCAAGTACAACAATTATTGTAACGCCCCGAAATCCGGTCTACTTTTAGACCCGGACTCCGTGCGTCACGATCTCATCTCCTTCCAAACACACATCATTATATAGCTAAATATAATGACATACATTCTCAAATCCCAGGTTCTCGAAACCTTATAACCTCTTTCATTACAAATAATGATAATTACATTATTCTTTTCATCTTACACGAGTGACTTTCATCCGCCACCAAGGATACATAACTGTTTATTAAACTAATCTATAGTTTAATTCTATCATTCTATATTACAAGTCTTCACTTGCTCTTCACACACATTCATATACTAAATGACACTTCGTCTGGATACCGCTCAACTTGATCTTTACGGGATCCATAAGTTCTTTCTAACATTGTACGCTGAAAATGTTTTTCATTTAAAGAAAGTGTGAGCATTTAATGGCCCAGCAAGTCATAACAGTTTGAACAAACAAGTTCAAGAGTTTAAACATTCTTCAGAACTTCGATAACCGAACAAAGGTTATGAAGCAGCTTGAATAATAGGAATAGTCTCGATTCCTATCATCTTAAAACATCATTCACATGCACTTTGAAATACTTTAATTCCTCTACCTTTTTCATACACATTCTATCTGGCTAGAATCATTAGCACAGACTTAACAATAATGGTTTATGTATAAACCAAACATACTCACATTGAACATTTTGATCACAGAACAGTTCATCTCATAGAAACACCGAAGTGTTCAAATTGTGGCACAAGGCCTCATACGTTCTACCACCTTGTACAAATATCGCACATTCGCACATAGACAGAACTTCTCAAGTTCAACATCTGAGGAGTTTAAGAAACTAGCATTCATATAGTATGAATGAGGTTAGGAAACTTGCCTTACGCACAGCTACAACTTATAGTTTACGCTGAACTGCTCATTCCAAATCCCTATATAACACATAAAGAAATAACACGTACACCAATTAGTCATATACTTGACTTACACATTGGTTTACTTAACTTTACTTCTTAGGGTTCGCGTTCTTGTAATTTAAGCTTACGCGACTAACTTTCATTACCAGTTTACGGCTTCATGACCTACAGAGATGTCTTACTCAAAACGTTCATCATCTTTGATGATTTACATTCTTATCTTCTTCTTATAATGTCTATAGGACTCAACACCCATCGCTTCTCTGCTAGTAGTCCATATGGTACTCTGAGTGATTTCCCACAAACAACCAACAAACAAGTTCCCGTCTTATCTACATTGTCCACACAGTGAGTTAGATCGGTTACTAGTTTCGTATATACCTTCGCTCTCTGAAGGAATTGTTTAGCCCATTTCCCACATGTCAACTATCAAAGGTTACGATTGTACTACAACCTAACTTATCTTAACTTATACGAACTACTAACTACAACGTTCGTTAAGTCAACTTCTTATTCCTTACGGCTTTCTGGCAACTAAATGACATACCTCGGGATTTATTCTTTATCGTCCAAGTCATACAGTATTTTGTATACTCGGAGCGATCATTCAATGTCAATACTATGCGACAATAGCGTTAAACATTTCATATTATCTTATTCATATCTTACAACGCCCGGTTCATTCAATTCGAAACGTTATCCAAGTTATACTTATTAACTCGGCTTCTTAACGTTATACGTTATTATCTATAACTCAGTTTCTTCACCGTTCACGGTTAATCAACATTCTTCATTACCTAACGGTCAAACCATACACGAAGTGTAGGTCTTACCAGTTTAATATTCACGTACACTCAACCCTTACGTTGGTTGAAGCGTTTAACGCTTACATTCATTCTAACATTCTCTATCCAACTTACATTTGGACTTTCATTACTCTTATTACAATTCGCTACGGTTTTTTACGATAATTCATATCTTCCTTACTACTTTCGTCAACGTCTAAGTCATAAAATTGTTGTACACTTAGAATGTTTGTCCTACGCGAATACGATTCACGGGAATCGTTTACGTATTCGACGTTCACTTTGCTCATCTCTTAACCTCTCATTCCACCTTTACTCAAGGTTTTAATTGCTTTTAATTGTTATCCAACCCATGAACCCCGTGTTCATTATTCTTTCTTAATGTCAAAGCCATACTGATCGTTGTATGATAAGACCGATCGTTCATCGCAACTGCATTGCATTCACAGTGTCTAAACGCCTTATACTTATCTCTCATTACCACATCATAACATCGAAATGTTATTCATTACCTTCACCACTCAACGTTTAAGGAATCACAACCAAAGAAATCCCTCACGTTCGTTCATCGCGACTACGGTCCCCGAATATAGGTTTCGTAACCCGCTCCTACAATCTTTATCTTTTAATCTCGTTTAATCTTTCCGTTCAATCTTTACTAAAGGCTTAACTTGCTTGCTTAAGCGTTATTTTAGGTGAACTATATGTTCATACTTCTTTCTTGCACATCCCCGATGATCGAGAAATAAAATCTCATTTAAGGCATTGCCACCACTGCCGTGCTGCTGCTTGGTGGTGCCCTCTCTCTCTCGTCTTTTGGTGCGACCTTCGTCACCCTCTTCCCTTGGTCTAGCTCTGCGGCGCCAAACTCTTCATTACCTCTCGTCTACTGGCACAACTTCGCCAATGATTAATGGTAGAACTTCATATAAAGTGCCACTTCTCAAAGCTCGATCGTGACTGTGGCCTTAGAGAGCCTAAACCTAGAAATTTTTTCTAAGTGTTTCATTAAGTTTGAGATATGTACTTCCCGATCTCATAACTTCTTCGTTATAACTCGTAACGAGGTCGTTCCAAAGCCATTCTCTTCCTTATCCTACGTACTTCAATACCCCTCAGATAGAACATCGTTCTAAATCC
This sequence comes from Panax ginseng, assembly GCA_020205605.1. Taxonomy (NCBI): domain Eukaryota; kingdom Viridiplantae; phylum Streptophyta; class Magnoliopsida; order Apiales; family Araliaceae; genus Panax; species Panax ginseng. Next base: position 53,193,823 of record CM035140.1, read on the forward strand.
GTTAACGTTTCATTCAATTGGCTTGATCTTCACTCTTCGTTCATTTTTACTCTTTTAACGTTCTTCGCTCGTTCATCCGTAATTTGGTCATCTGAACCCGGAACTCATTCGTTCTTGAGTCCACGGCTCACGTTTTCTACATTCTCTTACATTCTTCTGAAACCCTACATGTTCGGGTTCATTCTCTAACTTTCTAATTCTCATTCGTCTTTTACGAAAATTTCGCCATAACTTTGTTATAGCTAAGTTTTAATCCGTACTTCATGAACGTTTCTACCGTTCCTAACCATGAAATAAACAACTAACTTATATGCGATGATTTTAAACTTGTCCATCAACAACAATTATCCTACGATGGTTTTAAATTTGTCCATCAACAACATTCTTTGTATTCTTCGCGTGTTCTTCGCGTTCTTCGTTCGTTCTTCATTTTAATCGATATTTTGGATTACAATTCCACTTTTTATTGGAATTTGATGTTATAAAACATAATTCCTTACTTATTTCACCTACTCTTTCATAAGATTCATTCAGATTGCTCAAAATCCTTACGAATCTTATACTTCCTTAAGAAATTTATAAACTAAATTCCTAATTCTTATTTCTTCGTTTCCTCATGATTTCAACCATATGAATTCATTCTTAACTTCATCTACTTCTTATCTTCATTAAGTTATGTTTTAAACATATTAAACTTTAAGAAAATTTAGAAGAGACTAGGGTTCGAATTACCGTTCTTCTGTAATCTCCTTTCGTCGGACAAAGCGTGCACTCGGGCAAGCTTTTCCTCTTCCTCTTCTTCTCCCATCCAAACTCTCTCTCTATCTCTCAAAGTTTAGGATTTTCAAAAACTCAAAATAATGAACTTAAGCTTTCTATTTATAGAAAACCAAGGCTTAGGGCAAATTGGTCATTTCGCTCCCTTAACCTCCTTACTATTCCTATGCTTAGCCACCAAGTTTACTTGGCCACCACACTTACTTGGTGGCCAAGTGGTCGGCCCACATGCCCATGGGTCACCCCATGGGTTGCCCCATTGGTTATTACCCATCCGTTTATCCATCGGTTCGATCCGTGGTTTCTTTTCTTGGTTTGGGCCTTAACCTTAATTCTTATTGGGCCTATCTTGGGCTCGATTTCACAAAGCATTGGGCTTGACATAATCCAAGTCCAATTGGATTCTACAAATTCCATGAACTCAAAGTCCATTAAGACTAATCGTATCCTACGCATTCCATTCTCGTATCCTCGTATTCTCTTCGTATATCGTTCGTAAGATATTCGTATTATACGTCGTACTAATCTTCGTATTATACTCATATAATAACTAGTATTATACTCGTATTTCTCATGCATAATAACTCTAATTATTATACGAAATCATAAAATTCTCGGAACTCACTTTTCCTAACCCTTAGGTTTTAAGTCCACAGGCGAAAACTTCGTTTTTGCCATAACTGAAATATTATTGAATATTCCATCACGTCTCAAAGTTATACGTAATCATTAAATTCTAGGAATTTCAAAATAAATCTCTGAGCAGAAACGGATGAATAGTGCCTATTTCATCTTTTTTCCCGAACAATATTTTATTCCCGGAAAACTTTCATTTTCGTCTTGAAAATTCTTACTCGTTCAATCTAGCTCGTAGCCAAATCCTCCCAACTTATAATCATCCTAGGTTATAGAACGATTAATAAACACATAGTACAGAATAGTATTAATATAAATTCATTTTATTAATAACTAATTCTTTAAACCTAAATTCTAGATAATCCAAAATTTTGGGTTGTTATAATTATAATAAAATAGCATGCTTGAAACATAGGAATCGTATATCTTCAATAACTGTACAATAGCTATGAAGTACTATCGATAATTCAAAATGGCACTTCTTTTTATTCAAAACGTTTTACAACAACAATATTCAGTAAAACATCAATTTCGGTCCAAGACCATGAGCATTTCATAAGTACGTTGAAAATGACATCTCGACACTAAGTCCATAAGTTCGGCATAGCTTACGAGCACGTCTAGGTAACCAACCTATAGTACTCTATGTTGATCAACACTATATTCATTAAACGTGTATACGTTTAAGTTGTGGCAACCTCACGTGCCTGTCGTTTGACGACAAAACAATTTAGCATACTCAGTCTCCTTTTGAAAATCACACCAATATTAGTTTGGTAAATCATTGTCAACACTTTGATAGATTATAAGAATCCAACATATCGCAAGTCTAGCCGAAAGAATTGGCGTTGACTTCATTAGACATCAATTCATGCATAAGAATACATGAATCATAAAGCTTGTCCAGATTGAACTAGAACAAGGGTTGGAATACTTGCCTTTAGCGTCTGCTACAGTTTATAACACGTGCACTTTTAAGTCTTTAAGTCTCTACAGTAGATGATAACATCACATAGCACATTAGGTCATGAATAATCATACATGGTTCCTAAAGAATCTTACCCTTCTTCTCAATCTAATTACGTATTAGATTTGTTATTATTGGTTCCGGCTTTCCATTACGTCATTCTTACGTTCACATGCAACTGACTTTCTTTAACCCTAAGTGATCATGCTTAAGGCTTAAATATGTCTTAACAATGTTCCATTAAGATCCTTAGTTAATTATTCATCAATTACTATTCATGTTCCACATATAAGCTTTCTTTATTGTCTAGATTCTAAGGCAGGAGCTGCGGCGCCAGTGTTCCTTCGTTATGCCGCGTTGTGGCGCCATGCACTTATGCTAGAGAACCCAGACTCGGCACTGTGGCGCGAGTCTCCTTTGTTATGACCACGCTGCGGCACCAATTAACATGGTACTATGCTCAATTTCTCACTGCGGCGCGGACTTTTTTGCCTTGAGTCGCGCTGCGGCACGGACTCTGTGCATCAGACAATTTTGACAGATTTTTCATTTTGTAAGATTCCCGGACTCGTAACTTCTTCGTTATAAGTCCGAATTTGCTCGTTCAAGAGCCTACGGTTCACAAATCACATATTCTATGTGTTCATGAAAGAATTTTATCTATTCGACTTTATTAGCTAAAAATTCACCTATTAGTTCATTTTTAACGAAAACGATAAACGTTCGTGAACGTTTAACGCTCGTTTCTTCGTTATAAGTCGAAATCCGGCCATTTTTGAGTCTGCAACTCTATAATTCCAAATAAGACTTTTCTGCATCGAAAACCAACGTTTCTGAGTTCAAACATAAAATACGACTTCCATTCCGAGTATTTCACGAATTTGACAATTATCGTCCAATCGTGTGAATTCCAGCAAAACTTCATTATTAACGATTTGTTCATTATTTCAAATGGATTCATTTCATTAACTAGACATCTCAACCTACATATTATAACAACTTATCTTTAAAGTAGGTTATGGCTTATTTCTTATAAGTTCATAACTTAACAAATTCTTCAATACAAGATTTCCTTTCCTTATGACTTATTATTGATTTAAGTTCTTTAAGCAATATCTTTACATCTTATGAATCATACTAACTTCTTAAAGTAATCATATGACAAGTTCATCCATGTTCTTCATAAGTCATAACTTATTTAGGTTTGACTTGCTTATTCCTTACTTATTCGGCTTAAGTCCATTGATTATCCATCTTTATAAGTTCTTAGCATACATGTCCATTAAATTACACTTCTCTTATCACCCTACAATGGTAGAGATAGAAGAGATAAAATCATTTACCTTTGAAGACTAACTTCTTCTTCTTTGGACAATCTAACAAAGGATGTTAAGCTTAAAAGTGCTTATTCTCTCTAACACTTAAGTTGTTTTTTTAAGGAAGTTGTTGGATGAAATTTGAACAAACAAATAAAGAATCCAAACTTGGTATTTATAGGAGGGCTAATGTTAGGGCATTATAGTCATTAGGTTACTCCACCTCTTTACTATTTCATACTTAATCCCTAAGTAAACTTGCCCCCTACTCTTATTACTTGGCCACCACAACAAAGTCTTAGTCACCATTTTACCCATGGATTGCCCCATGGGTCACTACAACCCAATGGATCCTAGCTTGGCTTCGATTTAATTAACTTAACTTTGGGCTTGTATTACCAATTTACTTAGACTCCTCATTAACCACAATTTGGGCTTTACATTAATAAACACTTGGGCTTAAACATGCCTACAACTTGGACTTTACATTTCTACACCTTGGGTTTGCCCCTTAAGGCTAATGGACTTACACTTAATACTTGATTCCACAAGTTATTTCATTTTGATTTTTAAATCCTTAACATTCACAAATAAGTCCCCATGCGAAATATTGTGTTTTCCATACTTAGATTATTATTACATAATCCATCTTACCTCAATATTATAACGTTACATATTTCTCGGAAGTTCAAAAATAATTTCCGAGCGGAAAATGATGAATAGTGTTTTTCGTAAAATTTCTCGGAAAGAGTCTTAGAAATTCAAACACTTTAATTCCTTCACGTAGTTAAAATACTACGATGTTCCGACATTTCTAGGTTATAAAATGACATACATCTTATTAACACGTAATTATAACAAATAATATTATTTTATTCATTATTTAATTCCTTCAAGTAGTTTACAAAGGATCCGAATTTCTCGGTCGTTACATTCTTCCCCCCTTATAAAGATTCTGTCCCCAGAATCTCGCCTTACATTACGTAAACAAATGAGGGTAATCCTTCTTTATCTTTTCTTCCAATTCCCACATTTCTTCTTCGACATCGTGGTGCTTCCATAACACCTTTACTGACGATATGACCTTGTTTCGCAGAACTTTCTCTTTCCTATCGATGATTTGAATCGGCATCTCTTCGTATGTTAAGTCCTTCTCGATTTGAATAGGCTCAAATTCTATTACATGTTTATAGTCCGGTTTGTAAGGACGCAACGCAGATATGTGAACTACGTTATGTATTCGTTCTAAGTCTGGAGGTAACGCTACCATATAAGCTATCGCACCTACCCATTTTAACACTTCAAAAGGTCCTATAAACCTTGGGCTTAGTTTTCCCTTCTTTCCAAAGCGTATCTTTCCTTTCCAGGGAGATACCTTTAGAAATACGTACGAGCTTACCTCAAACTCTCTATTTTCTCAATGTAAATCTGCGTACTTCTTCTGTCTGTCTTGAGCTGCTACGAGACGTATTCGTATTAGCTTCACTATATCCGTTGTTTGCTGCACCAATTCTGGTCCTAGCATTCGGTGTTATCCCACTTCATCCCAACACAATGGTGTTTGGCATTTCCTTCCATATAAAGCTTTATAAGGCGGCATACCTATGCTTGCATGATAACTGTTGTTATACGAAAACTCTACTAATGGTAGATGATCATCCCAACTACCCTTGAAATCCATGACGCAAGATCTCAACATATCTTCTAACGTCTGAATTGTCCTATCGCTCTGTCCATCAGTTTGTGGATGATATGTCGTACTCAACTTCAACTGCGTCCCCAACTGCTCTTGCAGACTTCTCCAAAAGTTCGACGTGAATCGTGGGTCACGATCTGCCACAATCAAAACTGGTACTCCATGCCTGGAAATAATTTCCTTAACATAAAGTTTAGCTAACTGATCTAGATTATACTTAACCCGAATTGGCAAAAAGTGAGCCGACTTTGTCAACCGGTCCACTATTACCCAAATCGCATAATATCCCTTCTGAGTATTCGGAAGTCCCACCACAAAGTCCATCGTGATATGCTCCCATTTCAACTCCGAAATCTCTAATGACTGTAACAAGCCACTTGGTCGTTGATGTTCGGCCTTAACTTTTTGACAAGTCAAGCACCTACTCACATACTCGACTATTTCTCTTTTCATGTTCGGCCACCAAAAACTTTGTCGAAGGTCTTGATACACTTAGTTCTACCAGGATGAATCGAGTACCTTGAACTGTGAGCCTCTTGTAACACTTGCTCCTTTAATTCCGTCTCATTTGGAACCCAAATTCTTCCTTCAAATCTTAATAATCCCTCATTATCAAGACTAAACTGTATGTCTTTTTCAGTGGTTAACCGCTTCTTCATCTGGTCACACTCATTAGTTTTGAGTTGCACCTCTTTGATTCTTTCTACGATGGTTGATTGCATCTCCATTGCAAACAGTCTCTGTCCCGCCTCACTTGGTAACTTTACCTCTATCTCCATCCTAGCCATCTCTGTTATTAACTTAGTTTGAGCCGTTAACATAGACAACTTTTCCTGACCCTTTCTACTTAAGGCATCAGCAACTACATTGGCTTTTCCAGGATGATCTGAGATTTCTGATTCGTAATCCTTTATCAACTCCGACCATCTCCTCATCTCATATTCAACTCCTTACGTGTGAAGATATATTTTAGACTTTAGTGATACGTGTATATCTCACATTTTTCCCCGTAAAGATAATGTCACCTTATCTTTAAGGCAAACACTACCGCGGCCAGTTCCAGATCATGAGTAGGGTAAACTTTCTCATAATCCTTCAACTGCCTAGATGCATACGTAATGACCTTGCCATGCTGCATGAGCACGCACCCAAGTCCTCTATGTGAAGCATTGCTATAAACTACAAAATTTCATGTATCATCGGGTAATGACACAACAGGCGCTTCACTCAACCTCTTCTTCAGTTCTTAAAAACTATCCTCGCATTTCTCAGTCCACGCGTACTTTACCGTCTTCCTTATCAAATTAGTCAATGAAGTAGCTATCTTCAAAAAATCCTGGATGAATCTCTGATAGTATCCCGCTAACCCTAGGAAACTCCACAAATCAGTCGGCGTTTTCGGTTATTCCCAATTCATCATGGCTTCAACCTTCGCTGGATCTACTGAAATCCCCTCATGGTCAATGACATGACCTAGAAATTGTACCTTCTCTAGCCAAAATTCACACTTTGTGAATTTCTCATTTAACTTCTCCTTCCTTAGTGTTTCCAACACTATCCTTAGGTGTTCAACATGATCTTCCGGCGTCTTAGAATAGACTAGAATATCATCGATAAACACCACGACGAACTTGTCAAAATATTGTTTGAACACTCTGTTCATTATATCCATAAATGCAGCTGGTGGATTAGTTAACCCAAATAACATCACCAGAAATTCGTAATGACCATAACGAGTCCTGAATGACGTCTTTGGTACGTCTTCATTCCTAACTTTCAGCTAATGATATCCCATCCGCAAATCTATTTTAAAAAAATATTTTGCCCTTTTCAACTGATCAAAAAGATCATCGATCCTGGGCAATGGGTACTTATTCTTTATAGTTAACTTGTTCAACTCTCGGTAGTTGATACAAAGTCTTAACGATCCGTCCTTCTTCTTGACAAACAGTATCGGTGCTCCCCACAGCGAAACACTCAGTTGTATATACTTCTTATCCAACAGTTCTTGCAACTGCATCATCAACTCCTTCATCTCCACTGGCGCCATACGATACGGTGCCCTGGAAACTGGTGTCGCTCCTGGCATAATGTCTATTACAAACTCGGTCTCCCTATCCGGCGGAAGACCCGACAATTCACTTGGAAATATATCCATGAATTCGCTCACTATATGTATTTGTTCCATGCTCGCTCCCACTCTCTGGGTATAAACAACATGGCATAAATAACCTACACACCCCTTCCTTAATAGTTTCCTAGTTTGTGTCCTGGAAAGACAACACGAACGTCCCGATGATTTATTACCATAAAATACTATCTGAGGTTGTCTTAACGTTCTAATATTTATGCATTTCTTTTGACAATCTATAATTGCACCATGGTTAACCAACCAATCCATTCTGAGAATTACGTCGAATTCTCCTAACTTTATCGGTATTAAATCTACCGATAATTTACAACCCCTAATGTCTACACAACAACTCCTATGAATATCTTCGACATGAATTATCTCTTCATTTGCTACCTTAATATTTAAAGGTATTTACAACTTTTCGGGAAGTAATCCTAATCGTCTAGCAAAATCACATACAATAAATGGACAAGTAGCACCCGAGTCAAACATCACGTAGGCATTTAGGTCGTTGATCGGAATAATACATGTGACTACGTCCCCTGAGGCCATCGCATCTTGGACGGTCATGTTAAAGGTACGAGCCATCGGCCTACCCGGCTGCGCTGGACCCCCAATAGTTAACTTACCACTATTGGCGCCCTTATTCCCGCCCGTCCCCTTCTTCGGGCAGTTCTTTGCCATGTGGTCAGTTGACCCACATACAAAGCATCCGTGGTTCTTCTTCGGACTTGGACAGTTCGGTGCAATGTGCCCCTCCTGTCCACAATTATAACATACGGCCTTACCCTTGAGACAGACTCCTAAATGAGTCTTCCCATAGGTCTTACAGGCCTCCATCCTCCTCTTCGGGTCTCCTTGTTTCACTCCGGTATTCTCAGAGCTAACCACCTTCCGCTTATACCCTTCGTCACTCCCACTAGCTCCCTTGATCTTTACTCCCCCATCAACTTTCCCCTTATTCTTCTTGTCTTTGTGGTACTGGCTCAATGCCTCGCTACCACCTTCGGTGATTATCGCCTTCTCTAAAATGGTTCCGAAGGAAGTACTTTAGAACACGGATATGCGGTTATAGAGCCAGGGTTTCAAGCCCTGCTCGAACCGTCGAGCTTTCCTAACCTCGGTGTCCACTTGGTGTGGAGCGAACCTCGCCAGTTCATTAAACTTGGAGACGTATTGGGGAATTGTCATGTTCCTTTGCTTCAATTCTAGAAATTGCATCTCCATCCTTCCCTGCATGCTCGTGGGAAAGTAGTTCTCGTAGAATATCTCTTTGAACCTCACCCACGTTAGAACCTCTATCCCTGCCCTATCTTGATTGGCCTCCCACCAAAAGTTGGCATCTCCCTTCATCATGTAGGTTACAAAGGCAACCTTCTAGGCCTCGTCGACATTTTCTATCACAAATGCCTTCTCGATTTCTTTCACCCACGTTTGGGCTTTGATAGGGTCCGTAGTTCCTTTGAACTCCTACGGACCCACGCTTTTAAAATCCTTAAACGTAGTAGCTCGTACTACACCATGATTTACAGGGATGTTAGCCCCAGTTCTATTAAATGCTGCAATTAAAAGATTCACAAACTCCTGCATGGGGTTAACCGGACCTCCCTCCGGTTGATTTACGTTCGCACCTTGATTACGTGGTAATCTTCTTGGCGGCATTTTGCTGTTACAATAAACAACACATTTCTTTATTATTCATTTCATGTTAGTTAGTTATTATTCAATTTTTAAACAATAACTCAAGCATTCATTACTCAACATGTTCCGAAAAAGAAAACTTATATTGATTCATTGTAGTATAATACTACATCAGTTACATTACACTGCCTAAGCTGATTACAATACTTTCCCGCAATTACTTTCCAAAAATTGGGATTTACAAAAGACTGCCCTTTGTTATACAAAAGAGGGTTTTACGTCACTACTAGATACAAAATATTACATATCTAAACTACTCTAGCTACTACTAGATCACATCTGCCTTAAGGCATTCTCAAAATCCGCCTTGGCAAGACCGTCGATAATATCACGGTGATAGTATAAGATGTCATTATGCGCCTGTTTCTCTGGGATAACCCGACTACTGCTTCTTTGGAAGTCCGTATGAGAACTCCTATGGATGTAGGACATTCTCCCTATATTCTGCTTCTTGGTCTTTAGCTCCCCCCTGAGCTCAAAGACCTCCTGTTTCAACTCATAGACCTTGTCCTTAGCCAAAACCCTCTCATCGTGCTCCTACTCCCACATGGACTCCACGTCCGTCTTATCCTTATAACAGCCTGGAGCTCTGCTTTTAGCTCCTTAACCTCCTGACAGTAGTGGATGTTTCTATCCAACACTCACATGAAAAGTGACATCATCGACTCCCCCAGAGCCATCTCTGCTGCTATAGCTACTGGGTTGAAGGACACCACCTCCATCACTTCTTCTAGCATGTCGTTGAACACGGACATGAGATCTAAGCTCTCCGAGTCTCCAGACTCAACCACTACTACCTCGGGATCTGCTGCTACGGGGACATCACTTCTTCTTGAAATGTCCATTTTTATTGTCTTGGCTATGATTACCACCGAAGTGGTTACCATTTCTGGCATGTTGATTCCCTCCACGTTTGTGGTCACCGCTTCGATGACTGTTACCACTGGTATTTTCATTATGCCGGATGCTTTCTCTTGGTTGCGTTGACTCGTTATCGCGCTCCAACAACTGAGCCCTATTTATAACATCTGGATACAAACACAGTTTATGAGAAATAAGATATTGTCGTATCTCCGGTTTCAAACCTCTTAAAAACATTCGAGTCATTCGCTCCTCATTATCAACCAAATGGGATGCAAACCGGGATAACTCCGCAAATTTAGCCTCGTATTGCGACACGGTCATATTATTTTGTTCTAACTTGATAAACTCCACCTCCTTCATGTGACGAATACTTTCGAGAAAGTACTTGTCGTTGAACAGCTCTTGGAACTTCTCCCAAGACATCTTGAGTCGTCAGTGGAGTGCGTTTTTCTGATTCCCACCGATGTCTGCCTCTTCACGCAATATAAAGGTGGCGAAGGGAACCTTTTGTTCCTCAGATCATTCCAAGACATCAAATATCTTGGTTATCTGCTTTATCCATGCTTCCGCCTTAAGTGGTTTTGGCTCTCCAATAAACTATGGTGGTCCCAGCTCCTTGAACTGTTTGGCGGTGACCATCCGAGAGTTGCCAGTGTTTCCACCTGCATTTTGGAATGAGGGCCGCTCTACTTTGATGTTGCATGAATTGCATGAAGTCTCAGAACATTCCATCATTCATCATTTGGTCAGTGTTGTTGTTTGCATGAGGATTGTCGCCTTCCTGATGCACATTGTCCTGGTTATTGATCTGTGGAGACTCAACAGTCTCCTGTGCTCCATTGATGTTCTCAACATTCTCGGATGCCATTTTCAAATACTACCACAAAACAAGGGTTAATTGACATGAAACATATTATCCCTACACTCTGACTGACCAATTAAATACCAAATAAACTTAGGTAAGTCATAGTAGTAAGCGAAGGAATTCCCGTCTCTCCCCTCCTAGTTCTAGTCCCACATCTTAGCAGGATCATATCCTAAGCTTTGATACCTGTTGTGGCGCCCCCAAAATAGGTATACATCACCTATTACAGTCGTCAAATACATGGTACAAAATACAAATACAAACAATTATACAAGCTGTCGTGTAAAGTACACGACAAAACATAAAATTGTGAGTTTTAATACAAATATTGTCGTCTAGACAATATTCAAACTCAAATTCAATATTATTACATTTATTTTCCACTATTTCTTTGAATAGTGAGGACTACTAATGCTATCATTTGAATTAAAATCACTCGCGTTCTGACTAATTCTGCTTTCGTTCTCATTTCACGAAGAGAATAATAAAAGTAAGAGGTGAGCTCAACTAGCCCGATAGGAAATATTATGACTAAGATAATGCGAGAATATATTATCATTAGCCTTCAACGGTGTTAAAGCGATACAATATAACAACCATCAAGTTTAAGCTGCGGTGGAACAAGCAATCCATTAAAAGAGTCAGTAGAGAATAAAATCTACTATCTTTTATGATTTAAAAGGTTTTCATCACTTTTATCATTTGGGACTCGACAATAAATAATCCACATCATCGAATCAACCCGCACTTTTCGACCCGAGGATATTCTTTAGTATCACGACCACAATTATACATGCACTACGGGCCAAGAATATTTGTGTATTCAATAATGGTCATGATCATGCCAACAATTTGTCCATCAATGCACTACGGGCCAATGAGGACTTTTACCACATCATTTGTAACATTACGGTCATGATTACCTTTGAATAATCCACGGTCATAATCATACCAAGTCCATCTATGCATTATAGGCCACGGATGACTTTCAACAAAATATAAACATGAGGATGATGACAATGATATAAGAATTCAATAAAACAAGTTCAAGAATTATTTTATCCGAGGAACTAATAACGTCCAAATTGTCAACATAATCTTGCTTTGTAGAGTAAAATTCAAGAATGCTCGGAAGAATATTTCCATGAAAAGATCTTTGGATGAAGCACAAATATCAAGGATATTCCACTAATTTCATGGAGTATAGAAGTCAAAACTTTAACCATTTGAGTATAATAAAGAATGGAATAACAAAAGAAATCACCGGGCATGCGATAGAGCCCTTGCAGTGATTATTCCAACGAATAATAAATAACGGAATCGAGTCCGATGTAAAAGCACTGACGAGGATATTCCAACATAATAATAAAGAGCGGAATCGGTCCGGCGTAAAATGTCTGAACATGATATTCCAGCGAGAATAATAAAAGGCGGAATCGGTCCGGCGTAAAATGCCTGACGAGGATATTCCAATGAGAATAATAAAAGCGGAACCCGGTCCGGCGTAGAAACTTATGACAGGATGTTCCAACAGAATGATAAAGAATGGAACAACAGAAGAATTTCACCAAATATAGGGTAGCCCGCGTATACAGTTTATTCCAACAGAATAATAAAGAATGGAATAACAGAAGTTCTCTTCATAGATAAGAAAGAAATAATACTCCTATCTTTAGAAAAACTGGACACTAGAATAGTGAGGTAGCAGACTTCTCTTCTTCTTTCTATAATTTCTCTCTATAATAATCGCTCTAAAGCTTTTGTGAATTGGTGAGAAATGAAGGAAGAATGAGCTTCTATTTATAGAAAAATATAGTTTCGATAATTGCACATTTTGGGGCTCGAAAACTTTCAGTATAATACCTCCAACTTTTCCTTTATTTTTAAAGTCATGGAAGTATTATCAATCTTGCACCAACTCCCCTAATAGTAAATAATGTGATTCAATAGTAAATTATGTGAATTAATAGTTCTAGACATGTGAAAATACGAATTACAGTATAGTACCTGTGACACCCCCAAATCTCAGTACTTTATTACTTCAAGATTTGGTGTTCACGTAATCAAAACATTCATTTATAACTACCCAATAATAAATAAAATTGAATAATAAACCTGCCCATACAGGAATTACATAAAATAATATCTCCCAGGTTATCTAACCTTTAAAAACAATCATTCATGCGAAAAATTTAAATAAACTTCATTACAATCTTTAAACCAAAAGTCGATAATAAAACTATTAAAACTATTACAAGTCTTGATGCTTGTTCATCTTTCCCTTTCCTTTCTTTGGTGCTAGAGTCGTCACCCTTTCCATCTTTAATTTGTAAGGATTTTTACGGGCAAGAGTGAGCAAACAAGGCTCACTTGAAATCACAATGAATAACTTTTACATTCTCTTGCCCATTCGAGGGCTCGATAGAAGCGAACAATAGGTTCTATTAACATCTTAAACATTCCTTGCCCATTGAGGGGCTCAATAGAACTAAATAATAAGTCCTATTAACATCTTAATATTCCTTGCCCATTTAGGGGCTCGATAGAAGCCCTGAACAATGAGTTCTATTAATATTTTAAACATTCATTTGAGGGTCTAATGACCACGAACCTTGTCCACTGATTATAAGTAATCTTTCAACTTAAACTTTTACGGTCATACGACCATAATGACTTTAAGGTACTTAGGGGATCAACCCTTCGTACATGTATTGTATACAAACATTTTCGGTATGAAAGTACAAAACTAAAAGCGTAACCCCTATAAATAGGGTTGTTCATCTCGATATTTTGAGTACAAGTCCACCCCAAAGATAGTTTGGTTTGGATACACTTCAAGGAAATTTGGAATTCAACGGACATCAACTAAGGATTAGTTGAATAAAAGATAATAACACTATGTTATTGAATAATCCTGACTGAATAAACATTTCGATTACGAGTTCATGCTTTAGGAATAATTCTAATAGCATAACAATTGAATAATCTATCATACCTTGCTTTGAACAATATTAAGCTAAGGTTATATCTTAAAATTTATTATCAAGCATTCACAACAATTAATAACTTGAACAATAAACTGATTCAACAGAATAACGATACTTGCATGCTAATATAACAAGTTTAGAGTTAGGAAAAACGTGCATAATCATAATAACTATCTCAACGAAAGTGTGGAGATGGGAAGCTTGTATCATCATGAATAACTGGATACAATTAAGTTGCTTAATGGAAATACTTTACTCAATAAAGTATAGCATATGAAATTTGCATAACGAAGCTTTAGGATTAGAAAACTTGTATAAACACAACTAACTCAACGAGAGTATGGAGTTAGAGAACTTGTCTTGCGCGTAGATTAAACCGTTATAATCCAAATCACAATTATCCTATATACATATGTTAACATGACAAAATCAGTCAGTAACAACATACTATATCTCTACATCACGTATGCTTTGATTATAATTTGTATAATCAAATTCTATCCATTAAAACTAATAAAAATATTTGTTAATTAGTAATTCCATGTTCACACATAGTATTAATATACTATAATACCAAAATACATACTCAACATTTATCATATATCATTCCTTTTTAAAAAATCAAACTTTTGTGCAAGACAAACGTCATTTCTGAACTTTACATTAAGTATTGTGATGGTATACACAGTTTGAAGCTAATAAGTATGTTCTTGTGTGACATAAGCGCTTGACGAGAGACTTATCTGAGGACTTGGTAGCGAAGTCCGCGCTCAGCCACTTGACTTGGCCTTCTGTTGAAATCTGGTCATTTGAAATATTGAGTTTGGCGCTAAAGCCTTGAAACTTAATATTTGGGCGTGAATTTTTTGTATTTGGGCAGAAACTCATGAAACAGGCGAAGCGAAAAAGAGCCAAAGCTCTTGTCTTAAATCTTAACAATGATTCACCCAAAACAACATGTATAACTAATATAAATTACACATAATTGCTAACAATCATCCATATACCAATTACCAACCACTAATTAACAATATCATAGACTAATTCTTTGAAAACACTGTGTTTTAAAAATTAAACTCCATTGATGAAATATCAATTTACAATGAACGTAATTTACTTTATTATCAACCAATTTTGATTCCTTTGACATACAAGTATACCAATATATATCCCAATTAACATGTATAGTCCAATTTCTCAGTTAGCATACAAATATATATATATAACCTTTGATAAATTCTACACTCAAGTTCGTACTCACATGTTTCCACTGTAAAAAAACAATTTCTTGAATACATAATTTAGCATACCATCATATTTATATATAAGCATACAATTATA
This sequence comes from Panax ginseng, assembly GCA_020205605.1. Lineage (NCBI taxonomy): Eukaryota > Viridiplantae > Streptophyta > Magnoliopsida > Apiales > Araliaceae > Panax > Panax ginseng. The sequence goes on from CM035140.1 coordinate 53,209,107, forward strand.
TACAAATATATATATGCTAGTATAACAATTACCAACACATAGTTTACAAGAATTTAGTAAAAACTTATACACAGTGAAGTTGAAGAACACAGACTATCAAATTCACAGTAAGTATATGGCGTAAAACATATATGATTACATACACATAAATTAAGGTTATAAGCACCTACCTTTTTGTTGTTAAGAAACACTTGTTTACAAAATCATTTTGAACAATCACGCACTTGGCTTCTTCTCAAACTCTACGAATTTTTCCTTTTCTTTTTTACTTCTCTCGTGATAGACTAAGTACTAACTTGAGCATAAAAGCGATAATCATATACGTAAAATAAGCATTATGGCAATAATAAGCCTATTTACTCTTATCGGTTACCAAACATATAACGTATAATCTTATAAATATAAATATATTTTATTTATATATTTGTTTTTATTCTATTAATAATATAATTTAAAATTAACAAGAATTTCAAAAGCCATAAGGCCTTGTTTGGCAAAGCATTTATAAAATAAAGGATTACTTATACTTACACCTTGTTTGGCAAAACTAAATTCAAATTACTTTAATTTATTTTAATAACTCTTTATCACATAGTAATTTGTCACACTTTATTTAATAACAATTTATTAAATAAATTTCTTAATCACATAACTTTCGATCCACATAACACATTAATTATTTAACAAATAAATAATTAACTAATCACATTAATTATTTAGCAAATAAATAATTAACTAAATAAACTCAATCAAATTGAACAATTACTTATTCAAAAACCCATCCAATAAATATTTATATAAATCAATAAATATTTATAACTTACACTTTAAAAATACGGAATATTACGGTACCTCCATCTATACCTCCATTTTTAACTTAGTCATGCAAGTATTATCAATCTTGCACCAACTCCCCCTAATAGTAACAAGAATGTGAAACAATAGTATACACATGTGAACAAATAGTTATAATCATGTGAAATAATAGCAATCAATTGCTCATTTATCAGGTTAAATACTGGATTGGTCGATATAACCTCCAGGACATCAATTATTATCGAAATAATTGTCGATTTTTACTAACACAAATAATTCCAACACAATGAAACCATTTTTATCAAAATATAAAATTTGAAATTTCAAAGTTTGACTTTTCCAAAAAAAGTCAAGCTGATTTTTTGACCAAATAGTAAATTAGGAAAATTTTGTGTTTATAGACTATTTTACTAATTTCATCGTTACGGACTCAAATATCACGTCGCGTCTCCAAATTCAACTCCGAACACAACTTCAATTTTAATAACATTCATCATTAATATTATAACTCACCATATTTATCAACCGGTGTCGTTCCCGGAAGAGGGGCTTTCAATAAGGATTTCTCCTATTGGCGCGCAATTAGGTGACCAAACCTCTCCTTGTGAGAACTTCTAGACATTGTAAATATTGCAATTTAATAATATGAATAACTTTGTCGTCTCAATTATTGATTTAATAAAATAACATATTATGCATATGATATCTTATGACAATAATCGAATCAATAATATGAGAGATATGATAATCAAAACAATTCTTTGTAGTAATAAGCGAGTGACTTCTCATGTAAGCATCAATAATCAATACAAGTGTGCTACTATGAAACCCGCGTATTCTTTGTACTTTTACTACCAAGGCGAGTTCAGCGATTAACGGTAAAACTTCCGTAGTTATTTTCATAAAGTATTTTTGTCATTTTCTCAATCCGACAATAATTCCGTTGTGGGGGGTCCACCAATGATTGTGTCGTTTTACGAATATTCCCTGTTAAAATGAATATTCCCCGACCAATCGAATATTATATAACAACTTGCGTACTTTGCAAAATTTGTAAATATTACCCACAACTATAACATTATATCAAATCCACACCATAATATTCAAAAATATATTTCGAGAAAATTTAATCTTTATTCAAAAAGTTGGGGTCTTACAACGTGCATGTCGTTTGATGACAAAACAATTTAGCATACTTAGTCTCCTTTTGAAAATCACACCAATATTAGTTTGGTAAATCATTGTCAACACTTTGATAGATTATAAGAATCCAACATATTGCAAGTCTAGCCGAAAGAATTAGCGTTGACTTCATTACACTTAATTCATGCATAAGAATACATGAATCACAAAGCTTGTCCAGATTAAACTGGAACAAGGGTTAGAATACTTGCCTTTAGCGTCTGCTACAGTTTATTACACGTGCACTTTAAGTCTTTAAGTCTCTACAGTAAATGATAACATCACATAGCACATTAGGTCATAAATAATCACATGGTTCCTAAAGAATCTTACCTTTCTTCTCAATCTAATTACATATTAAATTTGTTATTATTGTTTCCGGCTTTCCATTACGTCATTCTTACGTTCACATGCAACTGACTTTCTTTAACCCTAAGTGATCATGCTTAAGGCTTAAATATGTCTCTACAATGTTCCATTAAGATCCTTAGTTAATTATTCATCAATTACTATTCATGTTCCACATATAAGCTTTCTTTATTGTCTAGATTCTAAGGCTGGCGATGCGGCGCCAGTGTACCTTCGTTATGCCGTGCTGCGACGCCATGCACTTATGCTAGAGAACCCGGACTTGGCACTGCGACGCGAGTCTCCTTTGTTATGGCCGCGCTGTGGCGCCAATTAACAAGGTACTATACTCAGTTTCGCGCTGCGATGTGGAATTTTATGCCTTGAGTCACGCTGCGGCGCGGACTCTATGCATCAGACAATTTTGACAGATTTTTTATTTTGTGAGATTCCCGGACTCGTATCTTCTTCGTTATAAGTCTGAATTGGCTCGTTCAAGAGCCTACGGTTCACAAATCACATACTCTACGTGTTCATGAAAGAATTTTATCTATCCGACTTCCTTAGCTAAAAATTCACCTATTAGTTCATTTTTAACGAAACCGATAAACGTTCGTGAACGTTGAACGCTCGTTTCTTCGTTCTAAGTCGGATTCCAGCCACTTTTGAGTCCGCAACTCTCTAATGCCAAATAAGACTTGTCTCCATCAAAAACCAATGTTTCCGAGTTCAAACACAAAATCCGACTTCCATTCCGAGAATTTCACGAATTCGACGATTATCGTCCAATCGTGTGAATTCCGGCAAAACTTCATTACTAACGATTTGTTCATTATTTCAAATGAATTCATTTCATTAACTAGACATCTCAACCTACATATTATAACAACTTATCTTTAAATTAGGTTATGTCTTATTTCTTATAAGTTCATAACTTAACAAATTCTTCAATACAAGATTTCTTTTCCTTATGACTTATTATTGATTTAAGTTCTTTAAGCAATATCTTTACATCTTATGAATCATATTAACTTCTTAAAGTAATCATATGACAAGTTCATCCATGTTCTTCATAAGTCATAACTTATTTAGGTTTGACTTGCTTATTCCTTACTTATTCGGCTTAAGTCCATTGATTATCCATCTTTATAAGTTCTTAGCATACATGTCCATTAAATTACACTTCTCTTATCACCCTATAATGGTAGAGATAGAAGAGATAAATACATTTACCTTTGAAGACTAACTTCTTCTTCTTTGGATAATCTAACAAAGGATGTTAAGCTTAAAAGTGTTTATTCTCTCTAACACTTAAGTTGCTTTTGTAAGGAGGTTGTTGGATGAAATTTGAACAAACAAATAAAGAATCCAAGCTTGGTATTTATAGGAGGGCTAAAGTTAAGGAATTATAGTCATTAGGTTACTCCACCTCCTTACTAACCTCCTTACTATTTCATACTTAATCCCTAAGTAAACTTGCCCCCTACTCTTATTACTTGGCCACCACAACAAAGTCTTGGTCACCATTTCACCCATGGGTTTCCCCATGGGTCACTACAACCCAATGGATCCTAGCTTGGCTTGGATTTATTTAACTTAACTTAACTTTGGGCGTGTATTACCAATTTATTTGGACTCCTCATTAACCACCATTTGGGCTTTACATTAATAAACACTTGGGCTTAAACATGCCTACAACTTGGACTTTAAATTTCTACACCTTGGGCTTGCCCCTTAAGGCTAATGGACTTACACTTAATACTTGATTCCACAAGTTATTTCATTTTGATTTTTAAATCCTTAACGTTCACAAATTAATCCCCATGCGAAATATTGCGTTTTCCATACTTAGATTATTATTACATAATCCATCTTACCTCGATATTATAACATTACGTATTTCTCAGAAGTTCAAAAATAATTCCCGAGCGGAAACTATGAATAGTGTTTTTCGTAAAATTTCTCGGAAAGCTTTTATTTTTGTCTTGGAAATTCAAACACTTTAATTCCTTCACGTAGTTAAAATACTACGATGTTCCGACATTCTAGGTTATAAAACGACATACATCTTATTAACACGTAATAATAACAAATAATATTATTTTATTCATTATTTAATTCCTTCAAGTAGTTTACAAAGGATCCGAATTTCTCGGCCGTTACACTATTTGATTCAACCAATACTTGGTTGATGAGCGTTCTAAAGATCTAGAATTCCTTTGAAGTTAATTCCAAACCAAACTTCCTTTGGTACGGAACCTAATGATCTAAGCTGAGATGAACAACCCTATATCAGATGATTAATTTAGAGCTACACAATAGCGTTCAAATATTTGCACAATGTATAGTACAAAGGGCTAATCACCTGGAGTACGAGATGGTGGTCCACATAGTCGTTTAGACTTATAAAGGTTACTGTAGAAACACTTGTTAACCTATGACATAGATAATGATTATAGTCTTTTAGACTATTAAAGGTTAAAGTAGAAATACTTGACAACCTAGAACATAGTTCGTGGTCCTGTGACCCTCAGTGTATTCCTTTGATATTGATATCTGTTATTTGACTTAAAAGTTCATTATTCCTTTGAACTCATAGCTCTTGAATTAAAGCTTATTGATTTCGGTAAGAATATATTACCAACTAAAGCTCAGTCGATTGTCATTTAAGAACTATTATTGGAAACTATTCTTATTGTGGGTAATTGTTTGTTCACTCTTGCACAAATCAATGCAGATGAGATCAAGAAGTCTGAAGAGCTTTCTACAAGCAAGGACAAGGGCAAGGTACTCGAATAGATGGTGTTTAGTTTATTGTTTATTTATTTAAGCTTAAATAAACTTGATTATGTTTATGTTTTATTATTCCGCTGATGATGTAATAATAAAGGTTAGATGACCTGAGATTTATTTAAGATTATGTAACCCTTTAATGGGAGGATTATCTATTATGCTTATGAGATTTATTTATATCCTTTATTTATGGGTAGATAGATGTAATTTTGTGGAATAGTGAACACCAGATATGTGGGATTGAAGTACCCAAATTTGGGGGTGTCACAAAACTCATCCAGCTCATTAAGTTACAATAGTCATTTCTCACCCACAATTGTTTGATCAAAATTCAACTTCTAAATTGCCCAGTATGCTTTGTGTTGAAGTTCAACTGGGAGGTGACACGCTTTCTCGTAGACAAGTTGATACGGAGATATACCGATTGATGTCTTGTATGTTGTGCAATAAGCCCATAAAGCATCATCCAATTTCAGAGACCATCTTTTTCTGTTCGGATTTACTACTTTCTCTAAAATTTGTTCCACCTCTCTATTTGAAACTTCAGCTTGGCCACTCATTTGCCAAGAGAGATGTAAAGAACTTATTGCATAAGTGACTTCCCTCGTCACTTATAATTGCTCTCGGTGTGCCAAATCTCATGAAGATGTTTTTCTGAAGGAATTTCAAAACAACTTTGGCATCATTCGTTGGGAGTGCTACAACTTCAACCCACTTTGACACATAGTCCACAGCTAGCAAGATGTATAGATTATTGTATGAAGGCGGAAAAGGTCCCACAAAGTTAATCCCCCATACATCGAAAATTTCAACTTCTAAGATTGTGTTGAGCAACATCTCATTCCTTTTTGAAATATTTCCCACCTTTTGACATCTATCACAACTTTTTACAAGCTGGTGGCCATCTTTGAATATAGTTGGCCAGTATAATATTGCCTGAAGAACCTTTGTCGTTGTTCGCTCACTTCTATATTATTCCCTATATACAGATACGTGGCACGCGTGCATGATGCTATTAACTTCACTGTGAGGTATGCATCGATGAATCATCTTATCCGCACACTGTCTGAAAAGATAAGGCTCATCCCACATGTACCACTTGACATCATGAAGGAATTTCTTTTTCTGCTAACGTGTCAAGTCTAGAAAAAGGATCTTGCTCACCGAGTAGTTAGCAAAATCTGTATACCATGGAAATTCTGAATTTACCCCAAATAATTATTCGTTCGGAAATGACTCGTTGATCAAACATTTATATGCCTTGTCCTTGTCTGGATTTTGTAACCTCGGAAGATGATCAGCTACTTGAATTTTTGTCCCTTTCCTATCCTTGATTTCCAAATTGAACTCTTGAAGGAGTAGAATCCATCGAATAAGCCTAGGTTTTGCATCTTTCTTGGAAATTAGATACCGAATCACCTAGTGGTCCGTGTATACAACAACCTTTGTTCCTATCAGGTATGAGCAAAATTTGTCAAATGCATACATGACCGCAAGTAACTCCTTCGCCGTAGTTGTGTAGTTCAATTGTGCATCTGTGAGGGTTTTACTTGCATAGTATATAGCATGAAATATCTTATCTCGGTGTTGTCCCAAAACAGCCCCTACCGCGTAATCGCTAGCATCACACATCAATTCAAACGACATTGTCCAATCTGGCGCTATGATTACGAGAGTTGTGATCAACTTCTTCTTCAACTATTCAAAAGTTGTCAGACATTCTTCATCAAATCTAATAATTGCTTGTTTTTCTAAAAGACTATATAGTGGTTTTCAAATCTTTGAGAAATCTTTGATAAACCGACGGTAGAATCCAGCATGCCCGAGAAAACTGCGAATTCCTTTAACTGAGGTCGTAGGTGGAAGATTCTCAATTATTTCCAACTTTTCACGGTCTACTTCCAACCCTTTCGCAGAGACTTTATGCCCAATAATTATTCCCTCTTCAACCATGAAATGGCATTTTTCCCAGTTCAGCACAAGATTGGTTTCCACGCAGCATTTTAATACCATAACCAGATTCTCAAGACAACTGTCAAAGGTATTCCCATATACTGAAAAGTCGTCCATAAAAACTTCAACATTGCGCTCCACCATGTCTGAAAATATAGCCACCATACATCTCTGAAAGGTCATCGGTGCATTACACAGCCCGAATGACATCCACCCAAAGGCAAAGGTGCCATATGGGAATGTGAATGTAGTCTTCTCTTAATCTTCAGGAGCAATGACGATCTGATAATACCCTGAATACCCATCCAATAAGTAATAGCACTCATGTCCTGCCAAACGGTCCAACATCTGATCGATGAAAGGTAAAGGAAAGTGATCCTTTCAAGTTTCCTTGTTAAGCTTCCTATAATCCATGCATACCCTCCCACTGTCCTCGTCGGTATCAATTCATTATTTTCATTAGTTGCAACTGTCATCCCACCTTTCTTTGGGACACACTGCACTGGGCTCACCCATGAACTGTCTGAGATATAGTAGATTATACCAGCATCCAGCCATTTCAAAATCTCTTTCTTCACAACTTCTTTCATAATCGGGTTGAGCCTTCTTTTATGTTCTACAATCATTTTGCCTCCTCTTCCAAGAGTATCTTATGCATATAAAATGAAGGGCTTATTCCCTCGATGTCAGCAATTGTCCATCCTATTGTTGACTTGTACTCTCGAAGTACCCTCAGTAACATACTTTCCTGCAAATCGTTAAGTTCAGATGCAATAATAATAGTTAAAACATCAGAATTGCCCAAGAAATGCATACTTGAGGTGTTTAGGAAGAGGCTTTAGCTCAAGAGTGGGTGGTTCCTCAAGTGAGGGTTTCATTCGTGTCGATGCTTTCTCTTCCGTATGTAATGGCTCGAATGGCACCTTGAATCTACTCACTCTAGGCAATGCATCCAACATATGAAAATAGTCCACAAATTCTGGATCATCTAAGTGGTCATCTCCCATCAAAGTGTTTTCCAACGGATCCTTTTCCAAACCTCGAATCAAGTCTTCATTAACCATCTTTTCGATCACATCCATTTTGAAAGTATCTTCATCATCTGTAGGGAATCTCATAGCTTTGAACACATTGAACTTCACCTTTTGGTCTTGTACTATCATCGTTAACTCTCCTTTTTGAACATCGATAAGAGTCCTCTCAGTTGCCAAGAATAGTCTCCCTAAGATAATCGGGATGTTCTTGTCTTTGTCATAATCCAAAATGATGAAATCTGCTGGGAATATAAACTTATCCACCTTTACTAGAATATCTTCAACAATCCAACTTGGATAAGTAACTAATTTGTCTGCCAACTGTAATGAGATGTTTGTAGGTTTCGGTGCCGGCAAACCCAACTGAGTGTACACAGATAATGGCATGAGATTCACACTCGCACCCAAATCACACAAACATTTGTTGAAGGCCATGTTCCCAATTGTGCAAGGAATGGTAAAACTCCCCGGATCCTTCAACTTTGGAGGCAACTTCCTCTACAATACAGCACTACATTCATTCGTCAATGCAACAGTCTCATAATCTTCTAAATTCTTCTTCCTTGACAAAATACCCTTCATAAACTTTGCATAGCTCGGCATCTACTCTAGGGCTTCTATGAGTAGAATATTAATTTGGAACTTCTTGAAGATTTCTAAAAACTTTGAGAACTGTTTGTCTAACTTCTGCTTTTGAACTCTCTGCTGAAACGGTGGTGGAGGATAGACAACTGGTTCCAAATCTCCCTGATTCTTATCCACTTGCATGTCTTCACCATGTTTCTCTTCAATCAATTTTTCTTCACTTTCTTTCACATCTTTATTTTATAAATTTTATGCACTTTTTCCCTCAAGATGTTTTCCACTTCGTAATGTGATTGTTTGACACTGTTCATGATTTCCCCTTGGATTCTTCTCACTGTCACTCGGTAAAGTCCCTTGAGGTCTGTTGTTCAATGCCAAAGCAAGTTGTCCCATCTGATTTTCCAAGTTCTTAATCGTCGCCGCTTGTGTTTTCATAGCTGTCTCATTACCGGATATATATTTCAATAATAGCTCTTCTAAATCTGACTTTTTCTCTTGATACGGAGCTGACTGTTGATGCTGATTTTGGAAACCGGGGGGATAAGATGGTCGTAGAGCTTGCTGATTTTGATTTTTACTCCACGAGAAGTTCGGATGGTTCCTTTCCCTCGGATTTTAGGCATTCTGGTATGGATTCGGAGGTCTATTATAACTACCTACAAATTGAACTGATGTCAGATTGATAGCACACTGCTCCGTCGGATGTTCCCCCGCACATAATTCACACACATACGCCACCTGTTGAACCTGTACTCCTATGAGGGCATCCATTTTCTTTGACATCGCTGAAATCTAAGCCACTAAAGTCGTCACTCCATCTATGTCTAACACTCCAGCTGCCTTTGGTTGTGTCATTCTTGCCATGGGCCACTGGTAGTTGTTAGCTGCCATAGTCTCAATCAAGTCATACGCTTCCTCAAATCTTTTAGACATAAAAGCTCCCCCTGACGCTGCATCTATACTAGTCCTAAGATTATTGTTCAGCCCGTTGTAGAAGGTATTCATCTGCAGCCACTTGGAAAATCCTTAATGTAGACACTTCCTTAGCAATTTCTTATACCTTTCCCAAGCTTCATACAGAGACTCCCCATGATGTTGTTCAAACATTGTAATCTCATTCTTCATCTTAGCAGTCTTCGTTGGTGGGAAGAATTTGGCTAAAAACTTCTGAACTAGGTCATCCCAAGTAGTGATTGACCCTGGCGGTAGAGTGAATGTAACCAGCTCTTCGCCTTGTCTCGTAGTGTGAACGAAAAGAAACGAAGCCTAACTGCATCCTCAGATACCTCATTATACTTGAAGGTATCACAAATCTCCAGAAAGCTCATGAGATGCTCGTTCGGATCATCATTAGCCAATCCCCCAAATTGTACTGAATTTTGTATCATCTGAATCGTCTCAGGCTTGATTTCAAAATTGTTCGCTGTAATTGTAGGCATGGTGATGCTCGACTAAATTTCAGTAACCCTGGGTATGGCATAGTCCCTAATGAAAGTAGTATGCACACAAGCCAATAATGTTGATGATAAACCATATACTTTGTAACAATGTTATTCATTTATTAATAAAAAATATTAATTTATTAAAGGCTTTTAATTATCTACATGATGCTGTTTTAAAATATGTGATAAACCCATAGTTGTAAGCAATGCTTTTAGAATAATGATGATGATCATTCTAATGAGATCTAAATTCTTAGAAAGCTTAAAACTAAAATAGTTTCCAATCGTTGGATTACTAAATTGGGGATTAGTGAATCCAGGTAGATTGGTAGATACGTTGCTTGCTCATTGGATGAGGATGATTGATCTCATGATCATTTGTGTGGAGACACTAAAGAAAGTATGTAGGTGCTTATTAGATAATAAGTTCACTGAACGTGGCTCGCTAAGGAATACCTAATAGAGTTTTACTTGTCTGTCAATAGGAATTCCTGTAGTGATAGTAGTACAAGTGATCCTTGGACTGAAAGTAGTGTAGACACTCGAAATTTTCTGTACTACTGTTACTAACATTGCAGGAGGATAGATTCGTCTTTTAAGAGGGAACCCTGAAAGACAATCCAAATCCATACCAGATACCACCGGAAGTTCAAGATCAACCACGGATCGCAATGGGAGTAATAATTCCAACCTCGGATGTAACCCCGAGGCTGCGAGATCTAATCTTTGGAACACACACCGGAGAAGACCGATTAATCTTGGAGATGACCCCGAGGTATCCAGTCTCAGTCCCAACCATGGGAATAGCAACCAACCTTGGTGATAACCCCAAGGAATGCAGTTTCGGTGATAACCCCAGAAATGCTTGTTTCAAATGCAACTAGCTTCAATCTCGACGCTCACAGCGAGATACACTGTACCAACCCGGCGATAACATCGGGAAGACATGCACACCTCAAAGATGACAATGAGGACCTTCAACAAATTACAGCAGTCCAATCTCAGCGAAGCCTGAGCAACGTCTGCTTTATCAGCCCAATCCGGTGATAACACCGGTGAGGGGCAACATCGTCATCTCGTCAACACGATGCCACGTCACGTCTCTACGCAACAATGTCCCACAAGACTAACCAATCCCAAGTGACTATTGTGCGGGGTAACTGTGACAACCCGGAAATCCGGATTGTCCAGAAATTAAAATTTAAAGAATTAGTTATTAATAAAATGAATTTTTATTAATACTATTCTATGTTATGTGTTTATTAATCGTTTTATAACCTAGAATGATTATTAATCGGGAGGATTTTGGCTACGAGCTAGATTGAACGAGTAAGAATTTTCAAGACGAAAATAAAAGTTTTCCGGGAACAAAATATTTTCGGGAAAAAAGACGAAATAGGCACTATTCATCCGTTTCTGCTCGGAGATTTATTTTGAAATTCCAAGAAGTTATAGATTACGTAAAATGTTGAGCCGTGATGGAATATTTAATAATATTTCAGTTATGGCCAAAGACGAAATATCCAAAAATATTTGGATTCCTAGAATCGCAGTTTTTAAAACTGTCGGACGAAACCCGAAAGACGGAACTACGAAACTTAAGGGCTAAGCAAATTTGAGGGCTAAGTTAACTTAGTCCTTAAGTCTTGAATAGTAAGGAGGTGTGAATAGTGATTTTAGAGGCAAAATGACTATTTTGCCCCTAACCTTGAAAATCTATAAATAGGAAGCTTAATCTCATTTGAATGGGATTTTGAAAATCCTACACTTTGAGAGAGAAAGAGAGAGTTCGGATGGGGAAGAGAAGGAGAAGAAGGAAGAAAAGCTTGCTCGTGAGCAAACTTTGTCCGACGGAGGAAGATTAAAGAAGAAAGGTAATCCGAAAACTTAACTTCTAGATAATTTTTCTTTAAGTTTTTATGTTAAAAACATAGTTTAAATGAGAATAAGGGGTAAAAGATATTGAGAATGATTTCATATGGTTGAAATCATGAGAAAATAAGAAATAAGAAATTTAGTTTATAAATTTCTTAAGGAAGTATAAGATTCGTAAGGATTTTGAGCGATCCGAATGAATCTTATGAATGAGTAGGTTAAATAAGTAAGGAATGGTGTTCTATAACATCAAATTCCAAGAAAAAGTGAAATCGTAATCCAAAATATCGATTAAAAATGAAGAACGAACAAAGAACAAGAAGAACACATGAAGAACGCGAAGAACACGAAGAACGTTGTTGATGGACAAATTTAAAACCATCGTAGTATAATTGTTGTTGATGGACAAGTTTAAAACCATCGCGTATAAGTTAGTTGCTTATTGCTTGGTTAGGAACGGTAGAAAAGTTCATGAAGAACGTATTAAAACTAAGCTATAACGAAGTTATGGCAAAAATTTTGTAAAAGAAGAACGAAAATTTGAAAGTTAGTAAATGAACCCGAACGTGTAGGGTTTCATAAGAATGTAAGAGAACGTATAAAACGTGAGTCGTGGACTCAAGAACGAGCGAAGATTAAGCCAATTGAATGGCATGTTAATGAATTCAGAACGAATTTCTGTTTGTGGGTAATCGAAGTACGTAAGATAAGGAAGTAAATGGCTTTGGAACGACCTCGTTCCAAGTTATAACGAAGAAGTTATGAGATCAAAAAGTAAACATCTCAAAATGAAGTTAACACTTAGAAAAATTTCTAGGGTTTAAGCTCGTGCATAGCAATGTTATGTGAAGCTTTGAGAAGTAAAATAGCAGCCATGAGCTCGAGCCTCGTGTTCTATTAATTGCACCGCATGCGTGAGAGATAACAAAGGACTTGGCGCCAGTAGCGCCGATCCAAGAAGAGAGAGAGAAGAGGTCGCCATGCATACGAGAGAGGAAAGGAAAGACACGCAGTCACAGCCGCCAAGCAGAAGGCAATACCGTAAATGAGATTTTAAGCGCTCAATTTCTTGGGGATGTGCAAGAAAGAAGTATGAACACGTAGTTCACATAATGTAACACTTGAGTAAGTGTGTTAAACCTTTAGTGAAGGTTGAATGGAAAGATTTAACGAGATTAAAAGACAAAGAATGTAGATACGGGTTCTGTAAGCGATGTTCGGGGACCGTAGTCGCGATAAACGAACGTGAGGATTCTTATGATTGTAATTCCTTAGGCGTTGAGTGACAAAAGTAATGAATAATATGTCGATGTTATGACAAGGTAATACAAGATGAATGTAAAAGCGTATAGATATTTTGAACGTTAACGCGTTGTTGCGAAGAACGATCGGTCTTAGCATACAATGATCTGTTTGGCTTCGATATTAAGAAAGAATAATGAACATGGGGTTCATGAGATGGATAACGATCAAAAGCGATTAAAACCTGGAATAAAGGTTGAGTGAGAGATTATGAGACGAGCAACGTGAACGTTGAATACGTAAACGATCTTCGTAAATCGTATTCGCATTGGACGAACGTTCTAAGTATACCCTGGTTGTATGACATAGACGTTGATGAAAGTAGTAAGTAAGATACGAATGGTATCAAGAAAACCGTATTAAATGATAATAAGATTAATGAAAGCCGAATGTGATTCGGATAAGAATGAGTCCTGAGGTATGGCAATTACTTGCCAGAAAGCCATAAGGAATAAGAAATTGACTTAACGAACATTATAGTTTAATAGTTCGTATAAGTTAAGATAAATTTAGGTTGTAGTACAATCCTAACCTTTGATGGTTGACATATGGGAGTTGGGCTAAACAATTCCTTCAGAGAGCGAAGGAATATACAAAACTAGCAACCGATCTAACTCACTGTGTGGGCAATGTAGACGAGACGGGAACTTGTTTGTTGGTTGTTTGTGGGAAACCACTCAGAGTACCATATGGACTACTAGCAGAGAAGCGATTTGTACTGAGTCCTAGAGAAGTATAAGAAGAAGATAAGAATGTAAATCATGAAAGATGATGAACGTTTTGAGTAAGACATCTCCGTATGTCATGAAACCGTAAACCGGTAATGAAAGTTAGTCGCATAAAATTATATTGTAAGAACGCGAACCTTAAGAAGTAAAGTTAAGTAAACCAATGCGTAAGTCAAGTATATGACTAATTTGTGTATTTGTTATTTCCTTATGTGTTATAGGGATTGGAATGAGCAGTTCAGCGTAAGCTGTAGCTGTGCGTAAGGCAAGTTTTCTAACTTCATTCATATTTCAAATGAATGGTAGTTTCTTAAACTTCTCAGATGCTGAACTTGAGAAGTTCTGTCTATGTGCGAATGTTCGATATTTGTACAAGGTGGTAAAATGTATGAGGCTTTGTGCCACAATGTGAACACTTCGGTGTTTCTATGAGAGAATTGTTCTATGTTTGAACTGTTCAATAAAAGAATGTTCTATTTATACATGAACCGTTATTGTTAAGTCTGTGCTATTGATTCTACCCAGACAGAATGTGCATGAAAGAGAGTAAAGAATGAAACTATTTCAAAGTGCATGTAACTAATGTTTTAAGATGATAGGAATCAAGATTATTCCTATTATTCAAGCTGCTTCGTAACCTTTGTTCGGTTATTGAAGTCTGAAAAGAATGTTTAAATTCTTGAAGTTGTTTGTTCAACTGTTATAACTTGCTGGGCAATTGAATGCTCACACTTGCTTTAAATGAAAAATATTTTCAACGAACAATATTAGAAGAACTTAAGGATCCCGTATAGATCAAGCTGACGGTATCCAGATGAAGTGTCATTCAGAATGTGAATGAGCGAGAAGATCAAGTGAATACTTGTAATGTAGAAAGATGAGAATTAATCTATAGAATAGTTTAATGAACGATTATGTATCCTTGGTGGCGGATAAAAGTCACTCGTGCAAGATGTAAAGAATAATGTAATTATCATTATTTGTAATGAGAAAAGCTATAAGGTTTTAGAACCTGGCAATTCATAATGTATGTTATTATATTTCAGTATATAATGATGTATGTTGGATGAATGAGGTACTTGTGACGTACAGAATCCGGGTGTGAAGATAGACCGGATTTTGGGGCGTTACAATAACGGATGAAAGTTGAAGCTTGAAGACCGGAGGGCATCGTCCCATCTTCAATGACTTCGTACAAACTCTAGTCCCATGCCATCGTACAACTCTCGACAACGGTGGACCAAAATAGGTCCTGTATACCTCAAACGGATGCCCGGATTGCACTTCTGAAAGTTTGAGTGGACATTACGATTGCACGAGTGCACGCACGTGCGAGAGACGACGACCTAAAAACCTGGGCCCACCCGGGCTTGGGGTGCTGATTTTCAAAGAGGAAAAGGCGAGGAATCCCTACCCAATTTGCTCTGCACTCACCCCATGCAGTGTACTTTCCCCTTTTAAACACCTGTGAGCTCATATATAGCCCTTTTGTACCTACAAAACTCTGTGTTTACCCACTCTAAAGATATAGAAGTCTTCTTTGGTAATCAGCTGTAAGCCTTCTCACACGCTTTAGAGTCTTTCTCTTCATCTCTGCACACACCCTTCTACACGTTGAGAGTCGTGTTGCTTGCTTTTGCCCGAACTTCGGTCCGTGGTTTCATTTCAGTCTGTATATATATATATATTATATATATATTTATATACATATTGACTAACATTATCGAGTTATGCCTCGATTGAGCCCTGAACTTGATTTGGAGAGCTTTTATTTGCTTTTTATATATATATATATATATATATATATATATATATATACATTTATATATATTAATCGTGCGTCGAACTTTGTTCGATGAGCCTGAACTTGATGCAGGCGTTTACTGCTTTAATATATATATATATATACATTTATATATATTAACTGTGTGTCGAACATTATTCGATGAGCCTAGACTTTGGTCTGGAGCATTTACTCGCTTTTATATATATATATATATATATATATATATATATATATATATATATATATATATATGAATTGTGGTGGGACTACATTCGATGAGCCTCGATTTTACATATGGTGCGTTTACTCGCTTATATATATATATATATATATATATATATATATATATATATATATATATTCGTCCTTCCTTGAGTTTCCTTCATGTGGCGATTGATCGCTTTTACGACTTTATTTACATTTAGTCCACTTTGAGTTTCCTTCGTGGCGGTTGGTATATTATAGCTTTATTTACATTTCGTCACTTTGAGTTTCCTTCGTGGCGGTTGGCCGTATTCTGACTTTATTTACGTTTTGTCCCGCACTGGAGTTTCCTCCGCGGTGACAGGTTGATAGCTTTTACTGACTTTATTTACATTTTTGATCCCCATGGAGGTCCTTCGTGGTTGGTGATCATATACGTATATATATATTCTGACTTTTTATATATATACTTGCTTACCGCTTTTCATATAAATTGCGATATTTTGTGCGCCTAGGAATCATGTGATCATGATTCATCCTATTGGATCTAGATTCGGTTCCGTGATGGACATTTTTCAATTGTATGGCGACTTTTGTAAATTATTCTGCGGTGTCTGAATTTCCTCAGATGGTTTCCATACCCATGAGGAGATCGGCATTATTATGTACATTATTTTCATACGGATGCCTCGCATTCGTAAAATAAAATGAATCAAGCCGAGCACTTAATAAAATGGGAGTGTAAAAGGTCTCAATTACTATTGAGCATCGGGGTTTGAAAAACCTCTTTTATAAAATATTACTGCCATATCTTGCTAAAAATTGAATTTTTACATAAATTCAAACCCTGTGTATATAGGTTCGAACAAGGCCTCACACTACTTCCAAATAATAGCACATTGACCCATACACACACACATTAGATAATGATTTCTTGAAAAGAGGCGGTCACCGTGGTAGTAACACGGATGTCTGGGTGCCTAACATCTTCCCAGCATAACCAAGTCCTCGGACCCTAATGAATCTCGGTTTCACTTGAAGTGTATAGCGATGTCATATCATATCACCGGGTCAATGTACAAACCTTTTCTCGGTTGTGTTGGTACAACCATTTATAAAACCAATGGCGACTCTTGAGTCCATAAATCGACATTATACATGTCGGACCTTTTTCACTTGTTTTTTCAAACAAATCTCACCTAAAATGAGAACACCAAAGAACAAGTAAAGGAAAGGGACATCCAAAAATCCCGACTTCAACAGGTGGCAACTCTGCTGGGGACACCAGTAAGAGGACTTAAGCCGTTATTACAATCTTTTCAAAACTGTTATCTGCTTGTGTGTGGATGTTGCATTTACATTTAATAAATGTGTACGAATGCATGTCCTTATTGCACTTAGTGCTTCGCACCATAACTGCTTGTGATATTAGTGCTTCGCACCATATCTGCTTGTGATATTAGTGCTTCGCACATGTCAACATTTTCATACGGTGAGACGCGATGTATGTGAATGTATGTTGTGTTGTCCCTTCACCAGGGGGCTATCCCGTCGGTGTTTGATTACTGGACTCGTGAGAAGACTAATTCTCCAAGGCTCAGGAAAGGCACCACCCAAATTCGCTCCAGTTGAAAGACCGGATTAACTTCCCGTCAAGTAGATTGCGATGATTTGGGAACCTTCATGCCAAAAAGCTGCGAGAGTAACCTAAGATAGGTCAGCCTCTGATAAACCCAAAACGGAGGAAAGTTCTTCATGATCTCATTACAATTTGCTTGTAATTACATTCCATATCTATCTCCATGTAATGAGAAATATGAAGAAATGTGTACACATACATATTTTAATTAATATGCTACAAACAGCTGACATCCGTTTTGCAGGAAAAAAATTCCTAAAATGGACACATCACATATACACATCCCCTAAAGACTAAACTATGCAAGTCTTTCGCAGGGAATCAATCGGACCTACTACCCGATCAAAGTCCAAAAAGGCAACAGGCCTACAGTCAATTATGTCGTCGTCCGACCAGACTGAACTTAATCCAATTTCTCGCAAAGAATTCGACAGATTAAGCAAACAAATTATAGATTTGGCTGTTCTACTCAAAGAATTACACCAGTCTAATCAGGGTCCAAAAATACCCGTACATGTTGATTCCTCCATACAAGGAGGAATCCGGTCCATTACCATATACGAACTACGATTGGATACAACCAACAAAACTCATGATCTTGCCCATCCCACCGGAGATCCAGATACTTAAGTGACATCAAAAGAAAGTCCTCCAAATGGAAGAAACCCTTCGCGCTATCGAAGGAATTGGAACACACGGGAGTGTTTCATATGTTGATCTGTGTATTTTTCCTGGTGTTCATTATCTAGAAAAATTTGAAACTCCTGACTTTGAAAAATATGACGGGTTAGGGGATCCTTACACACATCTAAAGGTGTTTATTGGAGAACTTGGATCTTATGCAGAGGACGAAAAGATCAGAATGCAATTGTTCCAAAAAAGTCTAACTGGAGAAGCCTGTTCGTGGTATACAAGATTAGACAACTCCAAAATCCATAGCTGGGAAGAGCTAGCACATATTTTCCTCACTTAATATAGCTTTCAAATTCAGATGGCTCCTGATCGGTATCAAATTACCAAGATCAAGAAACAATCTAACGAGTCTTTCAGAGAGTATGCTCAAAGGCGGAGATGCCTGGCTGCCCAAGTTAGTCCTTACATGACAGAATCAGAAATGGTCATGACTTTCATAGACATACAAGAAGCTCCCTTCTATGAGAGAGTTTTAGCCGGTATCGGCAAACCATTTTCTGAAATGGTCAAACATGGGGAGATGGCAGAGATGGGATTGAAGTCCGGAAAGATTCAAGACCTAGATGCACTCAAAGCTGTTGCTGATCATATCCAATCTGGAAATTATGGGAACAACCCCCGGAGGGTCCATAAAAAGAAAGACAAAGATGTTTCCCTGATACTATAGGGGAAAAAAGGCAATCAGAACATGCATATTCAAAGGAAAAACTACACTCCCTTTCAAGCACAGTCTGTAAACCCTCCAATACCAAAAGGTGGAGAAGTCAAACGCCCTCGAGTGTTTACACCCTTGGGGGATACCCTCGAGAACATTTTAAATCTTCTGACAACACAGAAGAAAATTACACATCTTCTTCCACCACCAAATGACCCTAATGGGACGGGGTTTCAATGTCGCTAGGAAATGTGTTTATCATGCCGGGGCACCTGGACATGATATTAAGGATTGTTGGGCCTTGAAACACAATATCCAGGACCTGATAGACAACGGGGAAATCGTGGTCACTAAACCAGATCAGCCTCACGTTCAAGACAACCCTCTTCCTCAACACAAAGAAGAAGATGTTAACATGATCAATTGGAGCAACGGACAGAGTTCCAATTTCAGCTGTGAATCATCTCAAACCCTCAAAGACGGTGATGACAGATGGGATTATGCCAAGTTCTAGTTCACAATGGAACGAAAGATGAAAGCTCTCTGCAAGCAAATTGAGCAATTGGCGGAACTGGTGACTTATCGGCATCAAGTGACACGTAAGTTAATCAGCCAGGAGCATGCCAATCTCCTACCTATTGTCATGAATATTCCCTCGTCACTTTCAGAAAATGAAATGTTGGAAGACAAAGTGACAAAGAGAGCAAATGCCAAAGCCCGTCGGGATTTCGCCAACAAAAGGGAATTCACCTATCTGGGCCAACCCATGGAGGAAATTCTTCATATGTTAATCAATGAAGGAAGGATCAGTTCCCTTCACCTCTAATCAACCCCCGATTCGGGGCCAGTACAACCACGATGGAGTATGTCAATATCACTCCCGGTCTCGCGGTCATATACGGAAGAATCTTTGGGTACTCGCCATCTTATTCAAAATCTAATAAGCGGTGGTGTATCTTGACTTGGCGACTTACGACAACGTGTTACGTACAAAAGTGAGAATGCAGGCCCTACTAAGTGGAAAAGTGTGGTAGCGGTCATATCCTTCAAACCGATGGGATTAATACATTACTCATAACACCAACAATTCAACTCAAGGGAGGCAACAATCCTTTGAAAGTGGCCGCTCCCGAGCCAATCAACTTGACGTGCAGAGCACAATATCCTATTGTTAACTTGCGCAAAGTTCCATAGAATTATGGAGAAGGTGAAGGATTCTCCTCACATACAACTGCTACAGTGTCGAAGAAAAATCCATTGTATCTTCCCCAACGGATGATGAAGTATACCATCAAATCAAAGGGGAAAATACCCATGGAGAAGATTGAAAAATTCTTCCGCGCTGTGGGTCATAATGAAGCTATGGTAGTTTTAAGCTTGAAAGAAGCTCCACAACAAATATCAATTTTGGACTTGGTCCTAACTTTCGAGAATCACCGGAAGGTCTTATTAAAGGTTTTAGAAGAAGCCTATCTCCTGACATCAGTGGATACGGAAAAATTTCAACATCTGGTTGATCACGTTTTCAGCAACAATGTGATATCCTTCACTGATGATGACATACCGCCCGAAGGGATCGGTCATTACAAGCCGTTGCACATTGCGGTCTTGTCCTCCGGATATATGGTAGCTGGAGTCTTAATAGATGGAGGTTCCTCTCTGAATATCAGCCCATACGCTACCTTGGTGAAGATGAATATCAATCTCAACCGAATTCGGAGTAGACATACTATCATCAAAGCTTTTAATGGAGCCCGCCGGAATTCGGTCGGAGTAATTGAGCTGCCAATCGAAATTGGTCCTCACACATTCTGCGTATCTTTCCATGTGCTCAAAATAGATTCGGGATACAACCTGCTCTTGGGACGACCATAGATTCAAATAGCAGGGGCAGTCCCCTCCACTCTTCACCAATAGTTGAAATACATTATCAATAATAGCCTGGTCACGGTCAATGCTGAACCAGAGATTCCTCAGCACGGAGACATTCCATTCATCAACGCCAATGCAGATGTAGAACCAGTCAGTTTTTATGCTTTGGAAATAAGCAAAACCCAATACCATGCTATTAGAACACCATTGCCCGAACCCAAGATTTCTGCCGAAGTAATGTCGGCTACTCAAGAAATGATGTCGTTGGGTCATAAACTGGGACAAGGGTTGGGTAAAGATTGCCAGGGTGTCAAGTACCCAATTCGCTTAACCAAGCAAGCTGGAACAGCTGGACTAGGCTATTCTGCCAGCTCTAGTCATAGGAATCCTCATAAGCATCATCAGATTCCTTCAGCTTCAATCGTGTGGCGTTTATCTTTGCCTTCAAGCTCTGAATCCACACAACCTCCCATAAAGGTGGCAGCCAATGTAATGGCTCTGTTATTTCCCAAGCCGGTACCGGTGAAAAAGAAAGAAATCTTTGTTCCAAACCCCACAGTGGAAGAATAGGAACGAAGAATCAAGCAAGAAGTCATACGGATGATGTCCAGTATACGCATCATCGTTCATGATGAACATACCAATAGATACACCCCAGACAATGATTGCTCAGACATAATGGCCATCATTAGGGACAGGGAGGATGATGACAATCCCTCCATCACTGCGGCCCACCGGGACTTTGCCCTTGCTAATTGGAACAGCATTCCTTGCATTGGTCGTCAAGGGTAAAGCGGGCAGAAACTCTTTATGCCTTGTAGATATAATAACTGCTTACTTTTCTATACAGTATTAGCAGTTTATTTTGCAAGTATAAGCTAACACTGTGTATGATCAACACATTTCATATATACTAAGTGAAAGCATATTTTGTTTCAGGACTCTGAATTTAGATGTGCTCAGATTTTTAACGTCTATTTGCCTCTTCTCCACAAGGATTATACCTTTGATGTAGAGATGAATTCAGCCTTGATGGATATACAAGATGACATTGAGGTGCCTCCAAAAATTCAAGAATGGGTCAAAGACAAACCTAAACCCAACCTTGATCAAACCACTTCTTTTAATATCAGAACCTTAGAAAGCCCTAAGTTAATCCAGATTGGTTCAGACCTTACCCCAAACCAGCGGAATGACATGGTTACGCTATTAACCCAATTCCAGGATGTGTTTGCATGGTATCATGAAGACATGGTGGGTTTGTCCACTGACATTGTTCTTCATCGCCTTCCCATTAAAGAGGGATTTAAACCAGTCAAGCAAAAGCTCAGGCGATTGAAACCTGAATGGAGTTTAAAGGAGAAAGAAGAAATTGTGAAACAATTTCAAGTTGGCATCATAATGGTGTCTACATATCACGAGTGGATATCCAACATTGTCCCCGTGCCTAAACACCGGAGGGAAGGTGCGAGTTTGCGTTGATTTAGGGACTTGAACAAAGCTTGCTTAAAAAGCAGCTTTCCGTGCCATTTATCCACATTCTCATTGACAATATGCTTGTGATAGGACATGTACTCCTTTCTTTGATTGCTTCATGCGGGTATCATCGGATCATGGTTGCTGAGGAAGATCGTGAGAAGACTGCTTTCATCACGCCTTGGGGAACCTTTTGTTATAGAAGGTTGTCATTCGGCCTTATAAATGCCGGAGCCACCTATCAGTGAGCTATGATGGCTCTTTTCCACGACTTAAAGCACAAAGAGATCGAGATCTACGTGGATAACATTATTGTCAAGTCCCGGAAGGAGGATGACCATATAAACCATCTCAGGAAGTTGTTCAACAGGTTGCGTAAGTACAACTTGAAGTTGAATCCAGCTAAATGCGCCTTTGGTGTTAAATCAGGCAAGTTGCAAGGATTTCTAGTCAGCCACAAAAGGATTGAGCTGGATCCTACCAAAATCCAAGCCATCACTGAAATGTCCATTCCTCAGACAGAAAAGGAAATACGGGGATTTTTGGGAAGAATCAACTTCATTAGCAGGTTTATCTCCTAACTCACAGCAACATGTGAGCCAATCTTCAAGCTATTAAGGAAGAACTCCTCCATGAAATGGAATGATGAGTGTCAAAATGCCTTCCTCGCAATCAAGAAACAGCTAATCAAAGCTCCCGTCTTGGTACCACCCAGGGATGATGTTCCCCTGTTCATGTACCTGTCCGTAAATGACAATGCCATGGGCTGCATGCTGGGACAAAAAGACGATAGAGGACAAGAACGAGCTATCTATTACCTTAGCAAAAGGTTCAGCTGCAGTGAACACAAGTACACTCTGATCGAAAAGACGTGTTGTGCTTTAGCATGGGCTTCCATGAGTTTACAACATTATCTCCATGGTCACATAACCCATCTTATATCCCACGTGGATCCTCTCAAATATGTGTTCAACAAACCTATGTTAAATTGTCGGCTGTCCAGATGGCAGTTGATCCTACAACAATTTGACATCGTATATGTGACTCAAAAGTCCATCAAAGGTCAAGGAATTGCGGATCAACTAGCCGTCGCACCTTCTGGGGATTTCAAGCCCTTTGAAACATATTTCCCCGATGAAGGAGTAATGATGATCTGCAAAGAACACCATCAAGACAATCTACGCGCCAATCATGGAAGATGTATTTTGATGGGAGTCATTAATATGGAAGGTTACGAGCTGGAGCAATTCTAGTATCGACACGGGGAGAAGTATCCGTTCTTTGTCAAATTATAGTTTGTCGGCACCAACAATCTGTTGAGTATGAAGGTCAGTTCATTGGGCTAAAACTTGCCCGTTCAATGGGCATCAGGCGGTTAACTATCTTTGGAGATTCGGAGTTGGTAATCAGACAATCCACCGGAATCTATCAAACCAAGGAACTACATTTGATGCCTTACCATCGGCAGGTTTTGAAGATGGCTTTGGAGTTCGAAGAAATCTCCTTTCTGCACGTTCCTCGTAATAGGAATGACTTTGCGGACGCATTAGTAACTTTGGCCTCCTTGATTCGCATATCAGATAAGGAATACTTGCCGATTGTCACAATTTCCCTGCACAAGGCCCCAGCCTATGGGAATTACGTTGGAGAAGTATCGGATGAGCTACCTCCCATCCAACATCCTTGGTATCATCATATCAAGGAATATCTACGAGATGGATCTACACTTTCTTTGAGGCGAGCCCGACCGAGAAAAGCGGATCCATCGACTTCATTTATGAGATTCTACCGAGTGGAGATGCGCTCTACAAAAGAGATGCGGGGACTAGGTCTCCTCGGATGTTTTGACAAAGATCAAGCCCAAAGGCTTATGGATGAAATCCATGGCGGAGTTTGTGGCCCCCATGAGAGGTGGCCCTCCTTGTCAAGAAAGTCCTCGGGATGGGACATTATTGGTTTGTCTCTCAAAGTCGATTGCAATGACCACGTCAAGAGATGCTATCAGTGCCAGGTTCATGGGAATGCTATACACGCCCCTCCAAAGGAACTCCACAATATGAGTTCACCTTGGCCCTTCTCAATGTGGGGAATGGACGTGATTGGGCCCATTGAGCCTAAAGTCAGTAATGGTCATCGATTTATCTTCACCATGATCGACTACTTTACCAAGTGGGTAGAAGCAGCCTCATTCCCCAGGGTTACCAAAGAAGTCATCATTGCTTTCATCAGAAACAATGTCGTTTGTTGATACGAACAACCAGAGGTGATTGTGTCAGACAATGCCAAGAACCTAAACAACAAAATGATGGAGGAATTATGCAGTAAATTCCACATCAAACATCTTAACTCTGTCATCTATCGTCCGAAGATGAATGGTGCGATTGAAGCGACTAACAAAAACATCAAGAAGATTATGCAAAAGATGTCCGCCAACCACAAAGATTGGCCTGACCTATTGCCTCTCTTATTTGTTAGCCTCTCTGAACCTGTAATACGCACTTCCTTTGGGCAACCCCTACGTTTTAACCTATGGGATGGAAGCGGTGCTCCCCATAGAAGTTGAAATGGAATCCTTGAGTGTTGATAGGCGCTTCGGTGGATGAAGACCAATGGGTACAAGACAGGTATCATCAATTGTCTCTAATAGACGAAAGGCGAACCGCGGCTATCTTCCATGGTTAGTTATACCAACAAAGGATCGCCAAATCCTATAATAAAAAAGTCCAGCTACGGCAGTTTAAACAACATGACTTGGTTTTGAAGAAAATCCTGGACAACCAAGATCAGGCTATAGGAAAATTCGCTCCTAACTTGGAAGGCCCGTTTATTGTCAAAGAAGTATTGACAGGAGGCGCTCTCAGATTTCAAGAAATGGACGGCGATGAATTTCCATAACTCATCAACTCGGACACCATGAAACGATACTATGTCTGAAGTAACTCGCAAACACCCTGGTGTGGAACCATCATATCACCAGTCATTCCGGTTCTTTAACCCTTTACCACATATAACTTTTCTACACTTTGCCCCTCAGGGAAACATACTTTTCAAAGCCAGCAGCCTGGCTCTCCTTTGCGTTCCTACGACTTAGGTCATCCCACCGCGGATTGAACCTCTCGCACTTGCAGTTTGGCTACCCATACATGGGATCAAACTTCTCATACCTGCAGTTTATCCTCAACCTAGGATTAAACTTTCTTCTCCCCGCACTCTGATCTATACATGGGATTATGCTTTTCTTCTGCATACGAGGGGCGAACTCATCGACACGATCTCCTCTTCAATAGGAATGCGTAGGCAACCATCTTTATGGTTGGCCGCAATAAAACAAAAACAACAAAAACATTTCTACCCTTTTCTCCTTACAAAAACAAAAACAACAAAACATTCCTACACCATTTACATCATACACGACTTTAAACCTCTTACACGAGGTTGAACTACATGACGATCTCCTCTTGATAGAGTGCGTAGGTAGCCATTCATAGTGCGGTCTCACCCCTACCAAAACACAAACCCTTGTCGGTTAGTGGGATCATCCTTCAATCCACTACATTTCATTGGCTTGGACGAAGGGATGGAATTACTGAGCTCCTCCCAAATAGGAGATTCGGTGACCATCTAAGCTGCGGTCATACCTTGAAGAGAAACACCAATCCATAGGAGGTGGAATTAACTAGGCTTCTCCTAAATAGAAGTATTGGCGACCATCTGTGGTGCGGTCAATCTCAGAGAGGAAAGCCACACTCCTCTCCACATTTCCATCCAGAAACCAGTCCCAAGACACCAAAGATGGTAGGGATACACATAGATCAATGATCCATTCTGAACTATCCAGAGACAACTCAATGTCCATCCACCCAGGAGGAATTCAGAATACATCAAGATCACAAGCCCTGAAACAGCAGGCAAAATATCAAGCAAGTATTCAGGCATATCTAAAAGGGAAGTGATCCAAAAATATATTTCCCTATCATATATATAATGCTGTTTGATATATACAATGTAAGTTGTATATGAAAAAATGGCTAAGCTAGTCTCTGCAGGTAAATATAAGCTCATCTACAAGTCAGGGTATATGCGAGCTAACAAGCCCACACAGGCGCCCCCTCTCGAAGAAGAGGCGAAGGCGTGGTCTCTGTGACGAGAATATCCACACGACCCAACAGATCTACAGCCATCTGCATGGTGACCATATGATCATCAATATATGCGTTCATCTCTGCGATCATGCCAGTGGTAAGGGACCTCATTGCGGTATTATCTGTGATAGCTACATCCCGGGCAGATATAGCACTATCCCGCTCAACTATCACTGCATCTCTGGCTGATATGGCCTCATCCCACTCAACAACAGCGGTATCTCTGCGATCGAATGCCGCGTCTCTCTCTAACAGAGCTACGTCCCTCCCATCAAGGGCATTCAACATCATAGATCAAGTCTGATCTCTCTCAAAGGTCATCAGATTAAGACTACGCTCTAAAATCTTTGTGTCGAGTCTTTGAATCACAAGCAAGATCTTGGTCTTGGGAGAATCTGGAAGAAATCTTTGGCAACCAGTGACGGGCTCCTCCTCGATGTAGGTATCGACGTCCTCCATGGGCTCTACATCATCTGACTCGCTATCCGGTACTGCAGATACTGCTGCAACCGATAAAACCTCTGTCTCCATCCATGCGGAATACTCTGCGGAACAACCTGGACGGCTCACAGAAAAAGAAGCTATCTCACGCTGATCCCAACAAGCATACACGGGATCGGGTCCTCTGTTGAGAGATATTGAGAAGCTGAACGCTGACCTATCGCCCCCTCGAAAGGATGAAAATCCTGGAACTGGTTGAACTGTGACATCACAGCCAATGGGTGATTAGTGGTCACGCCCCTCAAGCCAGTCAGAGGGAGATAGTCCATGCCCGGAGCGTGAGTAATGAAGTTGTATGGTGAGCAAAGCCCCGAGCATAGCAATATGCTAAATGGATCTCTGATATCTGCCAAAAATGCGGACCAAGACAGAGCATCTGTACACTCTGACGGCTGAAAGGAGTATGACATGGCTACATCATGGGTGAACCAATACCCATGCCGTCTAAGGGTACCAATCGGTCTCAAGTGTGACATAAACCACACATACAACATGACCGAACTCCCAGTGAACACTCCTGACGGGTAAGTACATCAGTAGGATGCTGACCGCAGGGTCTCTGCTACAATCATAGGTACAATGGTGTGACCCTCTCTAAGAGCTCTCACGGCCATAATAACACCAATGTCTATCTCGTCCATATATCGTGGCATATAGACATATGACAGTACGCATAGCATCAGTACATCGACTCTGGCCAAACACCAATAATCCTCCGGTGCGGTGAAATCCCTGGAATATCGTGAGTATCTATCCTCCGAGCCAAATCTATCATACAGAAAATGCTGGGATATCACGTGGATAGATGTCAGCTCATCCTGCACTACTCTACACCGCAATCCTGTGAGAGTCATGAATCGTCTACTCATGTCTCTCAAAGCCAGATGCACACAAGGTCTGTCTAAAGGTAGCATCGTCAAACGTGCGTACTCCTCCAAAGTAGGAGTCAACTCATGGGTACCAAATCGGAATACCTGCCTATCCGGTAGCCAATGCTCTAGCATCCCGTCTACAAACCCTGCGAGAACCTGAAACATCAATAAAGTCATGGTATCTTTGCAATAGGCGATCTCTGATCCACCACCATGCGGTGGTTAAATGCTATCATACCACGATCACATACCCAATTCCACCACTGACGGTGGGGTATGATCTATCTGACTAATCGTCGAAGAAAACATACATGCGGGCCGTGTCATAAGACCATCCAGGGTGATGTTGAATATCTCCGACATACATACATATGCATAACATGATACATGCATGTGAGATAATGGATGGCAATATGATATAGGGAATGGAAAAATGGTGCACACATTCCTAAGTATATCATCATCTAATACATCACTTCTGTCATGCCTACATCTCTGGGGAAATGGGGCGCGGCCGCCCTAATACTAATAGAGGCCTATCAAAAGATATAGCGAGAATGGGGAACGACCACCCAATATCTAATGAGGCGCTTTATCAAAAGATATAACGAGAATATACATCAGAAGAAGACTAGGGTCTCGTGTCCACGTCATCAATCTGGTCCACCTGATGTAACTCCTCCTGAGTCACTGGATCTCTATCAACAGGGATGTCAGGCCTATAAAGAGGAGGATCTGCGCCGACAAAACCAAATGGGTCATTTGAGGGGCGGTACTTTGGTGGAAGGAACAAATGACTCCACCTCTCTTGGATCTACGCCAAATCTGGGATAAATATATGTGCTTTGTCCAACTGCTAGGGTTAAACTATCAATCTCAGGTCATATGAGTTGGAGCTGGGATGAAGCTACCCAATGTCATCATCAAAGATCACGGAACCATATCCTCCATAAAGCGTGTGGCCCGGATTTGGGCTCAGATAGTACTGAGGAACCACCAATGCTGGAATGTCTCACGAGTCTGAGGACCCTCTGATAATGCAAAACTGTCAACCCCCAATAATGGGATATCATTGACGGGTGACTATGATACGAGCCAATGACGCCTGGCAAGAGGCAAGATTGGTATACGAATCTCCCCTGTGGTGCTCCTAATAGCACGCTCTCCTAAATAGAGCTCCCAGCCTCCATTCGTGAAGAGGGGAACTCTCCTGGTGGAAATCAAATACTCGACTCCAGTCGGGTGTCCATCCTCAAAGCCGATGGTCAAATGTTCCCCTGAGTAGGGAATCCATGTGATGGCGTCAGCTGTCAGTAACTCCAGCTGCATACGGCAGTGAGTGAATCCCTTAGCTATAGGGACCTCCGACAAAATAAAATGGTGTCATCGTCGTCCTCGTGGATAGGTATCTAAACCTAACACACTCACAGGACGCAAACACGGGAGCCTCTCATAGGCCCAAAACTGCCAACACAATGGCAAAACATCTGCTATCACTAAACACTCTTAACCTACGAATGGGAAAAGACAAGAGAAATACTCACCAGCAGAAATGAGTAAAATCCTAGCCAAGCCTCGGTCAAACCCTGTGAGCGCATGCCCCGGAGGAAATAGGCAAAGGTGTAAGAGCCCCAATTATACTCTCCAATATGGTCCACATCACGTGTGGCGCTAATCAAAGCAAAGGATACCGTAGAAGAGTTATCTGCTATGAAGCAGCCTCGAATGATCATCAGGAACAATCGCCGCAGAATGTGATCCCTGACCCTGACATCATCAGGCATGGGCTCACTCAAAAGCCTACGCATAACATCTACACTCAAAGGACCTGAACGGACAATCCTGCCTTTGAGCGCCTCTGCCGAAACTCCTAACAAGGACCTGACGGCAGTAGGGGTAATGTTCGCCATGCAAGAGGCACTAGTTCCCCTCCAAACTCCATACCTGTGATAAATCGACAATCCATAGGCGTCATCATCACCTCGTAATCCAAATGAGATGGAGTGATCGAGTCGATGGAACCATCGCTCGGATAATGCCACGAGGTAACCGAGGGGACAACGGCGGGGAAGGATGGAGAAGAATGCTCCGAATCCCCACTCATGCACTACTGCTCTATAGTCAGGATGAAGCGCCTGGTACATGGAGTGAATGTTGAACTAGTTCCCTCAAGGCTGTGTAAAACCAAGAACCTGCATGAAATGCAGATCAACATCAGAACCCTTTAATCCTCATCAATAGGAAAGAAGGAAAGTCAAAGTTTAATGCCATACCTCGTTAGCATGCAAGTACATCGATGGATGTCTGCTCAAATCACCCAGCAACTCTGGGTTTACCACCTGAATACTCGAAAGCTCCCTACGAGGGACATGCGCAGCAGGAGCGGGATCCTCAATCGGAATATCCACCTCCTCGTCCTCAACGTCGCACATACGCCGAGCACAGACGAATCATGGCCTCCACCAACCGACGAGGTACATCGACGAAGCGGGGATGAGGCACTTCAGAAGCCCTCCGTCGTACGCCAGAAGTGGTCCTATAGGAACTGCTCGGCTGATCTGGATCCATGATATCTGGACAACAAGTCTCCAAATCACCTCAGAAAGGGTGTGGTATTTCCTTACCTGGAGCTTTCTAAAATGCATTTATGACTATATGCATGCATGCATTTACTTTAATATATAATAGAGTTAAAATGCATGACTACCTAATGCCTACATTTGGAAAAATTTTGCCATAGTCCCCTTTGAAAATAGGATTATCCACATGCACATAGGCATGTCTAGGTGGCCATTTAGTAGCACACCTGCCCCAAAGTCATATACATAATATATGTATTAAATATCAAAATCATCATGCATAAGGTTAACCTCAACATTAGGAGTACTTTGCCTTTATACCTTTGCTCATTGGACCTCAAATAGGACAAAAAATAGCAAAAAAAGGTGCCAATTTGACTGTCTCAAAAGTCAAATTTTTTTACATCATTATGTTCAGCATGGTTTAATACTAACATTTACTATGTTGAATATTTTTTATCAAGTCATTTGTGCATACATAATCACTACTATGTGTTTACATGCATTTCATGTGATAACTCACAATCCAATGGATAAAAACTGGAAAAAATACATGCATACGTTACCAGGATAGTGTAGAACACTTGTACGGTGGAAATTTGCTGAGCGCACCGAACTCAAGCGAGATCGAAGATGGCTCGCGGTTTTCCCTATGCGAAGCAAGTTGAAAATGACTTATGAAGACCAACGTGCAGGATTTATGATCCACGATTGGCCGCAGGCTCATCTACGGCTGCAGCAGGTGCACCTGCGGCACCCCTATGTGGATCCCACCCCTCCGTCTCGGTCCAGTTCGAGTTACAAAGGAGTTCTCACATACTGGAAAGGTCAAATCGAGAATAAAAACGCCACGCGATTGAGCAAAACAGCATACAATCCCGGTCTTCGCAGATAAAACTATTAGTCTATACATCGCTCATTGGTAGTCACCCGAGCACGGTATACTACGCCGATGATCTCATTTACTTACGAATCACATCTGGCAATACCTTTGTACAGTGCGATGTCGCCAACTCCGGTCGTTACCTAAATGATGTCCCCAGACGAAGATTTACAACGTATGTCCTCGACGGAGTTATAACAATATGTCCCCGACGGGGGTTACAACGTGAGTCCCCGACGGGGGTTACAACGTAGATCCCCGGAGGGGTTACAACACACGTCTATCTATTGACACGTCTATCAACGATGGTCAAGCAGCCTTGACATTATTTCAGCCGATGGCAAGTAAACCCATCGAAGCATTGAGAGCTATTCGATAAATGCGTACGTACTCATAAGTCCCCAGTAGATCCCCGGCAGGGATTACAACGTGAAGTCACGGCATGGGATTACAACGTACATTCAAACCGTTGACACACATACTAACGAAGGTCAAGCAGCCTTGACGTCATTTCAGCCGATAGCAATTAAACCTATCAGAGCTCTAGAGCTATTCGAGGTTTTCATACCCAACTGCTCGTATTCCCCAGTATATCCCCGGCGGGGGTCAGAACACAATGCTCCAGTGATCTACACGACAACGGAGGTCAAGCAACCTTTGACAATCTACCCATAGAGTTTGGTAGTTGATTCACACGCGGTGAAGGTCAGCGACCTTGACGGTATATATCCGCGAGG
This sequence comes from Panax ginseng, assembly GCA_020205605.1. Lineage (NCBI taxonomy): Eukaryota > Viridiplantae > Streptophyta > Magnoliopsida > Apiales > Araliaceae > Panax > Panax ginseng. The sequence goes on from CM035140.1 coordinate 53,241,204, forward strand.
ATTTTTTAACCGTTGATTCACATGTCGGTGAAGTACACGTCAACAAAGGTAAGGCACCCTTGACAACATTTACTGTTGGCAGTAAATCCAACAGGATCTTGACATATTCTGGCGATACCAACCAGGAAAGGTCAATGTTATCAAAGAGGATAGATGATGGAATATGTTATACACATCCTCAAACAGATCAAGCTTTATCCCCACAGATCTCTTACACATAAGAGGTACATCTTCAGGATCAAATCGTTATCAAAGACACAAGAATTTAGTGATAACTCCAACATCAACATCCTAACAGATTCAGATTACACATCAAATCTGGTCATCATTGCCAATCCCCAGTTGAAGCAACAGGGAGCCAGCAATCATCCCCAGCATGTTGGGCTACAACCCCGTACACACGTATCATACATTTGCATCATGTTCCCATCCATAGTACCATGTTCGTCTTGTTACGTTTCAAGTGTCTAGGATTATTTATCCTACCCATGCATCGCCATGCATGAGTATGATAAAGAGGGGCATCTGTAGACACTCAAAATTTTCTGTACTCTTTATTCTTAACATTGCGAGAGGAATGATTTCGTCTTTAAGAGGAACCACGAAAGACAATCCAAATCCATACCAGACACTACCGGAAGTTCAGTATCAACCCTGGATCGCAATCTGGGAGTAACAATTCCAACCTCGGATGTAACCCCGAGGCTGCGAGATATAATCTTTGGAACACATACTGGGAGAAGACAGAGATTAATCTCGGAGATGACCCCGAGGTATCTAGTCTCAGTCCCAACCATGGGAATAGCCACCAACCTTGGTGATAACCCCAAGGAATTCAGTTTCGGCGATAACCCCAGAAATGCTTATTTCAAATGCAACGACTTCAATCTCTAAGGCTCACGGTGAGATATCTGCTTTATACCAACTGGCGATAACATCGGAAGGCAGTACACCTCAAAGATGCCAATGAGGACCTTCAAGAAATTGCAGCAGTCCAATCTCAGCGAAGCCTAAGCAACGTCTGCTTTATCAGCCCAATCTGGCGATAACATCGGTAAGGGGCAACATCGTCATCTCGTCAACACGATGCCATGTCACGTCTCTACGCAAAAATGTCCCACAAGACTAACCAATCCCGAGTGACTATTGTGCGGGGTAACGGATAAAAGTTGAAACTTGAAGACCGTAGGGCATCGTCCCATCTTCAATGACTTCGTACAAACTCTAGTCTCATGCCATCGTACAACTCTTGACAACGGCGGTCTGAAATAGGTCCTGTATACCTCAAACGGATGCCCGAATTGCACTTCTGAAATTCGAGTGGACATTACAGTGCTTGAGTGCACGTACTTCAAGACGACCTGACCCAAAAAACCCGGGCCCACCCGGGTTGCCTCTGGTACACCTGCGGCTCAGCCGCAGGTACACCTGCGGCTAAAATGCCTATAAATAGAGGGCTTGGGGTGTTGATTTTCAAAGAGGAAAAGGCGAGGAAGCCCTGCCCAATTTGCTCTGCACTCACCCCATGCAGTTTACTTTCCCCTTTTAAACACCTGTGAGCTCATATATAGCCCTTTTGTACCTACAAAAGTCTGTGTTTACCCACTCTAAAGATATAGAAGTCTTCTTTGACAGTCAGCTGTAAGCCTTCTCACACACTTTAGAGTCTTTCTCTTCATCTCTGCACACACCCTTCTACACGTTGAGAGTCGTGTTGCTTGCTTTTACTGAACTTGATCAAGTGGTTTCATTTCGATGTATATATATATATATATATATATATATATATATATATATATATATATATATATATATATATATTGACTAACATTATCGAGTTATGCCTCGATTGAGCCTGAACTTGATGCGGAGGCGTTTATTTGCTTTAATATATATATATACATTTATATATATTAGCGTGCGTCGAACTTTGTTCGATGAGCCTGAACTTGATGCAGTTTCTTTGCTTCGCTATATATATATATATATATATATATATATATATATACATATTTATATATATTAGCGTGTGAACTTTGTTCGATGAGCCTGAACTTTGTGCGGAGCATTTACTACGCTATATATATATATATATATATATATATATATATATATATATATATATATATATATATGAATTGTGGTGGACTCTATTCGATGAGCCTGGATTTTTACATCAGTGCGTTTACTCACATATATATATATATATATATATATATATATATATATATATATATATATATATATATATATATATATATATCCCCTACTGGAGTTTTCTTCGTGGCGATTGATCGCTTCTGACTTTATTTATATTTAAATCGCTTGGAGTTTCCTTCGTGGCGGTTGACCGTATTCTGACTTTATTTACATTTCGTCCCTCACGGAGTTTCCTTCGTGGCGGTTGATTGTATTTGACTTTATTTACGCTTTTGTCCCTTTGGAGTTTTCTCCGTGACGGTTGATAGCTTCTTCTGACTTTATTTACATTTTCGATCCCCATGGAGGTGCTTCGTGGTTGGTGATCATATACGTATATATATATTTCTGACTTTTATATATATACTTGATTACTACTTTCATATAAATTGCGATGATTACATGCGCCTAGGAATCATGTGATCATGATTCATCCCATTGGATCTAGATTCGGTTCCCGTGATGGACATTTTCAGCTGTAAACAACTTGTAAATTATTCTCTGATTATACGAATTTCTCGAGATGGTTTCCATACCCATGAGGAGGTCGGCATTATTATGTACATTATTTTCATACGGATGCCTCGCATTCGTAAAATAAAATCAATCAAGCCGAGAGCACTTAATAAAATGGGAGTGTAAAAGGTCTCAATTACTATTGAGCATCGGGGTTTGAAAAACCTCTTTTATAAAAAACATTCTTGCCATATCTTGCTAAAATTGAATTTTTACATAAATTGAACCACATGTATATAGGTTGAACGAGGCCTCGCACTACTTCCAAATAACGACATTGATTCGCATATACACACACATTAGGATAACGATTTCTTGAAAAGAGGCGGCCATTTGTGGTAACACGGATGTCTGGGGTGCCTAACACCTTCCCCCACATAACCAAGTCCCCGGACCCTAATGAATCTTTGTTTCACTTAGGCAAGTATAGCGATGTCATATCACTGGGTCAATGTGCAAACCTTTTCTCAGTTGTGTTGGTACAACCATTTAAAAAACCAATTGGCGACTCTTAACAGTCAATCGTCGACATTATACATGTCGGACCTTTTTCACTTGTTTTTTCAAACAAATCTCACCAAAAATGAGAACACCAAAGAACAAGTAACGGAAAGGGACATCCAAAAATCCCGACGTCGACAAGTAGTATGCACACAAGCTAATCATGTTTGATGATAAAACATATACTTTGTAACAATCTTATCCATTTATTAATAAAAAGTATTAATTTATTAAAGGCTTTTAATTATCTACATAATGATGTTTTAAAATATGTGATAAACTCATAGTTGTAATCAATGCTTTTAGAATAATGATGATGATCATTCTAATGAGATCTAAATTCTTAGAAAGCTTAAAACTAAAATAGTTCCCAATCGTTGGATTACTAAATTGGGGATTAGTGAATCTAGATAGATTGGTACATACGTTGCTTGCTCATTGGATGAGGATGATTGATCTCATGATCATTTGTGTGGAGACACTAAAGCAAGTATGTAGGTGCTTATTAGAGAATAAGTTCAATGAACGTGGCTCGCTAAGGAATACCTAATGGAGTATTACTTGTGCATCGATAGGAATTCTGTAGTGATAGTAGTACAAGTGATCCTTGGACTTGAGATCATCATAGTATCTTGTGTATGATGAGTTATACTTTGACTTATTCCTTAAGACACTTAGGGTATATCAAAGGGTATGCTTGGGTATAATAAGTAAATATATGGAGATAATATATGATCGATAAAGAATCATCGCTTCTAGTAAAAGAAGGGAATGTCCTATGTGATTCGATAAATGACAACCCAAGTAGTCTCTGGTTAAAGATGTAATGAAATTAGAAAGGAGTTTCTAATTTACATTATTTGGAGTTGTGCATTTAAGAATCAAAAAATATAAAATTAAATAAAATAAGACTTGACAGTAATTCCATGTCTTATATTTAATTGGGACATTGTATGGTAGAAGGATTGAATTATACGGTAACTATTTACTCAAATGTTCTTTTATGATTAATGTTGAAATTTATATTATCTGGAAAGTCGTTAATCGCTAGGGAGGCTTATCCCTATTGTGGAATAAATATTATTTATTTAAATAAATTAATAGTTTAATTTATTTATTTAAATAAGATTAGAATTGTTCTAATTGATTTATTCACAACCGCTTTAATATGGAGAACCTAAAGGGTCACACCATAAAAGGAAGAATAATTATTTAAGAAATTAATGGCATAATCGTAATAATAAGTTAAGTATATTTAATTTAATCTATGGTGATAGAATAAATTAAATAGCTTAATATTTATTCTTTAATATTTTGGAAATATTAAATATAAAATAACAAGAGGAGTCTTATTATTATTATTACTATTATTATTATTTAATTCCTAAAAGAGTTTGGGAATTCATTAATAAAAGTACTCTCATTTATTCCTAATAGGATTAGGAGGCTAATTAATTAAAATATTTTAATTAATTATTCCTAATAAGATTGGGAGCATAGTTAATTAAATTAAAACACAATTCCTTAATTGTTAAGGAGGGTTGCCCACATCTATAAATATGAGGAGTCTTATTGTGGGTGAGGTGGGTTGACACTTTCTCAAAACACGTGAATACGTAATTTCAATAGTTGGGAGAGTACACCTTTTTCTATGAGAGATAGAAAAACTAGGGTTTTGTCAAATGCCCATATTCTTAAATCTTTCTTCTTCCTTGGTGGATCACTTCTAGAGGGCAAACACTTGGGTGGCTAACGTTGATTAAATGAAAGAACCAAACCCGGTGAATTCAAGTTGAATATGAAAAAGATTGGAGGTGAACTTGTACCTGAGGAAATTCGAATCTTCAAGGGTATAATTCTTATTCTTCATATTTTCGTTTAATTAATAATTGTGCATAAAGGATGATCCGGGTATATAGTTTGTAAAATTTTATAACACTAATTTATCACGTTTCCGCTTACTTTGTGCAATTTGATTGCGTTCATAAATATTACAAACCTAACAGTGGTATCAAAGCCAAAACTTTATGCGAATTATTAATTGTTTTGATTTGATATGTATATGGATATGTGTTAAGAACAATTTAATTGGGCATAATTTAGTTATATAAAATTTATTTTACAAAATAAAATAAAATTCCGAAAGCCTGTTATTATTCGCGAAACCTGTAATCGTGATTTCGTGCTTTCCGCGTTTTAGCTTGGACTTGGTTAACAGGCGGATGATTCATGTGATATTAACGTGGTTATGCAGCTTGGTATATATTATATTATATTATATATAGAGAAAGAGAGAAATGATTTATAGTAGGTATTTGCTATGGATGAAAAATAAGCAAATATCATCAAACTATCCATTGCAATAATTAAAGACAGAGATTAAATGGGGAATAGCGTGGTCCGCTAGTTGAAGTAGCTGACGGTAAAAAAACATTCTCTCCCTAAATTACCCCTTACACATCCGCTAGTTGAAGGAGCGTACAATTCCTTTCGAACCCCCAAACCCCTATGCGATTTCTTCTTGCCAAACCCCCATGCAATTTCTTTTTTGCTATTTCTTCTTCTCAAACCCCCAAACCCCCAAACCCCCATGCGATTTCTTCTTTGATGCGAAGAAAATGCTACGATAATCTTCCTCATCCTCTGCTGCGATAATCTCCCTCATCATCTGCTGCGATTTCTTCTTTGATGCGAAGAAGATGCTGCGATAATCTTCATCATCCTCTACAGCGATAATCTCCCTCATCCTCTGCTGCGATTTCTTCTTTGATGCTCGCGCTGTCACCATTTTCCGTATAGACGAGGTATGCATTTTCTTTTCTCTGTTATTTTTGGAGTTTATATAAGTGGTGGATTAGTTTCGCCCTGTTTAGTTGCCTACAAAATTGGGTTGATGATGTAAGAAAGTAAAATCCTACTGATTGGGAGTTTGCCTAGAACTTATGAATTTAGTTGATTTCTATGGAAAGAAGATTTAAAATTTCTAATTTTCCACATTAATGAACAGCTAAGTATATGTGTAATGTTTTGTGGTTCTTATCAAATTTTCTTTTCCAAAATCTGTACATGCATCCTTTTGGTTACTGATATGATATCCTAGGTTAAAAAAAAAAATTATTTGACCTAGAATGTGAGAGTTAACTAACCCCAACCCTACCCTACCCTACCCTGGTTATTTTCGGTTTTAGACATGAATGAATAAATTCTTGCGGGTTTCTTCCTTTTGGTGGTTTTCTTCCACTGATTGATGCGAAAAATATATAAAATAAGACTAGGAAACACCTTTCTTACACTTCTTTGAGTTTCAATCCAGCTGTACAAAAGAAATCACACAAGTCCTGAAAAGCTCAATAAGAACTTCATAATTGTTATTACTAGTTTGTTATTTTTGTTTTTGGTATAGTAATAGCTGTGTGTGTGTGTGTATATATATATATATATTAATCCATGGTTATGTAGAGATAGAAAATAGGGAGTAAAGATGAGTGTTTCTCTCACTGTAATGACCTTTAATCTTTTGGAGGATCAGCCGGAAGACAGTCTAAACTAGTGGAGAAAGAGGAGGGATTTGTGTGCAAGTGTCATCACCAATAATTGCCCAATGATTATATGTACTCAACAAGGTATGTATATCAGGATCTTTGTTCGATTGATGCTTTGTGTTGAAGAGGGCTATATGGGTCCTTTTTGATTTGTATGTTGGAGTTAAGTTTTGTTTATTTCATGATGTTATTCAGTTTTACGGTTGATATGTTCACATTGACAGATAGTTTTACGGTTGATATGTAATTCACATTGACAAAGAGTTGGGGGTGGGAGTTTTTCTAGAAAGCTTGATTATTTTTTTCAGTCTAAATTATCCATCTTGATTCAATTGGCATGGTTCCTTGTATTCTTTTTTGTTATTTTTAAGGTGTAAAGTCACAATTAGAGTATCTCCAGCAATGTTTGGCAAGTAATGTTTCTGATAATTGTGTAAAAATACTTGTACCGATTCCTAAACAAATTTATTTTTATGCACCGAAAACATTACTAGTTCTTTTATTTCCTTATTCCAATTGACAATTGGTAATAATAACTTGTAGATATGTGAATGGTTATGCAACATTTCTTTCTCATTACTAGTTCTAATTACGTGCAGCTGGATGCTGAGCTAAGAATACCTGTGAGAAACACACACATGTATGCATTCGCATAACATGGAAATGATTTGGGTAGCTCAAAAGATGTAAAGAGAAACCCAACTGAGGTGCACAGGCAAATGGGTGAATGTTCCTCGTATGGAGTCGGGGTTAAGCTAGGTTTGGTATGAGCAGAGTATGCTGTCGATCACAACTTTGGCAATGGTGCTATATTCTTCAGATTTGGTGAGAGATTTTGAGATGTATTTATTACTAATAGTTTAATTAGATGGAACTGAATACTCAGATTCAAATTAGATGTCAAAAGTTGAGCTTTGTTATATTCTTTAAATTAACATAGGGAAGATATGTAGTTCTAGTTTGCAATTGGATTCTATATCCCGTAAACTCCACTTCCTGTTAAGTGATTTTGACAGAGGGTATCAAATCAATAAATGGTTTATGTTAATGTTCCTAATTTTCCCTGTGTGCACTTAATAACTTGTATAAGAAAAAAATTATGTTGGCTTCTGCGTGGGTATACCATGGGATGTGCATAACATGGGTTGTGGTGAACTTGGTATGCTTCCCTTGTTCCATGAATTAGGTGTCACATAGCAGTAGTATTACTTGTCACACAACGACTGATTTGGTGGCATCAAAGATCAAAGATGGTTGTGTGTTGCTTTTTACAAGCATAGTTGCTCAGTTTACTGTTGCAATATGTAGGCCATGTGTTCTATTATGCAGTTATACTTTGCGTTATTGCTTATCTATCTATCAAATTAGGGGCAATTTGAGAATCAATTTTTTTTTACCGTCCGCTAGTTGAACTAGCGGATGGGGTTGTTTCATATTTAATCTCCACCCTTAATTATTGCAATGGATGGTTATGATCTTTATTTGTTTATTTTTTCATTCATAGCAAATACTTGCTATGAATCATTTCCATATATATATATATATATATATATATATATATATATATATATATATATATATATATATATAGATAGATAGATAGATATGGGGTTCCATGAGCAAGAAATGTTCTTTGTGGAGCAACCTCTTTTTGGCCCGTGATTTTTTATTTTTTATTTTTTTGCTCGGTAGAAATTTCACAAGTCAAAAGGGTTGCTCCACAAAGAACCGGCTCTCGTGGATGGAATCCCATATATATATACTGATAAGGATCCGTCAGGAGGGCCGATTTTAAGTAAAATCCGAACTTTCGTTCTCAGCCTTTGGATGAGATCCAACGCACAGGAAAGTAAGCTGTTGGAGAGGGAAAAAACCGCGGAGCAAGTCGGGTAAAAAAAGTCGCGTCGTGTCAAAATAGAGAACCGAACATGCTTCTTCCTAAATCCCTAAATCGCGACTTGCTCTCTCTTCTATACAAAGCGCACAGAGAAATCAGGCCTCTCTCTTTCACAAACTCCGGCCGTTCGACACAAGTCGCGAGAAGAACTGGTCTCTCTTTTTCCTAAATCGCGAGTTCCTCTCTCTTCTACACAAGTCGCCGAAAGTTGGATAGGCTCATTTCTCTGTCTCCGGCCAATCACTCACGTTGGAAAGGTAATTTCTAATTTTCTATTCTATGAGCGGTATCTTGGGATGGTTTTCTTAGATCTATTGGGGTTAAAGGATGGTTTTATTTGGATCTATTGATTTTTTTGTTGTATTTCATGTGGCTTTGAGCTATTGATGGCTCTTTCATGTGGCTCTATTTTTGCTTAATGGACTAGTAGTGGACTAGTTTTTGTTGCTAGTAATTAATGGAGAACAAATGTGAGAATGTATGTCATTTTAATTTGTACCTTCCATTTTGTTTTCGAGAAGATACATTTCATGAATCTGGTTCTTGCTTTATCTGTTGCCTTGTATTAGTTCTGAATTGATTATTAATGGAAGAACAATGGCATAAGAATGGGAAAATCAAAACAGAGCCACAAGGTATATTGATCGGATTTCAAAGGAAGCTGAAGATTGCAACTTTTTTATATATAGATAAATCATCTAATATTACAAGTTCTATTTCTAATCCAGTCAAACTTAATATGTGATCATTTGATGGGTATAGGATGCATGATAGATTGGATATTAATTTTTACACCATCTTATCCTTAGGAAGAATTTTGGTTTGACTCTTCAGAACAAAAAACAGGAGGAATCTCTTTGCAGACATGAGGGTGTGTTATCGCCACTCTTGTTCTCTAGTACTTTCGACTTTGTGATGCTCCCTTTTACTAAGACTACCATTTAGTTGTGCGATATTTGACTTGTTTGATGTCAAGTGCAATGGTGTTATAGAGTTTGGAGATTTCGTCCGGAATTCATTGAAGCGTCTTTTCACCCAAATGCTGTGATCGTCGGACAAAATTTCTTCTAAGATTGATTTCTAATGACATTTTGAAAATGTATGTTCTAATTTTACTACCTTATCTCCTTATTTTAAAGATAATCATAGACACACAAGTTAGAAGGTTCTACAGGTGCATTTGGGTGAAAGACGCTATTAAGTTCGACCGATTAGAAATAGAACTTGTAATATTAGATGGTTTATCTATATATAAAAAGTATCTTCCAACCGATCAATATATGGTGCTCCACCCTTGTTTTTCCATTAATAACATCCATACAATCATTCCATCATGAAATACAACAAAATGAAGGTAATTAAAACTATCTTCTTATTACAATCAAAGTATAATCCTTCCAAAATGAAGTTCATAAACCGTTATCATCCTTCCTCATTGTTCATCATTATCATAATGTATAATACATACAAATTTACTAAACTATTACACAATGCCTAAGCATCCATCTTAGCTTTGCCCTTATCTCTCTTGGCATTCACAAAGACGCTCATCTTTCATCGCAGCTTATATAATTCACGCAAGAAGTGAGCACGTACAATTTCAACAAGTTTAATCAAGGATAACAGAATACCACATTCATGAATTATATAACAATTCCAACATAACTGAACAATAGTTATGAAGTATTATGAATCGATAATACTCTAACAGTTCATAACATCAATTCCCAAAGTATAGAATAGATTAAGAATTCTGAACCAGTCAATAGACCATGAACAGTAAATTTTAGTTTTCATACTTGAAAAGGAGTCCACAAAGACTAAGGTCGTTTCATCCGTATAACTTATTTAGCACTTCTAGGTGATCAAACTTATAGTACTCTATGTTGATCAACACTCATTCATTAAACGATATTACGTTTAATATTTTGGCAAACTCAGCGTGCCCATCGAATAATCGATGAAAATACTTTTGTTTGTTCATAAACAAACCTTACCTTCACGTCCGTATTCAATTACTTGGCATAGGATAGCGTTAACATTTCTATATAGAATGATATGTATAATAATCAATCTATATATTACTTAATGGTCTAGCCGAAAGTTAAAATCGCATCGAACCCTTTCTTTAAAACAAGTCTTGCAATTCAGTTCAACAAATCACATAAACTTGGCTAACATGGAAGTTAGACAAGCGTTAAGAAAACTTGCTTTCAAATAGCCTTCAAATAACTTACTCGATCGACCACGCCTTTTACAGTAATCTACATGTTATATTCACATAAGACAATCGTAATTAGCTATCAAACAACCATTCACATTGTTCCTACAAGCTTCTTTCTCTTCTATGTCTTTGTTAACTTAATATCTTTATTAAAGTCAACATGACTTATTACCCTTCGTCCCGGTTTATCACTCAACTGACGTTTATTAACCGGACTCAACTTCGTTGATAAGGTATCAACTTTGTTCATTGTACATATCTTGTTAACATGCATTACATTCCTAAGTTTCATACCATATACCTTAGTATAGGTAATATAGGATTAGTATTAGTACATTTATTGAGTATATAAACTCAACTTAGGTAGGTCTCGAAACAACTGAAGTTTAAAACCTAACTTCGTCAACTTTTTTCCATCACGGTATAAGTGCATGACATCCTTTGTATTTTAGTGGCGCCATGCATGAAGTTAATAGAAGGTACTCGGCCGAGTCTCAGCATACTGCTACGCCACCACTTTTGTCTTCGTTTTGCATCATGCGGCGCGCCGAGTCTCAGGCACCAGCTTGGCCAAACCATTTTGGTTGCCTAACTAAACTCCGGCTTCCTAATTTGTTCGTTTTACATCCGAATTGACCCATTCGAATTCCTACAAGTCAGGAATTACATCCTTTACGTTCATATAAGAATTCAACACTTTCTAATAAGTTAAGTCAGAATTCACTATTGAGTTCATTTTATAGACGTTCGTAAACGTTAATGAGCGTTCAATGCTCGTTTTCTTCGTTTTAAGGCGGAATTCGACGATTCTCGAACCCAAAACTTTTAATCACCCTATCACACGTGTTGACATTGAAAACCAACGTTTTCAAGTCTCACGACAACTTTCGACTACCATTCCGGAATTTCTACGTTTTCGACGTTTAACGTCTATTTCCGTAAAATTCGCCATAACTTCGTTACTAAGGTTCTCTAAACCAAATCACATGGAATACTCCATGAATTTCATATCTACATCCTAACCAAACAAGATGCATATACTAACGCATTGATGGAGCTCAATTGTTTATCAACAATCGATCTCAACTATCAATGTTTTCATGGTTCAAAACTATATTAAACCTTATGATTCTTATAATCTCATGACTTATAGAGATTGAATCTATGGTAAGTCATCTTTAAATCCTCACACAAGACATATTCCACCCATTCTATGATTCTCTAAGATGAAAGAAAATCTAAAAGAGATGGAGATGAAAGGTAAGGATTATACCTTAAGAACTCTTGGTTTTCTTTCTTGGAAAACTCTAAGATCAAGCTTCCAAAGTGTATGTTTTGCAAGTATAGCTCTCTTTCTCTCTTAATAATCTAAGGTTGAGTCTTGGAAAAACTCTCAAATGAATCAACCTAGCTTTCTATTTATAGAAAACTAGAATGGAGGGCATAATTGACAAAGAACCAACACCTCCTTACTATTCATGTGTGGTCACCAAGTAAGTAAAACACTTGGTGACCAAGCCTTATGCTTGGCTTCCGCACCAAGGTGGCCGCCCACCACCCCCATCGTGACATCCCATGGGTTGCCTTCATGGTTTTACCCATTCGGTGACTCCACCGATTCAATTCGACCACTACGGTTTGGTTTTAATGAATTGGGCTTAACTAAATTAACATTGGGCCTTGATCATTCAAATGATTGGATTAATTAATAATCCAACTCAAATGAATTAGTCATTAAGTCTTAACTTAATTCTATAATACTAATCGTACACATAACGCATAATTCACGATTATCTCAGTATACTACACTCGCATAATAATCGATTGTACTTCAGATTTACTCAACGATATATACATAGATACTAAATAGTATCACCTAATGTACAACACTTGATTAACCCTAACGCCATTCCTTCTACGCATATTATTTCCTTCTCGAAATCAATATACTCAACCCTTAGGTTTTAAGTCCGCAGTAAAAAATCTGCGTTTGCCATAAATGAAATATTATCGAAATTCCATCTTATCACGATATTCTATCATTACGCGCTTTCTAATTTCAAAATAATTTCCTAATGTAATACTGGATGAATAGTATTTTTACGAAAAAATCTCTAAAAAACAATTATTTTCATCTTGGAAATTCCAAACAATTATTTTTAACACGTAGCTGTAATACTAACCACGTTAGCACATTCTAGGTCATGTAACCACCTTCACATAGCTTACTCATTAAAGAAATCAATTAAATTCATTTAATTCACATAATCAAATAAAAATTTAATTGTCATAAAAATCCAATTTTCTCAAGCGTTACATTCTCTCCCCTTATAAGGATTCTCGCCCCGTAATCTTAGCTTATAATTACATAAACAAATGAGGAAAATCTTCCTTTATTTTACTTTCGAGCTCCCACGTTGCTTTTCTTCAAAGATTGTGGTTTCTCCATAACACCTTCACCAAGGTATTACCTTATTTCTTAAAACTTGTTCCTTCCTATCAATAATTTGAATTGGAAGTTCCTCATAGGACAAATCCTTCTCTATCTCGAATAGATTGATATTCTATCACGTGTTTATAGTTCCGGTTTATAAGGATTTAACATCGACATACACGAAACACATTATGAATGTGTTCCATCTCTGGAGGTAAGGCTACTTCATAAGCTACCTCCCCTCATCCTTCTTAAAATCTCAAAAGGTCCTATAAAACTTGGACTTAACTTCCTTTCTTCCCAAAACGATCTTCCCTTCCAAGGCGATACTTTCAGAAAAACAAAAGATCCTACATCAATTCTCTATTCTCTCTCGTGAGGATCTCAGATACTTCTTTTCTTGGGGCCTTGAGCCGCAACTAATCGAGAAATGATATTAACTTTACCATGTCCGCCGCCCCGCCGAAACCATCTCAGTCCCAACATCCGACATTCACCCACCTCATCCCAACACAATGGAGTTAGGCACTTTCTCCCATACAACGCTTCGTAAGCAAGGCATGCCTATACTAGCGTGAAAACTATTATTGTTGTATTTAAAATTCCACCAACGGTAGATATTCGTCCCAACTCCCTTTGAAATCCATAACGCAAGATCTTAACATATCTTCAAGCGCTTGAATTCTCCGCCACTCGACCATCCGCTTCGAGGATGATATGTCATACTCAATCTTAATCAATGCTCCCATTTGCTCTTGCAAACTTCTCCAAAAGTTCGATGTGAATCGTGGATCACGATCCGACACAATCAAACAGCACTCCATGTCCGGAAATAATTTCCTCGACATACAACTTATCTAATCGATCTAGGTTATACCTAACTCCTATTGGTAGAAAATGAGCCGATTTCATTAATCGATCCACTATCACCCAAATAGCATCGCATCCTTTTCTTGTTGCTGGAAGTCCCACCACAAAGTCCATCGTGATGTGCTCCCATTTCCACTCTGGAATTTCTAATAGTTGTAACAACCCGCTCGGTCGTTGATGTTCAGCCTTAACTTTTTGACAAGTTAAGAACCTACAAACATATTCTGCTATTTCCCTCTTCATATTCGGCCACCAAAAGTTCTGACGAAGGTCTTGATACATCTTCGTACTACCAGGATGTATCGAGTATCTCGAACTATGGGCCTCCATCATAATTTCTTCTTTTAATTCGGGATCATTAGGAACCCAAATTCTTCCCTCAAAACGAAGTAATCCCTCCTTATCGAGGTTATACTCAGTCTTTTCTTCATCTTCTATCCTCTTCTGCATCTGCTTGCACTCCTCATTGCTCAGTTGTACTCCCCTAACCCGCTCCACTATGGTAGGTTTGTTTCCATGGAAAATAACATCTCTACTGCTTCCTCCGGTAACTTAACTTCTAGCTCCATTCTTGCCATCGTTGTTACCAACTCATTTTGAGTCGTTAACATTGATAATTTCTCTCTACCCTTCCTACTTAGTGCATCGGCTACTACATTTGCTTTCCCCTGATGATATAAAATATCACAGTCATAATCTTTTATTAACTCTAACCACCTTCTCTGTCTCACGTTCAACTCTTTCTGTGTGAAGATATATTTCAGACTTTTGTGGTCCATATATATCTCACACTTCTCACCATAAAGATAATGCCTCCATATCTTTAAGGCAAAGACTACAGCTGCCAATTCCAGGTCATGAGTAGGATAGACCTTCTCATAATCCTTCAATTGACGTGACGCATACACAATGACCTTGCCATGCTGCATGAGCACGCAACCCAGTCCTTTATACAAAGCATCGTTATACACTACAAAATTTCCTGTATCGTCTGGTAAGGACAATACAGGTGCCTCAATTAACCTCTTCTTCAACTCCTGAAAACTGCTCTCACATTTTTTATTCCATACATACTTCACCGTCTTTCTTGTCAGATTTGTCAACGGAGTAGCTATTTTAGAAAAGTCCGGAATGAACCTCCTATAGTATCCCGCTAACCCTAGAAAACTCCGAACCTTAGTTGGCGTTTTCGGTTGCTCCCATTCGTTAACTGCTTCTACTTTTGCCGGATCTACGGAAATGCCATCTTTATCAATAACATGCCCTAGAAACTACACTCTCTCAAGCCAAAATTCATATTTTGTGAATTTCGCATACAACTTCTCCTTTCTTAGTGTTTCCAACACTATTCTTAAATGTTCTGCATGATCTTCTGGCGTCTTTGAATAGACTAGAATATCATCAATGAACACTACGACAAACTTGTCCAAATATTATTTGAACACTCTGTTCATCATATCCATAAATGTGGCTGGCGCATTAGTCAACCCAAACGACATTACCAGAAACTCGTAATGACCATAACGAGTTCTGAACGCCGTCTTAGGTACATCTTCCTTCCTCACCTTTAACTGATGATACCCCGTGCATAAATCTATCTTAGAAAAATACTTTGCCCCTTTCAACTGATCAAATAGATCATCGATCCTGGGCAAAGGGTATTTATTCTTAATCGTTAACTTGTTCAACTCTCGATAGTCGATACAAAGCCTTAACGACCCATCCTTCTTCTTTACAAACAACACTGGTGCTCCCCAAGGAGACACACTTGGTTGAATGTACTTCCTATCTAATAGTTCTTGTAATTGAACCATTAACTAATTCATTTCGACTGGCGCCATTCGATAGGGTGCCCTTGAAACTGGTACCGTTCCCGGTAACAAATCAATTACAAACTCCACCTCCCTGTCCGGTGGAATGCCCGGTAACTCCTTCGGAAATACATCCGCGAACTCCTGCACAATAGGTATCCGATCCAAGGATGTTCCCACTCTTTGGGTATCCACAACATGGCATGATAACCTATACACCCTTTTCTCAACATCTTCCTAGCTCAGGTCATAGATGCACAACAAGAGCGGCCTTGGTGAATTACTACCAAGAACACTACCTTGGTTTTCTTAGAAAGTCAAGGTTTACACTTTTCCTATGGCAATCTATAATCGCTTTATGGTTAACCAACCAATCCATACCAAGAATTACGTTGAATTCTTTTTAGCCTTTATTTGCATCAAATCTACCGATAACTTATTCCCTCTAATTTCCACGCAACAATCCTTATGAATATGTTCAATGGGGATTATTCCTCGCTTGCTACCTTAACGCCTAAAGGTATAGGTAACTTTTCGTGGATTAAACCTAATCGCTTAGCAAATTCATATGCAATAAAAGAACAAGTAGCACCCGAGTCAAATAAGCACATAAGCATTTATCTCATCGATAGGAATGATACCGCTACCACATCTCTGTTGATGCAACCGCATCTTGAACAAACCATATTAAACGACGAAATGAGGGTCTACCCACTAATGGTGTTGGTCCAAGAATGGCTAATTTACCACTACCGTAACTCTTATTCCCTCTAAACCCTTTCTTGGGCAATTTCTTGCCATGTGGTCCATCGACCCACGTATAAAACACCCCGGTTCTTCTTAGGGTTAGGACGGTTGGGTGACAAATGCCCCTCCCGCCCACAGCCAGTAAAGATACCGCTTTCCCTTTAAATGAGACTCCTATGTGAGATTTTCCGCATGTCTTACATGCTTCCGCCCTCTATTTGGGATCTCCCCTAGTTTACCCCGGTATTCCTGTGGTTAAAACTCTTCTCTTTGGCAAGTTGCCGCTCACGGGCAACTTCAAATTTTATTACCTCCTTCTAACTTACTATTAATCTTCCGCTTTTTGTGGTACGAGACAAAGCCTCACCACCACCTTCATTTATTATTGCCTTTCTCCGTAATGGTCCAGTAGGAAGCACTCTGAAAACCGATATCCTACTATAGAGCCGTGGTTTTAAGCCCCGCCAAATTCATACTTTCTTTCCTCTCAGATCCACCGATGTGGAGCAAATCTCGCCAATTCATTAAACTTGCATGATACTGGGAACTGTCATATCCCCTTGCTTAAGTTCTAGGAACTTAATTTCCATCCTACCCTGCATGCTAGTAGGGAAATAGTTCTCGAAGAAAACCTTCTTAAATTGTTCCCACGTAACAGCCTATGTCCTAGCCTCACCCTGGTGAGCTTCCCACCAGTAGTTGGCTTCCCCTTTTCATCATGTAAGTCACAAAAGAAGTCTTTTTGCGCCTCACCTACATTTGTTATCACAAACGCCTTTTCAATCTCTTAACCCATGTTCGGGCTTCTAGTGGATCCGCTGCTCTCTGAACTCTGGAGGACCCACACTTTTAAAGTCCTTAAAGGTAGTTGTTCTTACTACCCCAGGAACTACAGGAATCCCACCCCCCATTTGGTTAAATGCAGTCGTTAATAAATTAACAAACTCTTGCATAGGGTTGTTAGGACCCCCCTGATTTTCATTATGAGACTCGGCCTCTTGGTTCCATTGTTTCCTTCTCGGCGGCATAAAGCTTCATTATTATCTATTTAACTACTTGGTTATCATTTTAAATCAACAACAACCATTTATACCACAACAAGCATGTTAAATAAAAACTTCATTCTATAAATATGCTTTCATAGTCAAAACTATTTACATCATGTTCCCTTAGCCAAAAGCTATTACATACTATCCCGCTGATTCGTTCTTCTACACAAAATTGGGATTTACAAAAAGACTACCCTTAGTTATACAAAAGAGGGTTTTACGTCACTACTTATATACAAAATGATCTAATGATCTACTAACACTGTCGAACGGCATTCTCATATTTTTGATTTGCCAGAATCGACACTATATCTCGACTTATGGTATGTCGAGTCTACCCGGACTCAATAGAATAACAAGTAATTTTCAGCTTGAAATCCTCATGAGCGCATTCATGGATGTATGACATCCTAGTTATTTTCTGGTCTTTCTCAACCAGTTTCTTTTGTAGCTCAAGGACCTCATCCTTATAATTACGAGCCTTATCAGTCATAAGCACTTTCTCGTCGTGCTCTGACTCAAAGTCTGCCTCTGCAGATTATTTTGCCTCATATAAGGCAGTTATTTCCTCAATTGTGCCTCTACCATAGTTCGCAAATGCACATTCCTATCCAACACTGCCAGATACAATGCTCTAGTTGCATCCGGAGATGTTGGCTCCTAAATAGGTAACACCGTGTTAATCGATGTCACCTCCATCTCCTCCTCAACATCTAGCATCTCGTTAAGGTATGATGCTAATCCCATGGTCTCCTCAGAGTATTCCTCCTCAGAGATGTACTCCTCAATGTCTGAGTTGTCTAGTATAACTATCGGTACCTCCGCCACTGGCATTGGTACAACCTCAACTTGGTTAACTGAGTCTTCACTTATCATTTCCACGTTTCTAAACATCAAGCTATGGGTTGACATCTACAAACACATAACACGTTGATTAGTACATAATACACAATAGTATAAACACAAATCACATTTAATATCTTTAAGATTAATTTTCATCTTTTAATTCTTTCAATACTGAGTTATCTCAATATCTTTTTTAATTCAATGGACTTGAATTTCATTCCTCGGACTTTACCTTCCTTACGAGGTTATTAGGCTAAGGTTTCCCCTTAAGTTTTATAACCTAAGGCTTTGATACCAACCTCGATTCTGTTACCGCCAAATTCGGGTATCTTCCAACCCGACAGATGGTGCTCCACTGTACTAACATCCATACAATCATTCCATCGAAATACAACAAAATGAAGGTAATTACTATCTTCTTATTACAATCAAAGTATAATCCTTCCCAGGTTCATAAACCAGTTACATCATTCATTGTTCATAATGTATAATACATACAAATTTACTAAACTATTACACAATGCCTAAGCATCCATCTTAGCTTTGCCCTTATCTCTCTTGGCATTCACAATACGTTCATCTTTAACTGCAGTTATATAATTCACGCAAGAAGTGAGCATGACAGCTCAGCAAGTTTAATCAAGGATAACAGGAATACCACATTCATGAATTATATAACAATTTCAACATAACTGAACAATAGTTATGAATTATTATGAATCAATAATACTCTAACAGTTCATAACATCAATTCCTAAAGTATAGAATAGATTAAGAGTTCTGAACCGGTCAATAGACCATGAACAGTAAATTTCAGTTTTTATACTTGAAAAGGAGTCCACAGCACTAAGGTCGTTCATCCGTATAACTTACGAGCACTTCTAGGTGATCAGCCTATAGTACTTATGTTGATCAACACTCATTCATTAAACGATTTACGTTTAATATTTTGGCAACTTCGCGTGCCCATCGAATAATCGATGAAAAATACTTTTGTTTGTTCATAGACAAACCTTACCTTCACATCCGTATGTACCAATTACTTGGCATAGGATAGCGTTAACATTTCTATATAGAATGATATGTATAATAATCAATCTATATATTACGTAATGGTCTAGCTGGAGTTAAAATCGCATCGACCCTTTCTTTAAAACAAGTCTTGCAATTCAGTTCAACGAATCACATAAAACTTGGCTAACATGGAAGTTAGACAAGCGTTAAGAAAACTTGCCTTTCAGCGTCTTCAAATAACTTACTCGACTGACCATAGCCTTTACAAAATCTACATGATATATTCACATAGTACACTGTAATTAGCTATCAAACAACCATTCACATTGTTCCTACAAGCTTCTTTCTCTTCTATGTCTTTGTTAACTTAATATCTTTATTAAAGTCAATATGACTTATTACCCTTCGTCCCGGTTTATCACTCAACTGACGTTTATTAACCGGACTCAAACTTCGTTGATAAGGTATCAACTTTGTTCATTGTACATATCTTGTTAACATGCATTACATTCCTAAGTTTCATACCATATACCTTAGTATAGGTAATATAGGATTAGTATTAGTACATTTATTGAGTATATAAACTCAACTCAGGTAGGTCTCGAAACAACTGAAGTTTAAAACCTAACTTGGTCAACTTTTTTCCATCATTTAGGCACATGGCTGTACGGCATCCTTTGTATTTTAGTGGTCTTTGCACAAGTAAGTTAGCGTGGTACTTACCGAAGTCTGGTATCATGCTTGGCCACCACTTTGTATCTTGGTTTTGGCCATGCGGTCTTGAAGTCTATGCACCAGTTGGCCAAACTAGTTTTGGTTTCCTAACGAAACTCCCAGCTTCCTAATTTGTTCGTTTTACATCCGAATTGACCCATTCGAATTCCTACAAGTCAGGAATTACATCCTTTACGTGTTTGTAATACCCAATAAAATAATAATAAAATATTCAAGTAAGCTTTAAAATATTTAATTGGACTTTTCTTATATTTGGGTCAAACTGTAGTTAATTTATTTGGGCCATTAAAATTAATTGGGTCTAATTTATATTTGTGTCATTTTAAATCTTAATAAAATTAAAAGTATTAATAACATATATTAATTAATAAATAAACCTAAACCTAACTGCTTTATTATATCTATACGAATCAACTGAGAGAACAAAAAAAAAGGGGGAAACTCAGCCGCACAAAGGAAGTAGGGAAAGTAGATCATACTAGTAAGTCACTAGTTTTTTTTCTTTCTTTCAATTGTATGAGCAGCTTTCTTTATTTGATGTTGCGTTAAAGATTCAAGGTAGTTAGAATTGGTCCTAATATGAAAGTCTCTAATATGAATTTGAAGGAGCATGACTGGTAATCATTATATTTAAATATTCATGCGACTACGTTTTATATATATATATATATATATATATATATATATATGTGTGTGTGTGTGTGTGTGTGTGTGTGTGTACTGCAAATCTTCATACTAGTATATATATATATAATTCCTACTTACTTTATATTATATATATATATATATATATATATATATATATATATATATATATATATATATATATATATATATATATATATATATATATATATATATATAATGATTTGATATTATATATATATATAAGATATACAAAATTTAAAAAGGGAAAATGATAAATAAAATTATAATATTGTAATTAAAATATATCTTTTGAGTACAAAGTGAATATAGTATATTAAAATTATTAAATTTGTGAAAATATAATTTGTATGAGTTCGTAATTTAATTATATGCTTTATATTTTATTTTGATAATTAGATCGGATTTGGGGAGTTTAGCGAGTGATAGTTGGATTCGGCGAATTATTTTGGTACTATATTAAGGTACGGATTCCGTACTTTTTCAGCGAGACTCTTTTAAATATAATTCGTTCGTTTTGTTATTCGTTTAGAATTTGGTATTGCCTCTCAGGATTATTCTTTGTTGTCAAAATTATTGAGATAGTTTCGTTTTGGCGTTGATATTTGGAATTCGTATTTATACTCTTTGAACTAGTTAATCGTGTCAATATATTTTGGAGACTTTATTCATTTGTACCATTGTTCGTATATTTTCGTTCACACTCGGAGTTGTTTTGATCATTGATATCTTGTAATAATTGGGTATGTTTGTATTTGATAATTCGATTTCATTTGAATATGGTCATGTAAGCCTTGCGATTTGAACCCCTTTTGGCTTACATTTTGTAGTTTGATCCTTAGGGTATACTTGAGCTAACCACCTGTGGGGGTACCAAAGGCATGTCCTCTTGACACAAGGGCATGACACTTTCCGTGGCGGTGTGATCAGTCCATGACGTATCCTTTTGTATGCTCGGAGTATGAGCTTTGGCCATTTGATATATTTGTTCAGGATACGTATAGGTCGACCCAATATTTGATTTGATTCGATTTGTTTGGCGGATTAGTGACGTATGTGTCGTGCGTACTATCCGATTTGATTTGTATACATCATGGTACCGATGTATTTTGTTAGCCTTGGGCTATTTGTATTTGAGTTCAGTATGAAATTGTTACCTTATAACCATTTGATTCAGCCTTATTTGATTGGGATAATTTTTGGCTATAATTATTCGTTCGATAGTATTAATCATTTGTAAATGGTCTCAATAATTCTGATATATTCGTAATTCGTTTATAATTCACGTGTGTTCATTCATTCGACTCTTTCAGATACATCATACATTGTGATATATTTGTTTATTTTTATATCCGTACTGGGCAATTGGCTCACACTGTGTTCTTTTTCCGGTAGGTAATCAGGGGTGATCAGGATTTGTGGGATGAGAGTTACCTTTGATCCAAATGAGTAGATTAGCCTTTGAGATTATTACTAGACTTGGTTTTCCTAATATTTTGTAATTAGATGCTTTGGGGCCTATTTTGGTATTTATTTCTTATTAGTAGAGACTATGTAAATGTGGAGTTCTTTCTATTTAAATTGGAGTATGTGACATTTGGTATTAAATTTTATTGGAGATATTTTGAGATTTATTAGAGGTTTGTAGTTATTATGTTTGTGAGTGACATCCCTTTTTCCTTTTGGGAAAGGGGGTGTTACAGAGTTGGTATCAGAGCCGACTCTCGAAAGCTCGGGTCGGGTCATCCGATCGGGTTGCCGAAGGTGGGGACACGAAGGCTGGTGGTATTATCCCACAATGGAGAGATGGAGGTCCGGAGGTGGGGACACGAAGCCAGCCGGTATTATCCCACAATGACTAGAGAGGCAAAGATCTTTGGGCCGTGTGTGTGATCGGTTTCGACCTGGGATGTCGAAATTTAAGTGGGGAGTTTGTAACACCCAAACCCCCACATCGAAAGATAGGGGAAAAATTTGTCCGCAGATATAAGGAAATAAGTTACTACCAATAGTACCTTCAAGTCATGACCTTTTGGGAGCCTCAGAGTGGGCTAAGATGACCCAAGAAGATACTATTGGGCCAGTAGTTTGAGGCCTTATTTTGATGGATTTGATTCGATTTGGACTTGGGATTTGACCTGAGATTTATTCCGGACTCGGGATTTGAACCAGGTTGTTTCATATGGTATCAGAGCTTAGGTTATGATCTTGTAGATTGCCTTTTAGGCTTGACCTGTGAGTTATGGGTAGACCATTGGGTAGTTATAAGATTTGTATTGCGTTTGATTTTCGTTCTGCACAAATTTGGCCTTGATTATTTGTTTTGATCTGTTTGTTCTCGTCTGTTTGATTTTGTATCGTAGATGGCTCGTAAGTCTTCGAGAATTGCTGGGAGGCAGGCCGGTAATAACGGTAGGAGGGGTCAGAGGCAGCCCCAAGTTGAGGCTGTTAACTAGGGTGGAAACGATGGAAATCAGGGTAATGCAATAATAACCCTCGGCTATGGTTGCAGCGATGGTGAATGAGGCGATTACGCAGTCAGGCACAATTTATGCAGGTATTCCGCAGATGCAAGGAGACCAAAGATGCAAATGGCATGGGGATGATGCAGATACCACAACATGAGCGAGAATGTTCCTCCCGAGGATCAAGTGGGTCAACAAGTGCGGTCGCCAGATGTATGTTATTAGAGAGGTTCATTAAGCAGAAGCCCAATTCTTTTCGTTTTGCTCCGACTCCAATTGATGCGAAGAACTGGATTGCCCACTTGGAGAAGATTTTTGATGTGATTGGGTGTTCAGAAAATCAGAAGGTGAGATTAGAAGTTTATAAGCTAGAGGATGATGCTCAGCAATGGTGGAAATCGTTGAAGGCTACACAGGGAGATGGATTTATGGATGGACTCATATGGAGCAGTTTTTGTGACCTTTTCTATCAGCAGTATTTTCCAAATGCGGATAGGGATGCATACATCTAGGAATTTGTGTCCATTCGGCAGAAGGATGATGAGACTATTACAGATTTTATAGAGAGGTTTACAAGATTGGCTGGTTTTGCGGGTTCAATAGTCGGGACAAACCGCACAACTGTGACGAAAAAGTTTAAATGGGCTTTGAAATATGAGTATAGAGGTCGATCATCCACACCATATTTACTGATGTATCACGGTGGCTAATGCAAACTAAGAGTATGGAAATGGAATACAAGGACTTTCGAGCTTCCAAATCAAGGAGTCGAAAAGAGATAGAGATGACCAAATAAGGGCAAGGAATGGGGCGCTTGGCGTAAATCAATAAAAGGCAAAATAATTGGAATGATCCTCCATCGGTCGTTGATTTAATCCTCGAAGGGATTTTGCTTACCCAATGCAGCAGGGTGGTCGTGGAGGTGGCAGGTCGATGGCAAATTGGAGGGCAAGATCAAAATAGGGATTTTAACGAGTAACGTAGGTTTCAAAGAAAATCGAATCGTGGTGAGCATCGCCAATGTGGTCAAATCCAAGTATGATCCAGACCCAGCAGTGGGGGCAATCCAAACCTTTTGCCACTTCCACCTTCTCCATGTGCTACTTGTGGTGGATATCATGCTGGTAGGGCGTGCTATAGAAATATAGGGGCTTGTTTCTTATGTGGACAGACAATATGAGAGCAAGGGACCGCATACTGATTCGGCGTGGTAATGGGGGAGGCAGAATGGCGATCAACAAGAACGCCGGTGGGAGAGTATTTGCATTGACAGCTAATCAGGCGGCCCAAGCACCAGGTACTATTTCAGGCATCCTTGTTATAGGAAATCGCGAGGCATCAGTTTTGTTTGACACTGGATCTACACACTCTATTGTTGCACTTTCATTTATTCGTCATCTTGGAGTACCTTCTCGTATATTAGATCCTCATTTATCTATTGCTACCCGATGGGGAATTCTGTGATTATTTCTGAGCAATTTCGCGAGTGTCCTTCGAAGTTAAGGAGGAGGGTGTATGCAACTAACTTACTTCCAATGGTAATGCATGATTTCGATACCATCTTGGGTATGGATTGGTTGAGTAAGCATCGAGCCACTATTGATTGTCAGGCGAGGAAGGTTATTTTTGGAACCTTAGAGGCTCCAGAATTCGAGTTTCAATGTTCCAAGCCGAATGGTGTTGTAAATTTGATCTCAACTTTGAAGGCGAGCAAAATGATTTCTAAGGAGCGTGATTGTTATTTGGCTTATGTGAAGGATACCTCGAGGGATGAGCCCCAACTTGATGACTATCCAGTTGTGCGAGAATTTCCTGAGGTATTTCCTAAGGATCTGCCAGGATTGCCACCGCCAAGGAAGTTGAGTTTACTATTGAGCTCATTCTGAGCGGAACTCATCTCTAAGGCACCCTATAGAATGGCTCCATTAGAGTTACAGAGTTGAAGGAACAACCGCAGGAGTTGTTAGATCGTGGATTCATTAGACCGAGCGTATCACCATGGGGGGCTCCAGTATTGTTTGTGAAGAAGAAGGACAGATCTATGAGATTATGTATAGATTATAGGGAGCTAAATCGGATCACTATCAGGAACAGATATCCATTGCCATGGATAGATGACCTTTTCGATCGACTCTCTAAGGCGTAAGTTCTTCTCAAAGATAGATTTGAGGTCGTGGTACCATCGGTTGAGGGTGAAGGAAGAGGACATTCCAAAATAGCTTTTTTCAGTTTTGGTATGGGCACTATGAGTTTTTGGTGATGTCATTTGGGTTGACTAATGCTCCGGCAGTGTTTATGGGTATGATGAATCGGGTTTTTAGCGAGTATTTGGACCAATTTGTCATTGTCTTCATTGATGACATTTTGGTGTATTCCAAGTCTAAGGAGGATCATGAAGAGCATCTTCGCATCTTTGTTTTGGGGTTTCTCAGAAGAATAAGTTATATGCTAAGTTCTCCAAATGCGAAGTTTTGGTTAGAACGGTAGCATTTTTGGGACATGTCGTGTGTCTTTGAAGGTATTAAGGTGGATCCTACGAAGGTTGAGGCTATCACTAATTGGCCAAGACCTACCATGGTAACTGAAATAAGGAGTTTCTTGGGTTTGACAAGGTACTACAGGCGATTTGTGGAAGGTTTCTCTTTGTTAGCTTTGCCATTAACTCAGTTGATGAAGAAGGGCATAAAGTTAGTGTGAAATGAGGAACGTGAGAAAAGTTTTGAGAAGCTTAAGAAAAGGCTTGTGTCGGCTCCAGTGCTTACATTACCGTCGGGGATAGGAGGTTATCAGATTTACAGTGATGCTTCCAAGAAGGGATTAAGGTGCGTTTTGATGCAACATGGTAAGGTAATTGCTTATGCTTCCAGACAACTTAAACCTTATGAGGTGAATTATCCTACCCACGACTAGGAGTTAGCAGCAGTTATTTTTGCCCTAAAGATTTGGAGGCACTATCTATATGGAGAGACTTGTGACATTTTCACCGACCACAAGAGCCTTAAATATATTTTTACTCAGAAGGAGCTTAACATGAGACAGAGGCGTTGGTTGGAGCTTCTCAAGGATTATGATGCTAGGATTCAGTATCACCCCGGTAAGGCTAATGTGGTTGCAGATGCTCTTAGTCGAAAAAGTTCAGGGAGTGTAGCTGCCTTGGTTACACAACCTCAACTTATCTCGGATATGGAGCGTGTGGGTTTGGAGCTATATGCTAGAGGTTCTTATGGGTTGGTAGCTGGTATGAGGGTGGAACCTTCTCTTATTTTGCGTATCAAAGAAGCCCAAAAGGAGGATGGCGAGTTATGGATTGTAGCGCAGAATATGAATGAGGGTAGGCAACCAGAGTTTCGTATGAGCAAGGTGTGATATGGTTTGGTAAACGGTTATGTGTTCCAGTGGATCCAATGATTCGTGAGGCAGTGTTGACTGAAGCTCATAGTTTGCCATTTTCTATTCATTCGGGGTCTACAAAGATGTATAAGGATCTGAAGGAGAATTTTTGGTGTAGTGGAATGAAAAGGGATGTAGCTGAATTTGTGAGTAAATGTCTTACTTGTTAGCAAGTGAAAATAGAGCATCAGCGTCCTGGTGGTTTGTTGCTACAGTTAGAGATTCCTGTGTGGAAATGGGATGATATTTCGATGGACTTTGTGACTGGGTTGTCGAGGACTCTTAAAAAGAATGATACTATTTGGGTGGTAGTGGATCGTTTGACTAAATCGGCTCATTTTCTGTCTATTCGTGAAGATTTTTTGGTAAATAAGTTAGCAGATATTTTTCAACGTGAGATTGTTAGGCTTCATGGGACTCCAGTTTCTATTGTTTCAGATTGGGATCCGCGGTTTACTTCTCGATTTTGGAAAGGATTTCAACGAGTTTGGGGAACGCGACTCAACTATAGTACAACTTTTCACCCGCAGACAGATGGACAATCAGAGAGAACTATTCAGACATTAGAAGACATGTTGCGATCTTGTGCCTTAGAGTGGACAGGAAATTGGGATGATTATTTGAGTTTGGTGGAGTTTGCATATAATAATAGTTGGCAAGCTAGTATTGGTATGGCTCCTTTTGAAGCATTATATGGTAAGAAGTGTCGAGCTCCGACTTGTTGGGATGAGGTTGGAGAAAGGGTCATAAAAGGACCCGATTTGGTTAGGATTACTACGGAGAAGGTAGCAGTGGCTAAACAAAGGTTGAAAGAAGCTAGATCGCGGCAAAAGAGTTATGCTAATAATCATAGGAGGGCTCTTGAATTCACACCTGGTAAACACGTGTTTTTGAAAGTTTCTCCATGGAAAGGTGTTCGAAGGTTTGGTTTGAAAGGGAAGCTTAGTCCGCGTTTCATTGGCCCTTTTGAAGTCCTTGAGAGAGTTGGAGAAGTGGCATATCGGGTGGCTTTGCCTCCACAGTTATCTCATGTGCATAATGTCTTTCATGTTTCAGTGTTAAGGAAATATAATTATCATCCGTTTCATGTTGTGCAATACCCGTTACATAAGATTCAAGAAGATCTTACTTGTGAGGAAGAAGCCGAGGTGATTCTAAATCGTCAAGAACAGATTATGAGAAGGAAAACAATTCCTTTTAGTAAAGTCTTGTGGAAAAACCATTCGGAGCGAGAAGCTACTTGGGAGATGGAGGAGTCTATTCGAGCGGAATATCCGCATCTTTTTGAAAATTAGGTACGTTCTATTCTTTTGATTCCGGGGACGGAATCCTTTTTAAGGGGAAGGTGATGTAATACCCAATAAAATAATAATAAAATATTTAAGGAAGCTTTAAAATATTTAATTGGACTTTTCTTATATTTGGGTCAAACTGTAGTTAATTTATTTGGGCCATTAAAATTAATTGGGTCTAATTTATATTTGTGTCATTTTAAATCTTAATAAAATTAAAAGTATTAATTAATAAATAAACCTAAACCTAACTGCTTTATTATATCTATACGAAACAACTGAGAGAACAAAAAAAAAGGGGGAAACTCAGTCGCACAAGGGAAGTGGGGAAAGTAGATCATACTAGTAAGTTACTAGTTTTTCTTTCTTTCTTTCAATTGTATGAGCAGCTTTCTTTATTTGATGTTGCGTTAAAGATTCAAGGTAGTTAGAATTGGTCCCAATATGAAAGTCTCTAATATGAATTTGAAGGAGCATGACGGTAATCATTATATTTAAATATTCATGCGGCTTACGTTTATATATATATATATATATATATATATATATATATATATATATATGTGTGTGTGTGTGTGTGTGTGTGTGTGTGTGTGTGTGTGTGTGTGTGTGTGGTGTACAAGCAAATCTTCATACTAGTATATATATATAATTTCTATGACTTTATTTTATATATATATATATACTGCAGATTTGATATTATATATATATATATATATATAAGATATACAAAATTTAAAAAGGGGAAAATGATAAATAAAATTATAATATTGTTATTGTAATTAAAATATATCTTTTGAGTACAAAATGAATATAGTATAATAAAATTATTAAATTTGTGAAAATATAATTTGTATAAGTTCGTAATTTAATTATATGCTTTATATTTTATTTTGATAATTAGATCGGATTGGAGGAGTTTAGCGAGTGATAGTTGGATTCGGCGAATTATTTTGGTACTATATTAAGGTATGGATTCCGTACTTTTTCAGCGAGACTCTTTTAAATATAATTTATTCGTTTTGTTATTCGTTTAGAAATTTGGTATTGCCTCTCAGGATTATTCTTTGTTGTCAAAATTATTGTGATAGTTTTGTTTTGGTGTTGATATTTGGAAATCGTATTTGTATTCTTTGAACTAGTTAATCGTGTCAATATGTTTTGGAGACTTTATTCGTTTGTACCATTGTTCGTATATTTTCGTTCACACTCGGAGTTGTTTTGATCATTGATATCTTGTAATAATTGGGTATGTTTGTATTTGATAATTCGATTTCATTTGAATATGGTCATGTAAGCCTTGCGATTTGAACCCCTTTTGGCTTACATTTTATAGTTTGATCCTTAGGGTATACTTGAGCTAACCACTGTGGGGGTACCATTGCATATCCTCTTGAATACAAGGGCATGACACTTTCGTGGCGGTGTGATCAATCCACGACGTATCCTTTTGTATTCTCGGAGTATGAGCTTTGGCCATTTGATATATTTGTTCAGGATACGTATGGGTCAACCCAATATTTGATTTGATTCGATTTGTTTGGCGGATTAGTGACGTATGTGTCGTGCGTACTATCCGATTTGATTTGTATACATCATGGTACCGATGTATTTTGTTAGCCTTGGGCTATTTGTATTTGAGCTTAGTATGAAATTGTTACCTTATAACCATTTGATTCAGCCTTATTTGATTGGGATAATTTTTGGCTATAATTATTCGTTCGATAGTATTAATCATTTGTAAATGGTCTCACTAATTCTGATATATTCGTAATTCGTTTGTAATTCACTTGTGTTCATTCATTCGACTCTTTCAGATACATCATACATTGTGATATATTTGTTTATTTTTATATCCGTACTGGGCAATTGGCTCACGTTGTGTTCTTTTTCCGGCAGGTAATCAGGGGTGATCAGGATTTGTGGGATGAGAGCTACCTTTGATCCAAATGAGTAGATTAGGCTTTGAGATTATTACTAGACTTGGTTTTCCTAATATTTTGTAATTGGATGCTTTGGGACCTATTTTGGTATTTATTTCTTATTAGTAGAGACTTTGTAAATGTGGAGTTCTTTCTATTTAAATTGGAGTATGTGACATTTGGTATTAAATTTTATTGGAGATATTTTGAGATTTATTAGAGGTTTGTAGTTATTATGTTTGTGAGTGACATCCCTTTTTCCTTTTGGGAAAGGGGGTGTTACAGTGTTCATATAAGAATTCAACACTTTGGAAAACTCTAAGATCAAGCTTCCAAAGTGTATGTTTTGCAAGTATAGCTCTCTTTCTCTCTTAATAATCTAAGGTTGAGTCTTGGAAAAACTCTCAAATGAATCAACCTAGCTTTCTATTTATAGAAAACTAGAATGGAGGGCATAATTGACAAAGAACCAACACCTCCTTACTATTCATGTGTGGTCACCAAGTAAGTAAAACACTTGGTGACCAAGCCTTATGCTTGGCTTCCGCACCAAGGTGGCCGGCCCACCACCCAATGTGACATCCCATGGGTTGCCCCATGGGTTTTACCCATTCGGTGACCCACCGGTTCGACCGACGGTTTGGTTTTAATGAATTGGGCTTAACTAAATTAACCTTGGGCCTTGATCATTCAAATGATTGGATTAATTAATAATCCAACTCAAATGAATTAGTCATTAAGTCTTAACTTAATTCTATAATACTAATCGTATTACATAACGCATAATTCACGTATTATCTCAGTATACTATAAAGTACAATAATCGTATTGTACTTCGTATTTACTCAACGTATTATACATAGATACTAAATAGTATCACCTAATGTACAACACTCGGATTAACCCTAACGCCATTCCTTCTACGCATATTATTTCCTTCTCGGAAATCAATATACTCAACCCTTAGGTTTTAAGTCATAAGTTTAAAATCAACGTTTGCCATAAATGAAATATTATCAGAAATTCCATCTTATCACGATATTCTATCATTACGCGTTTCTCGGAATTTCAAAATAATTTCCCGAACAGACACGGATGAATAGTATTTTTACGAAAATCTCTCGGAAAACAATTATTTTCATCTTGGAAATTCCAAACAATTATTTTTAACACGTAGCCAGAATACTAACCACGTTAGCACATTCTAGGTCATAGAACGACCTTCACATAGCTTACTCACAAAGAAATCAATTAAATTCATTTAATTCACATAATCAAATAAAAATTTAATTGTCATAAAAATCCGATTTTCTCGGGCGTTACAAAAATGACATACATTCTCACATTTGTTTTTCATTAATTACTAGCAACAAAAACTAGTCCACTACTAGTCCATTAAGCAAAAACAGAGCCACATGAAAGAGCCATCAATAGCTCAGAGCCACATGAAATACAGCAAAAAAATCAATAGATCCAAATAAAACCATCCTTTAACCCCAATAGATCTAAGAAAACCATCCCAAGATACCGCTCATAGAACAGAAAATTAGAAATTACCTTTCCAACGTGAGTGATTCGCCGGAGACAGAGAAACGAGCCTATCCAACTTCCGGCGACTTGTGTAGAAGAGAGGGGAACTCGCGATTTAGGAAAAAGAGAGACCAGTTCTTCTGGCGACTTGTGTCGAACGGCCGGAGTTTGTGAAAGAGAGAGGCCTGATTTCGCTGTGAGCATTGTCTAGAAGAGAGAGCAAGTCGAGATTTAGGGATTTAGGAAGAAGCATGTCCGGTTCTCTTTTTTGACCCGACACGACTTTTTTTACCCGACTTGCTCTGCGTTTTTCCCCCTCTCCAACAGCTTACTTTCCTGTGCGTTGGATCTCATCCAAAGGCTGAGAACGAAAGTTCAGATTTTACTTAAAATCAGGCCTCCCGACGGATCCTTCTTTATATATATATATATATATATATATATATATATATGGATTCCATCCACATAGCAAGAATTCGGTTGTCGTGAGCAACCCTTTTTGGCCTGTGAAATTTCTTTGGAGCAAAAAAAAAAAAAAATAAAAAAATCACAGCCAAAAAAAAGGGTTGCTCCACGTTAACCCGGTTCTCGATGATGGAACCCCTATATATATATATATATATATATATATATATATATAAACGTTAGTATGTTAACCACGTGAATACACCAGAAGCATGATTACTAATCATATATATATAAGAATCCTGTTTGTAAAAGTTACCAGGATGATTCAAGTGATATTTTGTTATCTTATGGTTACTTATATATATATATATATATATATATATAATATTTTCTTTAATAACTTTATAATTAAAATAAAAAAATTATTTTAATCTTAAAATAAATTTTTTTATTTTAATCTTAAAATAAAATTGTTATTTTAATTTTAAAATTAGATTTCATGTTAACTAATTAGAGTTGAAATTGGATTCCATGATAACTAATTGGTGTTGAAATTGGATCCATGTTTCCTAAAATAAAGAAGTTTATTTGTAAATAGGAAAGTGAATCCAAGCTTCCTTAAATAAAGGAGTTTATTTAGATATGAAATAAGATTTCATATTATTCAAAATAAAGGAGTTTATTTGTGAATAGGAAAAAGAATCCGTGTTTTTTTTAATAAAGGAGTTTTTTTTACTTGGAATTGGATTCTATAATTAATTAAAATAAATGAGTTTATTTTCATTAAAATTTTTGATTAAAATAAAATAGTTTATGTAAGACTCCAACTTTTATGAATAAAGAATAATTTTCTCGAAATATATTTTTGAATATTATGGTGTGGATTTGATATAATGTTATAGTTGTGGGTAATATTTACAAATTTTGCAAAGTAAGCAAGTGGTTATATAATATTCGATTAGTCGGAAAATATTCATTTTAACAGGGAATATTCGTACGACGACACAATCATTGGTGGAACCAACAACGGAAGTATTGTCGTAGTTAGAAAACGACATAATTATCTTTTTTATAAAAATAATATGAAAAATGTTACCGTTAAAAAACCGTTGAACTACCGGTAGTAAAAGAAATACGAGAATGCTGCGTGGTTGCATAGTAGCACACAAGATTGATTATTGATGCTTACGTGAGAAGTCACTCGCTTATACTCAATTATTGCTATAGTAATTCACGATCATATCTCTCATATTATTGATTCAATTATTGTCACAAGATCATCATCGCATAATATTTATTATTATTAAATCAATAATTGAGACGACAAAGTTATTCATATTATTATTTGCAATATTGACAATGTCTAGAAGTTCATCAGAGAGGTTTGGTCACCTAATTGCACGCCAATAAGGAGAAATCCTTATCTGAAAGCCCTCTCTTCCAGGAGCGACTCGGTTGTTAAATATTGTGAGCTATAATATTAATGATGAATAAGTTGTGTTGATTAAAGATGAAATTGATAGTTCCATTGTGTTGGGATTATTAGTGTTAGTGAAAATCGACATTTATTTCGATAATAATTGATATCTGGAGGTTATATAGACAAATCGGGTAATTAATCGGATTAATGAGTAATTAATTGTTATTATTTCACATGCTTATAACTATTTATTCACATGTGTGTACTATTGTTTCACATTCATGTACTATTAGGGGAGGTGGTGCAAGATTGATAATACTTGCATGACTAAATTAAAAATAGAGGTATAGTTGAAGGTACTATACTGTAATTAGTTTTTTCACATGATTATACTATTGAGTCACATGAATGAACTATTAATTCATATTATTTACTATTAGGGGAGGTGGTGCAAGTTTGATAATACTTGCAGGACTAAATTAGAAATGAAGAAAAAGAGGAAGGTATTATACTGTAATATTTCAAGCCCCAAAACGTGCAATTATCAAAATTATATTTTCCTATAAATAGAAGCTCATTCTTCCTTTATTTCTCACCAATTCACAAAAGCTTTAGAGCAATTATTATAGAGAGAAATTATAGAGAAAAAGAAGAAGAGAAGTATGCTACCTCACTATTCCAGTATCAAGTTTTTCAAAGGTAAGGGGTATTATTCTTTCGTATTCATGAAGAGAGTTATTTTCTTTCAATACCCGTAAGGGTTTTTATTCCATTCTTTATTTGTAAGACCCGCAAATTAATAATAAATGAAATTCTTTATTATCTATTTATTATTTTGAAATAGTGAAGTTGTTATTCCATTTTGATTAATGTGGTTAGTATATGGGATTACGTAAATTCGTTCCATTCTTTAATATTTTGGAACAAGTAAGTGGTTATAAAATATTCATTCTTTATTATTCTGTTGGAATATTCGCGCGGATTACACGTACGGTGAATTCTGGAATATTCATTTTTATTATTCTTTGGAATATTGGAATAATCTTTACGACGGAATGTTTAGAGCTTTTTGTGGGCCCCATACATCGTGAAAAAAAGCGTAAGACCTCAAATTATTAATAAAGAAAACTATTTATTAGAAATATAAGTTGTTTATAAATAAATTATGGGTAAAATCGCAAATATTGTTAAATAAGCGGTGGTTATAAAATATTCATCGTTGGAATATTCGTTTCGTCGTTGTTAAAATATTAAATATGCGTAGTCTTTGTGGGCACAAGAAAGCGATTGGATGAAAAAAACCACAAGTATTGCACCAATTATTGATTATCTTTGTTGGAATACGTAAGAAGGCACTACTCAATTAATTGTTACAATAAGTTATCGCTCAAAGATTTTATTTTATCGATTCAATAATTGTCGCGTTGATATTTTATATTATCGTTGTTTCAATAATTGTCACTATACAAAGATTTTCCATTATCGAAGCAATAATTCATATTATCCTAATAATATTATTAGAAAACATTATTGGCAATGTCTAGAAAGTTCTATCTAAGGAGAGGTTTGGTCACCTAATTACGCGCCAAGAAGTGAGAAATCCTTATCGAAAGCCCTCCCTTTTCCTCGAACTACCGTTGTTCACAAGATTGTGATTCTCGTAATATTATTTGTGAATAATTAATTATTGATTTATATGATGAGGAAAATATTGATTTTATGTGGATATAGATGGAGAAAATTTTTAAAGTGACAATTGTTAAAAATTGATATTTTATCTTTTCTCGATAAAATAATATTTTATTATATTATTATATATAATAATGATGATATTTTTTACAATGAATGTGGGATATATGAGTATATGAGGAGGAAGAGTATTTTTGTTGCAAAAGTTGTTTAAAACATGTTAAACATGTTTGTGGGCCCATTTCTTGACTGAAATTTGATTATAGCTTGTAAAATCGTCCGTTTATGGATTTTGGTCAATTTTCGTTTGGAATTTGAAAAACTTTCTTCGCAAAGTTGTAGAGAATTGAATTTCCTAAAAAATACGCGAGATTCGAATTTTTTGATAAAAAGGCTATTTATTATGAATTATTGAAGTTCAAGTTCAAATAATTGAATTTTGGAAGTTTTAAATATTTTTTTTTAGAAAAACGTTTTTTATCATTATGGTGGACTATTTTGGTGGTCAATTTGATTCAAAGGTCAAGGTGTGATGTATGAAATTTTGAAAATATTATTAATTTATTAAATTTTTCGCTTTGGTGTTCTAAGCATTTTCCTATAAATAGGTGCTTAGGTTAGAATTGAAAATCACACCGTAAACTAAAGATTTTTCTCTTTCTCTCTCGATATATCGAGCGTATTTTTGTGAGTATTTTAGTACTTTGAGTATTGCTATATACTTGCAAGTCCTTTCAAAGACTATATCCAAAGATACCAATCGTAAGTACTATCCTTTCCGAGGTGGATGTTATTTTCTTCTTAAATGATATTATTTCTTCAATATCATTATGCCAAAATATTGGTTGAAACTTTTTATCAAATTTGAACTTTTTTATTTTGGGTTACTATTCATGAGTTACTATTCACGAAAGTTACTATTCATGAGTTACTATTCACGAGTTACTATTTCAATTCATGATGATGATTTTTTGTGAAATTTCTATCTTTTAGTGTTTGAGTTACTATTCATGATATACTAAGACTATTCACGATACGATAAGACTATTCACTTAATATTTACACTATTCACGTAAAAAATAAATTTTTTTTTCGTCCAAAATATCTATCATGGATACTAGCTTTGATTGTATCCATGTTTTGATCATTCTTCTGAATTTTACTCCACTCGTTATTTATGAAGTATTTTTGAACTTGGATTATTTAAAGTACGAATCCTTAATATTTGTTCTTTTGTTTCACGGATTCGCTTTTTTTAAAATATTTTTCATCATCCTCACCCTAAATGATGATATAATGAATATCTTTGGCCCGTAGAAAGCAAGAAAGATGAATGATTATGATGAATATCTTTGGCCCAGAAGGCAAAGATGAACATGTGTTTAGATGAACATGACTAATCGATGAATATCTTTCGCCTCATAGTGCAAAAGATGAATATTTGATTCCAAATATATATTGATTGATGTTACAGGATAAAAGATAGACGATGAACTTTTATATTCATATATATAGAAGATAGTAGATTTCATTCTCTACTTAACTCTTCTAATGAATTATTATTTCATGTAATATTGATTTAAAACTTGTTGTCTATTGTATTCTATTAGATTTTTTCCCGTTGAAGACTAACGATAATTTGTTTTATATTATCTTAGTCATAATGTTCTTTATCGGGCTAGTTGAGCTCACCCTTTTCCTTTTTGTTCCATTTTTCTTCTCTCAGAGGCTAGAATGTAGCGTAGTACTAGTCTGGGGTATGGAATGATGGTTCTAGAAGTTATTTTAGTAGTCCTCACCATTTTGTAAAATAATGTATCAATAATTGAAATGAGGACTTATTTGAGTGTGGATATTGTCTAGATGACAATATTTGTATTTAAACTCACAGCTTTTTTATGTTGTATTAATAAAGTTGTAGTTATTTCGCATCATGTATTTTGACGACTCGTAATGGGTGTCAGATACCTATTTTGGGGGCGCCACAATTGGTATCGTAGCTTATGGATATGGTCTCTCCCATGAGATCGGGAATAGTACTAGGAGGGGAGAGACGAGTAATCCTTCGCTAGTGTGTCATACCTAAGCTTATTTGTTGGTCAGTTGAAGTATATGGTTAATATGTGATATGTTAATTTGTTTAATTAACCCTTGTTTTATGGCAGTATTTAAGAATGGCAGCTGAGAATATTAACGGTGGAGTTAATGAGACCGTGGAAACACCTTTAATCACCACCTGTGGGGAACGTGCAACAGAAGGCAATATTCCTCCGTAAACAACACCACCGAAAGCGACGATGAACGACGGATGTTTAGGAGCTTTTTGCGCTCATGCAAAACCGCACGAGGAGACTCGTGTATGTAATACGGTGGAAATGATAAGAACGCGCTATGCTTGTCACTATGCCAAGCAGCTTCAAAGAGTTGGGACCACCGTAATTTAAGGGAAAGCCGGATCCGATCGATCATGGGAAATGTGGGTCAAGCAAATTACCAAGATATTCGATGTCTTGGGATGCACGAGGAACAGAAGGTTCCATTCGCCACTTTTTTATGTTCCGTATGAGGCAGACATCATGGGTGGGAGTCTGTGAAACGCATCTCAAACCGCAAGACTCAAGCATGTCTTGGGAAACATTTTTTAAACTTTTCAACGAAAAAATACTTTCCCGAAAGTATTCGCCATATGAAGGAGGTAGAGTTTATTAGACTAGAACAAAACAACATGATTTGTCCCAACACGAGGCGTAAGTTCGCAGAGTTATCTGTGTTTGCACCTCATTTGGTAGAGAATGAGGAACGAATGACGAGGATGTTTCGAGAGGTTTAAAACCCGAGATTCGCAATATCTTATCTCTCATAAATTTGCTTTATATTCAGATGTTGTCAACAGGCTCAATTATTAGAGCGAGATAAAGTAGTACGTTTCAACCAAGGGACCGCAACTGTGGTCATATACCATATGGCGCAGAAATACATCTGAGCAATGAAAACCAAATGGGGAGGAAAACATTCGTAGATAAAAGCCAGAATCACTCCGTGGTAATCGTGGCCATGAAAAATAGAAGAAGCGAGTCTGGGGAGATTTTAAAAGAGGAGATTCAACAATGACAATGTGAAGACGCCAAAGACCAAAGAAGAATCGGTTTTAAGGGAGGAGAACGACCACCCATTATATGCTATAAGTGCGAAAAGAAGGATATATCACCAAACCGCCCACAACAGCTTTAAGGTATGTTATAACTGTGGAAAGGAAGGACATATCGCCGAGATCAGCATCAGAAGCGAAACCAAGTCCAATGGGATGGTGACTCAAAAGGTTGTCCCGTAAAAGTCAAAGTCAATGGCCTCGAAGAGCATTTGTCGTGGATCGGTCAACATGCGAGGAACCCAAACGAGGTGATCACGGTAAGCTAATCATAAATTCATGCGAAGTTTATACCTTATTAGATACCGGTGCTACCCATTCATTTATCTCTCCCGCTTGTGCTCAACGCTTAAACTCGACTCGAGAAATTAGACTTTGACCTATCTCGTGGAAACTCCGTTAGAGAAACTTTCATCACATCCATCGCTTATAAATCTTGTTTGATCCAAGTTGGCACCATCACATTACCCGCTGACCTTATCTCTTTAAAGATACTTGCTTTTGATGTGATTTTAGGGATTGATTGGTTAACTACTCATCATGCCAAAATTGATTGTTTTCGTAAGGTTGTTAGTTTTCATATTCCTAATCAACTTGTTGTGCTAATTCAAGCAACTAAACCATTAAAATCAATCATCGTCATATCAAGTCATAAAGCTATTCGCTTATTGAAAAACGGATGTCAAGCTTTCTTAGCCCATGTTATGGATTTGAATAAAGAGACACGCCGATTTGAATAATATTCCCGTTGTTATCGACTTTCCCGACGATTTCAAGAACTCCTGGCCTACCCCGTAACGTGAAGTTGAATTCTTTATTGACCTTGAACCCGGTACAAAGCCCATTTCTAAAACCCCATATCGAATGGCTCCTATTGAACTTCAGAGTTAAAGGTCCAACTATGTGAGTTGTTGGACATCGGTTTCATTTTGCCCTAGTACATCTCCTTGGGGTGCTCCTATTTTATTTGTAAAGAAGAAAGACGGAGTATGCGATTTTGTATCGATTATCGGAATTAAACCATGTCACTATCAAGAATAGGTATCCGCTACCTCGTATTGATGACCCGTTTGACCAGCTTGCAAGGAGCACAATTCTTTTCAAAGATCGATCTTCGCTCGGATATCATCACCAAGGTTAGAACCGAGGATATTCCAAAGACGCTCGCTTTAACCCCAGACGGCATTATGAATTCTTAGTCATGTCTTTTGATCGACTAATGCTCCCGCCGCTTTTATGGATATGATGAACCGAGTATTCAAGGAATATTTGGATCTGGCTCGTTGTTGTTGTCTTTATTGATGACATCCTCATCTATTCCAAAAGCCGTGAAGATCATGAGCGCCATTTGAAGTCGGTAATCGCAAAGGCTTCGTGATAACAAGCTATATGCCAAGTCAAGAAATGCGAAGTTCGCTTGAGGAAGTAGCATTCCTTGGGCACATGGTGTCAAAACATGGAGTGTCTCATTGACCCGGCCAAGATTGAAGCAATACAAAGTTGGGAGCAACCAAAGATGGTGACCAAGCACGTAGCTTTTTGGGCTTAGCCGGTTATTATCTGAGATTTGTGGAAGGATTTTCTAGAATCGCTACATCTGCTAACTCACCGACTCAGAAAGATACAAAATTCAGATGGAGCGAGGAATGCGAGAAGAGTTTCCAAGATCTCAAGAGGAGACTCATTTCGCACTGCTTTGACAATACCATCCGTTCGGATGGATTTGTTATCTACGCCGATGCTTCGTGCAAAGGGTTAGGGTGTGTGTTCTCATGCAACGTGGGAAAGTCATAGCCTATGCCTCACGACAACTTAAAGAATATGAGAGGAATTATCCTACTCATGATCTAGAGTTGGCAGCAGCTATTTTCGCGCTTAAAGATCCGGAGGCACTATCTATATGGGGAGAAAGTGGAGATATATTCGCACCATAAAAGCCTCAAATATTTCTTCACTCAAAAAGAACTCAATACGCGGAAACGACGCTGGCTCGAGTTGTTGAAAGACTACGACCACACTATTCAATACCATCCCGAAAAAAACGTAAACGGTAGCCGAGACGCTGAGTAGAAGATCATATGCGTGAACGAAAAGCGATGATGTCAAATATACGATAGAACCAACTTTAATAGAAAAAGTTAAAGTTGTTTCAAGCCACGCAATCTTGAAATCGATGCGTATGAAGAAGAAAGTGCAAGAAGGTGCTATTCCGTAAGCAAGAATCGATGAAGAAGGAATACTTTGAGTCCATTCTGCACTTTGTGTTCCTAATGATTCTCGATTTGAAGTACAAGATCATGATGGAGGCACACAATACACCATTTGCAATCCATCTCGAAGTACCAAAATGTATCGTGATCTTCGACATACATTTTGGTGGAACAATATGAAGAGAGAGATTGCAAAGTTTATCTCGATGTGTTTAACTTGTCAACGGTAAAGGCGAGCATCAAGTGCCAAAGGGTCCATTGCAACCACTTGAGATTCCAAATGGAAGTGGGAACACATTACCATGGATTTCAAGTTACGGGTCTTCCCAAGGTTTCTCAAGGCATAAATGCTATTTGGGTTATTGTTGATAGATTAACCAAGTCTCGCTTCATTTCTTGCCGATACGGAGACTTATTCCTTGAACGCCTTGCTAGTATGTACGTAGATGAGATTGTGAGATTGCATGGCATGCCAAGATCCATAGTTTCGGATCGTGACCCAAGATTCACTTCAAGATTTTGGGTTAGCTTGCAAAAAGTTATGGGGACGGATTTATGATTTAGTTCGGCATACCATCCTCAAATGGACGGACAATCAGAGAGGACTATTCAAACTCTTGAAGATCTATTAAGACTCTGTGTCCTAGACTTCAAAGGGAGTTGGGATAAGTATTTACCATTGGTGGAATTCTCCTACAACAACAGCTTATCAAGCAAGTATAGGTGTGGCTCCATTTGAAGCATTGTATGGACGAAAAGTGTCGCCTCCAATATGTTGGGATGAGGTAGGAGAAGCAACGTTGTTGGGACCAGAGTTGGTACGTAATGACTACAAGAAAAGATCCAAACGATTCGACAACGATACAAAATGGCACAGATCGATAAAAAGAGTTATGTGGATCTTCATCGAAAAAAGGACGGAATTTAGTATTGGGGATCATGTATTATCATGTGTGGCTCCATGGAAGGGAGTTACAAGATTTGGGAAGAGAGGAAAGCTCAATCCACGCATTTATTGGTCCATTTCGCATTCTTGAACGAGTAGGAAATGTGGCCTATAGACTCGCTGCTATCTCCAAGTATGTCTCGTGTTCATAATGTTTTTCATATATCCGTGCTACGTGAATATGTGAAAGACCCAAACCACGTTATTGAAGTTAGAACCTGACGAGATAGCCAAGACTTAACGTATTTAAGAGGTACCTGCCAAGATCTTGGATAGAAAGAGCATGTCCTACGACGAAGGTCATACCACAAGTTAAAGTTTTGTGGAGAAACCATGCTATCGAGGAAATGACCCGGGAGTTGGAAACGGAAATGAAAGCGAGGTATCCTCATCTTTTTCAAACACTGTGCGCGACGACGCCAATTTCGAGGACTAAATTTCATAAGAGAGGGAGGTTGTAAGACCTCAAATTATTAATAAATGAAATTTATTTCCTCTATTTATTATTTTGAAATAGTAAGGGTTGATTTGATTAATGTGGTTAGTTATGGGTAAATGCGCAAATATTTTAAAAAATAAGTGTGGTTATAAAATATTCATTGTTGCTTGGGAATATTCGCTTGGTCGTGGAATATTCTGTTGTTTGGGAATATTCATGACGACAATACAGCAGCCTTTTGTGGGCCCCATAACGAAAAAGCGATGGATGAAGAAAACGACAAGTATAAGTTGTTTATAAATAATCTACAGTAGTTGTTACCTGCTAATACTCGTTGAATACCTAAGTGGTTAAAACACAAGAATACGCTATTGTTGCACAAGAAGATTACCCAGATTATTGCACCAATTATTGATTCTTACGTAAGAAGGCACTACTCAATAATTGTTACAAAGAGTTATCGCTAAAGATTTTATTTTATCGATTCAATAATTGTTGCGTTGATATTTTATATTATCGTTGTTTCAATAATTGTCACTACACAAGATTTTCCATTATCGAAGCAATAATTCATATTATCCTAATAATATTATTAGAAAACATTATTGGCAATGTCTAGAAAGTTCTGCTTCTAAGGAGAGGTTTGGTCACCTAATTGCGCGCCAAGAAAGAGAAATCTTATCGAAAGCCCCTCTTCCCGGAACTACCGTTGTCACAAGATCGTGATTCGTAATATTATTTGTGAATAATTAATTATTGATTTATATGATGAGGAAAATATTGATTTTATGTGGATATAGATGGAGAAAATTTTTAAAGTGACAATTGTTAAAATTGATATTTTATCTTTTCCGATAAAATAATATTTTATTTATTATTATATATAATAATGATGATATTTTTTACAATGAATGTGGGATATATGAGTATATGAGGAGGAAGAGTATTTTTGTTGCAAAAGTTGTTTAAAACATGTTAAACATGTCTGTGGCCCATTTCTCGATCGAAATTTGATTATACTTGTAAAATCGTCTGCTTATGGATTTTTGGCCAATTTTGCTTTGGAATTTGGAAAAACTTTCTTTCCAAAGTTGTAGAGAATTGAATTTCCTATAAAAAAGTTGTGAGATTCAAATTTTTCGATAAAAGGGCTATTTATTATGAATTATTGAAGTTCAAATTCAAATAATTAATTTTGGAAGTTTTAATTATTTTTGTTAAGAAAAACGTTTTTTTTTCATTATTGTGGACTATATTTGGTGGTGGTGATTCAGTTCAGAGATCTAAAGGTGCGAGGAAATAAGTTTATAAAATATTATTAATTTATTAAATTTTTTCGCTTTGGTGTTCTAAGCATTTTCCTATAAATAGGTGCTTAGGTTAGAATTGAAAATCACACCGTAAACTATAGATCTCTCTTTCTCTCTCGATATATCGAGCGTATTTTTTGTGAGTATTTTAGTACTTTGAGTATTCATATACTGGCAAGTTCCTTTCAAAGACTATATCCAAAGATACCAAATCGGAAGTACTATCCTTTTAGGTAAGGGATGTTATTTTCTTCTTAAATGATATTATTTCTTCAATATCATTATGCCAAATATTGGTTGAACTTTTTATCAAATTTAGAACTTTTTCATGTTGGGGTTACTATTCATGAGTTACTATTCATGAGTTACTATTCATGAGTTACTATTCATGAGTTACTATTCATGAGTACTATTCACGAAGTACTATTCATTTAAGCATGATGATTTTTTTGTGAAATTTCTATCTTTTTAGTGTTGAGTTACTATTCATGTATACTCAAGACTATTCACGATAATACTATTCACTATCATTATACACTATTCACGTAAAAATTAAATTTTTTTTTTTTTGTCCAAAATATCTATTATGGATACTAGCTTTGATTGTATCCATGTTTTGATCATTCTTGAATTTTACTCCACCGTTATTTATGAAGTATTTTTGAACTTGGATTATTTAAGTACTTAATCCTTAATATTTGTTCTTTTGTTTCACCGGATTCGCTTTTTTTTTAAAATATTTTTCATCATCCTCACCCTAAATGATGATATAATTGAATATCTTTGGCCCAGTAGTGCAAAGATGAATGATTTTTGATGAATATCTTTGGCCTCAGAGAAAAAAGATGAACATGTGTTTAGATGAACATGACTAATCGATGAATATCTTTGGCCTCGTAGCAAAAAGATGAATATTTGATTCCGTATATATATTGATTGATGTTACAAGGATAAAAGATAGACGATGAACTTTTATATTCATATATGTAAGATAGTAGATTTCATTCTCTACTTAACTCTTCTAATGAATTATTATTTCGCCATGTAATATTGATTTAAAACTTGTTGTCTATTGTATTCTATTAGATTTTTCCCGTTGAAGACTAACGATAATTTGTTTCGTATTATCTTAGTCATAATGTTCTTTATCGGGCTAGTTGAGCTCACCTTTTCCTTTTTGTTCCATTTTTCTTCTCGTGAGGCGAGAATGTAAATAGTACTAGCTGGGTA
Organism: Panax ginseng; assembly: GCA_020205605.1. Taxonomy (NCBI): domain Eukaryota; kingdom Viridiplantae; phylum Streptophyta; class Magnoliopsida; order Apiales; family Araliaceae; genus Panax; species Panax ginseng. Next base: position 53,285,654 of record CM035140.1, read on the forward strand.
TGGAATGATGGTTCTAGAAGTTATTTTAGTAGTCCTCACCATTTTGTAAAATAATGTATCAATAATTGAAATGAGGACTTATTTGAGTGTGGATATTGTCTAGATGACAATATTTGTATTTAAACTCACAGCTTTTATGTTGTATTAATAAAGTTGTAGTTGTTTCGCACTCATGTATTTTGACGACTCGTAATGGGTGTTGTATACCTATTTTGGGGCGCCATGTTGCGAGGAGAGGCAAATTCATGGTGGGAAATCCAGAACGCAGACTCAACCTGCCACACTGAAGATGTCTTGGGAGAAGTTCCAATAACTATTCAACGACAAGTACTTTTCCAAAAGTATTCGTCACATGAAAGAGGTAGAGTTCATAAAGTTGGAGCAAAAAAATATGACCGTGTCACAATACGAAGCTAAGTTTGCCGAGTTGTCCCGATTTACGTCTCACTTGGTTGATAATGAGGAGAGAATGACGCGGATGTTTCTAAGAGGTTTGAAACTCGAGATACGTCAATACTTAATTTCTCACAAATTATGTTTGTATTCAGATATTGTTAATAGGGCTCAGTTATTGGAGCGCGATAACGAGTCAACTCAACCAAGAGAAAGCAGCCGGTAAAATGATAATACCAGTGGTAGCAGTCATCGAAGCGGTGACAACAAACGTGGAGGGAATTAACATGCTAGAAATGGTAACCACTTTGGTGGTAATCATGGCCAAGATAGTAAAAATGGACATTTCAAGAAAAGAAGATTCAACAATGATGGAAAGACGTCAGCACCAGCACCCGTTGTTAAGGAAGGAGAACGACCACCTATCATATGCTTCAAATGCGGAGGGGAGGGACATATCAGTCCAAACTGCGTGATGTAGTCCAAAGCGTGTTATAATTGTGGAAGAGAAGGTCACCTAGCCTGATTTTGTTGTGCACCAAAGACAAGTCCAGCTGGGATGGAGGCACCAAAAGTCATCCCAGAAAAGTCAAAGCCGGTAGTTCAAGGGAGAGCGTTTGTCGTAACCTCCCAGAAAGCAAGGAACCCGAACGAGGTCATCACGGGTAAGCTTATCATAAACTCTAGTGAAGTCTATACCTTATTTGATACCGGTTCTACCTATTCTTTTATTTCTCCTACTTGCGCTCAACGTTTAAATTTGACTCCAGAGAAATTAGACTTTGACTTATCGGTTGAAACTCCGTTGGGAGAAACCTTCATTACATTCACTGTTTATTAGTCTTGTTTGATTCAAATCGGTAACTACACGTTACCTATCGATCTTATTTCTTTAAAAATACTTGCATTTGACGTGATTCTAGGGATTGATTGGTTAACTACTCATCATGCTAAAATTGATTATTTTCGTAAGGTTGTTAGCTTTCATATTTCTAATCAACCTATTATGCGAATTCAAGCGACCAAACCATTAAAATCAATCACGGTCATCTCAAGTCATAAAGCTATTCGTTTATTGAAAAATGGATGTCAAGCTTTCTTAGCTCATGTCACAGATTTAAACAAAAATATGTCAGATTTGAAAGATATTTCTATGGTTAATAAATTTCCTAACATATTCCCTGAAGAACTTCCTGGCCTACCCCCAGAGCGTGAAATTGAATTTTTTATCGACCTTGAACCCGATACAAAACCCATTTCCAAAGCCCCATATCGAATGGCTCCTATTGAAGTTCAGGATTTAAAGACCCAATTGCAGGAATTGTTAGACATCGATTTCATTCGTCCTAGTACATCTCCTTGGTGAGCTCATGTTCTATTCGTGAAGAAGAAAGATGGAAGTATACGACTTTGTATTGATTATCGGGAGTTGAATCATGTCACCATCAAAAATAGGTACCCGTTGCCTCGCATTGATGACCTGTTTGACCAGTTGCAAGGCGCCAAATTCTTTTCAAAGATTGATCTTCGTTAGGATATCATCGGGTTGAAGATTAAAACCGATGACATTCCAAAGATCGCTTTGAGAACTCTCAGACGGGCATTATGAATTCTTAGTCATGTCTTTTGGATTGACTAATGCTCTCGCCGCCTTCATGGATATGATGAACAAAGTATTCAAGGAATATTTGGATCACTTTGTGGTCGTCTTTATTGATGACATCCTCATATACTCCAAAACCCGTGAAGACCATGAGCAACACTTGAGGCTGATACTCCAAAAGCTTCGTGAAAACAAGCTATATGCCAAGTTGAAGAAATGCGAGTTCTGGCTTGAGGAAATTGCATTCCTTGGGCACGTGATATCAAATCATGGGATATCTGTTGACCCATCAAAGATTAAAGAAATTCAAAGCTGGGAGAAACCTAAATCAGTGACCGAAGTACGTAACTTTCTCGGCTTAGCTGGTTATTATCGGAGATTCGTAGAAGGGTTTTCTCGAATCGCTACTCCATTAACTCAGCTGACTCAAAAAGATACAAAATTTGGTTAGAGTGAGGAATGTGAGAAGAGTTTTCAAGAACATAAGAGGAGACTCATTTCAGCACTTGTTCTGACAATACCATCTGGCTCGGAGGGATTTGTCATCTACAGTGATGCTTCAGGCAAAGGGTTAGGATGTGTTCTCATGCAACATGAGAAAGTCATAGCCTATGCCTCACGACAACTCAAAGAATATGAGAGGAATTATCCTACTCATGATCTAGAGTTAGCGGCAAATGCTTTTAAGGCTTAAGATTTGGAGGCATTACCTGTATAGAGAGAAGGTGGAGATCTATACGGATCATAAAAGTCTCAAATATTTCTTCACTCAAAAGGAACTCAACATACGGCAACAACGATGGCTTGAGTTGTTGAAAGATTACGATCATACCATTCAATACCATCCTGGAAAAGCGAACGTAGTAGCTGATGCATTGAGTAGAAGATCATATGTGGGTACGAGTGCATTATTGTCAACACAAAGGCCCATTTTATATAACTTACAAAGGATGGAGATAGAGTTAAAGACTTCAGGGACCCATGTGATGATGGCGAATATACGAGTAGAACCAACTTTAATCGATAAAGTTAAAGCTGCTCAAGCTACAGACCTGGAGCTGATGCGTATGGGGAAGAAAGTGCAAGAAGGTGCTATGCCGGAAGCAAGAATCGATGAAGAAGGAATACTTCGAGTCAACTCTAGACTTTGTGTTCCTAACAACCTTGATTTAAAGTATAAAATCATGATAGAGGCGCACAACACACCGTTTGCAATCCATCCTGGGAGTACCAAAATATATCGTGATCTTCGACATACATTTTGGTGGAGCAATTTGAAGAGAGAGATAGCGGAGTTTATCTCAAGGTGTTTAACTTGTCAACGAGTCAAGGCAGAGCATCAAGTACCAAAAGGTCCATTGCAACCACTTGAAATTCCAGAATGGAAGTGGGAACACATTACCATGGATTTCGTTACTTGTCTTCCCAAGGTTTCTCAAGGCATAAATGCAATTTGGGTCATTGTTGATAGATTGACCAAGTCTGCTCATTTCCTACCTATACGAGAAACTTATACACTTGAATGTCTTGCTCGTATATACATAAACGAGATTGTAAGACTGCATAGTATGCCGGTATCCATAGTTTCTAATCGAAACCCAAGATTCACTTCACGATTTTGGGTTAGTTTGCAAAAAGATATGGGCACGGATTTACGATTTAGCTCGGCATATCATCCTCAGACGGACGGGCAGTCGGAGAGGACTATTCAAACTCTTGAAGATTTATTAAGACTCTGTGTCCTTGACTTCAAAGGAAGTTGGGACAAGTTCTTACCATTGGTGGAGTTTTCCTACAACAACAGTTATCAAGCAAGTATTGACATGGCTCCATTTGAGGCGTTGTATGAAAGAAAGTGTCGTTCTCCAGTATGTTGGGATGAGGTGGGTGAAGTAACGTTGTTGGGACCGGAGTTGGTGCTTATGACTACGAAAAAGATTCAAACAATCCGATAACGTATAAAAACCTCACAAGATCGACAAAAGAGTTATGATGATCTTCATCGAAAGGACGTGAAATTCGATATTGGAGATCATGTGTTGCTCCATGGAAGGGAGTTACGAGATTTGGAAATAGAGGAAAGCTCAACCCTCGATTCATTGGCCCATTTTTAATCCTCGATCGAGTAGGAACTGTGACCTATAGACTCGCCTTACCGCCAAGTATGTCTCGTGTTCATAACATTTTTCACATATCTATGTTACGTAAATATGTGAAAGACCCGAACCACATTATTGAATTAGAACCAAACGAGATAGAGGAAGATTTAACGTATGAAGAGTTACCTGTTAAAATCTTGGATAAGAAGGATCATATTCTACGCTCTAAAGTTATACCTCAAGTCAAAGTTTTATAGAGAAACCACGATGTTGAGGAAATGACCTGGGAGTTAGAATCTGAAATGAAATCAAGGTATCCTCACCTCTTCGATATACCAGGTACGTACCCTAATTTCGAGGACGAAATTTCATAAGAAGGGGAGGTTGTAAGACCCCAACTTTTATGAATAAAGAATAATTTTCTCGAAATATATTTTTGAATATTATGGTGTGGATTTGATATAATGTTATAGTTGTGGGTATGTTTACAAATTTTGCAAAGTAAGCAAGTGGTTATATAATATTCGATTGGTCGGGGAATATTTGTTTTAATAGGGAATATTCATACGACGGCACAATCATTGGTGGACCCCATAACGAAAGTATTGTCGTAGTTAGAAAACTATGTAATTATCTTTTTATAAAAATAACTACGAAAGTGTTACCATTAAAACCGCTGAACTACCCGGTAGTAAAAGTACAAAGAATCGCTGCGTGGTTGCATAAGTAGCACACTAGTATTGATTATTGATGCTTACGTGAGAAGTCACTCAGTTATACTTAATTATTGCTACAGTAATTGCTACATCATATATCTCATATTATTGATTCAATTATTGTCACAGTATCATCTGCATAATATTTATTTTTATTAAATTAATAATTGAGAAGACAAAGTTATTCATATTATTATTTACAATATTGACAATGTCTAGAAGTTCTGTCAATGAGAGGTTTGGTCACCTAATTGCTCGCCGATAAGGAGAAATCCTTATCGGAAAGCCCCCTCTTTCCTGGGAACGACCTAGTTATTAAATATTATGATTTATAATATTAATGATGAATAAGTTGTGTTGATTAAAGATGAAATTGATAGTTCCATTGTGTTGGGATTATTAGTGTTAGTGAAAATCGACATTTATTTCGATAATAATTGATGTTTGGAGGTTATATTGACCAATCGAATAATTAATCAGATAAATGAGCAATTAATTGCTATTATTTCACATGCTTATAACTATTTGTTCACATGTGTGTACTATTGATTCACATTCATGTACTATTAGGGGAGGTGGTGCAAGATTGATAATACTTGCATGGCTAAATTAAAAATGGAGGTATAGTTGAAGGTACTATACTGTAATTAGTTTTTTCACATGATTATACTATTGAGTCACATGAATGAACTATTAATTCACATTATTTACTATTAGGGGAGGTGGTGCAAGTTTGATAATACTTGCAGGACTAAATTAAAAATGAAGAAAAAGATGAAGGTATTATACTGTAATATTTCGAGCCCCAAAACGTGCAGTTATCGAAACTATATTTTTCTATAAATAGAAGCTCATTCTTCCTTCATTTCTCACCAATTCACAAAAGCTTTAGAGAAATTATTATAGAGATAAATTATAGAGAGAAAGAAGAAGAGAAGTTTGCTACCTCACTATTCCAGTATCCAATTTTTCTGAGGTAAGGGGTATTATTCTTTCGTTTTCATGAAGAGGGTTATTTTTTTTCAATACTCGTAAGGGTTGTTATTCCATTCTTTATTATTATGTTGGAATAACCTGTTTATGCGAAGTACCGCATATATGGTGAAATTCTTCTGTTATTCTATTCTTTATTATTCTATTGGAATAACCGTCTGCGTATGGCCTATCGCATGCCCGGTGAATTTCGTTGTTATTCCATTCTTTATTATTCTCGTTGGAACATCCATGCAGGCGGATTACGCATGACTCGGTTCCATTCTTTATTATTCTGTTGGAACATCCTGTCTGTGCAGATTACGCATGACCTGGTTCCATTCTTTTATTATTCTGTTGGAATAACATGTTTGTGCGGATAACGCACGCCTGGTGAATTCTTCTGTTATTCCATTCTTTATTATTCTGTTAGAATAATCTGTCTACGTGGATTACCGCATGGCGGCAAAATTTGCGGTGTCATATATTCTATTATACTCAGTTGATTAAAGTTTTGGCTTCTATACTCCATGAAATTAGTACAATATCATTGATATTTGCGCTTCATCCAGTATCTTTTCATGGAAATATTCTTCTGAGCATTCTTGAATTTTACTCCACAAAGCAGTATCATGTTGACAATTTGGACGTTATTGATTTCTAGATAAATTAAATTATAAATCTTTACAAATTTATCCTTGAACTTGTTTTATTGAATTCTTATATCATTGTCATCATCCTCATGTTTATAATATGTTGAAAGTCATATGTGGCATGTAGTGCATAGATGGACTTGGTATGATTATGACTGTGGATTATTCTAAGATAATCATGATCGTAATGTTACAAATGATGTGGTAAAAGTCCTCATTGGTCAGAGTGCATTGATGGGACATTGTTGGCATGATCATGACCATTGATGAATACACGAATATCCTTGGCCCGTAGTGCATGGATAATTTGTGGTCGTGATAATAATGAATATCATTGGCTATAGTGCAGGGATGATGTGCTTTATTTATTAAGCTGAGTCTCAGCGATAAAAGTGATGAAAAACCTTTTAAATCATAGAAGATAGTATATTTTATTCTCTACTTGACTCTTCTAATGGATTGCTTGTTCCGCTGCAGTTAAACTTGATGTTTATTATATTTTATCAGTTTAACATTGTTGAATGCTAATTATAATTTATTCTACATTATCTTAGTCATAATATTTCTTACTGGGCTAGTTGAGCTCGCCCTTTCTTTCACTTTATTCTCTCTGTGAAATGAGAACGAGGCGGGACTAGTCGGGAGAACGCGGAGTGACGGTCCAAATGATAGCATTAGTAGTCCTCACTATTCTGTTAAATAGTGTGACAATAAATGTAATGAGGACTCCATTGAGTGTGGATATTGTCTAGATAACAATATTCTTATTAAAACTCTTAGATTATGTTTTGTCGTATTTTACACGACTGTTGTATAATTAAGTTGTATTTGAATTTGTACCATGTATTTGGCGACTCAAGATGGGTTATGTATACCTATTTTGAGGGCGTCACAGTTTATTTTATTCAAAATAGGATAAATTAAAATAAAAGAGGTTTTGTAACGCCCGAGAATTTCGAATTTTGAATGAATTAAATTTTTATTTGATTATGTGGATTAAATGAATTTAATTGATTAATTATGTGAGTAAGATGTTTGAAGGTCGTTCTATGACCTAGAATATGCGGATGTGGTTAGTATTCTGGCTATGTGCTAGGATTAATTGTTTTGAATTATCAAGACGAAAAGAAATGTTTTACGAGAATTTTTCCCCTAAAAACACTTTTCATCCGATTTCGTTCGGAGCTTAGGTTTGAAATTCTGAGGAATGCGTAATAATAGAATATGAAGATATTATGGAATATCCAATAATATTTTTGTTATGGCAAACAAAGTTTTCGCCTGCGGACTTGAAACCTAAGGGTTTGTGAAAGAGATTTCCAAAAGGGAAATGTAATGCGTATACTCATTTCGGTTATTATACGTATGAGATACGAGTATTATACTAGTTAGAATACAAGTATGATATTAAGGAAGGTACAACGTATAATACGAATATCATATGAGTATTGGACGAATAGAATACGGAAGTATACACGTAGAATACGAATAGTTTTAATGGATTATGAGTAAGGATTTTGGTATAATCCAATTGGACTTGGACTAATAGCAAGCCCAACGAATTAAGTAAGCAAGCCCAAGTCAAGACCCAATATTAATTAAAGACAAGCCCAATCTAAGAAGTTAAACCGCGGGTCGAACCGGCTGCTCACGGGATGGGTAAAACCCATGGGAAAACCCATGGGATGATCCATGAAGGAGGTGGGCCGGCCACTTGATGGCCAAGTAAAGTGAACTACTTGATCAACAAGTATTTTGCTTGGTGATAAAGTAGTGAATAGTAAGGAAGTGGGATTTGGACCATTTTGCCCCCATGTTGATTGCCAATAAATACAAAGCTAGGGTTGGTCTTTTAATGTTTTGTAAACATTGTCCAACTATATTGAGAGAGAGAAGAGCTAGAAACATTTAATCACTCTACTTGCAAGTAAACAATAAGACATTTTATAAGAACGTGAAGAACGACAAAGGTAAATTCTCATAAATCGTAGTCTTCATCTTTTTCGATTTCTTTCTCGTAGAAGAATCGTATATTGGTGGAGCATGTTTATTGAGGAGGTATAAGGATGTCTATTAATGATCAAACCATTGATAAGTCATGACCAAATAGAAATCGTAAGTGTTTACGTGAGTTACAACCGTAGAAAGTTAGGAACGTGAACTTAGTTGTGATCGGACGATTTGAAAACCGTCATAGGTAGGGTATGTGAATATTGTTTGGTTAGGATGTATATGATGAATCTATGGAGTGTTCTATTTGATTTGGCTTATAGAACACGAGAAACGAAGTTATGGCGAATTTTGCGAAAATAGACGTTAAACGTCAAAAACGTAGAAATCTCGGATTAAGGGTCAAAAGTTGTCGTGTGACTTGAAAATGTTGGTTTCCAATGTCAACACATGAGATAAGGTATTTAAGAGTCGTGGGCGCAAGAATCATCGAATTCTAACTTATAACGAAAAAAATGAGTATTGAACGGTCGAAAACGTTAAACGAACGCTCAAAAAGGAACTTAAAGGTGAATTCTTAGTTAACGGATTCTAAAGTGTAAAATTATTATATGAACACGTAAAGGATGTAATTTGTGAGTTATGGGCTTTTGAATGAGTCAATTCGGATGTAAAATGATCAAATTAGGAAGCCGGGAATTTCGTTAGAAAAGCAAACTGTTTTGGCCAATGGTGCATTAGTAGCCATAGCATAATACCAAAAACCAAGATAAAGGTCCGTAGGCCATAGTCACGGATCCGGGACGAAGTCCCATGTTAAACTGAAAGCCGCAGTCACGAAGTTTGTATTAGGGATGCCGCGCCACGACGCTTGGCGAGTGTAAAAATGTTGACCAAGTTAGGTTTTTGTTCCATTTGAATTTAGACCTAAAGTAAGACATTGAAGATACTTAATGTACATAATAAGACGGAACTTTAATCACTTATAAAGTGGTAACGTTAGAAGATTTAGTATGGTTTAATATAAATTAAACAAAGTACGCGAGAACGTAATAAGTAAACCGGGAATGATGTTCAACGTTGGTAGTTCACCAATGATGATCGAATATCGGTTAATAACGTAAGAACGTTAATGAGCCGTAACGAAGCATTGCAAGTAGAATTGACTTTATTAAACGAAATTAACTCAATTAAGACATAGAAGAGAAAGAAGTTGGTTAGGAACAATAAAGTTAGTTATTTGATAACTAATTGCAGTGTGCTATGTGAATATATCATGTAGATCCTGTAAAGACTGAGAACTGTTGAATTATATATTCGAAGACGCTTAAAGGAAAGTCTTTCTTAACGCTTGTCTAACCTCCGAGTTAGCCAAGTTTTCAGTGATTCATGTTATGAGATGCATGAATGGTTTTAAAGAAAGAGTCGATGCATGTTTTACCTTGGCTAGACAAGTATTGAAGAATTGATTGATTTGTTTACAAGTCTTTCGATATAGAACTGTTAACGCTATCCTATGCCAAGTATTTGGTACGGATGTAAAGGTAAGTTTGTCTATGTACAAATAAAAGTATTTTCATCGATTATTCGATGGGCACGCGAGGTTGGCAAATGTTAAATGTAAATACGTTTAACGAAAGAGTGTTGATCAACATAGAGTACAATAGGCTGATCACCTAGAAGTGCTCGTAAGTAAAGACGGATGGATGGCCTTAGTGCCGGATGTTCTTTTCAAGTATGAAAACGAAAAGAGTATGTTCATGGTCTTTTGACCGGTTCAGAATTCCTAAGTTATTGTATATACTTTGGAATTGTTGTTATGAAATGAGAAGTACTATTTAATGTTTCTTAGTGCTTTATAGTTAATTGTTTAGTTATGGAAGAAAAACATGTAATTTCTAATGTGATATTCATATGATTCCTTGTTAAGACTTGTTGAGCTAGTTATGTTCATTCTTGCTTGAACCATATATTTGCAGCTAAAGCTGAACGAAGTGAGAGTTCTAAGAGAGATAAAGGAAAGGCTAAAATGGATAATTGATCGTCATGTAATAGATTAGTGTATTTGTATGTAATATACTTATGAAGAACAAAGAATGTATTCGGTTATGAACCTGGGAAAGGACTTATTACGAATATAATAAGAATATAGTAAATACAATCATTTTGTTGTTGTCTCAATGGAATGACTGTATGAATTGTAGTATCGTGGAGCACCATCTGTCGGGTTTGAAGATACCCGGATTTGGGGGCGTCACAGGTTGGTATCAAAGCATTAGGTTATCAAACTTAAGGGGGGAAGAACCTTAGGCTAATAACCTCGTTAGGAAAGGAAAAGTCCAAAGAAAGTTAACTCGAGTCAAATGAGTTAATAAGGTATTGAGGAAACTCAGTACCAAAAGATTTAAAAGATGGAAAGTAACCTTAAATGGATTAAATATGATTTGTGCTTATATTATTGTGTATTATGTAATAATCAACTTGTTATGTGTTATTGTAGATGTCAATCGATAGCTTGATGTATAGGGATATACATGTAGTAAGCGAGGAGTTCGTGAACAGAGTAGAGCCAGTACATATGCCTGTAGCGGACATACCTTTAGTGATTCTAGAAGAATTAGAGCCCGAGGAGTATTTCTCAGAGGAGGACTATTCGGAGGAGACCATGGGAATAACATCATATCTAAATATGATGATAGATGTGGAGGATGATATGGAGGTAACATCGATCAATACGGTGATGTCTGCCTTAGAGTCAACACCGACAGAGACAATGAGGGAAATGTACCTCTCAGTGCTTGACCGTAACGTGCAACTACACAATATGGTGCAACACCAGAAGGAAGAGATCAATGATCTCTATGGGGCCAAGGAGTCTGCAAAGTCAGACTATGACATAGAGCATGATGAGAAAGTGCTCATGACTGACAAGGCTAGGGATTATAAGAACAAGGTCATAGAACTTCATAAGAAACTGGCTGAGAAAGACCAGAAGATAGCACGAATGTCATATATAAATGACAGTACGCACGAGGATTTCAAGCTTAAGATAGCTTGTTATTCTATTGAGTCGGGACAGACTCGACATACTATAAGTTGAGATATTGTGTAGATTCTAGCTAACGAGAAGCATGAGAATGCTGTTAGACAGTATTAGAAGTTAAAATGGTAAATACTTTTGTGTAGTGACGTAAAACCCTCTTTTGTATAATTAAAGGGTAGTCTTTTTGTAAATCCCAATTTTTGTGTAAGTCAATCGCGGGATAAAAATGTAATAGCTTTTGGCTATGGAAAGCAACTTGTAAATAGTTTTGAACTATAAAGAAGCATCTTAATATAAGGAAGTTTTTATTTTAATGTGCTTTGTTGTGTATGAGTTATGGTTCAGTTGTTCGACGACTAATAACTAAGTACGCAAATAAGTAATAATGGAACTTTATTTATTTAATCAAAAATGTAGCCAAGAAGAAGATAATGTAATCAAGAGGCGGAATCGCATAACGATAATCAGGGGGGTCCTAATAACCCTATGCAAGAGTTCGTTAATTTATTAACGGTTGCGTTTAACCAAATTGGGGGTAGAGCTCCTATAGGACCTAGGGTAGCCCGAACAACTACCTTTAAGGAATTTAAAAGTTTAGGTCCACCTAAGTTCAAGGGAACGACGGATCCAATGGAGGCCCAGACATGGGTCAAGGAAATAGAAAAGGCGTTTGTTATTACAAATGTAGCTGAGGCACAAAAGACTTCTTTTGCGACCTACATGATGAAGGGGGAAGCCAACTACTGGTGGGAGGCTCACCAGGGTGGGCTAGAGCTGGTGATGTTACATGGGAACAGTTCAAGAAGGTATTCTTCAAGAACTACTTCCCTACTAGCATGCAAGGGAGGATGGAGATTAAGTTCCTAGAACTTAAGTAGGGGGACATGACCGTTCCCCAATATGCAGCCAAATTTAATGAATTGGCAAGGTTTTCTCCACACCAAGTGGACACGGAGGAGAGAAAGGCACGTAGGTTTGAACAGGGCCTAAAACCCTGACTCTATAGTAGATTTCTGTTTTCCAGAGTGCTTCCTATGGGACCATTCTGGAAAAGGCGATAATAGCGGAGGGTGGTAGTGAGGCGTTGATCCAATACCACAACAAAAGAAAGAATAAGAGTAAGGGAGAGGGAGGAAATAAGGCAGAAGTTGCCAGTGTTTGTGGCAATATGCCAAAAAGGAAGAATTTTAACCCTGGGAATAGTGGGGTGAAACAAGGAAATCCTAAACGTAGGATGGAGGCATGCAAGACATGCGACAAGACTCATCTGGGAGTCTGTCTAAAAGGGAGAACGGGTTGTTATAATTGTGGGCAGGAGGGTCACATATCTCCCAACTGTCCTAATCCTAAGAAAAATCGTGGATGTTTTGTCTGTGGGTCTATGGACCACATGGCAAGAAATTGCCCAAAAAAGGGCGCGGAGGGTAGTAAGGGTTCTAGTAGTGGGAATTTAGCAATTACTTAACCAACACCATCACTGGGTAGACCCTCAGCCCAAACATTTAATATGACTGTCCAAGATGCGATTGAATCATCGGATGGAGTAGCATATATCATTCCAGTCAACGAAATAAATGCTTATGTGTTATTTGACTCGGGTGCTACGTGTTCTTTTATAGCATGTGGATTTGCTAAACAATTGGGATTAAACCCTAAAAAGTTAGAAATACCTTTAGACGTTAAGGTAGCAAACGAAGAAATAATTCCCATTGAAAACATTAATAGGAATTATTTCGTAGATATTAGGGGCAACAGATTATCGGTAGATCTTTTACCGATAAGGTTAAGAGAATTCAATGTAATTCTAGGTATGGATTGGTTAATTAATCATAGAGAGATAATAGACTATCATAGAAAGAGTGTAAACCTAAGGCTTTCTAAGAAACCTGAGGTGGTGTTTTATGGAAATAAATCACCGGGATGTTCTTGTTGTCTAACTATGACACAAGCGAGAAGAATGTTGAAAAAGGGGTGTAAGGGTTACCTGTGCCATGTTGTGGATACCCAAAGAGTGGGGACATCATTAGAACATATAGCGGTAGTTCAAGAGTTCGCGGATGTGTTTCCAGAGGAGTTACCCGGTATTCCGCCAGATAGGGATGTAGAATTTGTGATTGATTTGCTGCCGGGTACGGCACCAGTTTCAAAGGCACCATATAGGATGGCGCCAATAGAGATGAAGGAGTTGATGGCTCAACTGTAATAACCGTGAATTTTAAGTCACCATGTATGTATGTACATTTTTTTTTTACTTTGTGTTATATATGGATACATACATTTATGGATTTCATTAAAAATGAAAGCCTTGTGACCTAATTATCCATTAGGTAAGGATATTAAATAACCTAAGGGTTATGGTAACACGAAAAAGTTAGTATTTTATATGTATACTAACTTAAGTGGGTAAACTTAGTATTTCAAGTGACTAATAATTTTAAACCTAATTCTTGTAAATCTAATTAGGTTATGAGATAAAATCATATGTATAAGTAATTAAACTTCATATGATTGGAGATGAAAGCCCTAAATTATCAAATTGGGTAACATTATTAAAATTGTTGGACTATGTTTTTATCTAGCCCAAATCAATTAAAAGAAAAGCCCAAGGAAAATAAAATGTAATCCAATACTTAGCCCACTTGATTGGGGGTATTCTAGACATTTGATTAATCAAAATTGGGCATTTAAAATAAAAGCTAAATGGTGGATATTATGAGGATCCTAAGTGGATTAATTAATCTAGCTTGTCCATTAGTAGACATGATTAAACATAAGGACAATGTTGTAAGGCTCCCATTGGTTGCCACTCCATTATGCACATTTAATCATGTTTAACCTAAGGTAAGTAATAATACAAAGTATTTTACCTAATGGGCAACAAAATGATTGTGGGAGAATTAATAATGAATTGCCCATTATATTTTGAATGCACATCTCATTCTTCCAACACTTCATTCAGATTCCAACATTTCATTTTTCTCCATCTTCTTCATCTTCTTCTTCTATCTCTTGCTCCCAAGCTAGCCAACTTCAAAGAGAGAAAAGAAAGAGAGAATTTCATCCATAGAAAGAAAAAAATATAGGAGTGCTAGTTGTTTATGCCCCTAAGTTTATTAGTTACTTTGGAAAATCAAGGAAGGTAGCCACTAAGTCAAGGTATAATGTACCTTCATCTTCTTCTCTTACCTTGTTTTGATAGCTTGAGTTTTGATGGGGTTATGTACAACTACTCAAGATACACTAGTTATACATACCATCATGCATGGAACTAAGTATCTTGAGTGTTGGATCTAAGGCTTAGAAGAAGAAAATGAGCATATGTTCTCCAAGGGTGAAAACTCTTGTTTTTCTTCCACTAAATCTTGTGTAACTCAAGTTCTACAACTTGGAATTATGATCCGTCAAGGGGGGTGCTAGATACATGAGTTATCTAGTAAACCCAAGTGGTATATCACAAATCTAGTAAGTTTTGAAACCTTTAAGATTATTTTTCCCAAAAACAAACCCACTTTATATGCTAAAGCTTTGAAACTCTAAATCAGCTCTTGACTTGTTTTTCATGAGGCTGTTTTTGGTCAGTTCCTTGTCTTGTAAAAATCTGGAAAAATATTACAGAGGTACCTTATGAAGTTATCTACGCGTAGGAAAAAGAACGGACACGTTTCGAGTTATATATTGTGCGTAATGACTATTTCCGTAAAGGACTCCATAAATATTATCCTACGAATATCTCATTGTGTATACACTGGAAAATTCCAAAATATTTACAGTAGCTTCATATATGTTAAGAGAGCATACCCTGAAAATTTCAGATTTTTCGGAGTAAAACTCAATTTATGAAAAATAGAGCAAGATCCGAGTGTTTTGGACACTCTAAAAATAGTAAATCATTTTCTAAAATTCTAGAAAATTAGAGGATCATTGTTGGTTCATATTCTGTTAAAATCCAGAAGCTGAGAATTTTTGGAATCAGTTTGCTATTTTTCCTAAAAATGATTAGGTTATGAATAAAAGGAAATAAATAGTTAAATGATGCCTTTAATGAGAAAAATATGATTTTTATGCTTGAATGCTCATAATATATTATATCATGACTATCTTAGGGCATTTTGGTAATTTATAATAATAAATATTACTTATGACCTTTTATGGATATTAAATAAGAGGTTAAGGATGAACAATTAGAATAAATTGTTTACTAATTTAATAAATCATTGGAATATTATTATAATATTAATAATATTATAATATGATGTTGTTATGTAAATAAAAATATTAGATTAGAGTATTATTATTAAATAATAATATTCGAGATTAAATAAAATATTATTAAATGATTAATAATATTAGTAAGTGAATAAAATATTATTAAATGATTAATAATATTAAGAAGGGATAAAATATTATTAAATGATTAATAATATTAGTAAGTGAATAAAATGTTGGTAATGATTTAAAGTATTATTAGTGAACCAATAATACTAGAAGGTGAATTAATATTATCTAAGTTAATAATATTATGTGAATTAAAGGTAGTCGTTAATTAATAATAACACTATCTAGGCATGATAATGTTTATAAGAACTTATTGTAATGTATGATATCTATGTGATTACATAACTCGATGTTATGCATTGACTAATTGAAAGACTAATTATAGGTCTCTCAAAGGAAGATAATTTAACTACATAGTGGATAGAAATTTATTTCAGAAGTCGTAACTCACGATCGAGGCAAGTTTCCTAACTCAACTTGAGTTATTATTTTCAAAGCATATTAGTGAATAATTATTGATGATTATTCACGCCTTTATTGATTATTGAAATTAAGACTTTGTGCAATTGAATCCGCTTCTACCGCCATCGAATCGCGGAATTAAATTAAAGTTCTTCATTTATGAACTGTTTATGGGATAGATCTATGCTAATTGATCACTAGATCAAGTATGTCTAAATTTGTTAAATCAAATGGATTTTAAATAATCGTTTTATTAATTGATATGGTAAGAACTCTCGACCGAGAAATGAACAAATTTGATTAAGGCATGATATCAATGTTTGATTATTAAGTGTTTATGATAAATCACGGGTATGAAAAGGTCGATCCCTTGAATACCAAAACTTTTTAAAAGGTCTAGTTTAAATCATCGAGCACCTTGGCAAATGTTCATGGTTATTCAAAACCACTCGCTTCATGTTATTCAATTATCGAATATTCAATTGTTGATTATTAATTCATGTTCCTTCACAATCTTATATTATTGTTGAACATCAAGGCAATATTTCTTTCTAAGTCATGATATATATCCTTTGTCTTTATAAACTTGTGAAGCAAATTAGTTGCTTACTCTTGCTATAACATGACCTCTATTTTCGCTAGTTCAAAGGATCTAATGCGAAGGACAAGGGCAAGGGCAAGATCCGTGGAGTAATTTTAGAATGAATGTTAAATTAGTTATTATCTAATGGAATTTCTTGAGTAAACTATTTGTATTATAAATGGTGTATTTAAAGTTAAGGTTAGAGAGACCTGGGACCATGTTTTGAGACTTTTGTATAATGAACAATGTATGTTTATTATTTCAAATAGTTATAGAATGCTTATGATGATGATAGGATCGTGAGCACCTAAATCGAGGTTAGAGAACCCGGATTTGGGGGGCGCCACAGTTGGTATCAAAGTTGTAGGTTATAAACATTAGGAATGCTAAACCTAGGTTATAACTTTAGTAGAAAACTCTTACGGAGTATGTTAGAGATGGATTATGGAAATTCATCGAGTATGTGTTGTATTTAATAAAATATTATTTCATTTCATCAATGGATATATTTTATTGTAGTAATCGATGTTGTATCCTTGTTTTATAGGATGCCGTGTGATAGTCAGGGAGCCATTTCATGAGACCAAAGAGGAGGTCGTCCCGCAGGAGGTGCTCTGACACCTCAAGGATGTGATGATTAGTAATCTGTTAGAAAAAAACCATGCTCGTGGAGCAAAAAGATTTTGCAATTGAGGCGTGAGAATATGAACCATCAATACACCTGAGCAAAGAAAGATAAGGATGCCGCTTATCAGCATGTATGGAGCTAGCAGAGATATGAGTCCAAATACAGAAAGGAGAGAAGGCAAAGTTCGAAGATTGAGAGTAGAGCATCCGGTGATGCAGTGGAGTTTGACGAGAGATTGCAAACAAGATACGGGTGGAAGAAGCATTTCATAAGTCTACCAAACAGTGGACCTATTAGAGATGGCACTGGATGCCATGAAGGTCGAGTGGAGACTTTAGGATCGGCATTAGACGTCACAGATGAGGGCAAGCAAGAAGTTGGGGCTGGGGAGGGTCCACTCCGAGATAGGAGAGTCTAGTCGATCCGCTCGACGAGAGTTCTGGAGTAGTTGCTTCCTCAGAGCTCTGCAAGTGTGACTTCGGGCAGGCCACCAAAGTGGTGATGATGTGATGGCCATTGTAAATAGATGCATTAGTACCTTTCTTGTTGTTGTGTAATAAGGTTTTATGTTGATGTAAACCTCACACAGTGTGAGGTAGTAAATGGTTAGGTACTTTTCCTAATTGTGTTTGTAGGGAGGTATCATTATGAGTTAATCTCATCTTTTGTGTTAAAATGGGATAAGTAGCATTTATAAAATATACCGTATTAATCGTGTAAGTCATCAAGATTGGTGTATGAATATAAATGCAGATTATTATGATATGTGTTAGAAAATTTTAAATAGTAAATTTTCTATTTAATGTTATGTGAATTCAAAGAGACTGATTTGGAAAATGTTCTTTAAAAACAAACTTAACCCACTAAGTAAGGAGAAAGACTTCCAAATCTCTCAGAAACTTAAAACTCTCACATAATGATCATCCGATTGTTTAAATAAATAAGCGACACATACTAAGTAATCATATGATAATAAACCGAAAGTAACGTGTTAGAATTTTTGTTTCACTAGATAATGGCGCCGCAGACGTGGACTCAGAACCAAGATATCAAGAGTCGAGTTAATAATGCAAATGGATCTCAACAAAACCCAATGCAAGATTTTATTAACATGATGGTTGAAGCCATGAGGAATCAAGCTCAACTCGCAGGAAATCGTGCAGCACCCAAATAGTAAACTTTAAGGACTTCAAGGCAAGAGGGACCGCCAGAGTTAGGAGGAACAATGTAACCCGATAAGCCCAAATGTGGGTAAAGGAGATCGAGAAGGCCTTCGTTATCGCTAGAAAAGCGTAAGAATGTAAGACAATTTTTTTTGCTACCTACTTAATGAAGGGGAGGCTAGCTATTGGTGGGATGCCAACCGTAACAAAGTTTAAATCGAATCGTGATTGGGAAGCATTCAAGAAGTTGTTCTTTGAGAACTACTTCCCCGAGAGTGTTCAAGCGAGAATGGAGATCAAGTTCTCGAACCAAAAACAGAGAATATGTCAAGACGTAGTATGCTACTTAAATTCAATGAATTGGCTGATTCGCTTCCACATCGTGGACACAGAGGCGAGGAAAGCGAGAAGGTTTGAAAATGGACTAAAGCCGTGGATTTATAAGAAGGTAGCGGTTTTACAAATCACATCATTCTCAACTCGTTGGAAAAAGCTCTTATAGCAGTAAGGAGGAAGCGAAGCGGCCTCAAGATACAATCTGCAGAAGAACAAGAAGAAAGCGTAGGGTGGGAATCAAAATGTCAAAGAAGTAAGGTGGCAACAATAAGAAGCTAAATGGAGCAGCTGGGGGTAGTAATCGAGATGCAAAGCAAAGGAAGCGTGCAAACAAAAGAAGTCTGTGTGTGGAACTGTGGAAAGGGTCACCTGGGGAGTGCTTGAAAGGAAAAATGATATGTTATACATGTGGGCAAGAAGGGCATACCTCACCCAATTGTACTAAGGTGGAGAAAGGAGGTTGCTTTTAATTGTGGTGAAGTGGGACATCGGATCAAGGATTGCCCAAGAAGAAAAGCATGGATGGCGGAAATGGCAACAGGGCAATAACACAAAGACAACCAATGGAGGACCAAACCACCAAAAACAGCCAACAAAGACGGACATTCAATATGATAAAGGCAAGATGTCAGTGGCATCCAGGAGGTGGTGTCGTATAATTCTGATCAATGATATAAATGCCTATGTGTTATTCGATTCGGAGCTTCATGTTCTTTTTGTATCCGATGAATTTGCTCAAAGATTAAGTTTACCTCATGAACTATTAGAACACCCAATGAATGTAGAAGTAGCAAACAAAGAAATTATCCCCGTAGACTACATCTATAGGAACTGCTGCAGCTAATGTAAGAGGTTTTAAGCTTAACGTGGATTTGATACCGATTCATCTTGGAGAGTTTGATGTAATCCTTGGGATGGATTGGTTATCAAGTCATGGAGCGGCCATCGATCGAAGAAAAGTGCGCACACCCAAAGACCAATAAGTCAAAGGTGGTATTTATGGTAGTAAATCGCCAAGACAATCTTGTTGTTCGACGATGATGCAAGCAAGGAAGTTGCTTAGAAGGGTCAGTATAGGTTATTTGGCTCACGCTAGGATACCCGCAGAATCGAGGGGTGAACCAGGTCAAATACCTATTGTAAGGGAATTCGCTGACGCTTTTCCCAAATGAAATTCCGGATTGCCACCAGACAGAGAGATAGAGTTTGTTATCGATTTAGCACTGTGGACATCACCCAGATCCAAAGCGCCAGATCGTATGGCTCCTGAGAAATGAAGGAACTGATGGTTCAACTACAAGAGTTGTTAGATAAGGGATACATTCGACCAAGCGTATCACCACGGGGAGCACCAGCCTTATTCAGAAGAAGAAGGATGGGTCATTAAGACTTCAGATCGACTACCGAGAGTTAAACAAGGTCACCATTAAGAATAAATACCCATTGCTTGTGATCGACGATTTGTTTGATCAACAAGGGGCAAAATACTTTTCAAAATCGACTTGAGGACCGGTTATCACCAATCAAGGTGAGACATGAGGATGTTCCAAAGACGGCATTCGTAACTCCCGGTATGGACACTTTGAAGTTTCGTAATGTCTTTTGGGTTAACTAATGCACCAAAGAAAGATTCATGGATTTGATGAACAGAGTGTTTAAGCAAGATTTGGATAAGTTTGTTGTCGTGTTCATCACAATTACATTTCGTATATTCCGAGATGAGGAAGATCAATACCAACATCTAAGGAAAGTGTTGGAGACGTTAAGGAGGGAGAAGTTGTATGCAAAGTTCTCCAAGTGTGAATTTTGGTCATGAGAGTGCAATTTTGGGTCACGTTATCGACAAAGATGGTGTTTCAGAGATCCAAAGAAAAGTAGAAGCTTGTTATCAACCGGGGGAATGCCCAAAGACACCGGATGTAAATTAGGAGTTTCTTGGGATTAGCAGGATACTATCAAGATTCATCCAAGATTTTTCAAAGGTAGCATCGCCATTAACCAACCTTACTAGAAAGGCAAAGTGAAGTTCGCTTGGACGGAAAAATGTGAACAGAGTTTCATGGAATTGAAGAAGAGGCTCACCAAGCACCGTGTTGGCTTTTACCGGACAACATGGGAGGATTTATAGTATGTATAGTGATGATGCACACACAAGGGTCTTGGTCGTGGCATCGATGCGCATGGCAAGGTCATTCACAGACGCTTCACGCCGCCTAAAGGACTATGAGAAGGGTTATCCGACTCATGACCGGAGTTAGCAAAGCAGAGAGTTTTTGCCTTGAAAATTTGGAGGCACTATTTAGTATGGAGAGAAGTGTGAGATATATACGGATCATAAGAGTCTAAAGTATATCTTCACCCGTAATGAGCTAAATATGAGGCAATACCGATGGCTAGAATTGATCAACGATTATGATTGTGAGATTCTGCACCATCCAGAAAAGCAAATGTAGTGGCCGATGCCCCGAAGCGTAAAAGGCGCAGAGAAGTTATTGAAGTTAACCATTCAAGAGGAATTGGTGAAGGATTTGAATGACTTGACTTAGAGGTTAAGTACCCAACTGAGGTCAATGAGAAATTATTTATCGTGGTAATGAGCCCTACTTTATTAGATAAGGTTAAAGAGGCTCAAGAGAAGGACGAAGATCATGACAAAGATCAAGAAGCTAAGTTAGCTAAAGGGATGAATTGAAATACAAGATTGATGGCACCGGATCGCTAAGATTTGAAGGACTAATTTGGATAAAATTGCTAATACCGTAACTAAGAGAAGAGATTCTCGCGCAAGAAGCACATAATACGAGGTACCGACACACCTGTGAAGCACAAAATGTATCAAGACTTACGCCAACACTTTTGGTGGCCAAACATGAAGAGAGATGTTGCGAGAATGTGTCAAGAATGTCTAACTTGTCGAGAGTCAAGGCGTAACATCAACGACCGAGTGGACTATTACAACCTTTAGAGATTCCAAAGTGGAAATGGGAGCACATCACGATGGATTTTGTGGTGGGACTTCAAAGATCGCAAAAGGGACACGATGCCATATGGGTGATCGAGATCGCCTTAATAAGTCGGCTCACTT
This sequence comes from Panax ginseng, assembly GCA_020205605.1. Classification (NCBI taxonomy): domain Eukaryota; kingdom Viridiplantae; phylum Streptophyta; class Magnoliopsida; order Apiales; family Araliaceae; genus Panax; species Panax ginseng. The sequence continues at coordinate 53,307,615 of CM035140.1, forward strand.
TTTGCCGATCAAGATCGTGTATAGTCCGGACCAAATAGTCAAACTATACATCAAAGAAATTATATCGAGACATGGGCGCATCAAAGATTCTATCAGGTTTAATAGGATCCGCGTTTCACGCCAAACTTCCGGAAGAGTCTTCAAGAAAGAATGGGGACGCAGTTTACGGATGAGCACCGCTGATCATCCGCAGAATCGATGGGCAAAGTGAGAGAATGATTCAAACACTTGAAGACATACTCAGAGCTCAGGTGATGGACTTCAAGGGTAGTTGGGAGGATCATCTTCCATGGTAGAGTTCAGATACAACAATAGCTACCACGCCAAAGATTTTAATGCCGCCAGATTTAAGCAATCGTATGGGAGGAAATGTAGAACGCCTGTGATGCCGGGATGAAGTGGGTGAACGCCAATGCTGGGGACCAGAATCGTGTGCAGCATCAGAGAGACCATTAAGGTGATTAGAGCCCAACCGGTAGTAGCAACCAAGATCGCCGTGGAAGAAGTATGTGCAGACTTACATCGCCGTAAGCTTAGATTTTGAGGTGGGAAGCCATGCATTTTTGAAAGTATCTCCTTGGAAAGGAAAGATAAGGTTTGGAAAGAAAGGTAAGTCGAGTCCGAGATTTATTAGACCTTTTGAGATCTTGAAGAAGATAAAGTAAGTGGCGACGAGGTAGCTCTACCTCCCGAATCGAACATATTCATAATGTGTTTCATGTGGTCAAGATTAATACGACCATATAAGCTCGACATACAAGCATGTGATATCGCACGAGCCAATTCAGTCGAAAAAGATTTATCGACGAGGAAATTCCAAATAAGTTTTAGATGAAAGAAATGTAAATTGCGTAAATAAGGTTATACATTCTCGTAAAAGTTCTTTCGAGGAACCACAATGTCAAGAAGCTACGGGAACTTGAAGAAAGGATAAGAGAAAATTACCCACACTTTTTTGAGTAATCCTTATATGTAATTCCGGGACGGAATTTTATAAGGGGGAGGATGTAATAACCGTGAATTTTAAGTCACCTGTATGTATGTACATTTTTTTACTTTGTGTTATATATGGATACATACATTTATGGATTTCATTAAAATGAAAGCCTTGTGACCTAATTATACATTAGGTAAGGATATTAAATAACCTAAGGGTTATGGTAACACTAAAAAGTTAGTATTTTATATGTATACTAACTTAAGTGGGTAAACTTAGTATTTCAAGTGACTAATAATTTTAAACCTAATTTTGTAAATCTAATTAGGTTATGAGATAAAATCATATGTATAAGTAATTAAACTTCATATGATTGGAGATGAAAGCCCTAAATTATCAAATTGGGTAACATTATTAAAATTGTTGGACTATGTTTTTATCTAGCCCAAATCAATTAAAAGAAAAGCCCAAGGAAAATAAAATGTAATTCAATACTTAGCCCACTTGATTGGGGGTATTCTAGACATTTGATTAATCAAAATTGGGCATTTAAAATAAAAGCTAAATGGTGGATATTATGAGGATCCTAAGTGGATTAATTAATCTAGCTTGTCTGATTAGTAGACATGATTAAATATAAGGACAATGTTGTAAGGCTCCTCATGGGTCGCCACTCCATTATGCACATTTAATCATGTTTAACCTAAGGTAAGTAATAATACAAAGTGTTTTACCTAATGGGCAACAAAATGATTGTGGGAGAATTAATAATGAATTGCCCATTACATTTTGAATGCACATCTCATTCTTCCAACACTTCATTCAGATTCCAACATTTTATTTTCTCTCCATCTTCTTCATCTTCTTCTTCTATCTCTTGCTCCCAAGCTAGCCAACTTCAAAGAGAGAAAAGAAAGAGAAAATTTCATCCATAGAAAGAAAAAATATAGGAGTGCTAGTTGTTTTATGCCCCTAAGTTTATTAGTTACTTTGGAAAATCAAGGAAGGTAGCCACTAAGTCAAGGTATAATGTACCTTCATCTTCTTCTCTTACCTTGTTTTGATAGCTTGAGTTTTGATGGGTTATAGTACAACTACTCAAGATACACTAGTTATACATACCATCATGCATGGAACTAAGTATCTTGAGTGTTGGATCTAAGGCTTAGAGGAAGAAAATGAGCATATGTTCTCCAAGGGTGAAAACTCTTGTTTTCTTCCACTAAATCTTGTGTAACTCAAGTTCTACAACTTGGAATTATGATCCGTCAAGGGGGTGCTAGATACATGAGTTATCTAGTAAACCCAAGTGGTAGATCACAAATCTAGTAAGTTTTGAAACCTTTAAGATTATTTTTCCCAAAACAAATTCCATTTTATATGCTAAAGCTTTGAAACTCTAAATCAGCTATTGACTTGTTTTTCATGAGGCTGTTTCGGTCAGTTTCTTATCTTGTAAAAATCTGGAAAAATATTACAGAGGTACCTTATGAAGTTATCTACGCCAGAGGAAAAAGAACGGACACGCTTCGAAAGTTATATATTGTGAGTAATGACTATTTCGTAAAGGACTCCATAAATATTATCCTACGAATATCTCACTGTGTATACACTGGAAAATTCCAAAATATTTACAGTAGCTTCATATATGTTAAGAGAGCATACCCTGAAAATTTCAGATTTTTCAGAGTAAAACTCAATTTATGAAAAATAGAGCAAGATCCGAGTGTTTTGGACACTCTAAAAATAGTAAATCATTTTCTAAAATTCTAGAAAAATTAGAGGATCATTGTTTGTTCATATTCTATTAAAATCCAGAAGCTAAGAATTTTTGGAATCAGTTTACTATTTTTCCTAAAAATGATTAGGTTATAAATAAAAGGAAATAAATAGTTAAATGATGTCTTTAATGAGAAAAATATGATTTTTATGCTTGAATGCTCATAATATATTATATCATGACTATCTTAGGGCATTTTGGTAATTTATAATAATAAATATTACTTATGACCTTTTATGGATATTAAATAAGAGGTTAAGGATGAACAATTAGAATAAATTGTTTATTAATTTAATAAATCATTGGAATATTATTATAATACTAATAATATTATAATATGATGTTGTTATGTAAATAAAATATTAGATTAGAGTATTATTATTAAATAATAATATTCGAGATTAAATAAAATATTATTAAATGATTAATAATATTAGTAAGTGAATAAAATATTATTAAATGATTAATAATATTAGTAAGTGAATAAAATATTATTAAATGATTAATAAAATTAGAAGGGATAAAATATTATTAAATGATTAATAATATTAGTAAGTGAATAAAATGTTGGTAATGATTTAAAGTATTATTAGTGAACCAATAATACTAGAAGGTGAATTAATATTATCTAAGTTAATAATATTATGTGAATTAAAGGTAGTCGTTAATTAATAATAACACTATCTAGGCATGATAATGTTTATAAGAACTTATTGTAATGTATGATATCTATGTGATTACATAACTCGATGTTATGCATCGACTAATTGAAAGACTAATTATAGGTCTCTCAAAAGAAGATAATTTAACTACATAGTGGATAGAAATTTATTTCAGAAATGAACTCACGATCGAGGCAAGTTTCCTAACTCAACTTGAGTTATTATTTTCAAAGCATATTAGTGAATAATTATTGATGATTATTCACGCCTTTATTGATTATTGAAATTAAGACTTTGTGCAATTGAATTCGCTTCTAACGCCATTGAACTCGTGAATTAAATTAAAGTTCTTCATTTATGAACTGCTTATGGGATAGATCTATGCTAATTGTATACTAGATCAAGCATGTCTAAATTTGTTAAATCAAATGGATTTTAAATAACTGTTCTTATTAATTGATATGGTAAGAACTCTCGATCGAGAAATGAACAAATTTGATTAAGGCATGATATCAATGTCGGATTATTAAGTGTTTATGCATAAATCACGGTATGAAAGGTCGATCCCCTTGAATACCAAAACTTTTAAAAGGTCCATTTAAATCATCGAGCACCTTGGCAAATGTTCATGGTTATTCAAAACCACTCGGCCCATGTTATTCAATTATCGAATATTCAATTGTTGATTATTAATTCATGTTCCTTCACAATCTCATATTATTGTTGAACATCAAGGCAATATTTCTTTCTAAGTCATGATATATATCCTTTGTCTTTATAAACTTGTGAAGCAAATTAGTTGCTTACTCTTGCTATATCATGACCTCTATTTTCGCTAAGTTCAAGGATCTAATGCGAATGACAAGGGCAAGGGCAAGATCCAGAGTAATTTTAGAATGAATGTTAAATTAGTTATTATCTAATGGAATTTCTTGAGTAAACTATTTGTATTATAAATGGTGTATTTAAAGTTAAGGTTGAGAGACCTTGGGACCATGTTTTGAGACTTTTGTATAATGAACAATGTATGTTTATTATTTCAAATAGTTATAGAATGCTTATGATGATGATAGGATCGTGAGCACCTAACCGAGGTTAGAGAACCCGGATTTGGGGCGCCACATCAACCATGTGAACTATTAGATAGAAAGTACATTCAACCAAGTGTGTTCCATGGGGAGCACCAAAGATTGTTTTGTAAAGAAGAAGAAGGATGGGTCATTACGACTTTGTATCAACTATCTGGAGTGAACAAGTTAACGATTAAGAATAAATACCGTTGCCCAGATCGATGATCTATTTGATCAGTTGAAAGGAAAAAGTATTTTCTAAAATAGATTTACATACGGGTATCATCACCGAAAGTGAGGAAGGAGGATGTACCTAAGACGGCATGCTCGTAACTCGTTATGGGCACTACGAGTTTCGGGTTATGTCGTTTGGTCGATTTAACGCGCCAAACCAGATTCATGGATATTATGAACAGAGTGTTCAAACAGTATTTGGACAAGTTCGTTGTAGTATTCATTGATGATATTCTAGTCTGTTCTAAGATGCCAGAAGATCATGCTGAACATTTAAGGATAGTGTTGGAAACACTAAGGAGGGAGAAGTTGTATGTGAAATTCACTAAGTGTGAATTTTTGCTTGAACGAGTGCAGTTTCTAGGACATGTTATAGACAAAGATGGCATATTTGTAGATCCAGCGAAGGTGGAAGCGGTGAATGAATGGGAGCGACCAAAAACGCCAACCGAGGTTAGGAGTTTTCTGGGGTTAGCGGGATACTATAGAAGGTTCATTCAGGACTTTTCTAAATTAGCTACTCCGTTGACGAATCTGACGAGAAAGTCGGTGAAGTATGAGTGGACAGAAAAGTGTGAAAATAGTTTTCAAGAACTAAAAAGGAGGTTGAGTGAGGCACCTGTATTATCCTTACCAGATGATATGGGAAATTTTGTAGTTTATAACGATGCTTCCCACAAAGGACTTGGTTGCGTGCTCATGTAGCATGGCAAGGTCATTGTGTATGCATCACGCCAGTTAAAGGATTATGAGAAGGTCTATCCTACTCATGACCTGGAATTGGAAGTTATAGTCTTTGCCTTAAAAATATGGAGACATTATTTATACGGGGAAAAGTGTGAGATATACACAGATCATAAAAGTCTGAAATATATCTTCACACAGAAAGAGTTGAATATGAGGCAGAGAAGGTGGTAAGAGTTGATAAAGGATTACGACTGTGATATCCTGTATCATCCAGGGAAGGCAAACGTAGTAGCCAACGCGTTAACTCGGAAAGGTAGGGAAAAGTTGTGACGCCCCCAAAATAGGTCCATTCCATCCAACCCATTCTGAGTCGCCAAATACATGGTACAGAAATAACTACAACTTTATTATTACAACATATAAACTGTGAGTTTAAATACAGATATTGCCGTCTAGACAATATCCACACGCAAATAAATCCCCATCATAATTATTGATACATTATTTTACAAAAATGGTGAGGACTACTAAACAACTCACTCTAGAACCTTCATTCCATACCCCGACTAGTACTCGCCACATTCTCGCCTCCCTAAGAAAAAAATGGAACAAAAAGGAAAAGGGTGAGCTCAACTAGCCCAAAGAAAGAATATTATTACTAAGATAATATATAATAAATTATCGTTAGTCTCCAACAGGAAAAATCTAATGTAATACAATAGACAACCGCTTTAAATCAATCTTCGCAATGAAATAATAATTCATTAGAAGAGTTAAGTAGAGAATGCAAACTACTATCTTCTATATATGAATTTAAAAGTTCATCGTCGATATTTTATCCCCGTAACATCAATCAATATATATCCGAATCAAATATTCATCTTTGCACTACTGGTGCCAAAGATATTCATCACTTGGTCATGTTCATCTAAACACTTGTTCATCTTTGCACTACGGCCAAAGATATTAATCACCATCATGTTCATCATAACACTGCTCATCTTTGCACTACGCCAAAGATATTCATCAAGAAATCATTCATCTTTGCACTACATGTGCCAAAGATATTCAAGAATATCATCATTTAGACCGAGGATGATGAAAATATTTTAAAGGAAATGAATCCAAAGGAAACAAAAGAACAATATTAAGGATTCAGATTTTAAACAATCCAAGTTCAAAAATACTTCATAAGTAATCGAGTGGAGTAAAATTCAAGAATGATCAAAACATGGATACAATCAAAGCTAGTATCCATAGTAGATATTTTGGATAAAAAGAAGAAATTTTATTTTCTATGAATAGTGCCGTTGATTCGTGGATAGTGCCGATACGTGAATAAGGTCAGATACGTGAATAGTGCCAGACACGTGAATAGTAACTCGACACCAAAAGATAGAAATTTCACAAAAACATCTTCACGCTTCGTGAATAATACTCGTGAATAGTAACTCGTGAATAAGAACTCATGAATAAGAATCCCATATGAAAAAGTTCCAAATTTGATAAAATTTCCAACCAATATTTCGCAGATAATGATATTGAAGAAATAATATCATTTTCTAATAAAATAACATCCCTTACCTCGAAAGACAAGAAGATTTAGTTCAAACACCGGACATAAAGCTATGACTTGAACTTGCACCATATAGCAATACTCAAAGTATACTCAAAATACTCACAAGAATACGCTCGATAATATAGAGAGAGAAAACTTCAGTTTCTGGTGTGATTTTTAATTCTAACATAAGCACCCTATTTATAGAAAAATGCTTAGAACACCAAAGTAGAAAATTTAATTTAATATTATTATTTATATTAACCATTCCTACGCACACCTTTTAATTCAGAATTTAGCAATTGCACACATGCAAAATGAGGCCCACACATTGAAAAAACGTTTTTGTTAATATAAATATTTAAAACTTCCAAAAATCAATTATTTCGGAACTTCAAAACTTCAATAATTCATAATAAATAGCTCTTTTGTCAGAAAATTCAAATCTCACGAGTTTTTATAGGAAATTCAATTCTCTACAACTTTGCAGAAGAAAGTTTTTCCAAATTCCAAATGTAAATTGGATCAAATCCATAAACCAAGCGATTTTACAGGCTATAATCAAATTTCAGTTAAGAAATGGGGTCCACCGACACACAAAACATGTGTTTTTAATATTTATTGCAACAAATATACTCTTTTTCCTTGTATACTAATATATCCCACATTCATTGTAAAAATATCACCATTATTATATTATTAAAATATAATAATATATTTAAATGAATTATTTTATCGAAAAAGATAAAATTTCAATTTTCAACAATTGTCACTTTAAAAAATTTTCTCCATCTATATCCACATAAAATTAATATTTTCCTCATCATATAAATTAATAATTAATTATTCACAAATAATATTACAGAATCACAAGATCGGCAACTAAGGCTGCTCCTGTGAAAGAGGGCTTTCCAATAAGGATCTCTCCATCACCGCCAAGCAATTAGGTGACCAAACCTCTCCTTAGATGTAACTTTCTATACATTGCCAATAATGTTATCCAATAATATTACGAGATAATATGAATTATTGTCTGATAATGGAAAATACCGTGTAATGACAATTTATTGAAACAACAAGAATATAAAATATCAATGCAAAGAATTATTGAATCAATAAAATAAAATATCGTAATAAGAATTCATCGTAACAATTATCGAGTAGTGCCTTCACGTAAGAATCAATAATTGGTGCAATGTCGTAAACATCGCTCAACAACGCGATTAAGTGTGTTTTAACCACCGTATTCAAACAAGATTAATTGCAGAATAACTACGCCGTTATTTATAAACAACTTATATTTGTCGCTTTCTTCATCTAATCGCTTTTCCGTTATGGGACCCATAAAAGATCGCTACCATTGCATTTAATATTCCCGACAAGACGTAATATTCCACCACCAAAACGTAATATTCTCCGACAATAATGAATATTTTATAACCACTTGCTTATTCGAAATATTTATGTGATTTTACCCATAAATATCCACATTAATCAAATCAACCCTTGCTATTTCAAAATAATAAATAGAGAAAAATAAATTTCATTTATTAATAATTTGGGGTCTTACAAAAGCTGTCAATGTTAACAACTCAGAATGAGTTAATAACAGAGATGACAATGATGGAATTAGAATTTAAGTTACCAAGTGAAACGGTGGAGATGTTATTCGCAATAGAGACTCGACCAACGATAGTGGAACGGGTTAAGGAAAGCATGATAAGTAATCAAGAATACGAATTAATGAAAAGATAATGGAAAATGATGTGAAGACTAAGTATAACCTTGATAAAGAAGGTTTACTTCGTTTTGAAGGAAGAATTTGGGTTCCACATAATTCCAATTTAAAAGAAGAGATCATGTGTGAGGCTCATAGTTCGAGGTACTCGATACATCCTGGTAGTACTAAGATGTATCAAGACCTTCGTCAGAACTTTTGGTGGCCGAACATGAAGAGGGAAATCGCAGAATATGTTAGTAGGTGCTTAACTTGTCAGAAAGTTAAGGCTGAACACCAAAGACCGAGTGGGTTGTTGCATCCACTAGAGATTCCGGAGTGGAAATGGGAGCATATCACCATGGACTTTGTGGTGGGACTTCCAACAATGAGGAAAGGATATGATGCTATTTGGGTGATAGTGGATCGGTTAACCAAATCGGCTCACTTTCTACCAATAGGAGTTAGGTATAACCTAGAGCAGTTAGCTAAGCTTTATGTCAAGGAAATTATTTCTAGACATGGAGTACCTATTTCGATTGTGTCCGATCATGATCCACGATTCACGTCGAACTTTTGGAGGAGTTTGCAAGAGCAAATGGGAACGCATTTGAGATTGAGTACAGCATATCATCCACAGACGGATGGACAAAGTGAACGGATAATTCAAACGCTAGAAGATATGTTAAGATCTTGCGTTATGGATTTCAAGGGGAGTTGGGATGAACATCTACCTTTGATGGAATTCGCTTACAACAATAGTTTTCATGCTAGTATAGGCATACCGCCTTACGAAGCGTTGTATTGGAGGAAGTGTAGAACACCACTTTGCTTGGATGAAGTAGGTGAACGTCGAATGTTGGGACCTGAGATGGTACAACAAACGGCAGACATGGTTGAGCTAATACGAACTCGATTGGTAGCAGGTCAAGATAGACAAAGAAAGTATGCAGATCCTCATCGAGAAAATAGAGAATTTGAAGTAGGATCGTATGTCTTTCTAAAAGTGTCACCTTGGAAAGGGAAGATACATTTTGGGAAGAAAGGGAAGTTAAGTCCAAGGTTTGTAGGACCTTTTGAAATTTTAAGAAGGGTAGGAGAGGTAGCTTATGAAGTAGCCTTACCTCCCGAGATGGAAAGAATACACAATATATTTCACGTGTCAGTGTTGCATTCGTATAAATCGGACTACAAGCACGTAATAAAATATGAGTCTATTCAAGTAGAAAAAGACTTAACGTATAAAGAATTTCTGATTCAAATTATTGATAGGAAGGAACAAGTCTTGAGAAATAAATTAATACCTTCAGTAATGGTAATATGGAGTAACCATGATGCTGAAGAAGCAACGTGGGAGCTCGAAAAAGTAAAATGAAGAAAAGTTTCCTCATTTGTTTATGTAAGAATAAGCGAGATTCGGGGATGTAATCCTTATAAGGAGGGAAGAATGTAACGCCCGAGAATTTCGGATTTTGAATGAATTAAATTTTTATTTGATTATGTGGATTAAATGAATTTTATTGATTAATTATGTGAGTGAGATGTTTGAAGGTCATTCTATGACCTAGAATGTGCGGATGTGGTTAGTATTCTAGCTATGTGCTAGGATTAATTGTTTTGAATTATCAAGACGAAAAGAAATGTTTTACGAGAATTTTTCCCGTAAAAACACAATTCATCCGATTTCGTTCGGAGCTTAGGTTTGAAATTCTGAGGAATGCGTAATAATAGAATATGAAGATATTATGGAATATCCAATAATATTTCTATTATGGCAAACAAATGTTTCGCCTACGAACTTAAAACCTAAGGGTTTGTGAAAGAGATTTCCAAAAGGGAAATGTAATTTGTATACTCATTTCGGTTATTATACGTATGAGATACGAGTATTATACTAGTTAGAATATGAGTATGATATTAAGGATGGTACGACGTATAATATGAATATCGTATGAGTATTGGACGAAGAGAATACGGAAGTATACGTGTAGAATACGAATAGTTTTAATGGATTATGAGTAAGGATTTTGGTATAATCCAATTGGACTTGGACTAATAGCAAGCCCAATGAATTAAGTAATCAAGCCCAAACCAAGACCCAATATTAATTAAAGACAAGCCCAATCCAAGAAGTTAAACCGCGGGTCGAACCGGCGGCTCATGGGATGGGTAAAACCCATGGGGCAACCCATGGGATGATCCATGAAGGAGGTGGGCCAGCCACTTGATAGCCAAGTAAAGTGAACTACTTGATCAACAAGTATTTTGCTTGGTGATAAAGTAGTGAATAGTAAGGAGGTGGGATTTGGACCATTTTGCCCCCATGTTGATTTTCTATAAATACAAAGCTTGGGTTGGTCTTTTAATGTTTTGTAAACATTGTCCAACTATATTGAGAGAGAGAAGAGCTAGAAACATTTAATCACTCTATTTCCAAGAAAACAATATGAATTTTTATAAGAACGTGAAGAACGACAAAGGTAAATTCTCAAAAACCGTTGTCTTCATCTTTTTCGATTTCTTTCTCGTAGAAGAATCATAGATTGGTGGAGCATGTTTATTGAGGAGGTATAAGGATGTCTATTAATGATCAAATCATTGATAAGTCATGACCAAATAAAAATCGTAAGTGTTTACGTAAGTTAAAATCGTAGAAAGTTAGAAACGTGAACTTAGTTGTGATCAGACGATTTGAAAATTGCCATAGCTAGGGTATGTGCATATTGTTTGGTTAGGATGTATACGATGAATCAATGAAGTTCCATTTGAATTGGCTTATAGAACACGAGTAATGAAGTTATGGTGAATTTTGCGAAAATAGACGTTAAACGTCGAAAAACGTAAAAATCTCGGATTAAGGGTCAAAAGTTGTCGTGTGACTTGAAAATGTTGGTTTCCAATGTCAACACGTGAGATAAGGTATTTAAGAGTCGTGGGCGCAAGAATCGTCGAATTCCGACTTATAACGAAGAAAACGAGTATTGAACGGTCGAAAACGTTAAACGAACGCTCAAAAATGAACTCAAAGGTGAATTTCGAGTTAACGGATTCGAAAGTGTAAAATTCTTATATGAACACGTAAAGGATGTAATTTGTGAGCTATGGGCTTTCGAATGAGTCAATTCGGATGTAAAACGAACAAATTAGGAAGTCGGGAGTTTCTGTAACATTCCAGAATTTTAAAGTGCAATATTAAATATTTATTGAATTATATAAGTATTTAATGGCAATTTGAGTTGATGTGGTTTAGTTAATTATTTGTTGAATAAATAATTTAGGAGCTAAGAAAATTTACTTGCTATGAGATTATATACTAATTTAATTTAATAATTAAGTTAGAGAGCTAATAATGATTAAATGAATTATAGTATTTTAATTGGAATTTGTGATTAAAATAAAGTGTTAGTTGGTTGAATAAAATTATAATTATAAAGAAATTATAGTTTTGTGATAATGATTTATGTGTTAAAGTAATTTAATAGATTAATATTTTAATTGATTAAATTGATTATTTAATTTAATAAGGAGTGTGACAAATAACCTTGCTATAAAGGAGTTGTTAAAATAAATTAAAAGAGTTTAATTTAGTTTTTTCCAAACAAGGCCTAATGCCTATTAAGTCTTTAATATAATTGTGTTTTTCCAAACAAGGCATAAAGATTAATTGGTTATATTTTTAGTGGTTAGCCAAACAAGCCTTATGGCTTTTGATTTTCAAAACTCAAATAACTGATATCAGTTATATGTTTTATATTTATATCATATAATAAATATATATTATATCTTATACGTTATATCATAAGACGTAAGAATAGAGGAGAGAGGTTAGAGAAAAGAAAAGAAAAACTTAGAGGAAGAAGAAGAGAAGAAGAAGAGAAGAGAGAAAGAAAGGCTAGAGATTGAAGAAGAAGAAGCTTGAGAATAGAAAGAAATAGCCATCATCATCTTCTTCAAGGTATTTCTCCTATTCTTTTAGTTTTTAAAAGTTTAGTTTTTCTCTTCCCAAATTCTCTGTAGAATCCTTGTGTAAACATGAATTTTTGTTGCTATGTGGCTTTATATGACATACTAGTGATGTTAAAATGATTTTCATAAGTTATAGTCAATGTATTGTTGTTATGTATGTAGTTTGTGAAGAAAACTTTTTATAGAGAATTTTTTGGTGAATGAGTATGGGTTAATTTACGAGAGAAATTGAGGGTTAATTAGTTGTTTAGTTGATAAATTGATCATCTAATTTGATAGAGTATGTATAATTATTGATAAGATGCTTTGAATTAATTGTTTTGGTTGAAAAACAAAATTTACAGTGTTGGTTTTCATTGAAATATCAAAAATGGAGTTTTCGTCAAAAACAGAGAAATTGGATGTTTTAAATTCGTTGTTTATGTTGTTGTATGGGTAGAAACATGTTAGAAGTTCTTGAATTTTGTCTACATGAAGTTTTTGTAGGAATTACATGTGAATTAGTCTGTTAGAAACGAGCTTGTAGGCCAAATTGGCCTTTTCTTGTATCGTTGTCGGTTGCCGCCAATGACATCGAAGTTTCACACATACATACCGCTACCAAAGAAGACGATGATCGGGCGCCCAAGATGTTATCACCATACCAGCAGAAATATCGTCAGAGTATATTCACCGCTACCACGTCAATATCATCACCTTGTATAGCACACCCACGTGCAGTAAATCGTAGCCTATGTGCATGAAAGTTAAAGTAGAATGGTCTCGACATGTTGTACTTTTGTACACAAAATTTTAAGAAACACTATGTGATGATAGTAGGACTGTAAAATATTGATTTTAGTATTTCTATACTATGAATAATTATGTTATTAAGGATTAACTTGTGTTATAATTTGATTATGTGATTAAATGATCAAACCTACATGATGAATGTATTAGTTATGTGATAATGACTAACTATGTCACGATGACATATGTATATAGGATATTGTGATTCAAATTGTTCGGTTTAATCTACGAACAAGGCAAGTTTTTCTAATCTATTATCTTGTTAATTCAATTACTGTTTTTAATTCGATTACAATATAATGATGTAAGTTATTCTGGAGCAAGTTATTCTTGTATTTAACTTGTTGTTTAGTATGCACAAATATATATACTAATGTCGAACATTTCTATCATTCAAATTTCTATGCATGCTTAGTATTCATTTCTAATTAACCTTAGCTTAGTATTGTTCAAGCAAGGTATGCTATAGTTATTCAAATTGTATGCTATTAGATTATTCCTAAAGCATGACTTTAGCTTACTATAATTGATTCAATCTCGATTATTCTATAGTATAGTGTTATTGGTTTTATTCAACTACTCCTTAGTTGATGTTCGTGAATTCCAAATTTCTTGAAAGCTTATCCAAACCAAACTTACTTTGGTGCGGACTTGTATTCTAAATAATTGAGATGAACAACTCTTTTAATAGAGGTTTACGCTTAGCGTTGAAATGGTTGTGCACAATACATTGTACGAAGGGTTGATCCCCAAGACGCGTGGAGTCCTTATAGTCTTATGATTGTTAAAGTTAAAGTTGAAAGATTACTTATAATCGTGGATATGATTCATGGTCATTAGACCCTCAGTTGAATGTTATAATTTTCGTAAAGTTAATAGAATATATTGTTCATTTCTATTGAGTTCGATATTGGCAATTGATGTAAAAGTTTAAAGAATTACTTATTATTATTTCAAGTGGGCTTTGTTTGCTCACTCTTGCCTGTAAAATTTCTTACAACAAAAGTTGAAACGGGTGACGTACCTAGCACCAGTAAGGGAAAAGGAAAGATGAATAAATACTGAAGGCTTGTAATAGTTTTGATAGTTTACTTTCAAACTTTGGTTTAAAGATTGTAATGAAGTTTATTTAAATTTTCGCATTTGAATGATTGTTGTTAAAGGTTAGATAACCTGGGAGATTTTTATTTAAGTTTAACTCAGAGCAAGGTGTTTTGATTATTCAATTTTATTATAATTGGGTAGTTAGAAATGAATGTTTTGATTAAGTGAACACCGAATCCTGTGGAAATAAAGTACCTAGATTTGGGGGTGTCACAAGTTGGTATAAAAGCTTTAGGTTATGATCCTTAGGTGGGGGAAAAGCCTTAGGAAGTAACCTTTGAAAAGATAGTGGAGATAATGTAATAACCGTGAATTTTAAGTCACTATATATGTATGCACATTATTGATATTTTAAAACTTTGTGTTATATAAGGATTTAAATGTGACAACACATGTGAAGTGGTGCATGAGTCAATTAACATATATACTATAGTTATGGATACATACATTTATAGATTTCATTAAAAATGAAAGTTTCGTAACCTAATTATACATTAGGTAAGACTATTAAATAACCTAAGGGTTATGGTAATAATGAAAGGTTGGTATTTTATGTATACTAACTTAAGTGGATAATCTTGTTATTTCAAGTGACTAATAATTTTAAACCTAATTAAGTTATGAGCTAAAGTCACATGTATAAGTAATTAAATTTCATATTATTGGAAATGGAAACCCTAAATAATTAAATTGGGTATCATATATTAAAATTGCTAGACTATGTTTATTACCTAGCCCAAAACAATTAAAGGAGAAGCCCAAAGGAAATAAAATACAATCCAATACTTAGCCCACTTGATTAGGGGTATTGTAGACATTTGATTAATCAAAATTGGGCATTTAAAATAAAAGCTAAATGGAGGATATTATGGGTTAGAGATCAGCCATTTAGGGCCACCCTTAATCATGTCTAGACTAATTGAAGTAATAATACAAAAGCACCCTTAATCATGTCTAAACTAATTGAAGTAATAATGCAAAGCTTTTACCCAATGGACAAAAGAATAGATATGGGGGTAATAGCTAGATACACTGAGTGTATCTATACTTTTTGCAAGTATCCTTTTATTTCATTTTTAGTTCATTTCTTCTCTTCATTCCTTCTAAGCTTGCCAAAAAGAAAACCAAAGAGAAAGAAAAGAGAGAGAGGTTCGGCTATTGAGAGAGAGAGAGAGAGAGAGGAGTGCTAGTTTGTTCATGCCTCCTAAGTTTATTACTTACTTTGGTAGATCAAAAAAGGTAGCAACCAAAACTAGGTGAAGTTCTCATCCTTATCTTTACTTATTCTTCTTTTATTTTCGGTTTTTACCTCATCATATATGGGGGTTATGGTCTAATAATCAAAGTACCTTAGTTCTACATATCATCATGTAGGTAATTAAGTATCTTGAGTGTTAGATCAAAGACTTAGAGGAAGAAAATGAGCATATGTTCTCCAAGGGTGAAAACTCTTGTTTTTCTTCCACTAAATCTTGTGTAACTCAAGTTTTACAACTTGGAATTGTGATCCGTCGAAGGGGGGGGGGGTGCTAGATACATGAGTTATGTAGTAAACTCAAGTGGTAGAACACAAATCTAGCAAGTTTTGAAACCTTTGGGACCTGCTTTTTCCCAAAACAAATCCACTTTGTTTGTTAAGGTTCAAACCCCAAAATAAGCATTGATCCAGCTTTTCTTGGGACCTGCCAGCCGGGTTAAATGTCTTTTAAAAATCTGGGAAAAATCACAGAGGTACCTTGAGAAGTTATGTACATGAAGGAAAATAAACGGACACGTTTCGAGTTATATATTGTGCGTAATGACTATTTCCATAATGGACTCCGAAATATTAACCTTCGAATGTCTCACTGTGTATACACTAGAAAATCCCAAAATTTTTACAGTAGCTTCGTATATGTTAAGAGAGCATACCCTAAAAATTTCAGATTGTTTTGAGCAAAACTCAATTTATGAAAAATGGGGCAAGATCCGAGTGTTTTAGACACTTTAAAAATAGTAAATCATTTTCTAAAATTCCAGAAAGTTTTGGGGATCATTTGGTTCATATATGTCAAAATCCAGAAGATGGAAATTTTTGGAATCAGTTTGCTATTTTTCCTAAAAATGATTAAGTTATGAATAAAAGAAAATAAATAGTTAAATGATGTCTTTAATGAGAAAAATATGATTTTTGTGCTTGAATACTCATAATATGGAATATCATGACTATCTTAGGGTATTTTGGTAATTTACAATAATAAATATTATTTATGACCTTTTATGGATATTAAATAAGAGGTTAATAAAGGATGAACAATTAGAATAAATTGTTTGATAATTTAATAAGTCATTGAAATATTATTATAATATTAATAATATTAGGAGATGATATTGTTATGTAAATAAAAATATTAAGATTAAAATTTCATTAAAATATTATTAAATAATTAATAATATTAGATTAAGATATTAATCTTAGATTAAAATATTATTAAAAGATTAATATATTAGATTAAAGTATTATTATTAAATGATTAAAATATTATTAAATAATAATATTCGAGATTAAATAAAATATTATTAAATATAATAATATTAGTAAAGGAATAAAATATTATTAAATGATTAATAATATTAGTGAGTGAATGAAAATATTATTAGTGAACCAATAATACTAGAAGGTGAATTAAATATTATCTAGGTTAAAGATATTATGTGAATTAAAGGTAGTCGTTAATTAATGGTAACATTATCTAGACAGGATAATGTTTATAAGAACTAAATGTAATGTATAATATCTATGTGATTACATAATCTAAGGTTATACTATGACTAATTGAAAAATTAACTATAGGTCTCTCAAAGGAAGATAATATAAGCGCATAGTGGATATAAATTAATTGCAGAGTTTGTAATCTCATGACGAGGCAAGTTTCCTAACTCAAACTCGAAAGTTATTATTTTCAAAGCATGTTAGTGAATAATTATTGATGATTATTCACGTCTATATTGATTATTGAAATTAAGACTTTGTGCAATTGAATTCGATTCTATTGCTATCGAATCGTGAATTAAATTAAAGTTCTTCATTTATGAACTGTTTATGAAATAGATCTATGCTAATTGTATCAGCTAGATCAAGCATGTCTAAATTTGTTAAATCAAATGTGTTTTAGATAGTTATTCTTATTAAATTGATATGATAAGAACTCTTGACTGAGAAAATGACGAATTTGATTAAGGCATGATATCAATGTCGGATTATTAAGTGTTTATGCATAAATCACGAGGTATGAAAGGCTGATCCCCTTGAATACCAAAACTTATTAAGAGGTCCAGTTTAAATCACTGAGCACCTTGGCAAATGTTCATGGTTATTCAAAACCACTCAGTTCATGTTATACAATTATCGAATATTCAATTGTTGATTATTAATTCATATTCCTTCACAATCTTATACTATTGTTGAACATTGAACTCAATATTTCTTTCTAAGTCATGATATATCTCCCTTGTATATAAACTTGCGAAGCAAATTAGTTGTTTACTCTTGCTATATCATGACATCTATTTCAGTTAAGCTCGAAGGATCCAACACGAAGAACAAGGGCAAGGGCAAGATCCAGGAGTAGTTTAGAATGAATTTCAATTTAACTATTATCTGATGGAATTTCTTAAGTAAACTGTTTGTATTATGAATGGTGTATTTAAAGTTAGGTTATGGAGACCTTGGGACCAGTTTATGAGACTTTATTATAATGAACAATGTATGTTTATTATTTCGTAGTAGTTATAGAATGCTTATGATGATGATAGATCGTGAGCACTAAATCTGAGGTTAGAGAACCTGGATTTGGGGGCGTCACAGATAACTCTTATCGAGTTTTAGGAAAGAAATAATAAAACACTTATGTGCTTATGTGATTTTAATTTATGTACTCGTGAGTGTCGAATAGTAATGATTAATAATTAAAACTTTAAAACTTTGTTGTCATGATGACTAATGTCGGAGAATCCAGTCAGGCTAGGGAGGAGGGACCTCAAGTGCCTATAGAGGAGGAGACTCGCGACATTCAGGTAGTTTGTGAACAACTATTGCCACGGGAGTCAGCCATGTTGGTCACAGTAGTTGAAGATGAGGATGATGATGTGGAGACAGACGAGGAGGATCTCGTTGAGTTACCACAGGAGGATGAGGATGACGAGGACAAGGAGGAAAGGATTCCACTTAAGTCGATAGCTGGGCGTATATACGATGAAGTGCATTGTTGGGTAATTTCTAGTTACGCACAACACGCAAGTATACGTGGTCAACAAGTAATAAAGAGTAAGTAAAGTATCATTCCCACGGAGAATTAATTAATAAAGTTCACCAAGCATTAGCCCATAACCATTTCAGTCTTATTTAAACGATTGCTTTGAGTTTTTATATTTAAACTATGAAATTAAATAGTACTAACTACCCTTAGAATGAGACTAGATAATAAAGACATGAGATTACAATTTCCCTTATTGCATCATTTAAATCAATACACTTCTAGTTAAACCAAATTAATTATAACGGATTGTTAGTCGAGAACACGAAAGTGAAATATAACCATCTCTCGATGTACCATACTCATATCACATATAATCCACAATTGATAGAATACACATGAACACCCACATTACCTAAACAACTATATGTCTATGTGATTTACAAATAATTAGGGTTTGAACCCAAGTCCTCAATTGACTACGAGTGGTGCTTCGGTATATGTCTATCCTAAGCACGAATCATATATTCCATCACCATGTAGAACATACAAACACAAGTTATCAAGATCAAATTTAAACCCATACTTCGTCTTTAAAGTTCATATGGGTTATCACAGTAATTGATGGCCAATCAACTAAGCAAATAAGCATAAATCTTAATAGACAAACTCATAGCAATCAATAAGGTTAACAATGAAGTATATCGAAATAAACTAAGCAATAGATTCCATTGTAATCTCAAAATAGAGTTTAGCTCTTTATAGAATCAAAATCCATCATCCACAATTGAATATACATTGAAAGATACAAATAGAAGTAAAGAGAGTTAGGGATTAAGAATAGCAACTGAAGTTTCTTCTTCTTTCACTTCTAAACTTTCAAGGATCTTCAATTGCTTCAATCCCCAAATCTTAGTTATTCTAGGGTTCTAATCTAATCTAAAAAGAAAGAGAAGAAAAGAAAATAATGATAGTTCTAGCCCCCAAGGGGTGGAAATCCCCTTTTCATGATGAGAATATGTCTAATATATAAGCCCTAATTGAATCCCCCTCTCAATTACGCTTCAACTGCTCTGTTTAGTGAAAAGTCATATTTGGTCAACACCCGATGTCGCGCGGCCGCGTAAAAATTGGTCTGAGTTAGCGCTACGCCGAAAAGTTGAAAATCGCGTATTTTTGTCTATCGTAAGTCTCATGTCGCGAGAGAATTCCATAGCGCCCGCGCGCGGGTGATTTTCTGCTGCAGTCTACTCTGGTAAAATGGCCATAACTTTTGATCCGGGAAGAGTTACGGGTCCCGCCACCTATCAAATCGAAGATATCGACGAGCTCTACAACTTTTATTCTTTGATGATTGAGAAATTCTGGCCGGATGAAGGTTGAAATTTGTCTGGAAGGGACTGCTCTGAAAATGGCGAACCAAAACAACGAAGTTTGACGTCCGTTGGTACAACGATCATAACTCTTGCATCCGAACTTTGATTAGAGCGATTCAAGATGTTCCGGAAAGCTATGAAGACGCTCTACACTGTAAGCTAAGTTCCAAACCAACACATGAAGTAAACATGAAAGCCCAAATGATGTCCGGATTGCCTTTTCTTTGCATTTTCTTGGTTTTCCTTACCAAAATGCATGAAAAGTAACTAAGACACATGAATATAAGCAACTAATTCAAGTAAAAGATATCGGATAAGTGTATATAAAATCCACTTATCATGCATGACCGCAATGTGGAACTTCAAGATACTGTCGAGGAGTTACAAGAGATATTAGCTGAACAACAGACTGCAATGACATAAAAAGACGGCGAGATCCAGGATCGTGAAGAACGACTGACAAATGTCAAGGAGAAACTAGTACAAACTGAAGGAGAGAAGGAACAATTGATCGAGATGGTCGTGGAACTGAAGAACAAGCTGAAGGAAGAAGCTACCAAGAGGGTAATAGCTGAAAATGCATACGAGGAAGCTTATCAACGAACTAGAAGAGCAGTAAGGGACTCACAGGCGAAGAGGATGAAGATGGAAGAGATGGATAAAGTTTTTAACACCGCAATTAATCGAGCTCAAGATCGGGTCATGGGATATCCGATTCAGTTCGAGACGCTGCCATCATACGTATTAGATCGCAGAACAATGTTTTGGGTCATGGAGGAAGAACGTGATAGGGCTAAGAAGTATCTTAATAGATCATCGTAGAAAATGTGCCTGTAATGCACATAATAAGTATTAGATAATGTGTAAATCCCTAGTGTTAAGTAACCATGGGATATGATAATAATGATGTTGTCCTGAAACTTTTGTAGTTCAGGAAAGTAATGTAGATAGCAGAGATGCTATTGTTTTATGTTTTCAAAAAGGTGATGAATAAATAAAAGTTATTATTCAAAGTGTTATGTGGTTATTTCTTTTATGGAGGCAAGTTAATTAGAAAATACTTAAAGAAACTGAGTAATAATCTAATAGATGTTTTGTTTTAATAGAAAATGCCTCCCAGACGTGAACCACCCCGACAGAGAAACAATGAGAGAACTACTAATAACGATAATGTTGACCAGAACTCCCTGATTCAACAACTAGTGACACTACTGACAGGAGCATTGCAGAACCAACCACAAAACCATGGTACAATGTTTAAGGATTTCAAGGCGGTTGGACCACCTGAATTCCGTGGTCGAAGCACAAACCTGGATTATGGAGATAGAAAAGGTGTTCGATGTCGCTAGGGTAGGGGATGACCAGAAGACTGCTTTCGTAACATTCATGTTGAAAGCAGAAGCTAGTTATTGGTGGCAGGACAATAAAACTCGTGAAGGGCCAGGAGTGATGACCTGTGATAGGTTCGAGTTGTTCTTCGAGACCTATTTTTCGGAGAGTTCGAAGAGTCAGCTAGAAGTGCAGTTTCTGGAATTAAAGCAGGGAACGATGACGGTATATGAGTATGCCATGAAATTCAACGAATTGGCGAGGTTTGAGCCATATCAGTCAAAGACAGACGAATGTAAAGTTAAGAGATTTGAACAGGATCAAGCCACAGGTCAGACAAGAGGGTTTCCTTGTTCCAATTGAAGACATTTGCGCAAAGTGATGATGGAAAAAGCGATTACTATTTGAAGGTGGAGGCGAGGCAGTGACAAAGTTCAATCAGGAACAAAAGAAGAAGAAGAATGAGACTAAGAATGGGAGTGGTAGCGGTGGAAACAACAATAACAACAACAACAGTTTGAAGAGGAAGTGGAATGGGAACATGGGTGCTGGAAACCAGCAGGGTAACCAGCAGAATAAAAAGTTTGAAGCATGTGTGACATGTGGGAAATTTCATAAGGGTGCGTGTTTGATGGGGAAGAGAGTATGCTACAATTGTGGCCAGGAGGGTCACATCGCCCCAAATTGCACTCAACCAAAGAAGAATGTATGTTTCACGTGCGGATCTAAGGATCACTTTACTCATGAGTGCCCTAAGAAGAAGGATGGAGTGACAACCAGAAGCAATGGAGGTAACAATGGAGGTACATGGGCTATTGCAGCACCTGCAGCATCAAATAAACCCACAGCCAGAACCTTCAACATGACTGTGCAAGATGTTGTGCAATCAAAAGATGTAGTGTCAGGTATTATCCCAATCAATGATATTAATGCATATGTATTATTTGATTCGGGTGCTACTTACTCGTTTATATCTGATGAATTTGCTAAGAGGTTAGAATTGCCTAGAGAAGAATTGAATTTTCCTTTGAACATAGAAATTGCGAATAAGGAAGTAACCCCTGTTAGATTCGTATACAAGAACTGTAGTGTGAACATTAAGGAGAATATCTTGTTGGTAGATTTGATTCCCATTAGACTCGAGGAATTTGATGTAATTTTGGGAATGGATTGATTGTTCAAATACGGAGCGGTAATTGACTGCCAAAAGAAGTGTGTAAACCTTATGACTCCGTCAAAGGTATTATTCTATAGTAGCAAGTCGCCTAGACAGATGAAATGTCTGACGATTATGCAGGCCAAGAAGTTGTTGAGTCAAGGTTGTGTGGGCTATCTAGCTTACATAGTCGATACTTAGGAGAAGGGTGTGAAACTAGAAGAAATACCGGTAGTGAGAGAATTCGAAGACGTGTTTCCAGAAGATTTGCCAGAACATCCGCATGACAGAGAAATTGAGTTCGTGATCGACTTGGCACCGGGAACAGCTCCAATATCGAAGGCCCCGTACAGAATGGCTCTGGTAGAAATGAAGGAATTGATGGTACAATTGCAAGAGCTGCTGGACAAGAAATATATTCAACCTAGCGTATCACCGTGGGGAGTGCCAGTATTATTCGTGAAGAAGAAGGACGAATTAATGCGTCTTTGCATTGATTATAGGGAGTTAAACAAGGTCACTATTAAGAATAGGTATCCGTTGCCTAGGATAGATGACTTGTTTGATCAGCTGAAGGGTGCTAAATATTTCTTGAAAATAGATTTGAGAAGTGGGTATCACCAATTGAAGGTAAGAAAGGAGGATATACCTAGAAGCGGCATTCGTAACTCGATGCATGCGGACATTACGAAGTTTCGGTGATGTCTTTGGTTTAACTAATGCCCCCTTTGCGTTCATGGATCGATGAGCATGTGGTGTTTAAACCATTTTTAGACAAGTTTGTAGTGGTATTCAACGACGACATTCTAGTGTATTCGAAAACTCAAGAAGAACACGTGGAACACTTACGTTTGACTTTGGAAACACTAAGAAAGGAAAAGTTGTATGCAAAATTCTCTAAGTGCGAATTTTGGCTCGACCGTGTACAATTTTTGGGGCATGTGATTGACAAAGATGGGATTTCAGTGGATCCGTTAAAAGTAGAAGCTGTGATCAATTGGGAACAACCAAGGACACCTTTGGAGGTGAGGAGTTTCTTGGGACTGGCTGGTTATTATAGAAGATTTATTCAAGATTTTTCCAAGATAGTCACTCCGCTAACAAATTTGACAAAGAAAGCTGTAAAATTCGTTTGGACGGAGAAATGTGAAGAGAGTTTCAAGATTTGAAGAAAAAGTTAAGTATGGCTTTTGTGTTGACATTACCGGATAATACAGAAATTTTGTGGTGTATAGTGATGCCTCACACAAAGGGTTGGGTTGTGTTCTTATGTAGAGCGGCAAAGTTATTGCAGTATGCATCAAGACAATCAAGGATTTGAGAAAGGGTATCCAACTCATGATTTGGAATTAGTCATAGATTGTATTTGCTCAAGATATGGAGACACTATCTTTATGGAGAGAAATGTGAGATCTACACGGACCACAAAAGTCCAAGTATATTTTCACTCGAAGGATTTGAACATGCGTCAAAGAAGGTGGATGGAATTGATAAAAGATTATGATTATGAAATCTTTTATCATCCGAGCAAAGCGAAATGGTAGCGAGATACTTTAAGGGGAAAGGTCGGGAGAAATTGATCTTCGATAACAACTCGGGAGGAGCTCATTTCAAAGAATGACAAAACTGGAGTTGGAAATCAAATTTCCAAAAGAATCTGATGAACAACTATTCCAGATAGAAGCTGGTCTAACTTTAGTGGACAAAGTGAAGAATGCTCAACTACAAGATGAAGAGTGTGGAAAAATCAAAGAGAATCTGATTGAGAGTAGTGATGTAAAATATAAGATCGACACCGAAGGACTACTACGGTTTGAGGGAAGAATCAGGTTCCAAAGAACACAGTGAAAGAAGAAATTTTGACCGAAGCTCATAGCTCAAAATATTCAATTCATCCAGGAAGAACGAAAATATATCAAGATTTGCGCCGACATTTTTGGTGGCCGAATATGAAAAGAGACGTTGCAGAATGCGTAGCAAAATGCTTGACATGTCAAAGAGTAAAAGCCGAACATCAAAGACCCAACGGATTACTTCAACCGTTGGAAATACCGGAATAGAAGTGGGAACACATCACGATGGATTTTGTGGTGGGTCTTCCAACTACTCAGAGAGGATGCGATGAAATTTGGGTGATAGTGGACAGACTGACGAAGTTAGCGCACTTTTTACCAATAAAGATTAGATTCAATCTTGATCAGTTGGCAAGATTGTACATTAAAGATATCGTTTCGAGGCACGGAGTGCCAGTATCAATTGTGTCCGATAGAGATTCGCGAATCACATCGAATTTCTGGAAGAGACTACAAGAATGCATGGGGACACAGTTGCGAATGAGTACGGCTTATCATCCACAAACAGATGGCCAAAGCGAATGAACAATTCAGACATTGGAAGATATGCTGAGAGCATGTGTCATGGACTTTAAAGGAAGCTGGGAAGAACAATTACTGTTGGTAGAATTTGCTTACAACAATAGTTATCACGCGAGCATCGACATGCCACCTTACGAGGCATTGTATGACAGAAAGTGTAGAACTCTACTGTGCTGGGATGAAGTCGGTGAACGCCAACTGTTAGGACCGTAATCGGTACAACAAACCGCCGACGTTGTCAAACTCATCAGACAAGATTAGTAGTGACCCAAGACAGCATATAAAAGTATCTTGATCAACACGCATAAGATCGTGCATTCGGACGTAGAACTTTGTATTCTAAAAGTTTCTCCTGGAAGGGAAAATTCGTTTGTGAAAAGGGAAATCTAAGCCCAAGGTTTATTGGACCCTTTGAAGTCTTTGCGAAGAGTGGGAGAAGTGGCTTACGAGGTAGCTCTACCTCCAGAGTTGGAAAACATTCATAATGTTTTTCACATTTCGGTGTTACGACCATATAAACCCGACTACAAACATGTGATCGAGTATGAACCGTTACAGTTCGAGAAAGATTTGTCTTATGAAGAGGTTCCTATCCAGATAGTCGACAGGAAAGAACAAGTGCTCAGGAATAAAGTGATACCTTCTGTGAAGGTGATATGGAGGAACCATAACGCTGAAGAAGCTACGTGGGAACTCGAAGAGAAAATGTTGAAAGAATACCCTGAGTTATTTGTTTAATTTGTGTCTTCGATTCTAGGGACAGAATCTTTGTAAGTAGGGAAGAATGTAACGAATGATTTATTTGAGTTGTGATTCTGAGGACAAAATCCTTGTAAGGAGGGAATGATGTAACATTCCAGAATTTTAAAGTGTAATATTAAATATTTATTGAATTATATAAGTATTTAATGTCAATTTGAGTTGATGTGGTTTAGTTAATTATTTGTTGAATAAATAATTTAGGAGCTAAGAAAATTTACTGCTATGAGATTATATACTAATTTAATTTAATAATTAAGTTAGAGAGCTAATAATGATTAAATGAATTATAGTATTTTAATTGGAATTTGTGATTAAAATAAAGTGTTAGTTGGTTGAATAATATTATAATTATAAAGAAATTATAGTTTTGTGATAATGATTTATGTGTTAAAGTAATTTAATAGATTAATAATTTAATTGATTAAATTGATTATTTAATTTAATAAGGAGTGTGACAAATAACCTTGCTATATAAAGGAGTTGTTAAAATAAATTAAAAGAGTTTAATTAGGTTTTTTTTGCCAAACAAGGCCTAATGCATATTAAGTCTTTAATATAATTGTGTTTTTCCAAACAAGGCATAAAGATTAATTGGTTATATTTTTAGTGGTTAGCCAAACAAGCCTTATGGCTTTTGATTTTCAAAACTCAAATAACTGATATCAGTTATATGTTTTATATTTATATCATATAATAAATATATATTATATCTTATACGTTATATCATAAGACGTAAGAATAGAGGAGAGAGGTTAGAGAAAAGAAAAGAAAAACTTAGAGGAAGAAGAAGAGAAGAAGAAGAGAAGAGAGAAAGAAAGGCTAGAGATTGAAGAAGAAGAAGCTTGAGAATAGAAAGAAATAGCCATCATCATCTTCTTCAAGGTATTTCTCCTATTCTTTTAGTTTTTAAAAGTTTAGTTTTTCTCTTCCCAAATTCTCTGTAGAATCCTTGTGTAAACATGAATTTTTGTTGCTATGTGGCTTTATATGACATACTAGTGATGTTAAAACGATTTTCAAAAGTTATAGTCAATGTATTGTTGTTATGTATGTAGTTTGTGAAGAAAACCTTTTTATAGAGAATTTTTGGTGAATGAGTATGGGTTAATTTAAAGTAGAAATTGAGGGTTAATTAGTTGTTTAGTTGATAAATTAATCATCTAATTTGATAGAGTATGTATAATTATGGATAAGATGCTTTAAATTAATTGTTTTGGTTGAAAAACAAAATTTACAATGTTGGTTTTCATTGAAATATCAAAAATGGAGTTTTTGTCAAAAACAGTGAAATTGGATGTTTTAAATTCGTTGTTTATGTTGTTGTATGGGTAAAAACATGTTAGAAGTTCTTGAATTATGTCTACATGAAGTTTTTGTAGGAATTGCATGTGAATTAGTCTGTAGGAAACGAGCTTGTAGGCCAAATTAGCTTTTTTTTCAGATTCGTCATAAAAACATCGATCAATGACATGAAGTTTCAAAGGCAAATCATGACCCAAGAGTCTGACATCGGCATCATCAGTGATTACCATCAAGCAGCATGGGCTTCAGTAGTATATTCACCGCCATGGCTATATCATCATCACCACGTCGTCCGCAGCCTTCACCACTTGTAGCGTGGTAGTCATACATGAAAGAAGTTATGAATGGTCTGACAGTGTACTTTTGTACACGAATTTTTAAGAAACACTATGTGATGATAGTAGGACTGTAAAATATTGATTTTAGTATTTCTATACTATGAATAATTATGTTATTAAGGATTAACTTGTGTTATAATTTGATTATGTGATTAAATGATCAAACCTACATGATGAATGTATTAGTTATGTGATAATGACTAACTATGTCACGATGACATATGTATATAGGATATTGTGATTCAAATTGTTCGGTTTAATCTACGAACAAGGCAAGTTTTTCTAATCTATTATCTTGTTAATTCAATTACTGTTTTCAATTCAATTACAATATAATGATGTAAGTTATTCTGGAGCAAATTATTCTTGTATTTAACTTGTTGTTTAGTATGCACAAATATATATACTAATGTCGAACATTTCTATCATTCAAATTTCTATGCATGCTTAGTATTCAGTTCTAATTAACCTTGGCTTAGTATTGTTCAAACAAGGTATGTTATAGTTATTCAAATTGTATGCTATTAGATTATTCCTAAAGCATGACTTTACGCCTTGAGGTATGGGGTTCGATTCCCCCTTCATGAGTTTATTTCCTCTTTTCTGTGTTTAGTTGGGATCGGGTTCGCACAGCTAGCGCCGAACTCCTATATCCAACTTGTCAGTTTCATCGCCCTATGCCAGGAGGTTGGCATCACTCCGGGGTTAGATTTCTTCTTCGTCCTATTTTCTGTTGGTCGATCGAAGGAACCCGACCTTCGACATCTAAATCGCATACCTGGCCGAGAAGACTCTTTCGAGTAAGAAGGGGTGGCATTCACAATGGTTCTTCATGAAGGGAACCGACCTTAAACTCCTACCGAACTGGGCCGGTCCCGAGGATTCTATTATGAAAGTTATAAAATTCCTGAAGGGTAGAGCCGACGCCTTCAAAATGTTTTACTCTATTTTAAAGAAGACCAGCTGGGGTCTAGGGATCGTGTCCGACGAATCCTGGCTCTATAAACATGGCTGTAAGTTATGATACCATGACCCTTTTATCCTCCTGACCTTCTACTGGGTTTTCCTTAACAGCTTTATTTTCTGTTGTAGTGACCATTTTCAAGCCCGAAGGTGCCGATGTGGCCTTGACTCCTCTGTCGGTCGCTGCCGAGCCCATCCGTCCTCCTGCCGCTAATAATTCTCCCGAGGAAGAAGCCATTCCCCTGGCCGAACTTTCCAACGATTCTTCCTCGAGTCCAACTAATCCCGCCAAGAACGTGCTGAAGATGAACAAGGCCGATAAGATGACCCTGCTACAGAAGGCAAAGAAACCATCTGTCAAGGCCCCATCCAAGGCCGCTACATCAACTCAGCCGAAGCCGGTGCCCCCACCCCCTCCTTCTATTACGGTGGTCGAGGATTCGGAAGACACAGAGGATCGACTTCTCGAACCTCGACTCAAGAAGCCTCGTCTGGTCGAAGGTCCCGAGCTGATTGTGCCCGTGGTCGACCCGATCCCCGAATCGATACAAATATTATCATCTAGACAATATACAAACTCAATGGGGTCCTTATTACATTTATTATTACACTGTTTCATAGAATAGTGAGGACTACTAATGCTATCATCTGGATCGTCACTCCGTTCCCCGACTAGTCTCTGTTACGTTCTCATTTCCTGAAGAGAACAATGAAAGCAAAAGGGTGAGCTCAACTAGCCCAATAAGAAATATTATGACTAAGATAATGCAGAATAAATTATCATTAGCCTTCAACAGTGTTAAACTAATAAAATATAACAAACATCAAGTTTAAGCAAGTGGAACAAGCAATCCATTTAAGAGTCAAGTAGAGAATAAAATCTACTATCTTCTATGATTTAAAAGGTTTTTCATCACTTTTATCATTTGGGACTCAAACTTAATAAATAATCCACATCATCGAATCACCCCACTACTACTACGGCCGAGGATATTCTTTAGTATCACGACCATAAATTATCCATGTACTACGGCCAAGGACATTCGTGTATTCATTAATGGTCATGATCATGCCAACAATCATCCATCAATGCACTACAGCCAATGAGGACTTTTATCACATCATTTGTAACATTACGATCATGATTACAAGAATAATCACAGTCATAATCATACCAAGTCCATCTATGCACTACACAGCCCTGAGATGACTTTCAACAAAATATAAACATGAGGATGATGACAATGATATAAAAACTCAATAAAACAAGTTCAAGAATTAATTTATCCGAGGAACTAATAACGCCCAAATTGTCAACATGATACTTCTTTGTAGAGTAAAATTCAAGAATGCTCAGAAGAATATTTCCATGAAAAGATACTAGATGAAGCGCAAATATCAAGGATATTCCACTAATTTCATGGAGTATAGAAGTCAAAGTTTTAACCAACTAAGTATAATAAAGAATGGAATAACAAAAGAAATCACCAAGCATGCGATGACCGCAAGACAAAGCGAGTTATTCCAATGTAATAATAAATAACGAAACCAGTCCCACGTAAAATGCATGACAGGATATTCCAATGTAATAATAAAGCATGGAACCGGTCCGGCGTAAAACGTACAGACAAGATATTCCAATGAGAATAATAAAGATCTGGAACCAGTCCGGCAGTAAAATGCATGTGCATGAGGATATTCCAGCAGAATAATAAAGACCTGGAATAATGAAGAATTTCACCAAGTATAGGGTAGCCCGCGTATACAGGTTATTCCAACAGAATAATAAATAATAAAATAACAAAAGTTCTCTTCATGAATACAAAAGAAATAATACCCCTTACAGTAAAAGAAACTGGATATAAGAGTAGGGAAGTAGCAGAATACTTTTCTATAGTTTCTCTATAATTTCTCTCTCTAGAGCTTCAGTGAATTCGTAAGAAATAATGAAATTTATAGAAAATTCATCTTTATTTATAAAAGTTGGGGTCTTACAAGGATCACTAGAGTCAACCATTTGATTAAGGATAAACAAAGGCAAAATGACGAAGTTTGGAAAAAGATTAAGAAGACTAGAATCAGAGAACTGGTGGAAATGGAATACTCGCCGGAAATCGCCCTTTCCAGAAAAGTTGAAGAAGGAGTTTGAAATGGTTAAAGGCTCGAAAAAGTGACAGTGATGGATGGATAGGGACTTATATAGCGTGTCTAACACGGTTCTCAAGGGCGGCTGTTTATGGCAAGTGGGGCCCAGCCCTAGGAAAATGTGTATCAACTCGTTAACCGAGAAGTAACCGCTTGGGTTCCCAAGATAACTCATCATTACTGGGCGTGACTATTCAAATTCGTGTCCTTTCAAGTCTCATGTCATAAATATCTTATAACAAGAGACTGGGGGGCAATGTTCGGGAATGTTTTACCGACCATCATGTTAGTTTTAGGCCTGGGCTGGAATTGATGAGGTTGGGCTGATATGACCGAAGGTATACAGGATGTCGAGGATGTTCGGGTTCGGGTATCCGAGCCCATTAGGCCGGAATCCGGTTGTGGTCAGGGAGGTCGGGGTCGAGCCTTCGCGTCCTTTGGGCCGAAGCCCGGAGTGGTGTTTATGATGTCTGATGGGTTGGGCATGTGCAGTTGGGCAGCCCATATGCAAAGTTGGGAGTGATAAGGGGTTTACGTGGTTAAGGGTTCTAACCCTAGCCATATTTTAATAAGGTAACTCCAAAGGTAGTATTGGAAAGGGATTCTACTTACACCTTTTAAGGAGATTGTGTTGGACCCAAATATGGGTAGCTGCCATATTTAGGAGTCCTATACCGACTCGAAGAGGGACTCTTGGGAGATGAGAATGGCTATAAATACAAGGCTTAACTACATTTAACAAGTAATACATCTTTGAGCACTAAATACATAAGTCTCCATTGTTAAACCTTGTGAACGGCTCGTACTTATTCTCACACCGGAGCTATCCCCCGGCGGCAGAAGCCGTCAAGCTTCTGTGTGATCTGTTATTATCTGAGTTTTTGGCGTGGATTACGTGATTGGACCATGACGAAACTCAAGCGTTAACAAAAACTAATCAAATACGAAGCATAAAAACTCTTTTCCCCCAATTCCTAAACAATATACCAAATTAATCTATAAAAATAAATCAACAAAAATGCAAAAGAAAGATATCAAAAGTTAATAACTCAACATGAGATGCTCGAGGACGACGCATGATGATAGATATGAGCTCGATAATCGACACGCCGCCAGATTTTTTCGTTCTTGAAAGCGGGAAATTTACCTACAGGGAATCGAAGACCGGTCTTTGAAGAACGTGTCACGCACTTCGGGGACTTGGCTTTTCCTATTCCGCCTGGTTGAACCTTCCTTGAACTCATCTCTATATTTCTTCATCTTTATGAATTTGGCTAACTGGCTTGTCACGTAGCAAATAAATTGTTTTTTTTTTCAAAAGTCACGTAGGAAAATTTGTCTAATTTCTTAACGACCGTGAGCAAAATTAGACAGAATGACTTGATTAACAATTTTTAAAAACCACAGTGGGGCAATTGAATTTTTTTAAAGTACAATGACTCAATACTTAAAACACGATGATCACAATGGGGGGTAAAGATGCTTTCTCCCCTTTACTCTCTTATCAACCTTCTTTTAGGCCTGACAAACGGGTCGGGCCAAAACGGCCCGGGTTTTGGTGGGCTAAAAAAAATTAAGCCCAAAGTCCGATTTTTGGCAGCCGGGCCCGGCCGCAGGCCTAGGTTATGACCAATTTTTGCCATTTTTTGGGCCTAACCCAAATGGATCGGACTTCTGACGGGCCGGGCCAAAACGGTCCGATTTTTTGTGGCTAAAAAAATGAGGTCCAAAGCCCGTTTTTTGACGGACAGTCCGACCCGCCCAAGTCTACCTACTTTGGTGACTTTAGTGTTAGGGGTTTAGTTAAAATCGCTTGCGAACAACGATTTGGGAAAAAAATAAAGAGAGAGAAAAAAGGAGACATGTCGAAGAGGGGAAAGGGGAAGGACGAGGAAGACTGCGCCTCCGACGGTGATGCGCGGCCGAAGAAGATTGTCAAGAAAGACTCCGGGGACGAATCCGACGATGATATTGTTGTCTGTGAGGTATCTCTATAAATTATTCTCTCTGTAGAAATACTTTCAAACACATTTAATATATTTTTGTATTTATCTTTGACATTAAGGGATTTTGTTTACAAATTTTGGTAGATTTCGAAGAATAGGAGAGTTTCGGTGAGAAATTGGCAAGGAAAAGTTGTGGTTGATATTCGGGAATTTTATGTCAAAGATGGGAAGCAATTACCTGGTAGAAAAGGTATAGATTTCTTCTTGGTACTGGTTGTTACTTCAATTTTTTTCTGTCTAGGGTTTGCTAATATTACTCCTACTGTTATATTTATTTTAATATTTTTCTGCATATGCCATTATACTTTTCGGCATTTATAAGAAAACAGTAGAATCGTTGTTAAAAAATTGGTTGAGCTAGAGGTCATAGGTTCTACACTACATACACTAGGCACATCAACTAAAAAGGATAAGGCATTGGCTGTGGGTTCCTTTGTCTAAAAAAAATGAAAGTTTTGTAAACAGTTTTCTCATACCCATTCAGAACTAAAAATAAAGGGTAAAACAAAGGGCAGAAGAGTTGAAAACAAAGGTGACGTTGTTTTGACACGTCCCAAAACAGTGAGAGGGCGGGTTTAATTTGGGACAGGAGAGTATTTTAATAAATATGTGATTAAGAAATACAAATGTAAAGAAAGTAGAGAACTTTGTACCTATGGATATTTTTGAAATCGAATGAAGTTTGTTTAGCCAAATGAAAAAAAGGGAATACACCTAAAAAATGATTGAAAAAAGAAGAGGAAGGTCAAATATAAAATTTGAAGGAAGTCGTATTACAGAATTATAATAATGTTGTAGCCTTTTAATTTGGACAGGATTTTATCGGTGGGCTCACTGGCTCTGTAAGAAAGATAAAAACGGTTTTGCATCCCGATTTGGAAGCATCAATACAACTCTGATCAATTTGCAGTGGTATTCATAAATATTTTTTTCCATGCTTCCTTGAACCTTGTATTCCTCTTTCTGCTCCACTGTTATAACCATGGACTTTCCTTCTTTCTTTGCAAGCTTCTCAAACTGCTCCTCGTGAGGGACACCTATTAAATGATCCAACTTCTTCAAGATTTTATTAAGATTTTATGAATGACTTGCCATAACTTCTGCATCTAGAAGTTATCTTTCCCAAATATAGCATGGTTCACAACAATCCTTAACGTGTTAGCTGCTTCGTGAACATTGTCCATCCTCTTGCCTTTGTTAGAGATCCAGAGAGTTAAACAACCACCCCCCCAGCGGGCCCCTGCCAAAAAAATTAACATAAAATAAATTTGAATAAAGAGAAAGGATAATCTTCGTTGTATCCTTGAAATACTGATTTTCCTGTGATTTAGAGTCCTATTTGAATTTCCAACAAACTAATACTAGCATTCCTAGGTTTACCAACACCTATTGCTAAGACTCTAGTTTGGCTGCTCTCAATTTGGGGCCGTGATGTTTCTGCCAGTTGTCTCATGTTTATTTTCTTGTAGCATATTACTATTTTTCTTTCATTTCAAATAAAATCTTCTTTTGAAGTTAGCGAGTATAGAGGTTGTGAAGCTTGGAATTTTCTAAGATGGTTGCATATTTATTCATTTATGATTTATTTAATATATCTGTGTTGTCATAGAAATCCATATTGTTGATGGAAATGCTTTTAGTTGAGGATTTCCACTTCGAATAGCTGTTATAAAAATTTTCCTTTACTCCAAAGCCATTATTGTTCTTGGGTGGATTTAGAATAGGGATGCAACATGACCAAATCACCATTATGTCAGGACCTTAGAGAATTCTAAGCCTCACTGTGCGGACTTAGACAACAATCTCCCTAGAAAGTTGTTAAGTAAGCCTTCCACCAAGTTAAACACCACAAGAACTAGAAAGGAAGCTTGAAAAGAAACAAGAGAGTACTTTAAAGAAAGAATGTTTTATTACACAAGAAAGCTTTACACAAGGATGCTTAGAGAATGCTTTGCTTAGGATGGCCTTGTATTGGATTCTATGCGATTCGATTCGATGGTTTGGCCAAATGAGGCCACCTCCTATTTATAGCCATTCCACCTCCTCAATGGAGGATTCTAGAACCTAAGATTACTAACCAACTTCCTAGAAAGTTCTAGGTACAAGCTTCTAGTTACATACATGTTCTACAATTAGTATTTTAGGACCTTCCTAAAATACTCCACAAGCTTCTTAATTATTTTAGATTGTTCCACAACCATGTGGAACTATGTAGCGTCTTCTACCATGTTGGAGAATGTTCTAGAGACTTGCCCACATCCTTGCCCAAGTACGCCTCCAATAAGCGCTTGTGTGCCTTCCGCGTGGGATAAACCTCTAGAACCTTCTGCGGGACATGACATTCTCCCCCACCTCTGATTTTGTGATGCCCTCCTCATGAGCTTTAGCGTCGAACCTCGCTCTGTGTTTGGCATTTCTTGATGACTTCAACATACGTCCGCGGTTAGGGTTGAGTAAAGAACTAAATTGGAACCGAAACCGCACAAAAAACTGCACAAACCGCACCAATGAAAATCACACCAACGGTTCCGGCGTATGTGGCGGTTTTAGATGAGTTGAAAAACCAAATTTACGGTTTCGGTTTGGTTACTAGCCAAAATCGCGCGCATAAAACCGAAACCAAACTACACCATGAAAATTAATTAATTATACAACCCTATTACAAGAGAGATATTTTAATTAACCTTGTGTAATGAATCTTCCATGAAAATTAAGGTACTAATTTTGAATTTGGATGATATCGATCTACATGATCACAATCACCATACAAATCTCATACAATTATCCCTTAATTGTAGAAAATTATTGGAATACACACTGCTTGAGCATATATATGTATGTATACTTCATAAATTATATATCTATATATATAATTATTTGGATTCAATATCTTTTATGATTAAAAGAATTAAAGTTATTGGAATTAGACAAATCATGAGGTTGCCCTATTGAGTTATCAGCGTACTTTTGAAACTCGGTGTTAGATGAAGTAGTACTGAATATTCTGCCTTGCTGCTTGTTTTTCCTTTTTGGATGTGTAGAACGAAGGATAAAAACTCCGGTGCCTTTTCTTTGATCTCTTTTACAACCTTAATATTGTGATGCTAAATTGTTAATTTAAATTGTATAAAATTTTGTTTTTCAATTGATTTTGGAACCGAAACTGCACGATTCAAAACCGCACCGCACCGCACCAATCACAAGCGGTTTCATGTGTGGTTTGGATTTGTCAAACTGCACCTAAGCGGTCTCAAACCGCACCGTGCTCACCCCTATCCGCGGTCAAACAAGTTTCTCGCTCGATGTTAACTTTGACCCTTTGGTGAGCTCCATTGCACCAAGCAACTTGCTAGTGCCTTCCCCCAGTTGCACCAAAGGTACTTTGCATGATGCACATCCATTATTCTCGTGGATCACCAATACTCCCCATATCGATGAATCATGCCTCTCCATGAAGTCCATTCCAAGGACGACTTGGTGATCATCCATGTCAATAACTAGGGCTGTAAATGGTAACCGGAAAATTCGTATTCATCCGCATCCGTATTAAATTAAAGCGGATATTATTCGCATTCCAGAAAAAACAGATATATCCGTATTCGGTTTAAAGGTATTCTTAAAGAAACGGATACGGATACGGATACAGATATAGGCGTATTCGTTTAACATCCGATCGTAAATATATCCGGTGGATAGTGGATATCCGATTTTCGATATCCGTATCCGAATAATTTATATATATATATATATTAATAACTTATATAATATTAAAAAATAGTGGTCTCACTTGCTTTTCTTTAATTTACAAAAATTCCACCCTGCGATCCCACTTGTTTTTTAAAAGAATCTTCAAAATGAAAAACAAAGAATCTTCAAAATGACATAGCTTTAAATTTTTAATAAAGATATGTTATTTAAGAGAGATATACTTTAGATTCATCTTATATATATAATATATAACTTACATATATAAATATATAAATATATATATATAGTGGGATCCGATCGGGATCCGGGACTCTATTAAAATACTGGACCTTTTTTTTTTTTGCTTTTTTTTTTGAAACAACTAAATTTTTTTTTTTTTTTATGGAATTGGAATTTTTACATAATACTGATGTTTTGAAAGCGTGATTTGGATGCCTATACTAAAACATTTCATGCGATGCAAGGCACTGTACATACATCGTTGGTATAGGTATTAAAAACACACCCAAAACATCAGACAGGAAAAATTTCAGATCCATAATTTTATTTTATTTTTTAGTTTCAAAAAAAAAAGCAAAATAAAAATAAAAATTTGGGTCCGAATTTTAGGACTACGATGGGATCCCGGGATGGATCCTCTCATCTATATATATATATATATAAGTTATTAATCAATGAATAAATATAAGTTATTAATGAATGTAAGTTTTTAATATATATAATATATAACTTTTATACACACACACACACACACACATCTATATATATATATATATATATATATATATGTAAGTTAATATATATGAGGAATGATCCATGGCACACGTTAGCTATTGGCATTATTCCAACTAACTGTTATCTAGCCAGTCAACCATTACTCAATCTAATAATTTAGAGAATTTTTTTTTTGTGGTCGTTACTTCAATGACTATGAGAATTTTTTTTTGCCGCCGGGGAGGAGTATAGGCCAAGAGAAATTTCTAAAATACCCTCACCCTTAGTTAGATTTAAATAGTTTCAATGTACAAAATAGTTGTATAAATAATTTTTTAAGTAATAAAAACTAACATTATCAACTATATATAATGTATTTATTTCTATAAATAATTTTGGCAAAAAACACTTTTAAACCACTGTGATTGTAGTGTTTTAAGCAATTAGCTATTGTGCTTTTAAAATATTCAATTAGCCCACTGTACTTTTTTAAAATGTTCAATCAAGCTATTCTGTTCAATTTCTTGGATGGACGTCAAATAATTACACACGTGGCATTAAAAAAAAATCAAAAAAATCATTATTTCCTACATTGTGCAAGTAAATCGCCCAAATTCTTAATCTTATTGAGCCATTGCACTTTAAAAAATGCAATTGTCCAATGTAGTTTTAAAAATATTTTTATGTTTTATTTTCTTTCTTTTCTTTACCTAAATATTTATAATATGTATAATATTAATAAAAAAATAATATTATAATATTTATAATATGTATGTTTTATTTTTAAAATAAAAATAAAATACTTTTATATTTTAAAATACTTATAAATTTTTACAAATAAAAATATTTATGTTTTATTTTCTTTCTTTTTTTTACCTAAATATTTATAATATGTATAATATTAATAAAAATTAATATTATAATATTTATTAAAATAATAATAAAATTAATTTTATTCATCTCATTTAACCCTTTCTTGTCTTATCACTCATCAACGATGTATCCTTATCTTCACCATTACAGACCAAGTGCTCTCTTCGTAGCCCCTCTACCTCGTGTTGAATCCCAAATTTCTTGTTAAGTATCTATCTAAATCTCTAATCTGGATGAACTACAAAGATATATTGCTCAATCATACGACACACAAATCTGAAATTGCTCGATCTTGCCTCTTCTACAAAATTCTTATTTCACCAGTGGTAGAGAAAGGAGAGGAAAAAACGACATCTCCTCCTTCCCCTCCCTCAAATCTGTTGTGGATTTAATATGAAATTGTTTGGTTAATCGGCTGTTTTTTATATTTCTGATGCTATTTTGATCT
The DNA here is from genome assembly GCA_020205605.1 of Panax ginseng. Taxonomy (NCBI): domain Eukaryota; kingdom Viridiplantae; phylum Streptophyta; class Magnoliopsida; order Apiales; family Araliaceae; genus Panax; species Panax ginseng. Next base: position 53,345,849 of record CM035140.1, read on the forward strand.
CGTTTAATTCTGGGTTGTTCTGGCCGGATTCTATGGCTTTGTGTAGGCGACTGGTGGTGTTGGGTCGACGAATTCCAGGGTTTCAATTTTGGTGAAGAAGATGATGAATAGTAGGGGGGTTGTTTGAATTAATTAGGAAAAAAATGAGGATAAATAATGTTTTATTTATTTATGTTTGTAATTTGCATTATTTTATTTTTTTTTGTTGAAATTAATGTAATGTTGTAATAGATCTCATTGATACAAAAATTTTGATATATTGTTTGTATTATTTGGAATTAATTTTTAAAATAAAAATAATTATTAAAACAAAGGAAAAGAAAAAATGATTTAAATTTTTTTTTACCACATAATGATTTTATTATTTTATTTTTTTTGTTTGAGAAGAAAAAATTATAAAGAAAATCTATTAAAAATTTTGAATATTTTGTTCTAAATAATTAAAAATTTGAATATTTTGATTATTTGTATTATTTAGAATTAAAATAATTAAAAGAAAGGAAAAGAGATAAAGGAAAAGAAAAAATTAATGAGGTATTGATTGTATAAAACATACATATTATAAATATTATAATATTAATTTTTATTAATATTATACATATTATAAATATTTAGGTAAAGAAAAGGAAAGAAAATAAAACATAAAAATATTTTTATTTTTAAAATTTTATAAGTATTTGAAAACATAAAAGTATTTTTATTTTTATTTTTAAAATAAAACATACATATTATAAATATTATAATATTAATTTTTATTAATATTATACATATTATACATATTTAGGTAAAGAAAAAGATAGAAAATAAAACATAAAAATATTTTTAAAACCACAGTGGACCAATTGCATTTTGTTAAAGTGCAGTGACTCAATAGTATTAAGAATTTGGTTGACTGGCTTGCCACGTAGGAAATAATGATTTTTTGATTTTTTTTCCAATGCCACGTGTGTAATTATTTGACGTCCGTCCAAGAAATTGGACGGAATGGGTTGATTGAACATTTTTAAAAAGTACAGTGGGCTAATTGAATATTTTAAAAGCACAGTGCCTAATTGCTTAAAACACTACAACCACAGTGGTGTAAAAATGCTTTTTGCCAAATAATTTTTATAAATATTAAAATTATTAATTATAGTCGATGTATTTATTTGTATGAATAATTTCTCAAGTATAATTATTAAAATATAAATACATTAAAAAATTATTACTTAAGAAATTATTCATACAAATAAATACATTAAATATAATTAATATTTTTAAATTTTAATATCTATAAAAAATATTTATAGAAATAAATACATTATATATAGTTGATAATGTTACTTTTTATTACTTAAAAATTATTCATACAAATAAATACATTGAATATAATTAATATTTTTAAATTTTAATATTTATAAAAAATATTTATAGAAATAAATATTTTATATATAGTTGATAATGTTAGTTTTTAGGCTTAAATATGAATTACTACCCTAAACTATATGCCATATTCCACTTCGGGGATCAAAGTTTCAATTTTTTCAATTAGGTGATTGAACTATCAATATTTTTTAATTGCAACAAATCGAGCCGCCACGTCAGAAATTGCTAATATGGCCATCTGAGTGGAGCCATCACCAGCTGATGTATAAATAAAAAAAAATTATTTTAATATCTATTTACACATTTATTATACATCAAGGACAAATTCGTCAAATCACTTCTATTAATAATATTGAAGATAAGCCCTGCCCCCATTGGAGATCTGTGGGGAATTCCCTTCTTCCTCTTGGCATTTCAGTAATTCCCGGCCATCTGAGGGGGCGTTGACGCACAGAACTCTAATTCTTCTCTTAAGACCTCCATTTCCTACATCAATCATTGATTCTTCTAGAGTGATCGATACTCCCATCTCTGCAAGACATTTTCCTCTTTCGAGAGTCTTTAGATGTCCCAACAATCTGAATTTTTTTAAACAAAAACATAAATTACCATAAAGATTTGATTATCGACATTTACTTGGTAGTCTATAATACTGAGTGCTTGAGTTTATTAGCTCGATGATTACGAGGTCAAAAATGCTCTACCTCTTATTCTAATACTAATATTTCTCACATTCCTATATGAAGATGAATCAAAACCCATTTTTGATCTCTCAAAACAGAAAGATAAAAAAAAGGATTTAAATTGAATTTGCTGAGCTATAATTGTATATATATACCTTGCAGCCAAATATTGAAGATCATGATCTGCAACAAAAATCTATACCAGATCGAAAAATCATATACATCTCGGATCAAAAAATCTATATTATCTCAGATCTGCTACCCATCTTAAAAATCCACATTCTCCCTGCGATTGGATCCACGAGTCGGGTCGCGATTGGATCCAGCAGAGGTCTTGGATAACGAGCTTGGAATCAGCGGTGTCGAGAAAGAGGAGGGGATTTGAGGCGGAGGTCGAGGAGAGCGATGCAGCACTGTCGGTCTCCGGTGGCGAGGAGAAGGTGGGAGGGCGCGGAGGAGGGGTCGTGCGAGAGGATGTCGCGGCGGAGCGGGTGAGGAGACCAACGAACGAAAGTTACAAAAGGAGAGAGAGAGAGGGAGTGGAGGTGGAGTTCGAGGATAGAGAGGGAGGATGAAGGGGGGTGACAGTGATGAACTGCATAGAGCGTGACGCTGCTACCGGCGGCGTAATCGAGTAGGCCGGTTGGGCTGAAATCAGAACCATGGATTTGTATAGGTTTTAAAGTGATTTGACGAATGTGCCCTTATTGTATAATAAATGTTTAAATAAATATTAAAAATATCTTTTTTATTTACACATCAGCTGTTTAATGACCCACTCAGATGGCCACGTCAGCAATTTCTGATGCGATGGCTCAATTGAAAAAAATTGATAGTTAAATCACCTAATTGAAAAAATTGAAACTTTGATTCCCGAAGTGAAATATGGCCTATAGTTTAGGGTAGTAATTCATATTTAAGCCTAGTTTTTATTACTTAAGAAATTATTTATACAACTATTTTGTACATTGAAACTATTTAAATCTAACTAAGGTTGGGGGTATTCTAGAAATTTCTCCTGACCTCTACTACTCCTGTGGCCAGAAAAAAAATTTCTCCTAGCCGCTAGAAAGAGTAGCGACTAGGCCCTCACTTTAGTCATTTGATTTAATTTTGGACGGCTGGATAAAAATTAGCTGGAATAATGCCAATAACTAACGTGTGCCATGGATCATTCCCCATATATATATATGTGTGTGTGTGTGTGTGTGTATAAGTTATTAATTAATGAATGTAAGTTACTAATATATATATATATATATATATATAAATGTAAGTTATTAATATAGATATATATCTAATTAATAACTTAATTATATATTTGTATAATGACATATATAGTTTTAATAAATGTATGTTATTTAAGAGACGTATGCATTATTATATATATATGTGTGTGTGTGTATATATATATATATGTACAAGAGATATATGATATATTATAATATATATGTATATAAGTATATATATAAGTAAATAACTTGTATATATATATATACATGGGGAATATGGAGGTACACAGCCGTGTAACTTTTAAAGTTACACGGTCTACGATCGTAATCGTATAGTCCCCAAATAGTAGAGTGAATTCACTCTACGATCGTAGAGTAGTCCACGATCGTAGAGTGAATTCACAAATCGTGGAGTGACTACTCTACGATTGTAGAGTGAAATCACTCTACGATCGTAGACCGGCTGTGTACCTCCATTTTTACCTATATATATATGTATATAACTTATATATATATATATATATATATATATATTAACTTACAAAACTATAGTTATTGTTATATTCGTAAAAAATAATCTTTTTTTAAGTGGACTGTTTATAAGAGTGAGTACATTTATGTGGTTTTTTTATTGTTTGGGTTAAATTTTTGGGCTAATTAGAAGTGATAGATAATATTATTTGGTTGAAAATTTGGGCCTTTATATTAATTGAACCCAATTAAAAATTTATTAAGGCAAGACTCAATTAATTAATAAACAACTAAAACCTAATTTTGCTTCTTTAAGTCTGATGAGACCAACTGTGGGAATAACATAAAGAAACAAGAAGTGGCGGAGAGAGAGTGCAAAAGGAAAGGAACAAGAAAATGAAAAAGAAAATTTATTCCAATCACGGTAAATTATATATATATAATCCCGTGCACATCAAATCTAAACACCTTGTTATATATATAGTTGCTGATTTGGTATATTATTTTATTCTTCCGTTTAACTTTTGTTTTGGATTCTTTTGGAATTTAGTTCATGTTTAATTTGAAGAAAAAAAAACTATTCATTCGAGATAAGGAACATAAATAAAACCTTTCGCACTCTTAAAAAATTCAGTTCATTTGATTATATATCATTTAGGTTCACCTAGCTCTATTTAGAAATATCCAAGCAGATTTGATGGTAGTCTCTGAGATATTGTAAAACAAAAAAATGCTGATTTTGAAACATACAGTATTTTTTTAAATTATATATATATATATATATATATATATATATATATGTTCCCAGCTGGGCGAGAATCGATTTTCCAAATGAAACACTCAAAATTAGTCATAGGTCGATTATATGTATGAATGGAGTTTGCGATGGCATCACAGAGATTATTAAATAACTTATAATTGCATTATTATTATTATTTTTAAATCGGACGGAGGAAATTTAAGGAGTATATTTGGAATATAAATTTTGAGTATTACATTACTTAATTTAGGTATGGATTTCGTACTCCACTCCTTTGATTATTGTTGCATTCTTTGTATCTCGTGATATCTTGTCATTCGTTTCGTTTTCTTATAATTCTATTGGCACTCTTATATAGAAATTTGATTTTTGATACCTTGGCTTTATTCAGTAATTTAAACTCTTTTTCTTCTATTACAATTTGTACATATTCTATAATTTTTCAGCGATACTCTTGTTAAATTTAATTAACTTGTTTTGTTACTCGTTTCAAATTTGAATATTATTTCACATAATTGTTCTGTGTGAAATTAATATGATAGTTTCATGTTGGAGTGAGTACTAACTCGTATTTGTACTATTTGAATTAGGTTATTATGTCTAGTATTTATTTTGATATATGTAGAGCGGTACATGTTGTTACCTTCTTTTTGAGAAATCATAATTATGATTTGATCCAGTTCAACATGTACATATAGAACCCTTTTTGTTGGTATTATGTCGCATGTGTTGTGACATGGTATCTTTGTTAGAATATATCGTAGGGTATACCTGAGCTATAACCACTCGTGGGGATACCATATAGGCATGTCGTCTTGACACTGAGGCATAACACTTTTCGTGGCGGTGTAATTAGTCCACGGCGTCTCCGTTTGGGCTCCAGAAGAAGTGGGCCATTTGGTGTTTTGTTGTGGGAGGCGTATGGGTCAGCCCTAGTTTTTTGTTATGCAGATTGGTGATGTTGTGCCAAACACACCTATCCGATTTGCATACATTTGGATTTGCGATTTAATGTGTGATTTGCCTGTGGCGCTATTTTGACTTGCCTGTGTGACATTATTTTTACTTGTTTGTGTGGCAAGGTATATTTCTGAGCTCAGTATGAAATTATAATACCCAACCATTTGATTCAGCTTATTATTCAGTGTGTTATTTTTGTTCGGTTTTGTTCAGCTCAATTGATTGAGTTAGTTATTTCAGTTCATTATTTTTGTACTCTTCTGTTTGTTTCGTTAATTTTGTTTATTCTGATATATTCTATTCAAACTTTGGATATCATATTTTTCGTCGGTCTTTAAGCTTGAGGCTTTGTTAAGTGTTTTGTCTCAGTTGATTTCATATTTCAGTTATACATCTTTGTATATCTATATCCGTACTGAGCATTTGGCTCATGCTGTGTTTTTCTTACGGCATGTAATCAGGGGGATCAAGGGCAAGTGTGAAGAGAGCTTCATTTGACCATTTAGGTTTATTTGATTTTAGTTTTTGATTATTATGTCTTCTTTTGAAGAATTATATTTATTTCGGCATTGGTGGATCATCACTATAAATATTTTGAAGTCAATGCTCTGTTTACTTATTTTGAGGTTTGTTGCGTTTTGCACGTGACCTTCCTTTCTTTTTTCGGAAAGGGGGTGTTACATATTAGCTTGTTACATATTTATTAATAACTTACATATGTATATATTAACATACAAAACTATAACTATTAGCTTATTACATATATATTAACAACTTACGTTCATTAATTAATGATTTACATTCATTAAGATCTTACATTCATTAGTATAACTTTACATGAATTAATATCTAGTAATTAAATAAAGACTAAAAGACAATGTGCACCCCAAACTTTACACCCTTGTTGACTTTTGCACCCCAAACTTCAATTAAACGTAACAAAAAGCACACTTTAGTCAGTTAACCGGTCAAAAGTGACCGGTTAAGGCTGTAATGTGGATCTGGAGGGGTGTTTAAGTATTTTCCTTTTTATCTTCTCCAATATTGACATTAAGTTTGGGGTGCACATTGTATTTATCTATTAACTAGTCTTTTTCCCTTCTCTCTCTCCTCTATAACTAACTTTCTCTCTCTCTCCTCCATAATCAACTTCCTCTCTTAAACAAACACCCATTTCCTCTCCCATTTCCGTCGGCTCTTAGCAAGCTGCATGAGCATAATATCCTCTTTTTCTATCTCATCCTTGTTCAAACTCTGGAACTCACCACACTCAATCCCTTCATGCCAAGGTACATTGCACTGCGCGTAGAATAATCTCCTGCAATTTGGGCACTCCGACTGCGTAATTATCTCGTCGGTATCATTAATCAATAGACCAGAGCAATTGTTATAGGGGCAATAAAACTTGTGGTAATCGAGAATCACAGCCTCCGAAAGAAGAACTGTATGGTTTTGAATCTGCACAAATTTCGCACAAACAAATCAATTTGAGGATCGGATTATTGGGCGGGTTCGAAATTTGAAATGCTAAACGGCTTTTGATTTTTAACAGTGAACGAGTCCAGGAATTGAACATCATCAATTTCACGATCTGGGCATTCGATTTCATGAGAGAGATCGACGAAGCTTCTTTTTCTTGCTCTTTTGGACAATTGGGGAAAAACAGAAGCCATAACAGTATGGCTTTTGTTTGTTCTTCTCAGCTTGCGCTGTGATAAACTAACTCTCGAAGGATTTGGGGCGACGGAAATGGCAGAGATTGGTAAAAGGGAACGACGTGCGTGTAGAGCCAGACGAGCGCGGCGAAGTGATTGTTGGCGAAGTAGGAAACCAAGTTGTTTAGGACCTCGAGCAGTAGAGAGTTGCAGATGAAGAGCCACTACCAAAATTTTGATTGCTGCACAGAAATGACTGCACAGATTATCCCAAAACCCAGTAACAGAGCACCTTCTAAACCTAACTAAACTGAATCCTAGTGCATCACCAAAACCTACAACCCTTCTCCTATAACTTTAAACACCAACCATAACTTTAAACACTAATTCATAGGTATAAGGAGAGACGTGTATCTTTCCTGACACAAGGTAAAGAGTACAGGTCTCCCATACCTCAAACCAATAATAGTTTTAAAGGGAAAACACTTTCAAAACCCTGGCTGCAGATCTCAGAAGGAGAGAGAGGGAAATGGGAGAGGCACTGGTGGTGGTGAGGAGAGAGAAAAAAAGGGGAGAGGGAAATGGGGAAAGTATTGGGTGGTGTGGAAAAAATATATGGAAAAGACTTAAACAACCCTCTAAAGCCATACGTGTGCCTTAGCCGGTCACTTTTGACCGGTTAATCAAAGAAAGTGTGCCTTTTGTTATATATAATTAAAGTTTGAGGTGTACTTAGACACCTTTTTCAGTTTGGGGTGCAAACCTCAACAATGCTACAAACTTTGGGGTGCAAAATGTCTCTGTCTTAAATAAAATCTTAGTAATTTCCCCAAAAAAAATAATCTTAGTTTTTAAATTTGTCGAAAACGGAAACGGATATTATCCGTATTCGGATATTATGTCGAATATCGATAATATTTTTAAAATCCGCCAGATACCGGATACGAATACGGATGCAGATTAATTTTTTCGAATACGGATACACTGGTATCCGATCCATATATATCCGTTTACAACCCTATCGATGACAGTGAAGTCGGCCTTTCCCGTCCATGCTCCCAGGCATAGTTCAACCCCTTTTACTATGCAATGGGTTTGCTGTTCTTCAGAATTGACGGACTTCACCCATCCTTCGCCCTGGTTGGTTTGAGCCCCAACGCTCTTCACACATAAGAAGTCAAAAAGTTATGCGTGGCCCCTTAGTCCACCAACGCTTGCACAATTGTGCCCTTGACCTCCATGTCGACGTATCGAAGGCCCTTCCTCTGAGTCGTCTTGCTCTTGTCGGATCCCGACTTCTTGACCTTGGCATCTCGCTCCACAATTGTCTTTGACATCTGCAACACTCCCTTAGGTTGCTTCCCCATGCTGCTTGACGATATCATGCTAAGCAAAGTCTTCCGTTGCGTGATGAAAGTGGTCCCCACCACCACACCAATAACATCCAGAGAAGGATTTAGCACCAACCTTTGCCCAATCCTTCTTTGGTGATTTTTTCCCCTCATTGCCATGAAAGTCGTCTCTAGGTCTCATATCACCTGCTTGGTGAGGAGTAAGCCTGACCTGCACTGAACACTGAGTTGAGGAGTTGAAGAGCTTCCACTGTAGCTTCCTCCTCGATGTTCCCCCTTTATGATTAATGCAATGAGGGCTTGGCATTTTGGACACTCTCACCTAATGAGGTTCATTACATATGAAACAATTTTCTTGTGACTTCTTGTCAGAACTTCAAGCTCACTTGTCTAGGTGGTGTACGGCTCTACCCCCATTCCCCTTGAGGTTAGTAGATGTCGTCCCCTTTTCTACCTTGTTCCAGTTGGTATGGGCACCCTTTTGTTTAGAGAGTTCTCTTTCACTCGAACGATACTCCACCAAAGTTTTTGCAACTGTCATGGCGGTAGACACATCCTTCACACATGACACTTGATTTCTTGGACAACCCATGGCTTCAACTTGTCATATTTCTTGGGCAGCCCATGGCTTCAACTCGTCCATGAAGTTGAAGAAGGGATCATCCTTTCTCATGTTGGAGATTTGGAGCATGAGATTAGAGAACTCGTTCACATGAATTGAACCATCCTGCTTGAGCTCCTTCATTCTCTTCCGAACATCATGGCCAACATTCACGGGATAGATTACAAGTAACTTCTTAGAAAGTTTTAGGTACAAGCTTCTAGTTACATACATGTTCTACAATTATCTTGAGTATTTTAGGACCTTCCTAAAATACCCTAAAATACTCCACAAGTTTGTTAATTATTCTAGATTGTTCCACAACTATGTTGAACTAAGCAGCGCCTTCTACTATGTTGGAGAATGTTCTAGAGACTTGCCCACATCTTTGCCCAAGTAAGGCTCCAATAAGCGCTTGTGTGCCTTCCGCGTGGGTTAAACCTCTAGAACCTTCTGCGGGACGTGACAATTAGCTGCTTTGATGGATCTATTTCTTTATTGAAACCAATACCGCCTTTTGAGGTAGCAAGGATCATTTTGTTGTTTATTTGGTTAGCAGATATTCTATTGATTTGGAGTAGTAGTTTGTTGAAAAAAAAGGCTATTATATTCTTCTTATTTGACTTATCATTACAATTGTCTGTCTTGCCCAATCATCCCTTTCTGGTAGTGTTAATTAAGACTTATATGCCCATTTCAATGCTTAGAAAGCTTGGTATTCTTTGTTCACGGTGTCACATGCTTATTGTTTTGTTCAGCTTTTCATGCTTAAGATTGATATAATTGTTAAGATCAAATTAATTACAACATCCTTATACTTGTTTCAGGTATTTCCTTAACCATGGATCAGGTATGCCTTTATTCCTTACTTTTGTTCTTGTTATTCTCATATAGTAGTAAATAAGGTTATTTGGGTGTATGTAAATTATTTGCTTCAATTATTTTGCAGTGGAATGTACTTCGAGATCATGTGGATGAAATTGACAAGGCAGTTGTGGATAGTAACTAGGGTGTTTGGAGAAGTATTATGTTGGGTGGGTGAATGGTCTTGTTGATGTCATGTAATTACTTAACAGATTTTAAGTCTATAACTTTAGGAAACTTGCTGCAGCATTAGCATGTCTTCATTTGTTAGCGACTTACCTTAAAAGACCTGGTTTGTTTTGTTGGACACAGCATGTTTGTTTGCGGGTGTTGTGAATATTTTATTTACTCGCAAGTGCACGAATCGAATACTAGTATAGCCTACAAGTGCGAGGTTGAACTCTAAGGACTTGACTAATGGAACGTGCTTTTCTCACTCACTAATTTTAATCTACTCCTAATCTAGTTTAAAATTTTTGATGGAATTTTTATCAATTAAAAATATGCAAATAAAATAATTAATGATAAAAAATTAGGGTGGCGGAGTCATATAATTGATATCATTTTCTTAATATTCATGCTCAATATTCTACTCTATATCTCACACTAGCTTGGTCTCTCGACACTATTAAATGCGGAAAATAAAATTAATTAAGTCCAATTAATTTGTAAAATCAAATTGTTAATTCTTTCATAGTTGAACATATGTATAAAATTAAAACACTCATTATTTTTATCAAAACACAGTTTATATCAACTTTTAACAAATTATAAACTGAATCTAATAAATAATAATGAGAATTCAACCTTATTTCTTTATTAACAAAAATAGGCATCCAATAGAAAGAATTATTTTTAACGCGAAAACACTAAATTAGTAGAATAAATTGGCATGAATATGTGCAATGTAATCAATCAATTATACTCATCCTTAACCCTAAAAAATAATCTAGTCTAACATGCTTGAAATTGGAATATAAAACATAATAAAATAATACATAATTAAATAAACAGAGTACTTACTTGAATGTACTAATTAATTAAAAAATATGAATTAAATTCCTCCATGTATTGTTGCTGCTCCTTTAATAAATTGCTAATCCCTCACTACTTGAATACAGAAAAAAAAAATATGGAATCATAGAATACTGCTTTTTTTTTTCTTCTTTCAAACGAGAAGAAGCCCAAAAGTAATAATCATCTCTCACCTCTTATACAAGTCTGTAAGAATAATAAACTCCTCATGCTTATCTTGTTGTTCCGAATTTTAAAATTTATTTATTTTTAATAAGAAAATAAAAGGATTATCTTTTTTTAAAACCCCTGCTTGGCTGCTCCTGATTCCTCTCCTTGATTCTCGCATGCTCCTTATCTCCTAAACCAATTAGATTGTGTTGGTTTTATCCATTATTGTGCACCTAATTGCAAAATAAATAAATAATTACAACTAAAATATAATTAATATAAAAATAGACTAATAAATTTATTTTAAGAGGAAATAAACATATAAATAATATGATTATCAAATACCCCCAAACCTAGATTTTGCTAGTCCTCAAGCAAAATAAAAAACTAAAAAAATGAAACAAATAAAATCCTACATACAACTAAGCAACTTTAGTAGGGAACACGATAGTATTTAGCGTATACTACAAGCCTTTAAACCTCTAGGTGTTCTTAGTAGGAGTTTTGTCTCCGATGGTTTACAGTGAATATTGTAGACACTCGAAATTTTCTGTACTACTGTTACTAACATTGCAGGAGGACATATTCGTCTTTTAAGAGAAAACCTTGAAAGACAATCCAAATATATACCGGATACTACCGGAAGTTCAACCTCAACCCCGGATCGCAGTCTGGGAGTAACGATTTTATCCTCGGATGTAACCCCGAGGCCTGCAGATACAATACCGGCACCACCGGAGAAGACCGATTAATCTCGGAGATAACCCAGAGGTATCCAGTCTCAGTCCCAATCATGGGAATAGCCATTAACCTTGGTGATAACCCCAAGGAATGCAGTTTCGGCGATAACCCCGAAAATGCTTGTTTCAAATGCGACCAGCTTCAATCTCAGCGCTCACAACGAGATACACTGCACCAACCCGACAATAACATCGGGAAGACAGGCACACCTCAAAGATGACAATGAGGACCTTCAACAATTGCAGCAGTCCAATCTTAGTGAAGTCTGAGCAACGCCTCGCTGATCGGTAATCCGGTGATAATATACGGTGAGGGCAACATCGCTCATCTCGTCAAACGATGCCACGTCACGTCTCTACGCAACGATGTTCCACAAGGCTAACCAATCCCGAGTGACTATTGTGCGGGGTAACGGATGAAAGTTGAAGCTTGAAGACCGGAGGGCATCGTCCCATCTTCAATGACTTCGACAAACTATAATCCCATGCCATCGCACAACTCTCGACAACGGCGATCCAAAATAAGTCCTGTATACCTCAAGCGGATGCGGATTGCACTTCTAAAAAATCGAGTGGACATTACGGTGCACGAGTACACGTGCTTGAGGCGATTCGGCTCGACAAACCCGGCCGACCGGGTTGCTCTGCACTACACTGCGGCTTAGCCAGCAGGTACACTGCGGCTAATATGCCTATAAATAGAGGGCTTGGGTGCTTGATTTTCTAAGAGAAAAGACGGGAAACCACCGCACACCCGCTTTCCTGCAGACTCGCCCTACAAGGTGTTTTTCCACTTTTAAACACCCGTGAGCTCATATATAGCCTCTTTTGTACCCACAAAAGCCGATTGTCTACCCACTATAAAGATATATAAGCTTTTTTTTAGCGATCAATTTGTAAGCCTTCTTACACACTTTAGAGTTTTTCTCTTCATCTTTGTACACCCTTCTACACGTTGAGAGTCGTGTTGCTTGCTTTTGTCAGGACTTGATTAGTGGTTTCATTCAGTTTATATATATATATATATATATATATATATATATATATATATATATATATATATATATTGACTAACATTATCGAGTTATGCCTCGATTGAGCCTGAACTTGGCCCCGGAGCGTTATTTGCTTTTTCTATATATATACATTTATATATATGAGCGTGTGTCGAACTTTGTTCGATGAGCCTAGACTTGATGCGGAGCATTTATTGCTTTAATATATATATATATATTATATATTAAGCGTGTGTAGAACTCGCATTCGATAAGCACGATTTCATATCAGGTGCATTTACTCGCTTTTATATATATATATTTATACTTATATATATGAATCTGTGATCGAACTCATTCGATGAGCACGATTTTACATCCAAATGCGTTTATTGCTTATATATATATATATATATATATATATATTTATTTTAAATCTGCTGAAGTTTCCTTCGTGGCGATTAATCATATTCTGACTTTATTTACGTTTTGTCCTTTGGAGTTTCTTAGTGGCGGTTGATAGCTTTAATGACTTTATTTACATTTTCGATCCCCCATGGAGGTGCTTCGTGGTTGGTGATCCCGTCTATATATATATATTTATAGCTTATATATATATATATATATATATATATATATATATATATATATACTGCCATCGCTTTCATACAAATTACGACATTTTGTGCGCCTAGGAATCATGTGATCACTGCATTCATCCCATTGGATCTAGATTCGGTTCCCGTGATGGACATTTTTCAGCTGTAAGCAGCTTGTAAATTATTCTGCGGTGTTTGAATTTCCTCAGATGGTTTCCATACCCACGAGGAAGTCGGCCTTATTTTTGTACATTATTTTTTATACGGATGCCTCGCGTCAAATCAAATAAAATCAATCAAGCCGATCACTTAATAAAATAGAGTGTAAAAGGTCTCAATTCCTATTGAGCATCGGGTTTGAAAAACCTCTTTATAAAAACATCACGCCATATCTTGCTAAAAGCGAATTTTTACATAAATTCAAACCACGTGTATATAGGTTCGAACGAGGCCTCGCACAACTTCCATATAAAGACACATTGACCCACATACACACACTCGGATAATAGTTTCTTGAAAAGAGGCGGTCCTTTCGTGGTAACTGGCGATGTCGGGGTGCCTAACACCTTCCCTCGCATAACCAAGTCCACGGACCCTAAGCGAATCTCGGTTTCCACCGGCCAGTATATCGGTGTCACATCATCGGGTCAACGTGTGCAAACCTTTTCTCGGTTGTGTTGGTACAACCATTTAAAAAATCAACTGGCGACTCTTAACAGTCCATCGTCGACATTATACATGTCGGACCTTTTTCACTTGTTTTTTCAAACAAATCTTACCTAAAATGAGAACACCAAAGAACAAGTAATGGAAAGGACATCCAAAATCCCGGCGTCGACGGTGGCGACTTCTGCTTGGGACTCAGTAGAAGAGGACTTAAGCCGCTACTACAATCTTTTCAAAACTGTTATCTGCTTATTTGTGGATGTTGCATTTACATGTTGATGAATGTGTACGAATGCATTACCTTATTGCACTTAGTGCTTCGCACCATAACTGCTTGTGATGCTAGTGCTTCGCACCATAACTGCTTGTGATATTAGTGCTTCGCACCATATCTGCTTGTGATATTAGTGCTTCGTACATGTCATCATTTTTATACGGTGAGACGCGATGTATGTGAATGTATGTTGTGTGGTCCCTCCACCAGGAGGCTATCCCATCAGTGTTTGATTACTGGACTCGTGAGAAACCTGATTCTCCGAGGCTCAGGAAAGGCACCACCCAAATTCGCTCCAGTTGAAAGACCGGATTAACTTCCCGTCTAGTAGATTACGATGATTTGGGAACCTTCATGCCAAAAAGCCGCGAGAGTAACCTAAGATAGGTCAGCCTCTAATAAACCCAAAATGGAGGAAAGTCTCTTCATGCTCTCATTTCAATTACTTGTAAACACAATTACTTGTAAACACAATTACTTGTAATTTCATTCCATATCTATCTCCATGTAATGAAAAATATGAAGAAATGTGTACACATACATATTAACATGCTATAAAGCGGTGACACCGCCATGCGGGGATAAAATTCTAAAATGGACACATCACATAAGCATGTTATTATATACATTCCTAAAGACTAAACTATGCCAGTCTTTCGCAGGGAATCAATAGGACCTACTACCCGTTCAAAGTCCAAAAAGGCAACAGGCCTACAGTCAATCATGTCGTCATCCGACCAGACTGAACTTAATCCAGTTTCTCGCAAAGAATTCGATGGATTAAGCAAATAAATTACAGATTTGGCTGTTCTACTCAAAGAATTACACCAGTCTACACAGGGTCAGAAAATACCCGTACATACTGAATCCTCCACACAAGGAGGAATCCAGGTCATTACCATACCTGAACCACAATTGGATACGACCAACAAAATTCATGATGCTGCCCATCCCACTGGAGATCTAGACACTGGTGACATCAAAAAAAAAGTCCTCCAAATGGAAGAGACCCTTTGCGCCATCAAAGGAATTGGAACACACGGGAGTGTTTCATATGCTGATCTATGTATATTTCCTGGTGTTCATTACCCAAAAAAATTTAAAACTCCTGACTTTGAAAAATATGACGGGTTAAGAGATCCTTACACACATTTAAAAGTATTTATTGGAGAACTTGGATCCTATGCAGAGGATGAAAAACTTCGTAATGCGATTGTTCTAAAGAGTCTAAGCGGAGAAGCTGGGTTAAGTGGTACACAAGATTAGACAACTCCAAAATCCATAGTTGGGAAGAGCTAGCACATGCCTTCCTCACTCAATACAGTTGTCAGACTCAGATAGCTCCTGATCGGTATCAAATTACCAAGATCAAGAAGCAGCCTAATGAATCTTTCAGAGAGTATACTCGGAGGTGGAGACGCTTGCATTTCGCCAAGTTAGTCTGCCATGATGTAATCGAAATGGTCATGACTTTCATATGCAGACAAGAAGCTCCCTTTTATGAGAGAGTTCTAGCTTAAGATCGGCAAACCATTTCTGAAATGGTCAAACATGGGGAGAGATAATGAGATGGGATTGAAGTCGGGAAAGATTCAACACCTAGTCGCACTCAAAGTCATTGCGGATCACATCCAATTTGGAAATTATGGGAACAACTTTGAGGGTCCATAAAAAGAAAAAGGAAGATGTTTCCCGACATCTGCGGGGAAAAAAGGCAATCAAAACATGCCTATTGAAAAGGAGAAACTACACTCCCTTTCCAAAGACGATCTACAAACCCTCCAATACCAAAAGGTGGAGAACTCAAATGCCCTCGAGTGTTTATACTCTTGGGGATACCTCGAGAACATCTTAAATCTTCCGACAACACGTAAGAAAATTACATCTTCTTCCACCAAACCCAACCCTAATGGACGGGGTTTCAATGCTGCTAGGAAATGTGCTTATCATGTCGGGGCACCTGGACATGATACTCAGGATTGTTGGGCCTTGAAACACAAGATCCAAGACCTGATAGACAACGGTGAGATCGTGTTCACCAAACCAGATCAGGCTCTCGTTCAAGACAACCCTCTTCCTCAACACAAAGAAGAAGAGGTCAACATGATTAATTGGAACAATGGACAGAGTTCCAATTTCAGCTGTGATTCCTCCCAGACCATCAAAGATGGTGATGACAGATGGGACTATGCCAAGTTCCAGTTCATAATGGAACGAAAGATCAAAGCTCTCTACAAACAGATTGAACAATTGGTGGAACTGGTGACTTATCAGCATCAAGTGACTCGTCAGTTAATCAGCCAGGAGCATGCCAGTCTCCTACCTATTGTCATGAATATTCCTTCGTCACTTTCAGAAAATGAAATGCTGGAAGACAAAGTGACAAAGAGAGCAAATGCCAAGGCCCGTCAGGATTTTGCCAACAAAAGGGAATTCACCTATCTGGGCCAACCTATGGAGGAAATTCTTCATATGTTAATCAATGAAGGAAGGATCAGTTCCCTTCTACCCCCAATCAACCCCTGTTCGGGATGGTACAACTCTGATGGAGTATGTCAATATCACTCCCGATCTCATGTCACAAGACGGAGAAGAATCTTTGGGCACTCCGCCACCTTATTCAAAATCTAATCGACAGTGGTGTCCTGCGCCTAGCAGAATACGACACTGTGTTACGTGCAAGTGAGAATGCAGGCCCTACTAAGTGGAAAAGTGTGGTAGCAGTTATATCCACAGAAACTGATGGGATTAATACATTGCTCACAACGCCAACAATTCAACTCAAGGGAGGAAACAATCCTTTGAAAGTGGCCGCTCCCGAGCCAATCAATTTGCCATGTAGAGCATAGTATCCTATTGTTAGCTTGCGCAAGGTTCCATGGAATTATGGAGAAGGTGAAGGATCCACCTCACATACAATTGCTGCAGTGTTAAAGGAAAATCCACTGTATCTCCCCCATCGGGTGATGAAGTCTACCACCAAATCAAAGGGGAAAATACCCATGGAGAAGATTGAAAATTTCCTCCGCGCTATGGGTTATAATGAAGCTACGGTGGTTTTAAGCTTGAAAGAAGCTCCACAACAAATATCAATTTTGGACTTGGTCCTAACTTCCGAGAATCACCGGAAGGTCTTGCTAAAGGTTCTAGAAGAAGCCTATCTCCTGACAATAGTGGATACGGAAAAGTTTTAACATATGGTTGATCACATTTTCAACAACAATGTGATATCCTTCACTGATGATGACATACCACTTGAAGGGACCGGTCATTGCAAGCCGTTGCACATTGCGGTCTTGTCCTCCAGATATATGGTAGCGGGAGTCTTAATAGATGGAGGTTCCTCTCTGAATATTTTCCCATATGCTACCTTGGTGAAGATGAACATCAATCTCAACTGAATTCGGAGTAGCCATATTGTCATCAAAGCTTTTGATGGAGCCCGCCGTAATTCGGTCGGAGTAATTGAGCTGCCAATCAAAATTGGTCCTCACACATTCTGCGTATCTTTTCATGTGCTCAAGATAGATTCGGGATATAACCTGCTCTTGGGATGACCATGGATTCATATGGCTGGGGTAGTCCCCTCCACTCTTCACCAACAGTTGAAATACATTATCAACAATAGCCTGGTCACAGTCAACGCTGAACCAGAGATTCCTCAACATGGAGACATGCCATTCATCAATGCCAATGCCGATGTGGAACCAGTCAGTTTTCATGCTTTGGAAATAAGCAACACCCAATACCATGCTATTGGAGCACCATTTCCCGAACCCCAGATTTCTGCCGAGGTAATGTCGGCCACTCAAGAAATGATGTCGTTGGGTCATAAGTCGGGACAAGGGTGGGGTAAAGACTGCCAGGGTATCAAGTACCCAATTCGCTTGACCAAGCAAGTTGGAACTACTGGACTAGGCTATTCTGCCAGCTCTAATCACATGAATCCTCATAAGCATCAGCAGATTCCTTCAACTTCAACCATGTGGCGTTTAGCTTAGCCTTCAAAATCTGAGTCAGCACAACCTCCCGTAAAGGTGCCAGCCAATGTAATGGCTATGTTATGTCCCAAGAAGTCTTTGTTCCAAATCCCGCAGTGGAAGAAGAGGAACAAAGAATCAAGCAAGACGTCATACGAATGATGTCCGATATACGCATTATCGTTCATGAAGAACATACCAACAAATACACCCCAGACGATGATTGCCCAGACGTGATGGCCATCATTCGGGACAGGGATGATGATGACAATCCCTCCATCACTGCGGTTCACCCAGACTTTGCTTTTGCCAATTGGAGCAGCATCCCTTGCATTGGTCAAATAGGTAAAGCAGGCGTAACTCTTTACGCCTGTAGATACAATAACCGCTTACTTTTTACATGCATGTATTAGCGGTTTATTTTGCCAGTATATGCTAACACTGTGTATGATCAACGCATTTCATATATACTAAGTGAAAGCATATTTTGTTTCAGGACTCTAAACTTAGATGTGCCTGTACTTGCTGATACAATGCCTCTCCTCCACAAGGATTGTACCTTTGATGTAGAGATAAATTCAGCCTTGGTGGACATATAGGATGCCATTGAGGTGCCTCCAGAAATTCAGGAATGGGTCAAAGACAAACCCAAACCCAACCTTGATCAAACCACTTCTTTCAATCTCGGAACCTTAGAAAGCCCTAAGTTAATCCAGATTGGTTTAGACCTTACCCCAAACCAACGGAATGATATGGTTACGCTATTAACCCAATTCCAGGATGTGTTTGCATGGTCTCATGAAGACATGGTGGGTTTATCCACTGACATTGTCCTTCATCGCCTTCCCATCAAAGAGGGATTTAAGCCAGTCAAGTAGAAACTCAAAGCGATTAAAACCGAGTGGAGTTTAAAGGTGAAAGAAGAAATTGTGAAACAATTTCAAGTTGGCATCAAAATGGTGTCTACATATCACGAGTGGATATCCAACATTGTACCAGGCTGCCTAAACCCGGAGGGAAGGTGTGAGTTTAAGTGGATTATTCGGACTTGAATAAAGCTTGCTTAAAAGATGACTTTCCGTACCATTTATCCACATTCTCATTGACATCTTGTAATGACATATACTCCTTTCTTTGATTGCTTATGGGTACTATCGGATCATGGTTGCCGAGGAAGATCGTGAGAAGACTGCTTTCATTACTCCGTGGGGAACTTTTTGTTATAAACGGTTGTCATTCAGCCTCATCAATGCCGGAGCTACCTATCAACGAGCTATAATGGCTCTTTTCCACGACTTAATGCACAAAGAGATCGAGATCTACGTGGATGACATCATTGTCAAATCTCGGAAGGAGGATGACCATATAGACCATCTTAAAAAGTTGTTCAACAGGTTGCGTAAGTACGACTTGAAGTTGAACCCAGCTAAGTGCACCTTTGGTGTTAAATCAGGCAAGTTGCTAGGATTTCTAGTCAGCCACAAAGGGATTGAGCTAGATCCTGCCAAAATCCAAGCCATCACTGAAATGCCCATTCCTCAGACAGAGAAGGAAATACGGGGATTTTTGGGAAGAATCAACTTCATCAACAGGTTTATCTCCCAACTCACAGCAACCTGTGAGCTAATCTTCAAGCTATTAAGGAAGAACTCCTCCATGAAATGGAATGATGAGTGCCAGAATGCCTTCCTTACAATCAAGAAAGCTCCTGTGTTGGTACCACCCAGGGATGATGTTCCCCTGTTCATGTACGTGTCTATAAGTGACAATGCCATGGGCTGCATGCTGGGACAGAAGGACAATAGAGGCCAAAAACGAGCCATCTATTACCTCAGCAAAAGGTTCAGCAGCAGTGAACACAAGTACACTCTGATCGAAAAGACGTGTTGTGCTTTAGCATGGGCTTCCATGAGGTTACATCATTACCTCCAGGGTCACACAACCCATCTCATATCCCGTGTGGATCCTCTCAAGTATGTGTTCAACAAACCTATGTTAAATTGCCGGCTATCCAGATGGCAGTTGATCCTACAACAATTTGACATCATATATGTGACTCAAAAGTCCATCAAAGGTCAAGGAATCGCAGATCAACTGGTCGTCGCACCTTCAGGGGATTTCAAACCCTTGGAAACATATTTCCCTGATGAAGGAGTAATGACAGTGCAGCAACACCATCAGTGCGATACGCGCCAATCATGGAAGATGTATTTTGATGGAGTACATTAATATGGAAGGTTCGAGAGTGGAGCGGTTCTAGTATCGATACGGGAGAAGTATCCGTCGTAAGTCAAATTATAGTTTATCAAAGACCAACAATACTGTTGAGTATGAAGGTCATCTCATGGGGCTAAAACTTGCCGATTCAATGGGCATCGACGGTTAATTGTCTTTGGAGATTTGAGTTGGTTATCAAACAATCCACGTAATCTATCAAACCAAAGAACTACATTCTTTGCCTTACCATGGCGAGAGTTTTGAAGATGGCTTTGGAGTTCGAAGAAATCTCCTTTCTACACATTCCTCGTAATAGGAATGACTTTGCGGACGCATTAACAACTTTGGCCTCCTTGATTCGTATATCAGATAAGGAACACTTGCCAAGCGTCACAATTTCCCTGCAAAAAGCCCCAACCTATGGGAGCTACGTTGGAGAAGTATCGGATGAGCTACCTCTCATCCAACATCCTTGGTATCAACATATTAAGGAATATCTGCGAGATGGATCTACACCCGCTGAGGCGAGCCCGATTGAGAAAAGGCGGATCCATCGACTTGCTATGAAGTTCTACCCGAGTGGAGATGCGCTCTACAAAAGAGATGCAGGACTAGGTCTCCTCAGATGTCTAGACAAAGATCAAGCCCAAAGGCTTATGGATGAAATCCATGGCGGAGTCTGTGGCCCCCACATGAGTGGCTCCCTCCTTATCAAGAAAGTCCTCAGGACGGGACATTATTGGCTATCCCTCAAAGCTGATTGCAACGACCACGTCAAAAGATGCTATCAGTGCCAAATTCATGGGAATGCTATACACACCCTTCCATGGGAACTCCACAATATGAGTTCGCCTTGGCCCTTCTCAATGTGGGGAATGGACGTTATCGGGCCCATCGAGCCTAAAGCCAGTAATGGTCACCGATTTATCTTTACCATGATCGACTACTTCACCAAGTGGGTAGAAGCAGCCTCCTTCCCCAGGGTCACTAAAGAAGTCATCATTGCTTTCATCAGAAACAATGTCATTTGTCGATATGGACAACCAGAGGTGATTGTGTCAGACAATGCCAAAAACCTCAACAACAAAATGATGGAGGAATTATGCGAAAAATTCCACATCAAACATCTCAACTCTATCATCTATCGTCCAGAAGATGAGCGGTCTTTATTGAAGCGGCTAACAAAAACATCAAGAAGATTATGCAAAAGATGTTCGCCAACCACAAAGATTGGCACGACCTATTGCCTCGACTACATTAGCCTAAAGAACCTCAATGCGCGTACTTCATTTGGGCAAACCCCGACGCTTTAACCTATGGGATGGAAGCGGTTCCCCATAGAAGTTGAGATGGAATCCCCTCGAGTGTTGATCGACGCCGTCAATTTGGATGAAGACCAATGGGTACAAGACAAGTATCACCAATTGTCTCTAATAGGCGAAAAAATAATCTGCGGCTATCTTCCATGGTCGATTATATCAACAAAGGATTGCTAGATCCTGACAACAAAAAAGTCCAAACACTGGCAGTTTAAATAGCATGACTTGGTTTTGAAGAAGATTCTTGACAACCAAGATCAAAGCTAAAGGAAAATTCGCCCTAACGGGAAGGCCCGTTTGTTGTCAAAGAAGTATTGATGGGAGGCGCTTTCGGATTGCAAAAGAAATGGACGACGATGAATTTCCACAACTCATCAACTCGATGCCGAAGCGGTACTATGTCTCAAGTAATTATAAACACCACCGACGTATAATCATCAGGTCACCAGTCATTCCGGTTCTTTAACCCTTTACCACATACAACTTTTCTATACTTTGCACCTCAGGAAAACGTACTCTTTAAGCCAGCAGCCTGACTTTCTCCTTTGCGCTCATACAACTTAAGTCATCCCACCGCGGATTGAACCTCTTGTGTTCGCAGTTTGGCTACCCATACCTGGGATCAAACTTCTCATACCTGCAGTTTATCCTCAACCTAGGATTAAACTTTCTCCTCCCCTCATTCTGACCTGCACATGGGATTACGCTTTTCATATTGCCCTGAGGGGCGAACTACGTCGACCTGATCTCCTCTTCAATAGGAGTACGTAGGCAACCATTTCATATGGCCCGGTCGCAATAAAACAAAAACAAACAAAAACATTCCTACACCATTTCTGCCATATACAGCATTGAACCTCTTACACCAGGTTCGAACTACGCAGACCTGATCTCCTCTTCAATAAGAGTACGTAGGCAGTAATTCATGGTGCGGTCTCACCCCCTACCAAAACACAAACCATTGTCGACTGATACGGGGATCAACCTTCAATCCAATACGTTTCATTGGCTTTAGACCAAAGGGATGGAATTACCTGAACTCCTCCCCAATAGGAGATTCGGCGACCATCTAATCTGCGGCCATACCTTGAAGAGAAACACCAATCCATAAGAGATGGAATTAACTAGGCTTCTCCTAAATAGAAGTACTGGCGACCATCTGTGATGCGGTCAATCACAGAGAGGAAAGCCACACTCCTCTCCACATTTCCATTCAGAAATAAGTCCCAAGACACCAAAGATGGTAGGGATACACATAGATCGATGATCCATTCTGAACTATCTAGAGACAACTCAATGTCCTTCCACCCAGGTGGAATTAAGAATACATCAAGACCACAAGCCCTGAAGCAGCAGGCAAAATATCAAACAAATAGCAAGGCATATCTAAAAGGGAAGTGATCCAAAAATATATTTCCACATCATATATAATCTTTGTTTGATATATATACAATGTAAATCAGTACATGAGAAAATGGCTGTTTAGTCATGCAAGGGTAAATACAAGCTCATCTACAAGTCAGGGTATATGCGAGCCAACAAGCCCAACATGACATCCTTCTCAGAAGAAGGAGGCGAAGCTGTGGTCTCCTGTATGAGAATATCCACACGACCCAAAAGATCTATAGCCATCTGTATGGTGACCATATGATCATAAATATATGCGCTCATCTCTACGATCATGCCAGTGGTAAGGGACCTCACTGCGGAAGGTTATCCATGACGTAACGCATCCCGGGCAGATATAGCCTCATCCCGCTCAACTATCATCGTGATCTCCGGTCGATCTAGCCTCATCCCGCTCAACAACAGCGGCATCTCTGAGAGCTAATGCATCGTCTCTCTCCAATAGAGCAACGTCCCTCACATCAAGAGCAGTTGACATCATAGATCGAATCTGGTCTCTCTCAAAGGTCATCAGATGAAGACTCTGCTCTAAGCATCATGTCGAAAAGTCTTTGAATCACAAAAGTACTAGTACTAGGAGAATCCAGAAGAAATGCTGGCAACTTAGCAGCGGGCTCCTCCTCGATGTAGGTATCAATGTCCTCCATAGGCTAACTCGCTCTCTGGTACTATAAATACTGCTGCAGCCAATAAAATCTCTATCTCCATCCATGCGGAATACTCTGCAGAATAACCGGGATGACTAACAGAAAAAGAAGCTATCTCACGCTGATCCCAACAAGCATACACACGGGATCGGTCCTCTACTGAGAGATATCGAGAAGCTGAACGCTGACCTATCGCCCCCTCGAAAGGATGAAAATCCTGGAACTGGTCGAACTGCGACATCACGGCCAATGGGTGATAAGTAGTCATGCCCCTCAAGCCAGCCAGAGGGAGGAAATCCATGCCCGGAGCATGAGTAATGAAGCTGTATGGTGAGCAAAGCACCGAGCACAACAATATGCTAAATGGATCTCTGATATCTGCCAAAAATACGGACCAGGACAGAGCATCTATGCACTCCGATGGCTGAAAGGAGTATGACATGGCCACATCATGGGAAAAGCAATACCCAAGTCGTCTAAGGGTACCAACCGGTCTCAAGTGTGACATAAACCACACGTAAGACATGACCGAACTCCCTGTGAACACTCCTGCAGGATACGTGCAACAATAGGACGCCGACCGCAGGGTCTCTACTACGATCATAGGTACAATGGTGCGACCCTCCCTGAGAGCTCTCACGGCCATGATAACACCTATATCTATCTCATCCATATACCGCGACATGTACACATATGACAATACACATAACATCAGTACATCAACTCTGGCCAAACGTCAATGATCCTCCGACGCGGTGAAATCCCCGAAATATCGTGAATAGCTATCCTCTGAGCCAAATCTGTCGTATAGAAAATGCTAGGATATCACATGGCTAGATGTCAGCTCATCCTACACTACTCTGCATCTCAATCCTGTGAGAGTCATGAATCGTCTACTCATGTCTCCCAAAACTAGATGCACGTAAGGTCTGTCTAAGGGCAGCATCGTTAAACGTGCATACTCCTCCAGAGTAGGAGTCAACTCATGGGTGCCAAAACGGAATACCTACCTATCAGGTAGCCAATGCTCTAGCATCCCGTCTACAAATCCTGCAGGAACCTGAAATGCCAAAAGGGTCATGGTATGCTGCAACAACAGATCTACAGTCACCCTGTCTGGTGGTGACATGCTATCATACCACGATCGCATACCTAATGCCACCACTAACGGTGGGGTATGATCTATACGGCTAACTGTCGAAGAAGACATCTGTGCAAGCCGTGTCATAAGACCATCCAGGGGTCAATGCCGAATATCTTTGGACATACATACATATGCATAACATGATACATGCATAACAGATAATGGATGGCAATATGATATAGGGAATGAAAAACGGTGCATACATTCCTAAATATATCATCATCTAATACATAAGCTCAGACAACTACAAACATAGAGGAAATGGGGCACAACCGCCTACTACTACTAAGAAGAGGCCTATCAAAAGATATAGCGAGAATGGGGAACAAACACCCAATATCTAAATGAGGCCTATCAAAAGATATAACAAGAATATACATCGAAGAAGACCGGGGTCTCGATGTCCACATCCTCAATCCTGCCCACTGATGTAACTCCTCCCTGAGTCATTTGGATCTCTATCAGCAGGATGTCGGGCCTATAAAGAGGAGGATCTACTGGAAAAACCAAATGGGTCGTCGAGGGGCCAAGACCGAAATGGAAGGAACAAATGACTCGCCTCTGCTTTGGATCTCTGCCCAAATGCCGAATAAATACATGTGCCTGGTCCAATTGCTGGGTCAAACTATCAATCTGGGTCATATGAGTCGGAGCTCGGACACAAGCTACCCAATCCGTCATCATCAAAGATCCTGGAACCATGTCCCCCATATATTATGTGGCACGGGACTGGGCTCCAATAGTGCGAGGGAACCACCAACGCTGGAACGTCTCCTGAGTACATGGGCCCTCTGATAATGCAAAACTGTCAACCCCCAACAATGGGATATCAGTGATGGGTGACTGTGATACAGGCCAATGACGCCTGGTAGGAGGCAAGATCGGTATACGGATCTCCCCTGTGGTGCTCCTAATAGCATGCTCTCCTAAATAGAGCTCCCAGCCTCCATCAGTGAAGAGAGGAACTCTCCTGGTAGAGATCAAATACTCGACTCTGGTCAGATGTCCATCCTCAAAGCCGATGGTCAAATGCTCCCCTGAATAGGGAATCCATATAATGGTACTCGCCGTTAGCAACTCCAGCTGCATATGGCAGTGAGTGAATCCCTCAGATATAGGGACCTCCGATAAAATAGAATGGTGCCATCGTCGTCCTCATGGATAGGTATCTAAACCTAACACACTTACAGGACGCAAACATGAGAGCCTCTCATAGGCCCAAAACTGCCAACACAATGGCAAAACATCTGCTATCAGTAAACACTCTTAACCTATGAATGGGAAAAGATAAGAGAAAAACTCACTAGCAGAAATGGGTAAAATTCTAGCCAAGCCTCAGTCAAACCCTGTGAGCGCATGCGCATGCCCCGGAGGAAATAGGCAAAGGTGTAAGAGCCCCAATCATACTCTCCTATACGGTCCACATCGCGTGTGGTGCTGACCAAAGCGAAAGATACCGTGGAAGAGTTGTTTGCTATGAAGCAGCCTCGAATGATCATCAGGATCAATCTCCGTAGAAAGTAATCCCTGATCCTGACATCATCAGGCATGGGCTCACTCAAAAGCCCACTCATAGCATCTACGCTCAAAGGACACAACAGACGATCCCGCCTTTGGCGCCTCACGGAACTCTAGTAAGGATCGGACAACAAGAGGGGTGATATTCGCCATGCAAGGCAATCGACTCCTCCAAACTCCATACCGTGATAAATCGCCAATCCATAGGCGTCATCATCACCCTCGCAATCCGGCCAGTGGAGGAGTGATCGAGTCTGATGAAACCATCACTCAGACAATGCCCTGAGGTAACCCCAGGGACAACGACGGGGAAGGATGGAGAAGAACGCCCCAAATCCCCACTCATGCACTACTGCTCTATAGTTAGGATGAAGCGCCTGGTACATGGAGTGAATACTAAACCAGTTCCCTCGAGGTTGTGTAAATCCTGGAACTTGCATGAAATGCAGATCAACATCAGAACCCTTTAATCCTCATCAATAGGAAAGAAGGAAGATCAAAGTCTAACGCCATACCTCGTTAGCATGCAAATATATCGATGGATGTCTGCTCAAATCACCCAGCAACTCTAGGTTTGCCACCTGAATGCTCGGAAGCTCCCTACGAGGGACATGTACAGCAGGAGCGGGATCCTCAATCAAAATATCCGCCTCCTCGTCCTCAACGTCTGGAACATCTACCTGGACAGGATGTATCACGGCCTTCACCAACCGACGAGGCTATCGATGTAAGCGAGGACGCAGGCACTTCTGTAAGCCCCGCACCAAACACCGTAAGCGGTCCCAGAAGAAGCGCTTTGGCGATCCGGATCCATAATATCTGGACGAGAAGTCTCCAAATCACCTCGTAAAGGGTGTGGTATTTCCTCACCTCGGAGCTTTTAAATGCATTTATGACTATATGCATGCATGCATTTACTTTAACATACAATAGAGTTAAAATGCATGACTACCCTATACCGTATTTGGAAAAATTTTGCCATAGTCCCTTTGAAAATATAGGGACTATCCACATGCACATAGGCATGTCTAGTGGCCATTCAAGAAGCACACCGCCCCAAAGTCATATACATAATATATGCATAAAAATCAAAATCATTATGCATAAGGCCAACCTCAATGCTAGGAGTACTTTGCCTTTCTACCTTTTGCTCATTGGACCTCAAATAGGACTAAAAATAGCAGAAAAAGGTGCCAAATTGACTGTCTCAAAAGTTAATTTTTTTTACATCATTATGTTCAGCATGGTTTAATACTAATATTTACTATGTTGAATATTTCTTATCAAGTCATTTGTGCATACATAATCACTACTATGTGTTTAGATGCATTTCGTGCGATATCTCACAATCCAACGGACAGAAATTGGGAAAAAATACATGCATACGTTACCAGGATAGTGTAGAACACTTGTACGGTGACAAAATTTATAGAAAGCAGCCCAAACTCAGCAGATCTGAAGATGGCTCGTGGTTTTCTCTATGCAAAATGAGTTGAAAATGACTTATGAAGGCTGGCTACAAGATATATGATCTCAGGCCGATCACAGAGCTCACTGCTTGGTACCAAGAACAGTGCACTCGCGGCACTTCTATGTGGGTCCCACCCCTCCGGCTCGGTCCAGTTTGAGTTGAAACAGAGTTCTCACGGACTAGAAAGGTCAAATCGAGAATAAAAACGCCACGCGATTGAGCAAAACATCACACAATCTTGGTCTTCTCAGATGAGACTTTGAATCTGTACATCACTCATTGGTAGTCGCCTGAACACAAGGTATACCCTGCCAATGACCTCAGTTGTCACGAATCGCATATGGCAATACCGCAGATATGTGTCCGATGTCGCCGACTCTGTGTCGTTACCTTACGTGGGTCCTCGGACGGGTTATAACATAGGTTCCGATGGGGGTTATAACGTGGGTCTCGACGGGGGGTTATAATGTAGGTCCTTAACGGGTTTATAACGTAGGTCCCGACGGGTTCTAACGTAGGTCCCCGACGGGAGTTACAACGTAAATCCCCGGTGGGGGTTACAACACGTTCATCCGTTGACATTTCTATCAACGAAGGTCAAGAAGCCTTGACGTTATTTCAAGCCGATGGCAAATAAACCCATCGAAGCATTGAGGACTGTTCGATATTTGCGTACGTACTCATGAGTCCCTAGTAAGTCCCCGACGGGGGTTACAACGTGGAGCCCCGGCAGGGGATTACAGCGTACATTCAAGTCGTTGACACACATATCAACGAAGGTCAAGCAACCTTGACGTTATCTCAAAAAATAGCGATTAAACCTATCAGAGCTCTAGAGCTATTCCAGGATCTCATGCTCGATTGCTCATATTCCCCCAGCGGATCCCTGGCGGGGGTCACAACACAATGCTCCGTTGATCTACATGACAACGAAGGTCAAGCAACCTTGACAATCTACAGAATCTCAGCTGTTGATTCACACATCAGCGAAGGTCAAGCAACCTTGACAGTATATCCCACAGGATTTCTCAGCCGTTGATTCACATATCGGTGAAGTACACGGTAATAAAGGTTAGGCATCCCTGACAGCATTTGCTGTGGGTAGTAAATCCAACAGAATCCTGACATGTCCTGGCGATACCGACCAGGAAAGGTCAATATTATCAAAGAGGATAGATGATGGAATATGTTATACACATCCTCAAAACAGATCAAGCTTTATCCCCACAGATCTCTTACACATAAGAGGTACATCTTCAGGATCAGGTCGTTATCAAGAACACAGGAATTTGGTGATAACTCCAACATCAACATCCTAATAGATTCGACTTACACATCAAATCTGGTCAGTATTGCCAATCCCCAGTTGAAGCAACAGGGATCCCGCAATCATCCCCAGCATGTTGGGCTATAACCCCTTACACATGCATCATAAATTTGCATCATTTTGCTACCCATAGTACCACGTTCATCTTGTTGAGTTTCAAGTGTCTAGGATTCTTTATCCTACCCATGCATCGCCATGCATGAGTATGATAAAGAGGGCATCTTAGAGACACTCAAAATTTTCTGAACTACATCTACTATAACATTGTAGGAGGACAGATTCATCTTTTAAGAGAGAACCCTGAAAGACAATCCAAATCCATACCGGATACTACCGGAAGTTCAGCCTCAACCTCGGATCGCAGTCTGGGAGTAACGATTTCATCCTCGGATGTAACCCCGAGGCCTGTAGATACAATACTGGCACCACCGGAGAAGACCGATTAATCTGGGAGATAACCTCGAGGTATCCAGTCTCAGTCCCAACCATGGGAATAGCCACTAACCTTGGTGATAACCCAAGGAATGCAGTTTTGGCGATAACCCCGGAAATTCTTGTTTTAAATGCGACCAGCTTCAATCTCAGCGCTCACAATGAGATACACTGCACCAACCTGGCAATAACATCGGGAAGACAGCACACCTCAAAGATGACAATGAGGACCTTCAACAATTCGTAAGCAATTCAATCTCAAATAAGTCCGAGCAACGTCTCATGACACATTGAATTCGCGATAAGCGATAACACCGGTGAGGGCAACATCGTCATCTCGTCAAACACGATGCCATATCACGCTCTCACGTAACGATGTTCCACAAGGCTAACCAATCCCCCGAGTGACTATTAAAGGGGTAACGGATGAAAGTTGAAGCTTGAAGACCGGAGGGCATCGCCCCATCTTCAATGACTTCGTACAAACTCTAATCCCATGCCATCGTGACAACTCTCGACAACGGCGGTCGAAATAGGTCCCTGATACCTCAAACGGATGCGGATTGCACTTCTAAAAATCCGAGTGGACATTATAATTGTTCGAGTGCACGTGCCGAGACGACCCGACCAGATTCGACAAACCCGGCCGGCTCAGGTTGTTTGCCTCAGGTACACTGCGGCTCGGTCAGCAGTACACTGTGGCTAATATGCCTATAAATAGAGGGCTTAGGTGCTTTGATTTTCTAAGAGAAAAGATGGGGAAACCTCCTGCACATGATTTCGCTTCTTGACTCGCCCCTACAAATTGTATTTTCTCACTTTTAAACACCTATGAGCTCATATATAGCCTCTTTTGTACCCACAAAAGCCAGTTTCTACCCACTATAAAGATATAGAAGTTTTTTTTTAGCAAATCAAATTGTAATCCTTCTCACACACTTTAGAGTTTTTCTCTTCATCTTTGTACACACCCTTCTACACGTTGAGAGTCGTGTTGCTTGCTTTTGCCTGGACTTCGGTCCGTGGTTTCATTCTAGTCTATATTTATATATTATATATATATATATATATTTATATTTATATATATTGACTAACATTATCGAGTTATGCCTCGATTGAGCTAGACTTCGGTCTGGAGGGTTTACTTGCTTTTTTCTATATATATACATTTATATATATGAACTGTCTGTCGAAATTTGTTCGATGAGCCTAGACTTTGGTCTGGAACGTTTACTGCTTTAATATATATATATATATATATATTATATTAACTGTGTGTCGAACTCTGTTCGATGAGCCTGAATTTCATATCCGGTGCATTTACTCGCTTATATATATATATATATATATATATATATATATATATATATATTTATACTTATATATATATGAACTGTGATTGAACTCTGTTCGATGAGCCTGGATTTTACATCCTATATGCGTTTATTGCTTTTTATATATATATATATATATATATATACTTATTTTTAAATCCGCTGGAGTTTCCTTCGTGGTAGTAATCAGTATTCTGACTTTTATTTACGTTTCATCCCGCTGGAGTTTCCTCCGTGGCGGTTGATAGCTTTTAATGACTTTTATTTACATTTCTAATCCCCATAGAGGTGCTTTCGTGGTTGGTGATCCCGCTCTATATATATATATTTACTGACTTTTTATATATATATACCGCCATCGCTTTCATACAAATTGCAAAGACATTTTGTGCGCCTAGGAATCATGTGATCACAGATTCATCCCATTGGATCTAGATTCGGTTCCCGTGATGGACATTTTTTAGCTATAAGCAGCTTGTATTTTATTCTGCGGTGTCTGAATTTCCTCAGATGGTTTCCATACCCACGAGGAAGTCGGCCTTATTTTTGTGCATTACTTTTTATACGGATGCCTCGCATCCGTCAAATAAAATCAATCAAGCCGATCACTTAATAAAATGGGAGTGTAAAAGGTCTCAATTCCTATTGAGCATCAGGGTTTGAAAAATCTCTTTTATAAAACATCATCGCCATATCTTGCTAAAACCGAATTTTTACATAAATTCAAACCACCTGTATATAGGTTGAACGAGGCCTCGCACAACTTCCATATAACAAACACATTGACCCACACACACACACGGATAATAGTTTCTTGAAAAGAGGCGGTCAAGTGGTAACACGGATGTTTGGGTGCCTAACACCTTCCCCCCGCATAACCAAGTCCCCAGACCCTAAACGAATCTCGGTTTCATCGACCCATATATTAGTGTCACATCACTGGGTCAATGTCCAAACCTTTTCTCAGTTGTGTTGGTACAACCATTTAAAAACCCAACTGGCGACTCTTAACATTCCATCGTCGACATTATATATGTCGGACCTTTTTCACTTGTTTTTTCAAACAAATCTCACCTAAAATGAGAACACCAAAGAACAAGTAACGGAAAGGGACATCCAAAAATCCCGACGTCGACAAATATACCAACAAAATTCGAATACCATGGTTCTTTTCTAAAATGTGTTTTCCCTTTATTCACCAATACATATAACTCAACAAAGACATCAAAACACCCACATGTCAAGGCAATATGACACACATGCAACATCAAAGTTCTCAAACCAGCAAGATCAATAAGAACATTTCATTCCTGCCAAATCTCATTGTGATTGTGTGAATTGACAACAACATAACATCATTGATATCAAAGTAAACAAAACTTTCAAACTCCATTCAAACTATACTTTGACTCAATTCCTCACATGACATACACTCAGCAAATGAAACATTCAAGAATAGGGTGTAATTACTCTCATTACATGCGGGCTATAAAGAGTAAATGTATTCAAATGCCTCTCACATGTATATATGAAAAAATGCTATAAATGAAAGAACAAAGTCTCATGAACGGATAAATCTCACTAGAAAGGTGAAATGCATAAATGGATCCCCTCTACTACTCTCACCTCTAAATCATATTCCAAAGGATCATTAGGACTTTTTAGGGTTGTAATGTAAGGCTTAGGGCTAGGGTTATGAAACGAAAGGGCATATAAGGAATTCAACGATCTAAGAAATATGTTGAGATATAAAATTATCACTTAGGCTTAATTCAACTTCATTTGAGCTTTTCTACAATTTTTTTTTCACATCTCCTTTCCGTGCAATTTTTTTCTTTTATTTGATCTTTAAAGAAGATTTCATCACTTTTCTTTTCTTATCTTTTTTTTTCTTTTTTTCTTTTTTTTTCAAGCTCACTTTTCACTATTGTCCATACGAGAAACAATCTCAACACACTCTTAGATAAAAGGGTAGACCATAAATATGGTTTACACTTTAAATTAGAGTAGGGTAAAGATATCGAGCTACCAAAAAAAGGTTATATATAACGCTCAAAAAGGTGACTAGCTGTGACGCCCCCAAAATAGGTATACATCACCCATTCTAAGTCGCCAAATACATGGTACAAAATTCAAATACAACTTAATTATACAACTGTCGTGTAAAATACAACAAAACATAAGTTGAGAGTTTTAATACGAATATTGTCTTCTAGACAGTATTCAAACTCAAATGGAGTTCTTGTTACATTTATTATCACACTATTTCACTGAATAGTGAAGACTACTAATGCAAACATCTGGACTGTCACTCCGTTCTCCGACTAGTCCCAGCTATATTCTCATTTCCTGAAGAGAACAATGAAACAAAGAGTGAGCTCAACTAGCCCAGTAAGAAATATTATGATTAAGATAATGCAGAATAAATTATCGTTAGCCTTCAACTGTAATGACCATGAATTTTAAACTCCTTATTAATTAAATATGTGATTTAATTTTAACAAGTTAGTTTTGTGAGTTTATTTAAACCTTATGTGGTTATGAGAATTTATGAAATTATTAAAGGGAGTCACTAATAGTTATTTAAATTAGTAGACTAACCCTAAGAGTTTGATATCAAGGATTATTAATAATTAAATATTCAATTTATTTGAATATAGTAGCAAGAGTTGAGCATATTGATTAATTGCAATTATGAGAAATTAATTGATAATGTGCTAATTGATAATTATTATGAATAAATAATTATTAATGAGTATGCGATTAATAATTATAAAATGATTATATGTTTACTTGATTAATTTGTGCAATATAGTAAACCTTTATTATATCAGCTAACTATATAAATATAGTACAAGGTGACACATTAATAGGTCTATATATTATATATATAGGCTATATAGTATGAGTTATTTGCATTCATGTGAGTTGTAAGATAATATTGTTATATGATATGAAGTGTGTGGGTAAAAATTCATGTATACCCTATTGACATATAATAATATCAATTGTTAAATTAATAATGATTTCATTAAGTGATTATGATGATAACAGTCATGGTAATAGAAAATGTACATGAATTATATGAATATGCACTACTTGATATCTTGTAATTAGGAAATGCATTGCATGCCCTTTAAATCATTATAACCTATGTTATATGAAATGAATTATGGATACATATTTTATAACCAAATTATATAATATGTGTAGATATTGTATAAGCCAAATGTTGCATTATAGTATTTGGCAACTGCTGAGATCTGTTGTCCCAAATTTAGTGGCACAAAGGTACATGAATAGTAACATTAAGCCAACTTACGTATTTTTTTCAAATGTTAGAAATCCTAGCCTAGCTTCATCTCAAATTCATCAAACATAGAGCAATTAGTGGATGGGGAGTGGGATTCATGTGTGGAATAAACAACTCTCACCAACCTCTTCTTATCCATATTGCATTCTTGAAATCCTTTGTTTTAATTTGGGAGGTAATTGTATTATCCATGTAGCCATTCTTCTATAAAAGAGACTCTCATCTTCCTCATCATAATTTGCTGAGAATTAGTTTGCTAAGAGTGAGTAGAGTGTTATATTGCAGCTGAATTGAGTCACAAGAGGTATAACTTCCATACCCATTCTCTATTTTTGATAAATTGCTTAATGGGTTGATTATTGGAATTAAGCATGTAATAGTTGTTAGTTGATTTGGGTTATTTTTCTTGGTGTTATGCATGCTCATAAGTGTGTTGGGTTATGTTAGAAACAATGTTGTAAGATTTTTTGCATGATAAGTTCTTTGAACCGCAAATGAGTCTGCATCTATTATCTTTGATGCAAACACAGTAGCAATTGCACCCTTTGATACTAAGTGCGTATGCAATTGTACTCAAAAAACTTATTTTTCAGAGTGATTCGGCCTATTTGTATCTTTAAGTGCAGTAGCTGCTCTACTGCATTCGGCCCATTTCGGTTTACATTAAGCTAGGCATTCCCGATTTGGTATTATAACTTATATATATATATACCTAAACAGAGGTATAACATGAGACGTAAAGCTTTCTTGTGTAATAAGAAGTGATCAACCCGGTTTTGTAAGAGATTTGAAATGAAACCTTAAAGTTGTGAAAACAAACTTTGAAGTAATACATGTTTTACAAATTCTGAACTTAGTGACTCATAATCATAACTGATTTGGAACCTAAATGAGCATGATATGTGATTCATAGATGTTGTATCCATGACCAATTTGATAAGCTTTGTGCTAGAACTTAGTTTGAAAAAAAAAGATTAGTTAAGGCTAATGATCATGAATGCTAAGGGATATAGTTTCTGATTTCTAAAAGAGATTATGATAACTTATGTACTTATGATAAAAGCTTTAGAATTATCTTACATGTGTTGGATTGCATCATTCATGAATAAAGGGATTTCAAAGGAAACCTTGATCGTATTTTCAAAAATCTAGGTGCATCATGAATATCTAGATTCAAAAAGGGTTATGATGTCATATTGTATCTATTATATTCCTAAGCATGATTCATATGTATTGAGCATGATGATAACTACATAATCTTGCTATACTAGTTGTTAGTTAAAACTTGTGGAAGTGAACTCAAGTATGATCATGTGTTATGTGTAAATCTCTAGCATGTATGTATGTTAAAATATGTGTGTTATGGGTATGATTAGAGTTGGACTGAAAGCAGGATGCAAAACCAACCTCGGTTCGGCGGGGGCGGCACTTCTTTGCCGTCCTAGAAGCCTAGACCGGTAGCATTCTGGCCAATCTATGATCTTGCCAAGATTCTATTTTGGTTCTGAAATTTAAGGCATGCTTATATGATTTCTTTACCTTGTAATACATAACCAATATGCCATATAATGTGTTGAGTAGCATGCTATGTGATGACTTGATTCTTTTAAGTATAGACTCGTATTAGTTTACACGAACTAATTGAAAGACCGACTTGTTAATGTTAGGTCGTTTCAACGCAATTAGTTAAAGCTAGTATTATACTGTAGCTGAGTAAACAGACAAGTATCCTAAACTCTTATTTTACTTTATTCAACGGATATCGTAAGTAAGTATCTAAACCTTACGCACTACCTTTATTTGGTGCAAATAGGTATATGTTTATGCAAGTTCTTTGAACCCTACTTTTATTGAGCAAGTTCCTTGAATCATACTTTTGTTAAGCAAGTTTCCCTGAACTTACCCTAAATTACATTGAGCAGGTTATTGTTGAATTGAAAGTTATTCGTTTAAGCTTGAACTTTATTTCCAAGCATGATTATTAATTAGGTTAATTACCTTACAATTATGTGCACTTGAATTCGTACAGTCTTGAACTTGTACTTCATTTAAAGTTCTATAATTCTTGAACTGTGTCAGATAGAGTCTGAACCTTTGTTCGGTCAGACAAATATATGAAATTTTATATAAGCTATCCCAACCAATTGATGGTAAGGATTCTTAGACTGAATAAACACCCCTCTTATGATAGGGGAGTACCCCAGGTATCTAATATAAGATACAAAGAACATATTTAAATGTTATGCATATACATGGTGTACGCGAGGCTGATCCCCTCAAGTACTTATTCTGTAGCCAGTAACCAAAGGGTCAATTGATTTTTGATTCCAATGGAGTGTTATAGTTCAAAGTCTACTTGACTAGCAGTTATTCTAAAATCAATTATTATCTTTGCTTCTAATATTCATATTGTTGAATCCTTCAGATAATCATATTGTTGAATTCCTTGTCAGATATTTTCCTTTCATCATGATATATCCTTATTATTGTATTTAAACTTGTTGAGCAAACTTGTTGCTCATCCTTGCTATATCATGAATTATATTGCAGCTAAGCTCGAGACCTCAGGAAAGGACAAGGGTAAAGGAAAGATGTAGGATAGTCGCCAGGAGCAGACTTTACTATATGCCTAGTTTAAATTTCTGTTATGTAATGTGAACCCTAATTATTATTTTAGGGTATGTTTATAAGAATATTTTTAGGTTATCAAATCTTGGGATTAGTAACACCTTTTGAATGAACGACGTACATTTATTATATTCCGCATTTTAGTTATCGTATGTTGTTTAGAGGTGGATGTTTGTAGTTTATCGTGATGACCGAACCGGGGTCAGAGGACCCAGATTTGGGGCTGTCACAGGTTGGTATCAAAGCCTAGGTTATAAACGTTAGGAATGTGAAACCTAGGTTATAACCTTAGTAGAAAACTTAAGTAGAGTATGTAAGTGATGGGATGAAGAAATCCATCGAGTTTTATTATGATATTGAAGTTGTTTATTTAAATCAAAATGATTGATAGACGTCTTAAACTTCTTAATGCTAGCATGAATAGCATATCACATAAAGCCTAATTGTTTCTTCCTTTCCTCAGATTTTGCCGCCTAGGAGACTTCAGCGGAATCAGAGGGAGGAAGGATCCGTTAACAATGGTGGAGGGGAAAATGTTGATCCAATGCAGAACTTCATTAACTTCGTTAAGCGAGGCAATAAAAAGCACTTCGCCTTGAAGAGTAGGCGACCGAGGACAACACTTGGCTAGCTTTAAAGACTTTAAAAGGGTAGGACCACCAGAGTTCCGAGGAACCTTGGACCCAATTGAAGCCCAGACATGGATAGAAGAAATAGAGAAGATGTTTGAGGTCGCACGAGTGGCCGAAGCACAGAAGACAAGTTTTGCCACTTTCATGATGAAGGGCGAAGCTAATTATTGATGGAAAGCCAATAGGGGCCGAACAGACGAAGGAGTTATTCCTTGGGATAGGTTTAAGGAGCTATTCCTTGAGAATTACTTCTCGGAGAATACACAACATGATATGGAAGTTAAGTTTCTAGAGCTGAAGCAAGGTATTATGACTGTCGTAGAGTACGCGACAAGATTTAATGAGTTGGCCCAATTCGCATCACATCAAGTTGACACAGAGTCCAGGAAGGCAAGGCGGTTCGAATTAGGACTGAAACCATGGGTACAGAAAGCAGTGGCTGTATTAAAGATTAAGACTTACTCTGATCTTTTGGAAAGGGCTATCATTGCCGAAGGAGGCAATGAGGCCATCGCTAGATTCAAAAAAGAAAAGAAGACCGGTCAGGATGGACAGAAAGGGGGAAACAACGGAGGTAGCAACCCCAACAAGCGTAAATGGTCGGAGAGTCAATCCTCTAGAGGTAATAAGTCCGGAGGGGAGGCCAAGAAGAGTATGAAGTGCAACAACTGTGGGAGGAATCACTCGGGGGAGTGCATGAAGGGAAAGAGTGTTTGTTATCGTCGTGGACAACCGAGGCACATGTCTCCTTAGTGTTCGAATAAGCAGAAGGGAGGATGTTTCTCGTGTGGAGCCACAGACCATCAAATCAAGGAATGCCCAAAGAAAAAGGGCGATGCATCTAGCGGCAACCGCAACAACAACAACAACAATGGACTGAACATTGGTGGGTCAGTCAGTCAAGCCAACAGACCAACGGCACGAACGTTCAACATGATCATACAGGATGCGGTGGAATCTAAGGACATGGTGTCAGGTATCATTCCGATCAATGATATAGATGCATACGTGTTATTTGATTCGGGTGCTACCTGCTCTTTTATTTTCGAAGAATTTGCTAAACAGTTAGACTTACCCCGTGAGAGATTAGAACACCCTATGAATGTAGAAGTAGCGAACAAGGAAATTATTCCCGTAGAATACATTTATAGGAATTATTATGCCGAATTACGAGGATTTAAGCTCAAAGTGGATTTGATACCGATTCGTTTGGGGGAGTTCGATGTAATCCTTGGAATGGATTGGTTATAGGTTCACAGAGCAGTTATAGATTGTAAGGAGAAGTGTGTACACCTTAAGACTCCGAATAAGTCAAAGGTGGTATTTCATGGTAGTAAATCGCCGAGACAATCTCATTGTCTGACGATGGTGCAAGCGCAGAGATTGCTTAGGAAGGGTTGTATAGGTTATTTGGCTCACGTGGTTGATACTCGACGAGTCGAGGGTGAACTGAGTTAGATACCTATTATAAGGGATTTTGTTGATGTCTTCCTAGATGAGATTCCAGGATTGCCACCGGATAGAGAGATTGAGTTTGTTATTGATTTGGCACCGGGGACAACACCGGTATACAAAGCGCTGTATCGCATGGCACCGGTAGAGATGAAAGAACTAATGGCTCAATTGCAAGAGTTGTTAGATAAGGGATACATTCGACCAAGCGTATCACCGTGGGGAGCACCAGTCTTATTCGTAAAGAAGAAAGATGGGTCGCTAAGACTTTGTATTGACTACCGAGAGTTGAACAAGGTCACCATTAAGAATAAGTACCCGTTGCCCAGGATAGACGATTTGTTTGATCAGTTGAAGGGGGCACAGTACTTTTCAAAGATTGACTTGAGAACCGGTTATCACCAACTGAAAGTGAGGCCAAAAGATATTCTAAAGACGACATTCAGAACTCGGTATGGACACTTTGAGTTTTTGGTAATGTCATTTGGATTGACGAATACGCCAGCAGCATTTATGGATTTGATGAACATAGTATTCAAACAGTATTTGGATAATTTTGTTGTCGTATTCGTAGATGACATCCTAGTGTATTTAGAGACGGAGGAAGAACACACCGAGCATCTTCGGATAGTGTTGGAGATATTAAGAAGGGAGAGGCTGCATGCAAAATTCTCCAAGTATGAGTTTTGGTTACAGAGAGTGCAGTTTTTAGGGCACGTTATCGACAAGAATGGTGTTTCAGTAGATCTAACGAAGGTAGAAGCGGTTATCAATTGGGAGCAGCCAAAGACGCCGACAGTAATCTGGAGTTTCTTAGGATTGGCAGGATACTATCGAAGATTTATTCGTGATTTTTTGAAATTAGCATCGCCCTTGACCAATCTTACCAGAAAGACAGTTAAGTTCGTTTGGACGGAGAAGTGCGAGGAAAGTTTCCTAGAATTGAAGAAGAAACTTAGTCAAGCACCTGTGTTGGCTTTACCGGACAACACGGGAGGGTTTATAGTGTATAGTGATGCGTCACACAAGGGTCTTGGATGTGTACTGATGCAACACGGCAGGGTCATTGCGTACGCTTCACGTCAGTTGAAAGATTATGAGAAGGGATATCCGACTCATGACCTGCAGTTAGCAGTAGTAGTTTTTGCCTTGAAGATCTGGAGGCATTATTTATATGGCGAGAAGTGTGAGATATATACGGATCACAAGAGTTTGAAGTATATCTTCACGTAGAGAGAGTTAAACATGAGGCAACGCCGATGGTTAGAATTGATCAAAGATTATGATTGTGAAATTCTATTCCATCCAGGCAAAGCAAATGTAGTGGCAGATGTCTTGAGCATGAAAGGCAAAGAGAAGTTATTAAAGTTGACCATTCAAGAGGAATTGGTGAAAGATTTTGAACGACTAGACTTGGAAATTAGGTATCCGATGGAGATCAACGATCAATTATTTACGGTGACAGCGAGCCCAACTTTATTGGATAAGGTTAAAGAGGCACAAGAAAACGACGAAGATTGCAATAACATCAAGAAGCGATTGACTGAAGGTGATGAATTGAAATTTAAGGTTGATAGCACTGGACTGCTAATATTTGAAGGAAGAATTAGGGTACCGTTAGTACCAGAACTGAGAGAAGAGATTTTATAAGAAGTGCACAATACGAGATATTCGATACACCCAGGAAGCATGAAAATGTACCAAGATTTGCGTCACCATTTCTGGTGGCCAAACATGAAGAGAGAGGTTGCGGAATATATAAGTAGATGTCTAACTTGTCAGAGGGTCAAGGCAGAGCACCAACGACCAAGCGGGTTATTACAACCATTAGAGATTCCAGAATAGAAATGGGAGCACATCACAATGGACTTTGTGGTGGGACTTCTGGCAACGCAGAAAGGGCGCAACGCCATATGGGTGATTGTAGATCGTCTTACTAAGTCAGCTCACTTTTTGCCGATTAAGTATAGTTTGGACCAATTAGCCAAATTATATGTCAAGGAAATTATCTCGAGACATGGGGTGCCGGTATCTATTATATTAGATAGAGATCCGCGTTTCACGTTAAACTTTTGGAAGAGTCTTCAAGAAAGAATGGGGACACAACTACGAATGAGTACCGCGTATCATCCGCAGACCGATGGGCAGAGCGAAAGAAAAATTCAGTCACTTGAAGACATGCTCCAAGCTTGTGTGATGGAGTTCAAGGGTAGTTGGGAGGATCACTTTCCATTAGTAGAGTTTGCGTATAACAATAGTTATCACGCTAGTATTGGAATGCCACCGTACGAAGCACTGTATGGGAGGAAATGTAGAACACCCTTATCGCCGGGACGAAGTTGAGAACGTCAATCGCTGGGACCGTAATTGGTACAATGAGACAGTAGAAATCATCAAGGTAATAAGAGCACAATTAGTAGCCGCTGAAGATCGCCAGAAGAAGTATGCAGATTTACATCGCAAGAAGAGAGATTTTGAAGTAGGAAGTTATGCTTTTCTGAAAGTATCTCCCTGGAAAGGGAAGATTCATTTTGGGAAGAAGGGTAAGTTGAGCCCTAGGTTCATAGGACTGTTCGAGATTTCGAGGAGAGTCGGTGAAGTGGCGTACGAGGTAGCGTTACCTCCTGAACTTGAACACATTCACAACGTGTTTCATGTGTCAGCATTGCGGCCGTATAAACCAGACTATAAGCACGTTATCTCCTATGAACCAATTCAAGTTGAGAAAGACTTATCGTACGAGGAAGTTCCTGTCCAGATACTAGATAGGAAGGAATATAAGCTGAGGAATAAGATTATCCATTCCGTTAAGATTCTCTGGAGGAATCACGTAGTCGAAGAAGCTACGT
The DNA here is from genome assembly GCA_020205605.1 of Panax ginseng. Classification (NCBI taxonomy): domain Eukaryota; kingdom Viridiplantae; phylum Streptophyta; class Magnoliopsida; order Apiales; family Araliaceae; genus Panax; species Panax ginseng. The sequence continues at coordinate 53,387,921 of CM035140.1, forward strand.
GGGAGCTAGAAGAGAAAATGAGAGTGAATTATCCATTTTTATTTGAGTAACCTTATTTTTACAATTCCGAGGATGGAATTTTTATAAGGGGGGAGGGATGTAATGTTGGTCATTTTAGCTATTGCCAAATTACGCGCAAGCATACGCGGTCCACAAGTAATATAAGTAAGTAAAGTGTCGAACCCACGAGGACAAAGTCTTAAACGAAAAACAAATACTAAGGTAGAGTCGTTACTAATCTTATCTAAATAAGTAATTAAGATTGTTGGTTAAGCTATATGATTATCAATGAAAATAACGAGAGAAATGGTTGTGATAAGAAGTCAAGATTGGATTACAACTCCCCTAATGCGTCACCTAATCTCCTAACTCTCCACATTACAAACAAATCAAGGAATGGCCAACCGAGAAAATTAATTACGCATAAGCTTTTGTCGAAGGTCAAATGCACATCCCTAACCGGCTAAAACACAATATGTCTATTGGTGACAATAACTCGGTCAAGGTCATTAAGCTAAGTCACAAGGTCACACAAGGCACATAGAGATATGTCTATCCCATGAGCATATTATACACACATTCCATTGGCATGGTTATAACAGGTGTTGATGTATTAAAAGCTAGATAATAACATTCATTTGTCAATGTCCATTATTATCATTACCAAAAACTCTGTCAAGAAATCAGTCATTAAATACAAAATACATCAACCCATTCCAAAATGATTCATTATATATAATAGGAGAGAAAGTTGGTCAAGCTAAACAAAAGGTTACATTGCAATCCTAAAGATGGAGTTAGTTCATAACTATGGTACTAACACACATATTCAATAAATTCACCATAATCAGTAGTGCATAAATAAATGGGAGATTTGGAATAAGAAAACTCCTTTTAGGAAATGTTCTGTCTCCAAATCTTCTCTTCACTGTGCAAAAGCAGAGTTATGGTCGGATGCAAAAAATTTTTCTTCCTTGAAGCACTGCTTCTTTCTCTTCTAGAAATTAATTTAATCCAAAGAAATCCCAGTCTAAGCTTACAGATGTTATCGCTCGATATCTCCGATATTCGATGATAATCAGAAGCGGCTTCTCATTGTATTTATAGGCCTCGCTCTTTTTCTAGGTCATTAAAGACTCAACAGTGTTTGGACACCGGAGGTAGTGCTACGACGCGAGCCTAAGCTTCTCAATCGGTCTTGGTTGTGGCGCGAAAGGCAATACTGGGCGCCATCAATTTGAGGTCGGGTATCTGGGCGCCAACCTTTGGTGTGGGGCAGAGCCGAGTTGCAGAACGCTCACTAACATCAAGCGCCGAGGCGCGAGGCATCAAGGCCAAGGCGTCCGAGTGTGGTATTTGGGCATGAGCTCTAAGAGTGACATTAGGCCGCAAGGCAACAACACAGAGGAAATGACCTACAATGCCAAAAACCAGCTCCAAAGAATAGTTAGACATAATAACAATGAAAATAAACTAAAAGCTAACTAAGAGACTGAAAACAAACAATAATTTAAGCACAAAGGAACTGATTCGTATGTATAAAACCCACTCATCAAATACCCCCAAACTTACGCTTTTGGTTGTCCTCGAGCAAACTAACAGACACTCGTACTCATTATTGCACGAGACGAATGAAGACTAAAACTAACAACTAAAAATATGGCCTCTAAACCCAACAAAAATCATACACTCTGAGAATAGGGCAAAACGCATGCGAAAGAGGGCTTAAAGTCAAACGATAACCATGAGACTGTAATAGATCCATAAAGGGTGTGTGTAGACCAAGCATCTAACTAGCCATAGCCCAAACTCAGATCACACAGTCGACTGTGATACTAATATGCTTACTATGCAACTCACATGATTAACAAGCATTAAGACAAGACGCAGAACACAGAAGGGTCAAAAGTTCTAGCAAAAAGGAGCAATATCAGACTCAAACAGTTCTTGATTACCTCAAGGCTAAACAGAGCACCCATTAGCAAGCTTTTGATCAATGACTCCCAAGCCAGAAGACTTTAGGGCATTAGGTGTAAAACACCCCTAAGAAACTAATAACTCAAGCACAAAGGCCATGTAAACAACATAAGTCTCAGAATCGATATTACAAATTTACGTTTATGGTATGAAAAGCGTTTCCACCCATCTCAACCCAATCGTAGGATCATTATTAATAGATTTTTTTTTAGAACAATAGACCCGAAAGTGTACAAGCTTTTAAGTCTTTAATTACCTTGTCATCAACAAAGTTTTTAATAGCGTACAAATTTTCAACACAATAAAAAGGCAACCTAAATCTGGACGCACAACTAGGGAAGACAATTAGATAGTGCTTGCTAACACGATGGATCCAAGACAGTTTCAATATATCTAAAACACACGCCCCAAATTCTCATAGAATTGCCACTAGTCTAAGAAAATGATATAATTATATGACGCTCGATAAAAGTAACAAACAAAACATACCTCTAACTACCCTAGCCCATCATATAGACAGTTATAAACTCGGGGCTAGATTTAATCACAAATAAGAAGGCAAAAACTATACTATATATCACCCTTACAACCACAGGGCGAAGCCATAACACATGGCATCAAGTATACCAATTAATCAGTGTAAAACCCAAAATTTTTTGAGGCTTTAGGCAAACAAAATATGACTAAGTCAAGATATTTCCAAACAAAAGATATATCCACAAGCATGCATTCAATTGTATAAACATGCATCCAAAAGCCAACAGCTTTATCACAATAATAAACCGATAGATAGATTAAAATTAAACCATAAGTCTGGGGCTATCAAGCCCAAATACTTCACTCCAAACCATAAACAAACTTAACCATAGTAGTTTAAACATTAACACTATCACAATTCATATATTAAATAAATAAAAGGAAGTCTCCCCCCAAACTTGTAAATTAGCCAAGGCCCTCACTGGCCACCTTCATCATCGTCTGCACCATCACCATCATTTGCAGCACGCTCATCACCAAATAGCAAATCATCATCACCAACATCACCAAATAGCATATCGTCATCACCACCCTCATTACCAGCAGCACCTTCGAGATCATCATCATCACCATCATCCTCCACGTTAACTGGTTCATCAGCGTGGGCCCCTTGAACAGGCAGAAATTGAGGCGGATAAGGGTCGTAAATTGGAGGAGCTGGAAATGGGAAGGACATAAAGTCAGCATCGTTGCCTCCCTAAGCAGTATGGATGTTGGAGAGCGTGTTCGCGAACTCTGTATGAAAATGGTGGAATTGATTCTGCCACCCAGCGACATGGTCAATCTTGCAGTACAGGAAACTCAAACTATTAAGAATTTCCGTGAGGGTCTCAGCATGAACGTTCTCAAAAGACGGGTGCTCGGGCATGTGCGAGGAGGTACCTGCTTTAGTGGAAGGCGGCGGGTCAGTTGCTGGCGGCGGCTGAGGCGCTGACAGAAATCCTACTCCGCGTGGATGTGATAGTGCTCCCTCCCAGACTGCATAACGGCTGATGAGATGATGATCAATGACCGACATTGGAGGCATAGTGACATCTTCTTTCTCCCATTGAACACCTGCCCGTTTGCATTGACGGGTAATAAGAGGCGGGTGCGGGAGACCAGACATGATTTTGCTCTTAATAGCCTTCTTGATGGACTCATTGATTAGCACTCCAACATCGATGTTCAAACCGGTAACAATTGCGTAAAGCAGAGTTGCCCTTTCCCGAGTCACATCACTCTCATGCCGGGTAGGCTGGATGTTTACACATATAAAAGCGTACCACGCTTTACCATAATGGCTGAGGGCCTGCTGGGGGAACGAAGTTCTTTTCGCAGTATAATCGTTCGTTTTCCATACTGTCCTAGGTTTACAAAGCTTGCCAGCTATCTCATCAGTGTGGTAGCCCCAAATCCCATTCTCTCGATAATCCCGACGGTAAAAATTTGGTGTCCCATAAACTGCATTGATAGCCTTGCTATCAAAATGAATTAATTTGCCCCTCACTGGTGAAGACGGCGGACCATCCGGGATGGCATTGGCATAAAATTCTTTGACCACCGCTACCACAACGGACTCCGGTGGCTTGGTGAAATGCACCCACTTCATCTTGGAGATCATTGCATTCATCTCACCATCTAGTTTATCGTTAGGCCGAAGGCCTCGCTCAGGCACCAAACTGCGAGATAAGAAGTTCTGCGCATATCTCTGATAAGCTTCCTATGTTGGAAATTTTAGAGCATCCCATGTCTGAGCACGAGAACGGGAAGAGGATGGAGGAGGGCCAATACTAGTCCTTGGGCGTTTTGAAGCCATGATAAGCAACCTATTGAAATAATAACGGAGATGAAGCACAGATGGAGATACCACAGTCCGATCCTGGTTAAATAGACTACCAAGGATTTCACAGAGGGGAGAAACAGAATAGCAACCGTTGTTCGGTTGGGCGCGCAAACGGTAGGAAACGACCGACGGTTGGGACAAGGGAGAGATAGAGACGCATCGCTTGGTGAGGAACTGATAATAAATATTAGAAAAGTTCAGCAAAACTCCTCCTTTAATTAACAAACACGCTGTTGGCGCCAGGGCGCCAAGCATGGCGCTGGGGCGCGAGATTCGGCGTCGGGGCGCAAAGTGTGGTTGACCAAGGCGCTGGGGCGCCACACGAAGCTTGATTGGAGCGCGACACTCCAGACACTTTGATCACATTGGCGCTGGGCGCGAGATTAAGACCGGGCGCCTGCCTGTCTGGTGACCAATATTTGGCGCCACACACAGCATGACCGGAGCGTAACACGACAGAAGATTTGTTGCCACATCACTGGCCAAGGCGAGGCAAGGGCGACAACTGGTGAGATCATATTGGGCGCCACTTTAGAAATTTCTAACTTCAGACCTGCACAATGCACAAACGAGCATTTCAGCACAACAATCAAAAGTAACACAATACTTTTAACTAAGTTCAAACTAAAACATGGCTCTAATGACATGCACTAGCCAAAGCAGAAAGGAATCACAATTCTACTACTAAGAAACTTACTCACTTACTAAAATACTACGCACAACACAACTGTCCTAAAAACTTAAGACACTAACTAGGCAAACAAAATGAACTTAGGCAAAAACAAAAAATATAAAAACAATTTTTTTGATACTGAGATGGGGATGCCTCCCATCAAGCACTTGATTTAGAGCAGTCGGCTTGACTATTTTCCCGTCTTACATCGGGTCTCCCAATGTAATGGAGGTATTCTGCCGGTCGACCTCACCACCCCAGTAGTGTTTTAACCTCTGCCCATTGACTTTGAAGGTTGTGTCAGAATTCGGGTCCCCAACCTCTATTTCCCCATATGGATAAACCTTGGCAACTATGAAGGGACCCGACCATCGGGACTTTAGCTTTCCAGGAAATAACTTTAGCCGGGAATTGAACAGAAGAACCTTCTGTCCCGGTTCAAAGTGTCTATCAAGGATTTTCTTGTCATGCCACCTCTTGGTCTTCTCCTTGTACAACTTAGCGTTTTCATACGCTTGCAGATGAAACTCATCTGATTCATTCAGTTGCAACAGTCGCTTTTCACCGGCTGCCTCAAGATCAAAGTTGAGCTTTTGAATAGCCCAGTATGCGTTGTGCTCCAATTCAACTGGGAGATGACATGCCTTACCATAAACAAGCTTATATGGTGACATTCTGATAGGCATTTTATAAGCTGTGCGGTAGGTCCATAATGAATCATCAAGCTTCTTAGACCAATCCTTACGGTTTGGGTTAACAATCTTTTCCAAGATTCATTTCATCTCCCGATTCGAAATTTCAGCTTGACCGCTGGTCTGTGGGTGGTAGGCAGTGGCGATCTTATGGGTCACCCCATACTTGGCTAGGAGGGCTTCAAAGTATTTGTTACAAAAGTGCGACCCTTCATCGCTGATGATAGCCCGAGGTGTGCCAAAACGGGTGAAAATATTCTTCTTTAGGAACTGAAGCACCACCTTAGTATCATTAGTCGGCAAGGCAACTGCTTCCACCCACTTTGAGACATAATCCACTGCCACAAGGATGTAGAGATTGTTAAAGGAGGATGGGAATGGTCCCATGAAGTCGATTCCCCATACATCAAATAACTCAACTTTAAGGATATTCTGCAGTGGTAACTCATGCCATCTTGATATAGTACTTACCCATTGGCATCTGTCGCAGTGCATCACATATGCGTGTGCATCCTTGAATAGGGTTGGCCAATAAAATCCTAACTGAAGCACCTTAGCAGCAGTTCGTTGACCTCCAAAATGACCCCCATAGTTTGAAGAGTGGCAATGATGTAGCACACCTTCAATTTCTTCTTCAGGCAAACATCTACGCAGAATCTGATCGGAACACTGCTTGAACAGGAAGGGCTCTTCCCACAGATATTGTTTGGCATCGTTAAGGAATTTCTTCCTTTGTTGATAGCTCAGATTTTGGGGAAGAACTTGGCAAACAACATAATTTGCGAAGTCCGCATACCACGGTACCTTGCCATTGACCACAAAAAGTTGCTCGTCTGGGAAAAAGTCATTTATGGCTTTTTCAGCGTCTTTCGAGGGGGTGGTGTTTTCCAATCTTGATAAGTGATCGACAACCTGGTTTTCTGTCCCCTTCTTATCACGGATTTCCAAATCAAACTCTTGAAGAAGCAGAACCCACCTTATCAATCTTGGCTTGGCATCCTTCTTTTCTATCAAATACTTGATGGTCGAGTGATCAGTGTATACAATCACCTTTGTTCCAATTAGGTAGGAACGGAACTTGTCAAATGCATAGACCACTGCCAGAAACTCCTTCTCAGTAGTGGTATAATTTAACTGAGCATCAGTCAATGTCTTGCTGGCATAATAGATAGTGCGGAAAACCTTTTCCCTTCTCTGTCCCAACACTGCCCCTATCGCAAAGTCACTTGCATTAGCTCAAAAGGGTAAGTCCAGTTGGGAGCTACCACAATAGGTGCCATGAAAAGTCTTGTCTTTAATAACTCAAAGGCGCTCAAGAAGGCGGCATCAAACTGGAAAGGCTGGTCCTTTTCCAAAAGAGTGCACAACGGTTTGGTGATGCGCGAGAAGTCCTGGATAAATCTTTTGTAGAACCCGGCATGCCCGAGAAAACTCCTTACCCCTTTTACTGAGGTGGGTGGTGGGAGGTTATTGATCACATCTATCTTTGCCTAATCAACTTCAATCCCTCCCACACAAACCCGATGACCCAAAATAATGCCCTCTTCGACCATGAAGTGACATTTCTCCCAATTCAGCACCCGGTTGGTTTCGACACATTGGTGGAGAATGACATTTAGATTTGTTAAGCAATTATCAAACGAGCTTCCAAACACCGAGAAGTCGTCCATGAAGACCTCCAGGGTCTTTTCAACCATGTCAGACAAGATTGACATCCTGCACCGCTGAAATGTTGCAGGAGCATTACATAGACCGAACGACATTTTCTGAAAGGCAAAAGTCCCATAAGGACATGTGAATGTCGTCTTCTCCTGATCTTCAGGAGCAATAGAAATCTGATTGTACCCCGATATCCATCAAGCAAGCAGTAGAATTGGTGCCCAGCCAACCGATCAAGCATTTGATCAATGAAAAGAAGGGGAAAGTGATCCTTACAGGTCGATTTGTTAAGTTTCCTGTAATCCATGCACACTGTCCACCCGGTCACTGTCCTTGTGGGAATCAGTTCGTTGTTCTCATTGGACACAACTGTCATCCCTCCTTTCTTGGGAACACACTGGATTGGACTAACCCAAGGGCTATCGAAGATGGGGTAGATAATGCCCACATCTAGCAACTTAATGATCTCTTTCCGGATGACCTCTTTTATAATGGGATTTAGCCGCCTCTGATGCTATATAGATGGCTTTGAGCCTTCCTCCAGAAGAATTTTGTGCATGCATAGAGTCGGGCTGATCCCTTTTATATCAGCAATAGACCACCCCAAGGCTATTTTGTACCTCTTGAGCACAAGCAACAGCTTTTCTTCCTGACACTTGGTTAGAGAAGCAGAAATTATCACAGGTAATGAAGATGAATTTCCTAAATAAGCATATGTGACGGCCCCGAATCCAGGTCCTAAATCACCTCGGATCTGGTTCGATCATTCTATACAACTATTACTATTTGCGGAAGATATAAACATATATTGTTTATACATTACATTACACATTATTCCCCAAGGTCGAGTAACCTTAACTTAATACACCATTCATAACTATCTAACACATAACTTTATTAACATACAATACTTATACAATTTAGCTGCACACATATCCTAATGCTGGAACTGTCTTTAACCTATCCTTGTATCTGACGCATTCGTCTTAATCTGCAATGTTTTATCATGATATAGCAAGGGTGAGCATAAAGATTGCCCAGCAAGTTTAAATGCAACAATGTAACGATATATCATGATTGAAATGATTTGAATAATTGGTTGGCTATAATTCAACAATATAATTGTGAACTAGCAGGAACAAATTTATGACTGAACAAATATTATACATGAACAAATATATCTGAACCAACTGGTAATGAAGGTGATCAGCCTTTCATACCTGACTTATACATGCAATATGTACAGAGTACAATTCATGGCAATCAACAATGATTAACCATAAGCTTATCTGAATGAAACACTCTTAATAGAGTTAAGTAAAACAAACTTACCTGAACCGTTGATTATCGCAACATTTATAACTAGGTTATAAAATTAATTAGTTGAGAAGTATAAAATAAATCTCTTAGAATTAGTATATATTCTACATACCATAATTCTCTCATCTCATAACCCTTAAGTTATTCAATTCTTCATTCCTAATATATAATTAAGATCATATTAGTTTCTTTTATTTGTTTATATACTAAACAAGTATAAACCATCACATAATATTTATATTCATTACTCACATAACTTTTAACCCTTAAGATTTTATACTTGGCATTAGGGTTCCCAAATTAGGGTTTCATATAAATCGTAAGAATTTTCTAACCGAACGTTTACGTTCTTAATATAATATTTAGGTTTGTCATTGTCTGGCCAACCCTTGACCCTTAACCACATACTGTACACATAAATGACCATATACACAGAACATAAACATGTATACACTTAATCCTGAATAATTCACCTAAATCCTTCACAAAATTTTGAAATCCTCAAAATTCCATCTTAAAAATATCAAACGCATACACTTATTTTCTGTCTAGGTTCTAATTTTGAACCATAAATCAATTAATAAAATTTTTAAAAATATTCCAAATTTTCGGGTTGTCACAGCATACCTCAGGTGAGCAGGCAAGGGTTTAAGCTCAAGGACAGGAGGCTCGATGATTGACGGCTGAGCCTTGGAAGTAGATGCCTCATTATCATTCAGAGACTCGAACTGCCGGTGGAATTGCTTCGATCTTTGAGGTTCATCGAGCCACATGGCACATTCCACATGTGAGGGCTCTTCCGTAGTGCTAGTCCGAGTTAAAGTAGCTTCCAGAGGGTCTTGAATGCAAGTTTCTGAGAATACCCCCTTCACTGAATTATCAATTGTATTAATCTGGAAGAAATCCTCAGGTGTATTAGGATACTTCATTGATCGGAAGACATTGAACGTCACTTCCTGATCATGAACTCTCATTATTAGCTCCCCTTTTTGGACATCGATCAGGGTCCTCCCAGTTGCCAAGAACGACCTTCCCAATATTATCGGGACCTCCCTATCCTCCTCAAAATCAAGGACTATGAAATCTGCCAGAAATATGAACTTGTCAACGTTCACTAACACATCCTCCACGATTCCCTTCGGGTATGTCAGAGACCTGTCAGCCAATTGCAGGGTGACGCTTGTCGACTTGGCTTCATTTAGGCCCAGTTTCTTATAAATAGAGAGGGGCATCAAGTTGATGCTGGCCCCTAGATCACACAGAGCCTTCCCAATAAACTGGTCCCCAATGGTGCACGGGATTGTAAAACTTCCTGGATCTTTTAGCTTCGGCGGAAGTTTGTTTTGAAGGATGGCACTACACTCTTCTGTCAGTGCCACCGTCTCATAGTCTCCCATTTTGCGTTTCTTGGGCAGAATGTCCTTCATGAACTTGACGTAGCTAGGCATTCCCTCCAATGCCTCTGTAAATGGGATATTTATGCAGTCTTTTGAACACCTCCAAGAATTTGGAAAACTGCTTATCCAGCTTTTGTTTCTGAAGTCGCTGGGGGAAAGGCAACTGAGGGAGAGGATGATTTACCATTCTCACGGGAGGAGATGGTGTTGCAGGGATATCTTGTTTACTTCCTTCACCCACTAATGTCTCAGTATTCTCCTCCACTTGAGGTTCCTTTTCAGTTACTAAATCTTCCACAGGAGCACTCTCTCCACTTTGTTCCTTAGTAGTTCTCCCACTCCTAAGGGTCACTGCTTTACACTGTTCCTTGCCTTCCTATTTTGGGTTGACGTCAGTGTCACTAGGCAAGGTGCCTTGTGGACGACTGTTTAAAGCATTAGCCAGTTGTCCCATCTATACATCAAGATTTCGAATGGAAGCTTCTTGATTGTTACTTCGAGTTTCATTCTGGGCTATGTACCTTGACAGGAAATCTTCTAAACTTGGCTTCTTCTCCTATTGTGGAAGTGGTTGGTGGAATTGATTATGAGTGTTCTGATGCTGTGGGGTGAACTGATTCTGAGATGGGAAACCAGGAGGGTTAGAATAATTCGGCCTGGTAGATGAAGGTTGTGGTTGGTTGGGGTTGTTACTGTTGTTGTTGTTGCCCCATAAGAAGTTTGGATGATTTCTTAGGCCAGGGTGATAGTGCGTGGGAAGATTTGTATTTTGTTGCCACCCGTAGTTGGACACAAATTGAACTGACTCAAGGCTTATCGCACACTGATCAGTAGGGTGGCTCCCTTGATATAATTCACATTGCATCCCCACACTTTACACACTTTGAACTGCTGTAGGTCCCATTGTATCTAGCCTTTTTGTTAGCACTGCTACCTGAGCTGCTAATGAAGTGAAAGAGTCAACTTCATAGACCCCTGCTACTTTCCTCGGGGCTTGCCTATCATTTGGCCATTGGTAATTATTGGCCGCCATTATTTCCACTAGCTCGTAACCTGCCGTGTGATGTTTGGCCATGAATGCCCCTCCAGACGCGGCATCAATACTCGATCGAGTTGATCCGGATAACCCATTATAAAAGGTCTGGTTGGGTAACCATTCTAGCAATCTATGGTGCGGGCATTTCCTTAGAAGATCCTTAAAGCGCTCCCACGAGTCGTATAAGGATTCAGATTCGAACTGAACAAAGGACGTGATATCATGCCTGAGCCTGGCTATTTTGGCGGGCGAGAAAAACTTTGCCACAAATTTCTGTGCCATGTCAGCCCACGTGGTAATGGAGCCTGGCGGTAATGAATGAAGCCAACTCTTGGCCTTGTCCCTTAATGTAAATGGAATCAACCGGAGTCTGATGGCATCGTTAGACACTCCGTTGCATTTAAATGTGTCACATATCTCCACAAAATTAATCAAGTGATCATTGGGATCATCATTCGGTAGTGTAGCGCCCCCAAATCCGGGTATCTTCCAACCCGACAGATGGTGCTATACTGTACAACATTCATACATTCATTCAATTGAAAAAGTCTCAAAGAACGAACATAACTTCTATATATTTAAAGTAATATTTACATTTCCCAGGTTCTATACCCATTACAAAGGTTCTTTGTCATAATATCAGTTACATTACAATAATAGACCTATACTATTACAAGACAGCTTAACAATCTGCCTTAGCTTTTCCTTTATCCTTTTTCGATCCTTCGGGACATTCAATCTTAGCTGCATTCATATGGTTCAAGCAAGAGTGAGCATTACTAGCTCAGCAAGTATAACAATTCAATAACAACATGCTTGACACATAAGAATCGTATATCTTCAATAACTGAACAATAGTTATGCAGTACTATTGATAATTCAAAATAGCACTTCATCTTTCTTTTAAAATGTTTTACAATCATAACAATATTTAGTAAAACCTTTACTCCGGTCAAAGACCTCGAGTATTCATTCTTTATTGGAAAAGGACAACCCGGAAGTAAGTCCGTAAGCCCGATATTACTTACGAGCACTTCTAGGTGATCAACCTATTGTACTCTATGTTGATCAACACTACATCCATTAAACGTATGCACGTTTAAGCATTTGGCAACCTCACGTGCCTGTCGTTTTATCGACAAAACTTTTGTTTAACATTTCAGTCTTCTTTTGAAAACCATATCGAGTAGTTGACAAAAGATAACAACATTTGATAATAACTGAATAGATTATCAATATATCACATCTAGCCAAAGTAATCAGCTTTAACTTCAGCATACTTCAATTCATGCGAAAGAATACATGAACTTCAAAAACTTGTTCAGAATGAACTGAGACAAGAGTTAGAATACTTGCCTTTAGCGTGCGCTACACAAGATATTAACTTTATGTTCAAGTCGTTCAAGTCTCTACAATACATGATCACATAATGCCTTACATTAGGTCACATATAATCAAGTATGTATATGACTATATCTTACCCTTCTTCTCAATCTAATTGTGTATTAGATTCAGTTATTATTCATTCCGGTTTATTATTATCCTTGCATTTATATTTAACTAGGTTATCTCAACCTTTATACAACATTCTTAAGGTTTAACAAAGTTTAACAATGTTACATTATATTCCTTAAGTTGTGTTTACTTTTAAATTAATTAACTTTCTCTTCTTTGTACTTAGAAACATTCATCACCATCCTTATTACGAGACTCGTGACATGTACGGCGCTGAAGTCCTTATTAGTGGGCGTGACTGCCACACACACCTGAGAGGATTTTCAGATCGTATATGGTGAAACAATGGCGCCACAAATTGTACTATAGTTCACACTGCGGCAAACTCTTGCAGTGTGCTCAGACATCGTTATTATGCGTCATGGCGTGACCGATTTGGCCTAGGGTTGGCCTTGTGGCGCCAACTCACACACCAAAAAAAATTCTGTCTTTGAATTTTGTGAACTTCCCGTACGCATAACTTCTTCGTTATAAGTCCGAATTGGCTCGTTCAAAAGCCTACGGTTCACAAATTACATAATCTACACATTCGTGCAAGAATTTTATCTATTTGACTTTGTTTGCTAAAAATTCACCTATTGGTTCATTTTTAACGAAAATGATAAACATTTGTGAACGTTCAACGCTCGTTTCTTCGTTCTAAGTCAGAATTCGGTCATTTTTGAGTCCGCAACTCTTAAATGCCAAATATGACTTGTCTCCATCGGAAAACAATGGTTCCGATTTCAAACACAAAATTTGACTTCTATTTTGAGAATTTTACGAATTCGACGATTATCGTCCAATCGTGCAATTTCCGGCAAATCTTCATTCTTATGATTTGTTCAACATTATAAATGACTTCCATTCATCATGTGAACATCTCAACATACTATTTACCACCACTTATATTCATTATTGGATTTTTGACTTACTCTTTATGAGCTTATAACTTGTCAAATTATAAACTACTTAAGATTTTATTATTCATGACTTATGACAATTAAAGTTTCTTAATCATCATACTTTACATGTTCTTCACATATAACTTTACTTATGTATACATGATACATATGATCATATAAGTTCTTGTATCACTTCTCTTAATAAACTCATTACAAGTTCATAATACTTTCACATAAGTTTATAACTTATGCTAGCTTAAATGACTTATTACCAACTTATGTGACTTAAGTTCATTGCTTACTCATTCTTCTTACTTTTTAACATCCATGATCCTTAATCCATACTTTACTTATCAAACTATCATGGTAGAGATAGAAGATAATGGAGAAGAAGTCTTACTTTTGAATTCTTGGTAAGGTAGCTTACTTCTTCTTCTTACAAATGAAAGTGACTTATTTGTATCTTATTCTCTCTAACACTTAAGCACTTTGTAATGTTGGATTGTTTGAACAATTAACAAATGGCTTGCAAGGCTTCTCTATTTATAGAATTTGCAAGGTTAGGATAGTTTAGTCATTAAATCTCCCCACCTTCTTTAAGCCACCTCTTTACTATTCATTACTTGCTAATCACAACTCTTATCCTATGCTTGGCCACCACTCATAAGTCTTGGTCATTACTTCTAATACTTGATCATTACACATTTAATTTGATTACCAAGTTAAACCATATTAACATGGTTTGCCCCATGGGTCAATTAATTCATTGGACTCTAGCTTGGGCTTGGACCAACTTAATCTTTGGGCTTTGCATTAATAAACCTTAACTTGTTTATTAATCAATAATTGGGCCTCACCCTTTAATTTACTTGGACTTATAATAATTGTTAACCAATTTTCCAAGTCCATTAACATTACTTAATACATATACATATAGTTTATGTATCATTTTCGTATTCTAATTCATATAGAAAATATATACGATATTTCATTCTTCATACCCACTCGTATAATACTTCGTATTATACTCGTTTTCATTACCCTTGTACAATACCTAAGTATTATACAATTATTACTTATTCATTACTACTTCGCCTTCCTTAACGCTTATAAATTAAGTCCGCAAGCGAAATATTACATTTTCCATAACTAGATTTTTATTACACAATCCATCTTACCTTGTAATTCTATCATTACGTATTTCTCGGAATTTCAAAACTAGATCCCAAGCAATTACCGATGAATAGTGTTTTTCAGAAAATTCCTCGGAAAACTTTTATTTTCGTCTTGGAAATTTAAATACTTTAATTCATTCACGTAGGTCAAATACTATGACATTCTAACATCAATTGGTCATACAATGACAACCATCTTGATAACACATAGAATAGAATTTTATTATTATTTAACTTAATAAAATCATTTTACAATAAGATCAGAATTTCTCGGTCGTTACAGGTAGTCCCCCAAACTGAATGTTGGTGCACATTTGAATGGTTCCTGGCTTGATCTCGAAATTATTAGCTTGGATGGCGGGCCTTAGAATGCTCGCCTGAAGATCGTCAATGCGGGGCATAGCATACTCCCTCAGAGATTTCTGAATTTTCTCAGCCATTATGATAGGAGCAGGTAATTCCCTAGATTCTTCTCTCCTCAGTCGTCTGTATGTTCTTAGATTCTTATCAACCTCGAGATCGAGAGGCGTTATGTTCTGACCCTTCCGAGGTGGCATAAACGGTGGAGACTACCTGAAAAGAGAATTAAACAGAAAAATCAGTTTAAAGTAAGATCGTAATGACTTAGTTTTAATATTGAGAAACGATTAATACTAAGTCCCCGGCAACGGCGCCAAAAACTTGTTGGTCATTTTAGCTATTGCCAAATTGTGCGCAAGCATACGCGGTCCACAAGTAATATAAGTAAGTAAAGTGTCGAACCCACGAGGACATAGTCTTAAACAAAAACAAATACTAAGGTAGAGTCGTTACTAATCTTATCTAAACAAGTAATTAAGATTGTTGGTTAAGCTATATGATTATCAATGAAAATAACGAGAGAAATGGTTGTGCTAAGAAGTCAAGATAGGATTACAACACCCCTAATGCGTCACCTAATCTGCTAACTCTCCACATTACAAACAAATCAAGGAATGGCCAATCGAGAAAAGTAATTACGCATAAGCTTCTGTCGAAGGTCAAATGCACATCCCTAACCGGCTAAAACACAATATGTCTATTGGTGACAATAACTCGGTCAAGGTTATTAAGCTAAGTCTCAAGGTCACACAAGGCACATAGAGATATGTCTATCCCATGGGCATATTATACACACATTCTATAGGCATGGTTATAACAGGTGTTAATGTATTTAAAAGCTAGATAATAACATTCATTTGTCAATGTCCATTATTATCATTACCAAAAACTCTGTCAAGCAATTAGTCATTAAATACAAAATATATCAACCCATTCCAAAATGATTCATTATATATAATAGGAGAGAAAGTTGATCATGCTAAACAAAAGGTTACATTGCAATCCTAAAGATGGACTTAGTTCATAACTATGGTACTAACACACATATTCAATACATTCACCTTAATCAGTAGTACATAAATAAATGGGAGATTTGGAATAAGACTTTTAGGAAATGTTCTGTCTCCAAATCTTCTCTTCAATGTGCAAAAGCTGAGTTATGGTCGGATGCAAAAACTTTTCTTCCTTGAAGCACTGCTTCTTTCTCTTCTAGAAATTAATTTAATCCAAAGAAATCCCAGTCTAAGCTTCTGTATGTTACTGTTCGATATCTCTGATATTCGATGATAAATGTAGCGGCTTCTCATTGTATTTATAGGCCTCCGCTCTTTTTCTAGGTCATTAAAGACTCAACAGTGTTTGGACACCGGAGGTAGAAGGCTAGCAATATGAGCCTAAGCTTTCGATCCAAGGCCAGTATGCCGAAGGTGTCATTGGGCGCCGGCCTGCGCGAGGTCAGCGCTGGGCGCCGACCTTAGGTGTGGGGCAAGCACGAAGTTGAAAAGCTCACTAACATTGGCGCTGGGGCGAGGTATCGATGCGGGCGCGAGTGTGTATTTGGTAGCGACCTCTAAGAGTGACATTGGCGATGCGGCGGTAACACAGAGAAAATGACCTGAAATGCCAGAAACCAGCTCCAAAGCATACTTAGACATAATAACAATGAAAATAAACTAAAAGCTAACTAAGAGACTGAAAACAGACAATAATTTAAGCACAAAGGAACTGATTCGTAGGTATAAAACCCACTCATCATGTAACGACCATGAATTTTTAATTCTTTATTAATTAAATATGTGATTTAATTTTAACAAGTTAGTTTTGTGAGTTTATTTAAACCTTATGTGGTTATGATAATTTATGAAAGGATTAAAGGGAGTCACTAATAGTTATTTAAATTAGTAGACTAACCCTAAGAGTTTGATATCAAGGATTATTAATAATTAAATATTCAATTTATTTGAATATAGTAGCAAGAGTTGAGCATATTGATTAATTGCAATTATGGGAAATTAATTGATAATGTGTTAATTGATAATTATTATGAATAAATAATTATTAATGAGTATGAGATTAATAATTTATAAAATGATTATATGTTTACTTGATTAATTTGTGCAATATAGTAAACCTTTATTATATGGTAGCTAACTATATATTTTATATAGTACAAGGTGGTACATTAATAGGTCTATATATTATATATATATAGGCTATATAGTATGAGTTATTTGCATTCATGTGAGTTGCAAGATAATATTGTTATATGATATGAAGCGTGTGGGTAAAAATTCATGTATACCCTATTGACATTTAATAATATCAATTGTTAAATTAATAATGATTTCATTAAGTGATTATGATGATAACAGTCATGGTAATAGAAAATTTACATGAATTATATATATATGCACTACTTGATATCTTGTAATTAGGAAATGCATTGCATGCCCTTTAAATCATTATAACCTATGTTATATGAAATGAATTATGGATATATATTTTATAACCAAATTATATACTATGTGTAGATATTGTATAAGCCAAATGTTGCATTATAGTATTTGGCAACTGCTGAGATCTGTTGTCCCAAATTTAGTGGCACAAAGGTACATGAATAGTAATATTAAGCCAACTTACGTATTTTTTTCAAATGCTAGCAATCCTAGCCTAGCTTCATCTCAAATTCATCAAACATAGAGCAATTAGTGGATGGAGAGTGGGATTCATGAGTGGAATCACCAACTCTCACCAACCTCCTCTTATCCATATTGCATTCTTAAAATTCTTTATTTTAATTTGGGAGGTAACTGTATTATCCACGTAGCCATTCTTCTATAAAAGAGACTCTCATCTTTCTCATCATAATTTGCTGAGAATTAGTTTGCTAAGAGTGAGTAGAGTGTTATATTGCAGCTGAATTGAGTCACAAGAGGTATAACTTCCATACCCATTCTCTATTTTTGATAAATTGCTTAATGGGTTGATTCTTGGAATTAAGCATGTAATAGTTGTTAGTTGATTTGGGTTATGTTTCTTGGTGTTATGTATGCTCATAAGTGTGTTGGGTTATGTTAGAAACAATGTTGTAAGAATTTTTGCATGATAAGTTGTCGAATCGCAAATGTAGTCTCAGATATCGTCTTTGATCACGGAGACGTACGCAATTTGCACCCTATTTGTACTAGGTGTTGTGTTGCAATTGTCGTAACCCAAAATTAGTTCTGGCTCCAGTATGGCGCAACTGCGCCCTATTTATACTAGGGTGTAGCGCAGCTGCGCCGTACCTCAGTTCCAGTTTCTGGTTTTCGTTAAGCTAGGCATTCCCGATATGGTATTATAACTTATATATATACCTAAACAGAGGTATAACATGAGACGTAAAGCTTTCTTGTGTAATAAGAAGTGATCAACCCGGTTTTATAAGAGATTTGAAATGAAACCTTAAAGTTGTGAAAATAAACTTTGAAGTAATACATGTTTTACAAATTCTGAACTTAGTGACTCATAAACATAACTGATTTGGAACATAAATGAGCATGATATATGATTCATAGATGTTGTATCCATGACCAATTTGATAAGCTTTGTGCTAGAACTTAGTTTGAAAAGAAAAGATTAGTTAAGACTAATGATCATGAATGCTAAGGGATATAGTTTCTGATTTCAAAAAGAGATTATCATAACTTATGTACTTTTTATAAAAGCTTTAGAATTATCTTACATGTGTTGGATTGCATCATTCATGAATAAAGGGATTTCAAAGGAAACCTTGATCGTATTTTCAAAAATCTAGGTGCATCATGAATATCTAGATTCAAAAAGGGTTATGATGTCATATTGTATCTATCATATTCCTAAGCATGATTCATATGTATTGAGCATGATGATAACTACATAAACTTGCTATGCTAGTTGTTAGTTAAAACTTGTGGAAGTGAACTCAAGTATGATCATGTGTTATGTGTAAACCTCTAGCATGTATGTATGTTAAAATATGTGTGTTATGGGTATGATTAGAGTTGGACTGAAAGCAAGATGCAAAGCCAACCTCGACGTTGCGGCCAGGGGCCGAAGGCAACAAGACCGTCCCTGAGGCCTAGACCAAAGCACTGCTATTATTGGTGAATCTCTTGATCTTGCCAAGATTCTGTTTTGGTTCTGAAATTAAAGGCATGTTTATATGATTTCTTTACCTTGTAATACATGACCAATATGCCATATAATGTGTTGAGTAGCATGCTATGTGATGACTTGATTCTTTTAAGTATAGCTCGATTTGTTTATACGCATTTAATTGAAAGACCGACTTGTTAATGTTAGGTCGTTTCAACGCAATTAGTTAAAGCTAGTATTATACTATAGTTGAGCAAACATGCAAGTATCCTAAACTCTTGTTTTACTTTATTTAACGGATATCGTAAACAAGTATCTAAACCTTACGCACTACCTTTATTTGGTGCAAATAGGTATATGTTTATGCAAGTTCTTTGAACCCTACTTTTATTGAGCAAGTTCCTTGAACCATACTTTTGTTAAGCAAGTTTCCCTGAACTTACCCTAAATTACATTGAGCAGGTTTTTGTTGAATTGAAAGTTATTCGTTTAAGCTTGAACTTTATTTCCAAGCATGATTATTAAGTGGGTTAATTACCTTACAATTATTCCACATCGATATTATTGACATTCGCACTTAGTGCACTTGAATTCGTACAGTCTTGGACTTGTACTTCATTTAAAGTTCTATAATTCTTGAACTGTGTCAGATAGAGTCTGAACCTTTGTTTATTGGATAAATATATGAAATTTTATAAAAGCTATCCCAACCAATTGATGGTAATGATTCTTAGGATGAATAAACACCCTCTTATGATATGGGGAGTACCCCTGTGTATCTAATATAAGATACAAAGAACAAATTTAAATGTTATGCATATACATGGTGTATGTAATAGCAAGTGAATTTTAAGTCACTATATATGTATGTACATTATTGATATTTAAAACTTTGTGTTATACAGTGATTTAATATGTGACAACATATGTGAGGTGGTGCATGGGTCAATTAACATGTATGCTATAGTTATGGATATATACATTTATAGATTTCATTAAAATGAAAGCTTCATAACTTAATTATACGAAGAAGTTTAAACAATTAAATAACCTAAGGGTTATGGTGATAATGAGAGGTCAATTATTTAATATGTATACTAACTTAAGTGGATAATCTTATTATTTCAAGTGACTAATAATTTTAAACCTAATTCTTGTGAACCTAATTAGGTTATGAGCTAAAGTCACATGTATAAGTAATTTAATTTCATAAGATTAGGAATGGAAACCATAAATAATCAAATTGGGTAAGATATATTAAAGTTGCTAGACTATGTTTATTACATAGCCCAAAACAATTAAGGAGGAAGCCCAAATGAAATAACATGCAAACCAATACTTAGCCCACTTGATTAAGGGTATTTTAGACTTTTGATTAATCAAATTGTGCATTAAATAAAAGAAAAATAGATGAGGTGATGGGGCTAGAATGACCGGCCATATTAGGCATTTTAAGGCAACTAATTAAGCTAAGCAAGGTCCATTTGTAGTAACTCTTACACAAAAGGACATGGTTGTCAAGATCCCATTGGTTGCCACTTTATTAAGCATCCTTAATCATGATTAGACTAATTAAAGTGATAAGGCAAAGCTTCTATCCATGGGTTAAAGAAAGTATGGTGGATAATAGCTAGATACACCAAGTGTATCTATATTTTTTGTAAGTATCCTTTTACTTCATCTTTTCATTTCATTTCATTTTTTCTCTCATTCTTCCTCTTATAATTTCTCCCAAGCTAGCCACTTCTAGAGAGAGAAAGGAGAGAGAATTTTGGCCATATATATAGAGAGAGGAGTGCTAATTTGTTCATGCATCCAAAGCTCATCACTTACTTTGGTAAATCAAGGAAGGTTGCCATTAAATCAAGGTATAACCTAACCTTGATCTTCTTCTTCTACTTTGTTTTTTTGCTTGAGTTTTGTTTGGGTTATGAACAAATACTCAAGATACCCTAGTCCTACATATCATCATGTATGGAACTAAGTATCTTGAGTGTTAGATCAAAGGCTTAGAGGAAGAATATGAGCATATGTTCTCTAAGGGTGAAAACTCTTGTTTTCTTCCACTAAATCTTGTGTAACTCAAGTTTTCCAACTTAGATTTGTGATCCGTCGAAGGGGGGGGGGGGGTGCTAGATACATGAGTTATCTAGTAAACCCAAGTGATAGAACACAAATATAGCAAGTTTTGAATCCTTTGGAGCTGATTTCCCCAAAACAACCCACTTGGAATGTTAAGGGTTCAAAAACCCTAAAATAACTTCTGTCCCATTTTTCTTGGGTTTGTTTCAGACAGTTTCATGTCCCTTAAAAATCTGGGAAAATTCACAGAGGTACCTTGAGAAGTTATCTACATGTAGGAAAAAGAACGGACACGTTTCGAGTTATAGATTGTGCGTAATGACTATTTTAGTAAAGGACTCCTAAAACTTTACCTTGAAATCTCACGTGTATACTTTGGAAAATTCCAAAGGTTTCTGAGTTGGTTCATATATGTTAGGAGAGCATACCCTGAAAATTTCAGATTTTACGAGCAAAACTCAATTTATTAAAAATGAAGCAAGATCCCAAAGTGTTTTGGGAACTTTAAAATACTAGATCATTTTCTAAACTTCCAGAAAATTTTGGGGATCCTTGTGGGTTCATATTACATCAAAATACGGAAAGCTGCAATTTTTGGAATCAATTTACTATTTTTTCTAAAAATGATTAAGTTATGAATAAAATGAAATAAATAGTTAAATGATGTCTTTAATAAGAAAAATGTGATTTTTATGCTTGAATACTCATAATATATCATATCATGACTATCTTAGAGCACTTTGGTAATTTATGATAAGAAATATTATTTATGACTTTTTTGGATATTAAATAAGAGGTTTAATAAAGGGTGAACAATTAGAATAAATTGTTTATTAATCCAATAAATTATTAAAATATTATTATGATATTAATAATATTAGAATATGATATTGATAAGTAAATAAAAATATTAAGATTAAAATTTCTTTAAAATATTATTAAATGGTTAATAATATTTGATTTAAGCAATTATAAATGATTAAAGTATTATTAAATGATTAATAATATTAGTAATGGAATAAGATATTATTAAATGATTAATAATATTAGTAAATGAATAAAATATTATTAAATAATTAATAATATTAGTAAATAAATAATAATATTAGTAAATGATTAAAAGTATTATTAAATGATTAATGATACTAAAGCATAAGTAAAATATTATTAAGGTAATAATATTGATACATAATTAAAATATTATTAAGAGGATTAATAATATTAGTAAGGTATTAATAGATTATTAAGATGTTAATAATATTAGTAAGTGAATGAAAGTATTATTAGGGAACTAACAATACTAGGAGGTGAATTAAATATTATCAAGATTAATAATATTAAGTTGTTATTTAATAGTAACATTATCAAGACAAGATAATGTTTATAAGAACTAAATATAATGTATAATATTTATGTGATTACATAATCTAATGTTATACTATGACTAATTGAAAGATTAACTATAGGTCTCTCAAAGGAAGATAATTTAACTGCATAGTGGATATAAATTAATTGCGTAGTCGTAATCTACAGACGAGACAAGTTTCCTAACTCAAACTCGAGTTATTATTTTCAAAGCATATTAGTGAATAATTATTAATGATTATTTACATCTATAATGATTATTGAAATTTGCACTTTGTGCAATTGAATTCCCGTTTTACTATTATTGAACTGTGAATTAAATTAAAGTTCTTCATTCATGAACTATTTATGAGATAGATCTATGCTAATTGTATCAGCTAGATCAAACATGTTTAAATTTGTTAAATCAAATGTATTTTAAAAAGCTGTTCTTATTAAATTGATATGATAAGAACTCTTGATTGAGAAAAGGACGAATTTGATTAAGGCATGATATCAATGCCAGATTATTAAGTGTTTATGCATAAATCACGAGGTATGAAAGGCTGATCCCCTTGAATACCAAAACTTATTAAGAGGTCCAGTTTAAATAACTGAGCACCTTGGCAAATGTTCATAGTTATTTCAAAACCACTCAGTACATGTTATTCAATTATTCAAATATTCAGTTGTTGATTATTAATTTATGTTCCTTCATAATCTTATATTATTGTTGAACATTGAAAGCCAAACTTCTTTCTAGACATGATATATCTCCCTTGTATATAACTTTCTAAGCAAATTAGTTGTTTACTCTTGCTATATCATGACATCTATTTCAGCTAAGCCCGATGGATCCAACACGAAAGACAAAGGCAAGGGCAAGATCCAGGAGTAGCTTAGAATGAATGTTAATTTAATTATTATCTGATGGAATTTCTTATAAACCTTTTGTAATATGAATGGTGTGTTTAAAGTTAAGGTTATGAAAACCTTGGGACCATGTTATGGAACTTTATTATAATGAACAATGTATGTTTATTATTCTGTAATAGTTATAGAATGCTTATGATGATGATAGATCGTGAGCAAGAATCGAGGTTAGAGAACACGGATTTGGGGGCGTCACGATGTATGAGGCCCGATCCCTCAAGTACTTATTCTGTAGCCAGTAACCAAAGGGTCAATTGATTTTTGATTCCATTGGAGTGTTATAGTTCAAAGTCTACTTGACTAGCAGTTATTCTAAAAGCAATTATTATCTTTGCTTTTAATATTCATATTGTTGAACCTTTCAGATATTCATATTGTTGAATTCCTTGTCAGATATTTTCCTTTCATCATGATATATCCTTATTGTTGTATTTAAATTTGTTGAGCAAACTTGTTGCGCATCCTTGCTTATATATCATGAATTATATTGCAATTAAGTCTGAGAGACCTCAAGAAAGGACAAGGGTAAAGGAAAGATGTAGGATAGTAAATGGGGAGCAGACTTTTACTATATGCCTAGTTTAAATTTCTATTATGTAATGTGAACCCTAATTATTTTAGGGTATGTTTGTAAGAATATTTTAAGGTTATCGAATCTTGGGATTAGTAACACCTTTTGAATGAACGACGTACGTTTATTATATTCCGCATTTTAGTTATCGTATGTTGTTTAGAGGTGGATGTTTGTAGTTTATCGTGATGACCGAACTGGGGTCAAAGGACCCAGATTTGGGGCTGTCACATCAATAGTGTTAAACTGATAAAATATAATAAACATCAAGTTTAACTGCAGCGGAACAAGCAATTCATTAGAAGAGTTAAGTAGAGCATGATATCTACTATCTTCTATGATTTAAAAAGTTTATCATCAATTTTATCGCTGAGACTCAGCTTAATAAATAAACCACATCATCGAATCATCCTCAAAGACGCGCCAAGGATATTCATGTAATCATCAATGGTCATGATTATACCGAATAATCCTAGTCATAATCATACCTACAAATCGTCCATCAATGCACTACAGGCCAATGAGGTTATTTATCACATCATTTGTAACATTACGATCATGATTATATCGAATAATCCCTGATCATAATCATACCAATCAATAGTACATCTCTCGCACGACGCATACATATGACTTTTATCACAATATAAGCACGAAGATGATGATAATGATATAAGAATTCAATTAAAAGAAACCAAAGGATAAATTTTTTAAAGATTTATAATTTAATTTATCCAGAATTCAATTAATGTCCAAATTGTCAACATGATCTTTGCTTTGTGGAATAAAATTCAAGAATAATATTGTATCAAAAATGATTTGGACAACAAAGAAATCAATTTTGTCATGATTAATTTCTCGGTGAATAGTACCTAAGTGAATAGTACCCCAGTAAATAGTACTTCGGGAATAGTACCGAAGTGAATAGTACTTTGTGAATAGTACTTTGTGAATAGTACCTGTGAATAGTACTTTGTGAATAGTACCCCGTGAATAGTACTTTGTGAGTAGTACTGTATAAATGAATAGTACTCATGGATAGTACTCCGGCATGAAAAGCTTAAAATTTAACAAGAATGTGCAAAAAATATCCTTGTAAAACGATACTAGATGAAGCGCAAATTTCAAGGATATTCCACTAATTTCACGGAGTATAGAAGCAATACTTTAACAAAATGAGGGTATAATCAGGAATACGAGATGAAATAATATTACTCCCATACTACAGAATATGGAAGACAATATTATTCCTATGAATACTGAAAAAAATAATATCTCTTACCTCAGAAGAAGACTGGATACTAGAATAGTGAGATAGCAGACTTCTCTTCTATTTTCTCTCTAAAGCTTCTCTCTCTATAGCTTCTCTTTCTATAATTACTTTTGTGAGTCTTAGTGAATTGGTGAGAATGTGTGACACCCTTCCAGGTTCTTCATTACCTCAAGATTCGGTGTTCACTTAATCAAAATATTCATATCTAACTACCCAATTATAATATAAATGAATAATAAAGCCTGCCCATACATGGTTACGTTAATAAAAATATTATCTCCCAGGTTATCTAACCTTTAATTACAATCATTTAAATGCGGAAATTAAATTATTACATCACATAATTATTAAAAGTCTATCATCATAACGATAAAGTAAAATTACAAGTCTTCATCACTTGTACATTTTTCCCTTTCCTTTGCTAGTTGTAGGTTTATCTACCTTCTCAACCATAGCTGCAATATGTGTATAAATATGCAAGAGTGAGAAAACAAAGCTCACTTGAAATAAGAATAAATATCTTTACAACATTTGCCAAATAATAGGCTCAATAGAACTGAATGATATGTTCTATTAACATTACAACATTTTCCAAATCATAGGCTCAATAGAACTGAATGATATGTTCTATTAACATTACAACATTTACTACTGAGGGTCTAATGACCATGGACATCATATGACTATAAGGACTCCACGTACTTAGGGGGATCAATCCTTCGTACATTGTATTGTGCACAACCATTTCAACGCTAAGCGTAAATCCCTAAACATAGGGTTGTTCATCTCAGTATTTAGAGTAAACGTCCGCACCAAAGAAAGTTTGGTTTGGATAAGCTTTCAAGGGTAATTGAAGTTTAATGATCATCAACTAGGGAACTAGTTGAATCAACAATGCTTGATAACACAATAGTTGTTTAATAACAACATAACTTAGAACATTTGAGAATCATAAATGAATTGATTATACATATCAAACTCATGCTTGAAATAACTATAGAGCATAAGCATTCAATAAAATGAATAAAATTGTTAACCTTTGCTTGAACAGTAAAATAAGCTAAGGTTTGAGTCTTATAACATTAGAAATGAAATTCCTGAACATACATTTAATTGATAGCAAGCTGGAAACTAAAAACTTGCCCAACAAGGTATTAACTCATGCAAAGAATTAAAACAGTTCAATAATAGAGACGAGAGTTCAAAAACTACGTTCATTATACAATAATAGAACTTAAGAAACTTGCTTAACTGTAAACAAGTTAGAATGAATCAATCAAATAAGAATTTCCAATAACATTAGAGTTAGAGTTTGCTCGAATGAATTTAAGGAACAATTGACTTATTCATTAACAATTAAGATAAAAAGCTTACTCAATCAAAAGAATGAAGTTATACAATATAATAATAGAACTAACTCAACGAAAGTGTAGAGTTAGAAAACTTGCCTCGAGCGTAAGCTAAAATATTAAAACTCACGTTCACCTATACACAGTATTAAAACCACAACATCTATTAGACATATTAATATTCACTTTTCAATATAAAACGCATTACTAGCTAAACTTGTTATTTTAGCACAAGTCTTATGCTACCATTTACATTTTAGAATTCCCAAGTGTTAATCATCAAAACACTTAACAAACGTTCATTGTATAAACTAAGTTATCACATAACACGTTCTCAATTTACTAATCATTTTTGCAACTTTGAACTTACTAACCACAATTTACTATGTTATGTTAATCTTAACATTACACATTTAGCGTGCTAACATAATTTCAGACCATGCTATGATGTTTCCCCAAGTCTGCAGAAACAACAGAAGTCAGAATCTCAAACCGATGTATGCATGCATGCAATTGCGCCATACAAAAGGCTTAGGGACGTATTTTGCGCCATTTTGCCTCAACGCAGCGGTAAATTGCCAAATGTTGTTGAACAGATACGTAGAAGGCTAATGAACAGTAGCCGACTTTTGCCCAACAAACACAAATTTCACCCAATAGACAGTAATATTAACACGTAAAATAAATATACAACTATCATAAACATGATTGCTCACATTTACAACCAATTAGAACAATTTAACACCAACTAAAACTATTTTAATTTCTCAAAATTCATATTTTCATACAAAAACTCAATTTTTGATATTCATTCTAAAAATCATCACTGTGAATTCAATAGTTGGCCAAATCACCTCATTCAAATTACGTTATGTTCGTAACTCAATGAACTAACATATACAAGCTTCAATTTATACTCTCACATACAAATTGGCCATTATATATACTGACAGTATTTCTTCCTACTGTCAAATGAATTTAGATGCAATTGTTGTTTAAACATAATCTCTATCATTATACATGCACCATAACTTAGTTATATAACAAAATTCGGAAGAAATAGAATTTACAGAGCATAGAAAAACTTTTCCGTAGTTCACATATGTAGACATATACATATATATATATATATATATATATATTAGGGTTGTATAAGAAATACCTTCAAATTGCTTGCAATCCTTTTTGATAAACACTGCAAAAATGCTCTGAAATCCTTTTCTCTCAAATTCTCTCAACTCACACAAAAACTCAGCCACTAGAATACGTATAGAAAACAAAAGCTAAGCCAAAAATCAACTGATAGCCAGCGTAGTAAATAACTGATAATCTTAATACGCCGACTTAATTCTAATGGCGATTATATTACATGAGTTTAAATACAAATATTGTGAGTTTTCTAGACAGATAATATCACACTAAAATAAGTCCTCATTACAATTATTCAAACACTATTTTATAGAAATAGTGAGGAATTTGCTAAAACATCTTTCTAGAACCATCACTCCATTACCAAGGCTAGATCTACTTATATTTCTCACCTCACGAGAAGAAAAATGGAACAAAAAGGAAAAGGGTGAGCTCAACTAGCCCGGTAAAGAATATTATGACTAAGATAATATACAACAAATTATCATTAGTTTTCAACGAGGGAAAAATCGATAAAATATAATAGACAACAAGTTTTAGATCAACAAGCTGCGGTGAAATAACAATCCATTAGAAAGTCAAGTAGAGAATGAGTTCTACTATCTTCTAAGATTTAAAAGTCCATCATCAATATTTTATCCTGTAACAACAATCAATATACATCTTTAATCAAATATTCATCTTTGCACTACAGGGCCAAAGATATTCATTTTATATCACCGGTTGGTCGTATTCATCAACTTTTTATTCATCTTTGCACTCTGGGCCAAAGATATTCATCGATTAATCATTCATCTTTGCACTACTGGGCCAAAGATATTGAGTAATATCATCATTTAGGATTGAGGATGATGAAAAATATTTTAAAGAAAAGCGAATCGGTGAGACGGAAGGACAAATAGTAGGGATTAAGTATAACAGTTTATCCAAGATCAATAATACTTCATAAATACCAATTTTGAAGCGAATTCAAAAATAAAGATCAAAACATGGATCTGATCAAAGATAGTAACCATAATAGACATCTTGGACAAAAAGAAGAAAATTTTATTTTTAGGTGAATGAATAATAAGTATTAAGTGAATAGTGTGATATCGTGAATAGTATCGTATCGTGAATAGTAACCCCAGACACACAAAAGTTCCAAATTTGATAAAAAGTTTCACCAATATTTTGGCATAATGATATTGAAGAAAATAATATCATTTAAGAAGAAAATAACATCCCTTACCTCAAAATAGCAGTACTTTTGATCGGAATATCGGGATAGAAAGCAAGAAGGAAACTTATCTTAGAACAACAACTCTCAAAGTATATAAATACTCAAAAAATCGCTCGACAAAATATAGAGAAAGAAAACTTGTTTACGGTGTGATTTTCAATTCTAACTAAGCGTCTATTTATAGGAAAAATCTTTAGAAGCCATAGGAGACTAAAATAATAAAATATATTATTATTTTTATTTTCTTACGCATGCCAAGACCAAGACTTGTCAAGGTATGCCAATCTTTAAAAATTTTTTTTTTGACCCACATGTTATTAACACCAACCAAAGTGGGTCCCACCCATAATTTAATAAAAATCATTTTATTTTCCAAAACTTCAAGTAATTCATAGAAAATAGCCCGTTTATCGAGAAAATCTGAATTTTATGTCCATTACTTTGAAATCAAATTCTCTACAACTTTGTAGCTTTGAGTTTTCCAAATTCCAAACATAAAATATCAAAATCCACAAGCGGATGATTTTAATACCTCTCACAACGACAAAATCTTGATAAAACACCTCGGCATTAATTCCTTCATTTTTATCCACATAAAAATAAATATATCCATCATTTATATCCACATAAAATAAATATTTCCTTATCATATAAATCAATAATTAATTATTCACAAATAATATTCTGAGAATCACAATTATGACAACGGTAGTTCGAGGAAAGGGGCTTTCAATAAAATTTCTCCTTCTTGGTGGCGCAATTAGGTGACCAAACCTCTCCTTGTGAGAACTTTCTAGACATTGCCAATAATCTTATCTAATAATATTATTCAAATAATATGAATTATTGATCGATAATGGGAAATCTTGTGCGGTGATAATTATTGAAACAACAATAATATAAAATATCAACATGACAATTATTGAATCAATAAAATAAAATATTGAGCGATAATTCTTTGTAACAATTATTGAGTAGTGCCTTCTTACGTAAGAATCAATAATTCAAAAAAAATCTTGTGCATCGCAGCGTATTCTTTGTATTTTAACCATAAGGTATTCAATAGTGTTACTTGGTAACAACTTCTGCCATTATTTATAAAAACTCAAACTTGTCATTTTCTTCATCAAGCGAGTTATTACATTATGGGGCCCCCTAAAAATGGCTGCGCCGTAAATACGAATATTCCAAACAACAAGAATATTCCACGACCAAACGAATATTCCCAACAACAATGATTATTTTATAACCACTTGCTTATTTTGCAAAATTTGCACATTTCACCCATAACAGAGATATTATATCAAATTAATACCTTATTATTCACAATAATAATTAGAGGAAATTCGATTTTATTTATAATAAGTTGGGGTCTTACAACCTCCCTCCTTATGAAATTTCGTCCTCGAAATTGACGTACGTACAGTGTGTTTGAAAAGGTGAGGATACCTCGCTTTCATTTACGATTTCAACTCCCGGTCATTTCTTGATAGCATGGTTTCTCCACAAAACCTTAACTTGTGGTATAACAACCGTGCGTAGGACATGCTCTTTCTATCAAGATCTTACTTGCGGTACTTCTTCCGTACGTTAAATCTTGACTATATCTAAATGGTTCTAAAACAATAATATGGTTGGGTCTTTCACATATTCTGAAGCATAGATATGAAAAACATTATGAACACGAGACATGTTTGGAGGTAATCTGAGTCTATAGGCCACATTTCCTATTGGTCGAGAATCTCAAATGGACCAACAAATCTTGGATTGAGCTTTCCTCTCTTTCCAAATCTTGTAACTCCCTTCCATGGGAGCAATGACGTAACGATACATGATCTCGATATTAAACTCCGTCCTTTTCGATGAAGATCGGCATAACTCTTTTATCGATCTTGTGAGGTTTGAATCGTTGTCGAATCATTTGGATCTTTTACGTAGTCATGCGTACTAATTTTGGTCCCAACAACGTTGCTTCTCCCACCTCGTCGACATCTTTGGAAGCGACACTTTAAATCCATACAGCGCCTCAAATGGAGCCATGCCTATACTTGCTTGATAAGCTTTGTTGTTGTAGGAGAATTCCACCGATGGAAAGTACTTATCCAACTTCCTTTGAAATCTAGGACACAAAGTCTTAATAGATCTTGAGGGTTTGAATAGTCCTCTCGATTGTCCATCCTGGTTTGAGGATGGTATTGAAGCTGAATAAATAAATCCGTGCCCATAGCTTTTCTGCAAGCTAACCCAAAATCTTGAAGTGAATCTTGGGTCACGATCGAAACTATGGATCTTGGCATGCCATGCAATCTCACAATCTCATTCACGTACATCTGAGCAAGGCGTTCAAGAGGAATAAGTCTCACGTATCGGTAAGAAATGGGCGGACTTGGTTAATCTATCAACAATAACCCAAATCGCATCTATGCCTTGAGAAACTTTGGGAAGACACATGCTTGAAATCCATAGTAATGTGTTCCCACTTCCATTCCGGAATCTCAAGTGGTTGCAATGGACCCTTTGGCACTTGATGCTCGCCTTTACTACGTTGTGAGTTAAACACCTCGAGATAAACTCATGATCTCTCTCTTCATATTATTCCACCAAAATGTATGTCGAATATCATGATACATTTTGGTACTCCCGAGATGGATTACAAAGCGGTGTGTTGTGTGCCTCCATCATGATTCTATGCTTCAAATAGAGTCGTTAGGAACACAAAGTGCAGAGTTGAATCTAAGTATTCCTTCTTCATCGATTCTTGCTTACGGAATAGCTCCTTCTTGCACTTTCTTCTTCATACGTATATCGGCTCGGTAAAGTAGCTTGAGCGACTTTAACTTTATCGATTAAAAGTCGGTTCTACTCGTATATTCGCCATCATCATGTGGGTCCACAGAGTCTTTAATTCTACCTCCATCCTTTTGCAAGTCATCTGAAGAATGGGCCTTTGCATTGACAATATCGCTTTTCGTACTCGCATATGATCTTCTACTCGATCGTCACTCTACTACGTTCGCTTTTTCGGGATGATATTGAATAGTGTGATCGTAATCTTTCAATAGTTCAAGCCAGCGTCGTTTCCGCATGTTGAGTTCTTTTGGGTGAAGAAATATTTGAGGGCTTTTATGGTAAAGTATAAATCTCCACTTTCTCCCCATACAAGTAGTGTCTCCAAATTTTTTCAGTGAATCATTTTTGCTTGACTCTAGATCATGAGTAGGATAATTCCTCTCATATTCTTTGAGTTGTCGTGAGGAGGCATAGGCTATGACTTTCCCATGTTGCATGAGAACACATCCTAACCCTTTTTGAAGCATCATTTGTAGATAACAAATCCATCCGTACGGATGGTATTGCGAGCAGTCTTGAAATGAGTCTCCTCTTGAGCTCTTGGAAACTCTTCTCGCATTCCTCGCTCCATACAAATTTTGTATCTTTCAAAGTCATTGAGTTAGCAGAGTAGCGATTCGAGAAAATCCTTCCACGAATCTCGATAATAACCGGCTAAGCCCGAAGCTTCGTACTTGATCATGACTTGGTTGCTCC
Source organism: Panax ginseng (assembly GCA_020205605.1). Taxonomy (NCBI): domain Eukaryota; kingdom Viridiplantae; phylum Streptophyta; class Magnoliopsida; order Apiales; family Araliaceae; genus Panax; species Panax ginseng. The sequence continues at coordinate 53,420,556 of CM035140.1, forward strand.
CAACTTTGTCTTTGCTTCAATCTTGGCGGGTCAGCAGATACTCCATGTTTTGACACCACGTGCCCAAGGAATGCTACTTCTCTCAAGCGAACTTCGCATTTCTTGACTTGGCATAAAGCTTGTTTTTCACGAAGCCTTTCAAGTATCGACTTCAAATGGTGCTCATGATCTTCACGGCTTTTGGAATAGATGAGGATGTCATCAATAAAAAACAACAACGAATTGATCAAATATTCCTTGAATACTACGGTTCATCATATCCATGAAAGCAATTTGGAGCATTAGTCGATCCAAAAGACATGACTAAGAATTCATAATGCCGTCTGAGAGTTACGAAGGCGGTCTTTGGAATATCCTCGGTTTTAATCTTGATTTGATGATATCGAGCGAAGGTCGATCTTTGAAAAGAATTGTGCTCCTTTTGGTGGTCGAGCAGGTCATCAATGCGAGGTAGCGGATACCTATTCTTGATGGTGACATGGTTTAATTCTCGGTAGTCAATACAAAGTCGCATACTCCGTCTTTCTTCTTTCTGAATAAAAGCGAGGAGCACCCGAGGAGATGTACTAGGGCCGAATGAAACCGATGTCTAATAATTTCTGTAGTTGGACTTTTAACTCACGAAGTTCAATAGGAGCCATTCGATATGGGGTTTTAGAAATGGGTTTTGTGCGGTTCAAGGTCGATAAAGAATTCAACATCACGTTAAGGGGTAGGCAGGGAAGCTCTTGAGGAAATACATCGGAAATTCTCTAACAACGCAGAAATATTATTCAAATCGACTTGTCTTTGTTCAAATCCATAACATGGGCTAAGAAAGCTTGACATCCGTTTTTCAATAAGCGAATAGCTTTGTGGCTTGATATAGCGGTGGTGATTTTAGTGGTTTAGTAGTTTGAATTAAGTATGGCGGGTTGGTTAGGAATATGAAAACTAACAACCTTACGAAAATAATCAATTTTAGCATGATGAGTGGTTAACCAATCAATTCCTAAAATCACATCAAAAGCAAGTATCTTTAAAGAGATAAGATCAGCAGGTAATGTGATAGTGCCAACTTGGATCATGCAAGATTTATAAAGCTGTAGATGTAATGAAGGTTTCACCCAGCGGAGTTTCAATGAGATAAGTCAAAGTCAATTTCTCGAGTCAAGTTTAAGCGTTGAGCACAAGCGGGAGAGATAAAAGAATGGGTAAGCCCGGTATCTAGTAAGGTATAAAACACTTAAGAGTTCAAGATTAGCTTACGTGATCACCTCGTTCGGGTTCCTCACGTTTTGGCGATCACGACAAAGCGCTCTTCCGAGGGAAGCCATTGATTTCGACTTATCGGGATGACCCTTGGAGTCACCATCCCGTTGAACTTGGTTTTGCTCTGAGAACAATCCCGAGCTATGTGGCCTTCCTTTCCACGGTTGTAACATACCTTGGATTGTTTGTGGCAGTTTTGGGGTGATATGTCCCTCTTTCGCATTTGTAACATCTAAGCTGGCGGTCGTTCTCCTCCCCTAGAATTTGTTGTTGGTCTTTGGTCTTTCTTTCTTTGATGTCTTTCCGTCATTGTTGAATCTCCTCTTTACGAAATTTTCACTTGACTCACCTCTCTATTATCATGGCCACGATGACCACAGAGTGGTTACCGCACCTTTGTTAAGTATTTTTTCCTCCTCGTTGGTTATCATCGCTCGATATTTCTTAACATCCGCAGTATGACCACTGGTTGTGGTCCCTCGGTTGAACATACTCACTATCTCGCTCTAATAATTGAGCCTATTGACAACATCTGAATCTGAGAGAAAATTTATGAGAGATAAGGTATTGCCGAATCTCGGGTTTTAGACCTCTCGAAACATCCTTGTCATTCGTTCCTCATTCTCTACCAAATGAGGTGAACACTGGATAACTTCGGTGAACTTCGCCTCGTCTTTGGGACACCGTCATGTTGTTTTGTTCGGTCGATAAACTCTACCTCCTTCATATAATGAATACTTTCGGGAAAGTACTTGTCATTGAATAGTTTCTGAAATGTTTCCCAAGACATGTTGAGTGTGTGGTGGTTTGAGTGCGCTTTGAGACTCCCACCGATAATCTGCCTCACCACGGAACATAAAGGTGGCGAATGGAACCATACATTCCTCCGTGCATCCCAAGACATCGAATATCTTGGTAATTTGCTTGACCCATGTTTCTGCCTTGATCGGATCCGGCTTTCCAATAAATTCTGGTGGTCCCAACTTCTTGAACTGCTTGACTGTGATAGACCGCGCGTTGCTATCACTTCCACCGTATTTTGTACACGAGTCTCCCTAAATGCGATTTTGCATGAGCGCAAAAAGCTCCTAAACATTCCATCATTCATCGTTTGCTCGGTAGTGTTGTTTCTAGGAGGAATATTGCCTTCTGTTGCGCGTTCTCTGGTTTTGTAACTAAAGGTTGTTCCACGGTCTCATACACTCCATTATTAACGTTCTCGTGACCATTCTTAAATCTTGCCATAAAACAAGGGTTAATTAAACAAATTAACATATCACATAATATCCCTATATTATGGTGACCACAAATAAGCTTAGATAGGACACACTAGCGAAGGATTTACTCATCTCTCTCCCCTCTAGTTCTATTCCCGATCTCTCGCTTGGAGACCATATCCCTAAGCTTTGATACCAAGTGTGGCGCCCCCAAAATAGGTATACAACACCCATTACGAGTCGCCAAATACATGGTACAAAAAGCAAACTACAACTTCAATAATACAATTGTCGTGCAAAATACGACAACACATCTTTGTGAGTTTAAATACAAATATTGTCTTCTAGACAATATCCACACTCAAATAAGTCCTCATTACAATTATTCAAACACTATTTTTACGAAATAGTGAGGATTGCTAAAACATCTTTCTAGAACCATCACTCCATTACCCAGGCTAGATCTGCTATATGTTCTCACCTCCACGAGAAGAAAAATGGAACAAAAAGGAAAAGGGTGAGCTCAACTAGCCCGATAAAGAATATTATGACTAAGATAATATACAACAAATTATCATTAGTTTTCAACGAGGGAAAAATCGATAAAATATAATAGACAACAAGTTTTAGATCAACAAGCTGCGGTGAAACAACAATCCATTAGAAAGTCAAGTAGAGAATGAGTTCTACTATCTTCTAAGATTTAAAAGTCCATCATCAATATTTTATCCTGTAACAACAATCAATATACATCTTTAATCAAATATTCATCTTTTGCACTACTGAGGCCAAAGATATTCATTTTATATCACCGGTTGGTCATATTTCATCTCAACACACTATTCATCTTTCTGGGCCAAAGATATTCATCGATTAATCATTCATCTTTTTGCTCGGGCCAAAGATATTCGAGTAATATCATCATTTAGGATTGAGGATGATGAAAAATATTTAAAGAAAAGCGAATCCGGTGAGACGGAAGGACAAATAGTAGGGATTAGTATAACAGTTTATCAAGATCAATAATACTTCATAAATACCAATTTTGAAGCGCGAATTCAAAAATAAAGATCAAAACATGGATCTGATCAAAGATAGTAACCATAATAGACATCTTGGACAAAAAAAAGAAAATTTCATTTTTGGTGAATAGTTTAATTAGTGAATAGTGAAAGTATCGTGAATAGTATAGTATCGTGAATAGTAACCCAGACACAAAAAGTTCCAAATTTGATAAAAAGTTCACCAATATTTTGGCATAATGATATTGAAGAAAATAATATCATTTAAGAAGAAAATAACATCCCTTACCTCAAAATAACGGTACTTCTGATGAATATCGGATAGAAAGCCGAAGGAAACTTGTATTAGAAACAACAACTCTCAAAGTATATAAATACTCACTAAAATCGCTCGATAATATAGAGAAAGAAAACTTGTTTACGGTGTGATTTTCAATTCTAACCTAAGCGTCTATTTATAGGAAAATCTTTAGAAGCGCCATAGGAGACTAAAATAATAAAATATATTATTTTTTTTTTTATTTTCTTCTCGCATGCCAAGACCAAGACTTGTCACTAGCATGCCATTTTAGAGAATTTTTCAATGACCCACATGTTATTAACACCAACCAAAGTGGGTCCCACCCCATAATTTAATAAAAATCATTTTATTTTCCAAAACTTTAGTAATTCATAGAAAATAGCCGTTTATCGGAAAAATATGAATTTTATGTCCATTACTTTTGAAATCAAATTCTCTACAACTTTGTAGCTTTGAGTTTTCCAAATTCCAAACATAAAATATCAAAATCCACAAGCGGATGATTTTTAATACCTCTCTGCAAACAAAATCTTGATAAAACACCTCGGCATTAATTCCTTCATTTTATCCACATAAAATAAATATATCCATCATTTATATCACATAAAATAAATATTTCCTTATCATATAAATCAATAATTAATTATTCACAAATAATATTCTGAGAATCACAATTATGACAACGGTAGCCATTCCGGGAAAGAGGGCTTTCAATAAAATTTCTCCTTCTTGGCGCGCAATTAGGTGACCAAACCTCTCCTTTGTGAACTTTCTAGACATTGCCAATAATCTTTATCTAATAATATTATTCAAATAATATGAATTATTGATCGATAATGGGAAATCTTTGTGCGATGATAATTATTGAAACAACAATAATATAAAATATCAATGACAATTATTGAATCAATAAAATAAAATATTGAGCGTAATAATTCTTGTAACAATTATTGAGTAGTGCCTTCTTACGTAAGAATAAATAATTCAAAAATGCATGCATCCGCGCGTATTCTTGTATTTTAACCACGGGTATTCATAGTGTTACTTGGTAACAACTTCTGTAGATTATTTATAAAAACTCAAACTTGTCGTTTTCTTCATCAAGCAGTTATACATTATGGGGCCCACAAATGGCTTGCGTAAATACGAATATTCCCAAACAACAAGAATATTCCACGACAAACGAATATTCCCAAACAACAATGATTATTTTATAACCACTTGCTTATTTTGCAAAATTTGCACATTTCACCCATAACTGAGAGAATTATATCAAATTAATACCTTATTATTCACAATAATAATTAGAGAAATTCGATTTTATTTATAATAAGTTGAGGTCTTCTTTTTGAGGACATTATCAATATTGCAAATAATAATATGAATAACTTTGTCGTCTCAATTATTGATTTAGTAATATAAAATATTATGCAGATGATACTGTGACAATAATTGAATCAATAATATAAGAGATATTATGCAGCAATTACTGTAGCAATAATTGAGTATAACTGAGTGACTTCTCACATAAGCATCAATAATCAATACCGTGTGCAACTATGCAACCACGCGTATTATTGTACTTTTACTACCGCGTAGTTCAACAGTTTAACGATAAAACTTTTGCCTTTATTTTTATAAAAATATAATTCTGTCGTTTTTTAACTACGACAATACTTCCGTTGTGCGGTCCACCAATGATTGTGCCGTCGTACGAATATTCCCTGTTAAAACGAATATTCTCCAACCAATCGAATATTATATAACCACTTGTTTACTTTGAAAAATTTGTAAATAATACCCACAACTATAACATTATATCAAATCCACACCATAATATTCAAAAATATATTTCGAGAAAAATTAATCTTTATTCATAAAAGTTGGGGTCTTACAACCTCCCCTTCTTATGAAATCTCGTCCTCGAAATTAGGGTGCGTACCTGGTATGTCGAAGAGGTGAGGATACCTTGACTTCATTTCTGATTCTAACTCCCAGGTCATTTCCTATATATCGTGGTTTCTCCACAAAACTTTGACTTGAGGTATAACCTTGGAGCGTAGAATATGATCCTTCTTATCCAAGATTTTAATAGGTACCTCCTCATACATTAAATCTTCCGCTATCTCGTCCGGTTCTAATTCAATAATGTGGTCCGGGTCTTTCACATATTTACGTAACATAGATATATGAAAAACGTTATGAACACGAGACATACTTGGTGGTAAGGTGAGTCTATAGGCCACAATTCCTACTCGATCGAGGATTAAAAATGGGCCAATGAATCGAGGATTGAGCTTTTCTCTCTTTCCAAATCTCGTAACTCCTTTCCATGGAGCAACACGTAACAACACATGATCTCCAATATTGAATTCCACGTCCTTTCGATGAAGATCAACATAACTCTTTTGTCGATCTTATGAGGTTTTTATACGTTGTCAGATCGTTTGAATCTTTTTCGTAGTCATACGTACCAACTCCGGTCCCAACAACGTTGCTTCACCCACCTCATCCCAAAGACATCTTGAAGAAGCGAAACTTTTTTTTTCCTGGCGCCTCAAATGGAGCCATGCCAATACTTGCTTGATAACTGTTATTATAGGAAAACTCCACCAATGGTAAGAACTTGTCCCAACTTCCTTTGAAGTCAAGGACACAGAGTCTTAATAAATCTTCAAGTGTTTGAATAGTCCTCTCTGACTGCCCGTCCATTTGAGGATGATATGCTGAACTAAATCGTAAATATGTGCCCATAGCTTTTTGCAAACTAACCCAAAATCGTGAAGTGAATCTTGGGTCTCGATCAGAAACTATGGATATTGGCATACCATGCAATCTTACAATCTCGTTTATGTACATACGAGCAAGACATTCAAGTGTATAAGTTTCTCGTATCGGTAAGAAATGAGAAGACTTGGTCAATCTATCAATAATAACTCAAATCGCATCTATGCCTTAAGAAACCTTGGGAAGTCCAGTAACGAAATCCATGGTAATATGCTCCCACTTCCATTTTGGAATTTCAAGTGGTTGCAATGGACCTTTTGGCACTTGATGCTCCGCCTTGACTCATTGACAAGTTAGACACCTTGAGATAAACCCCGCTATCTCTCTCTTTATATCGCTCCACCAAAATGTATGTCGAAGATCACGATACATTTTGGTACTCCCAGGATGGATTGCAAACGGTGTGTTGTGCGCCTCCATCATGATTTTATACTTCAAGTCAGAATCGTTAGGAACACAAAGTTTGGAGTTGACTCGAAGTATTCCTTCTTCATTGATTCTTGCTTCCGGAATAGCACCTTCTTGCACTTTTTTCCTCATACGCATCAGCTCCAGGTCTGTAGCTTGAGTAGCTTTAACTTTATTGATTAAAGTCGGTTCTACTCGTATATTTTCCATCATCACATGGGTCCCTAGAGTCTTTAACTCTATCTCCATCCTTTGTAAGTCATCCAAAATGGGCCTTTGCATTGACAATATCGCACTCGTACCAGCATATGATCTTCTACTCATTGCGTTAGCTACTATGTTCACTTTTCCAGGATGGTATTGAATGGTATGATCGTAATCTTTCAATAACTCAGGCCATCGTCGTTGTCGCATGTTGAGTTCCTTTTGAGTGAAGAAATATTTGAGGCTTTTATGATCCGTATAGATCTCCACCTTCTCTCCATACAGGTAATGCCTCTAAATCTTAAGCGCAAAAATGACAGCTGCCAACTCTAGATCATGGGTAGGATAATTCCTCTCATATTCTTTAAGTTATCGTGAGGCATAGGCTATGACTTTCCCATGTTGCATGAGAACACATCCTAAACATTTGCCTGAAGTATCGCTGTATATGACAAATCCCTCCGAACCAGCTAGTATTGTTAGAACAGGTGCTGAAATGAGCCTCCTATTGAGTTCTTGAAAACTCTTCTCACATTCCTCGCTCCAACCGAATTTTGTATCTTTTCGAGTCAGTGAGTTAATGGAGTAGTGATTCGAGAAAATCCTTCCACTTACCTCCGATAATAACCAACTAAGCCCAAAAAGCTATGTACTTCGGTCACTGACTTAGGTTGCTCCCAGCTTTGAATTACTTTAATCTTTGTCGGGTCAACAGATATTCCGTGATTTGATATCACATGCCCAAGGAATGCTACTTGTAAGACCCCGAATTTTATGAAATAAAATTATTCAATTTTTCTATTCAGTAAATAGTTAAATTGATAAAAGGTTAAAGTTAAGGGAGATATATGTAAATATTTTAAATAAGCAAGTGCTTATAAAATACTTATTGTTGTTGGGGAATATTCGTTTGGTCGTGGAATATTCTTCTTGTCGGGAGAATATTAAATGCATTGACAGCACGCATTGACCATTTGTGGGCCCCATAACAGAATAACTGTCGGATGAAGAAAACGACAAGTTTGAGTTTTTACAAATAACAGTGTAGTTGTTACCGTTAACACTATTGGAATACCCGGTGGTTAAAATATAGTAATACGTGTGGTTACACAGTAGCACACGGTATTATACATTATTTTCGAATGATTGATTCTTACATAAGAAGGCACTACTCAGTAATTGTTACAATAATTACTGTTTAATATTTTATTTTATTGATTCAATAATTGTTGCGTTGATATTTTATATTATTGTTCTTTCAATAATTGTCACTGCACATTATTTCCATTATCAGATCAATAATTCATATTAATTGAATAATATTATTAGATATCATTATTGGCAATGTCTAAGGAAGTTCTGTCTAGGAAAGGGGTTTGGTCATCTAATTGCGCGCCAGTAAGGAAAAATCCTTATCGGAAAGCACCCTTCTTTCTTGGGAACGACCTGGTTGTCATTATTGTGATTCTGTAATATTATTTGTGAATAATTAATTATTGATAAGGAAATATTTATTTTATGTGGATATAAATGAAGGAATTAATGCTGAGGTATTTTATCAGTATTTGTCGGAATGAACATATTAAAAATCAAATGAAAAACAAAATCTGAAAATTTTCAAAAAATTAGTTTACTACTTGATTTTGTAAAATCCATAACTCTTTGTGTATAATGAGTTAGGAGATGAGCCATATATCAAAAGAAAGCCCTGGAAGTAAGCTAAGCGTAGAAATTTGAATCACCCAAATATTCTTTGTGAATTTTTCGTGGTGATTATTTGAGTGAAATTGGTACGAGGGACTTATAGTCCGAAAATCAAATCAGTGTTCTTAAAGCTCTATTGGGTGAGTTATAATTTTAATCCGGCCGTTGGATCGTTGTGATTTTTGGATATCTTATACATATATAAGTTGAGTATATGTCCACAAATTTTGAACCGTTAAAGATTAACGTATGATTTGCAATGAATTTTAAGAGGTGTTAAAAAAATCGTCCGTATGTGGATTTCGGTCATTTTTCGGTTGGAATTTGGAAAAACTTTCTTTTACAAAGTTGTAGAGAATTTAATTTCCTATGGAATGGACATAAAATTCGTATTTTTCTAATAAAAGGGCTATTTATTATGAATTATTGAATTTTCAGAAAATAAAATGTTTTTATTAAAATTATGGGTGGGACCCACTTTTGTTTTTTGAAAACATGTGGGCTGCAATTTTTTTTCCAAGATGGCTTGCTTAGATATTCAACAAAGGAGGTGTGTAGAAGATAAGAAAAAAAATAATATTATTTTATTAATTTAGTCTCCTTTGACGTTCTAGCATTTTCCTATAAATAAGGTGCTTAATTAGAATTGAAAATTACATCAGAAACATAAGTTTTCTCTCTCTACATTATCGAACGTATTTTGTGAGTATTTAGATACTTTGTTAGTTGTTATTCAGTGCAAGTTCCTTCAGCGTTATATCCGATATTCCAGTCAGAAGTACTGTTCTTTTGAGGTAAGAGATTGTAAGGGATGTTATTTTCTTCGTAAATGATATTATTTCTTTTGATATCATTATACCAAAATATTGTTATGAATTTTATTGTAAAATTTCTACCTTTTCGTGCCAGGGTTACTATTCACGTATACAACACTATTCACGTATACGACACTATTCATATTTATGACACTATGTACAAATACGGGCTACTATTCATGAGTTACTATTTATGAGTTACTATTCATGAGTTACTATTTACGAGTTACTATTCACGAGTTACTATTCACGGGTACTATCACGATAAAATTGGTTTCTTTTTCTGACCAAATTATCGTTGATTTATGAATCTTACTCTTGAAATTAAATGCAGTTGTTGATCATATTGTTTTTATTATCATATATAACATTTTATAATCCTGGTGATGAAATTTCTCTTTGACTTGAGTGTAAAGATGGGTAGATTATTGGTATGATCGTGACTGTGGGTTCCCTTTGGCCAGTAGTGCAAAGATGAATTGTTGACTGGTATGATCATGACCATTGAATTTATAATTAAATATCTTTAGCTTAAGTGCAAAGGTGAATTGATCAACATGGTTATAATTATTGTTTATATAAATTCTGAAATGATTTTATATTTCTTTGAGATATTAATATCTTTGGCCTGTAGTGCAAAGATGATCTTTTGTTGAATATTTTTGGCCTGTAGTGCAAAGATGATCTGTTGTTGAATTTCTTTGGCCTGTAGTGCAAAGATGATATGTTGTTGAATATCTTTGCCCAGTAGTGCAAAGATGAACTATTGACGAATATCTTTGGCCCGTAGTGCAAAGATGAATTTATTAGTATGCCTATGAACATGAACTGTGATTTGGTATAACCATGATCTTTGATGTTTCAGGTAAAGACAGGTGATGAAAATTATCTTCGTCCTGGATGAGAAAAGGAATTTAGAACCACAATTATGATTATGAGTTATTCATATGATTGTGGACCAGAACTGTTGATTGATGTTACAGTGATAAAACATTGTTGGAAGACTTTTAACATGTTGAAGATAATAGACTTTATGGTCTATTTGACTCTTCTAATGGATTGCTCGTTTCGCTGCAACTATGGTTGAAAAGTTTTATTATCTACCATATGTTCTAAATCTCTGATTTATTACTGACAAAGGCTATTGATAATTTAATTATCTTTAGTCATGATATTCTTTACTGGGCTATTTGTGCTCACCCTTTTGCTTCACAATTCCTTTCAGATAATAAGAGTGTAGCTGGGTCGAGCGGGGTAACAGGGGAATAGAACGGTGGTCTCTAAGTCGTGGATATTCTCCCTAAAAGCAAAGATGGAAATAATTTTATTGAGAACTTTAGAATAGTGTGTTGTATTTTATACATCATTTAGTAGTTATATTTGGTGAATCAAATAGGGTGAGGCGAACCCAACGTTGGAAGGGTGTTTTGCCACTATTATACAAGATGTCTAATGACATGCAACTTTGTGTTATCATAAGACAGGGTTATGCACATCCACTTGCTGAGTATATCTACGAGCACTACCTATATAATCTTGGAGTTTGGTTGAAATATAATTGTCAATTGGAGACAATGGAGATAATTATATGTCAAGAGAAGACTCACCATTGGAAAGAACATGATAGCAATCTTCTCATTTTTCTTTGGAGTCTATTGGGTCACCAAGGATAATTCTCGAGTCATATGATATCTATTATAACTTAGATGCATGGCCTCCCATGTACGAAGGTTTCCTTGAGCATTTTTAAAAAGATTTTAATTTCTAAAACAATTATTGGCTGTACCTTTATGTAAGGTACCACCGTAAAAGGTATCAATGTGATTTCGGTAAAGGGATGAGAGTCACCGTTGGTATCTATTTGTATTAAAACTGTTGTCGTATTTTGCATGACAATTGTAATAATGAAGTTTGTATTTGAAAATTGCATTGAGTGTATTTCGTGGCGACTCAGAATAGGTTGGGTGGAATGGATCTATTTTGGGGGCGTTACACTACTTCCTCAATCCAGAACTCGCATTTCTTCAACTTGGCATATAACTTGTTTTCACGAAGCTTTTGGTGTATCAGCCTCAAGTGTTGCTTATGATCTTCATGGCTTTTGGAGTAAATGAGGATGCCATCAATAAAGACGACCACAAAGTGATCTAAATATTCCTTAAATACTCGGTTCATCATATCCATGAAGGCAGCAGGAGCATTAGTCAATCCAAAAGACATGACTAGGAATTCGTAATGCCCGTACCGAGTTCTAAAAGCAGTATTTGGAATGTCATCAGTTTTAATCTTTAATTGATGATATCTGGAACGAAGATCGATCTTTGTAAAGAATTTGGCACCTTGCAACTGGTCAAACAGATCATCAATACGAGATAACGGGTACCTATTTTTGTTGGTGACATGATTCAACTCCCGATAATCAATACAAAGTCGCGTACTTCCATCTTTCTTCTTCACGAATAGAACAGGAGCACCCTAAAGAGATGTACTAAGACGAATGAAACCGATGTCTAATAATTCATGTAGTTGGGTTTTTAACTCCTGAAGTTCAATAGGAGCCATTCGATATGGGGCTTTGGAAATGAGTTTTGTACCAGATTCAAGGTCGATACAAAATTCAATTTCACGCTCTGGGGTAGGCCAGGAAGTTCTTCAGGGAATACATTAGGAAATTTATTAACAATAGAAATATCACTCAAATCTGATGTATTTTTGTTTAAATCCGTGACATGTGCTAAGAAAGCTTAACATTCGTTTTTCAATAAACGAATAACTTTATGGTTTGATATGATAGTGATTGACTTTAGTGGTTTGGTTGCCTCAATTCTCATAATAGGTTGGTTAGGAATATGAAAGCTAACAACCTTACTTAAAATAATCAATTTTATCATGATGAATAGTTAACCAATCAATCCCTAAAATCACATCAAATGCAAGTATTTTCAAAGAGATAAGATCGATAGGTAACACGCGGTTACCGATTTGAATCAAATAAGACTTATAAACAGTGGATGTAATGAAGGTTTCTCCCAGAGGAGTTTCAACAGATAAATCAAAGTCTAATTTCTCCGAGTTAAATTTAAACGTTGAGCGCAAGTAGGAGAAATAAAAGAATGCATAGAACCAGTATCAAATATGGTATAAACTTTGCTAGAGTTTATTATTAGCTTACCCATGATCACCTCGTTTGGATTCCTCGCTTTTTGGGAGGTTACGACAAACACTCTCCCTTGCACTACCGGTTTTGTCTTATCTGGGATGACCTTTGATGCCTCCATCCCAGCTGGACTTGACTTTGGTGCATGACAAAATTAGGCTAGGTGACCTTCTCTTCCACAATTATAACATGCTTTGGAGTGCTGCGTACAGTTTGGACTGATGTGTCCCTCCCCTCCGCATTTGTAACATACGACCGACGGTCGTTATCCTTCCTTAACAACAAAAAGTGCTAGTCTTGACGTCCTTCCATCATTATTGAATCTTCTCTTCTTGAAATTCCACTTTTATTGTCTTGTCCATGATTACCACCAAGTGGTTACCATTTTGTGGCATGTTGACTTCCACCACGTTTTGTTGTCACCGTTTTGATGATCGCTACCACCGGGTATTATCATTTTGTCATTTGCTTCTCTCTTGGTTGGGTTGACTCGTTATCGCGCTCCAATAACTGAGCCCTATTTACAACATCTGAATACAAACACACTTTGTGAGAAATTAGATATTGACGTATCTCGGGTTTCAAACCTCTTAGAAACATCCGCGTCATTCTCTCCTTATTATCAACCAAGTGGGATGCAAACCAGGACAACTTCGGCAAACTTAGCTTCATCTGCGACACAGTCATATTGTTTTTCTCTGGCTTGATAAACTCTACCTCCTTCATGTGTGACTAATACTTTCGGGGAAAGTACTTGTCATTGAACAGTTCTTAGAACTTCTCCCAAGACATCTTCAGTGCGGCAGGTTAAGTACACTTTATCGATTCCCACCAGTAATCTGTCTCTCCTCGCAACATAAAGGTGGCGAAGGGAACCTTTTGCTCCTCGGAGCATCCCAAGACATCAAATATCTTGGTGATCTGCTTTATCCACGTCTCCGTCTTAAGTGGTTTTGGTTCTCCAATAAACTCTGGTGGTCCCAGCTTCTTGAACTGTTTAGCGGTGACCATCCGAGAGTTGACAGTGTTTCCACCTGCATTTTGAACAGGAGTCGTTCTTGCCTGATGTTGCATGAATTGCATAAAGCCTCTGAACATCCCATCGTTCATCGTTTGGTCAGCGTTGTTATTTTCCTGAGGATTATATCCATCCTGATGCACATTATCCTGGGTATTAATCGTTGGTGACTCAACGGTCTCATGTGCTTCATTGCTTATCTCAACATTTTTGGATGCCATTTTCAAATACTGCCACAAAACAAGGGTTAATTAACATGTCACATATTATCCCTATACTCTGACCGACCAAATAAATAGCAAATAAACTTAGGTAGGTCATACTAGAGAAGGAATTTCGTCTCTCCCCTCCTAGTTCTAGTCTCACATCTCTACCAGGATCATATCCCTAAGCTCGATACCAACCGTGACGCCCTAAAATAGGTATACATCACCCATTCGAGTCGCCAAATACATGGTACAAAATTCAAATACAACTTAATTATACAACTATCATGTAAAATACGACAAAACATAAGTTCATAGTTTTAATACGAATATTGTCTTCAGATAAAGATTCAAACTCAAATGGAGTTCTTATTACATTTATTATCACACTATTTCACTGAATAGTGAGGACTAATAATGCAAACATCTGGACCATCACTCCGTTTCCCGACTAGTCCCGGCTATATTCTCATTTCTTGAAGAGAATAATGAAACTAAGGGTGAGCTCAACTAGCCCACTAAGAAATATTATGACTAAGATGTTAGTTCCCGGAGGCACAATAGTTATCTAGAAGGGAGGGGGGGGGGTTGAATAGATATTTAAAAATCTTTTTGTTTTAACTTGTTAGTAGATAATGATTAAAACTTTAGCAGAATTGATATTAGTTTTAATCTCCCTTAAGATAGTGAGTTTATGAGAGTGAGGCAGATATAGCAGTTATAGTAGATATAACAGTTATAGTAAGAATGTAAGAGACACAGTCATTTTAAGTGGTTCAGAGCACTTAAAGCTCCTAGTCCACTCTTCTACTCCTCGAGTAGGAAATCCACTAAGGATGTCTTTTACACTTTCTGAATCACTTAGATTCCTTCTAGACCAGCAGTCTAGGGACTTTTTAGTTCACTCTTGAACTCTTCAAGTCCAGCAGACTTGGAACTTTTTCTTCAGTTGATTGGTAGATGTTGAGTTCTTGATGGTTGCTAGTCAGTTGCAGTTTAAGCACTTGTTCAAAAGAACTGAGTAGTTGAGCAAGCTTTCCTTTTTCTAAGATCGTAGAGTTGAGCATTGAGAGTTCTTGTACATTTTTGTTCAATGCTTGCTTACTTCTCTTATATGCTTGATTTGCATATATGTGATCTTGAAAACTATTCGTTGGATCCATCCGTTGAAGCATTAAATGCATTTGACCTTTTTGTTCTTTGATGGAGACTTTTCTGCACATCTTTTGAATTGCATTCTGGCCCACTGACACAGGAGATTACTTTTTCACCTAACACCTGAAAAGGTATTTTCCCCCTAACCAATGATACTTTCCTTAGCTTCTTCAATACGCTTCTTTTTTGCATACTATGGATATTTCTTATGTCTTTGGGACTGGTGAGTAATACAACGTTTAGAATCCATTCCTCATATGTTAGAGTTTGTCTCCACATAAAGCATGAGGCTTGATGCTTCTGACACAAGACATATGATACTCTACGATCCCAGTCTTTGGGACTGGTGTTGGGTTATGTTAGAAACAATGTTGTAAGAATTTTTGCATGATAAGTTGTTGAATCGCAAAATGTAGTCTCCAGACATCTTGTCTTTGATGCTGACGACGACGCAGCACGCACACCTATTTGTACTAGGTAGTGCGGTAGCTTGATTGCTTGTCAGTAACTCCAAAATTAGTTCTGCTCAAAGATGGAATCAATGCGCCTCTATTTATACTAGGGTGTATAGCAATTGCTACTGCACCTCGATTCAGTTTCGGTTTTCGTTAAGCTAGGCATTCCCGATATGGTATTATAACTTATATATATACCTAAACAGAGGTATAACATGAGACATAAAGCTTTCTTGTGTAATAAGAAGTGATTAACCCGGTTTTATAAGAGATTTGAAATGAAACCTTAAAGTTGTGAAAATAAACTTTGAAGTAATACATGTTTTACAAATTCTGAACTTAGTGACTCATAAACATAACTGATTTGGAACATAAATGAGCATGATATATGATTCATAGATGTTGTATCCATGACCAATTTGATAAGCTTTGTGCTAGAACTTAGTTTGAAAAGAAAAGATTAGTTAAGACTAATGATCATGAATGCTAAGGGATATAGTTTCTGATTTCAAAAAGAGATTATCATAACTTATGTACTTATGATAAAAGCTTTAGAATTATCTTACATGTGTTGGATTGCATCATTCATGAATAAAGGGATTTCAAAGGAAACCTTGATCGTATTTTCAAAAATCTAGGTGCATCATGAATATCTAGATTCAAAAAGGGTTATGATGTCATATTGTATCTATCATATTCCTAAGCATGATTCATATGTATTGAGCATGATGATAACTACATAAACTTGCTATGCTAGTTGTTAGTTAAAACTTGTGGAAGTGAACTCAAGTATGATCATGTGTTATGTGTAAACCTCTAGCATGTATGTATGTTAAAATATGTGTGTTATGGGTATGATTAGAGTTGGACTGAAAGCAAGATGAAAGTTAACCTCGTTCTGGCGGGGGCTGCAACAAGACTGGCCCCTAGGTTTGACCAAAGCGTAAGGCTACCTGGCAATCTGCATCTTCTTGCCAAGATTCTGTTTTGGTTCTGAAATTAAAGGCATGTTTATATGATTTCTTTACCTTGTAATACATGACCAATATGCCATATAATGTGTTGAGTAGCATGCTATGTGATGACTTGATTCTTTTAAGTATAGCTCGTATTTGTTTACACGTACTAATTGAAAGACCGACTTGTTAATGTTAGGTCATTTCAACGCAATTAGTTAAAGCTAGTATTATACTATAGTTGAGCAAACATGCAAGTATCCTAAACTCTTGTTTTACTTTATTCAACGGATATCGTAAACAAGTATCTAAACCTTACGCACTACCTTTATTTGGTGCAAATAGGTATATGTTTATGCAAGTTCTTTGAACCCTACTTTTATTGAGAAAGTTCCTTAAACCATACTTTTGTTAAGCAAGTTTCCCTGAACTTACCCTAAATTACATTGAGCAGGTTTTTGTTGAATTGAAAGTTATTCGTTTAAGCTTGAACTTTATTTCCAAGCATGATTATTAAGTGGGTTAATTACCTTACAATTATTCCACATCGATATTATTGACATTCGCACTTAGTGCACTTGAATTCGTACAGTCTTGGACTTGTACTTCATTTAAAGTTCTATAATTCTTGAACTGTGTCAGATAGAGTCTGAACCTTTGTTCGGTTAGACAAATATATGAAATTTTATAAAAGCTATCCCAACCAATTGATGGTAATGATTCTTAGACTGAATAAACACCCCTCTTATGATAGGGGAGTACCCCAGGTATCTAATATAAGATACAAAGAACAAATTTAAATGTTATGCATATACATGGTGTATGTAATAGCCGTGAATTTTAAGTCACTATATATGTATGTACATTATTGATATTTAAAACTTTGTGTTATACAGTGATTTAATATGTGACAACATATGTGAGGTGGTGCATGGGTCAATTAACATGTATGCTATAGTTATGGATATATACATTTATAGATTTCATTAAAAATGAAAGCTTCATAACCTAATTATACAGTAAGCGAAACAATTAAATAACCTAAGGGTTATGGTGATAATGAGAGGTCAGTATTTAATATGTATACTAACTTAAGTGGATAATCTTATTATTTCAAGTGACTAATAATTTTAAACCTAATTCTTGTGAACCTAATTAGGTTATGAGCTAAAGTCACATGTATAAGTAATTTAATTTCATAAGATTAGGAATGGAAACCATAAATAATCAAATTGGGTAACATATATTAAAGTTGCTAGACTATGTTTATTACATAGCCCAAAACAATTAAGGAGGAAGCCCAAATGAAATAACATGCAAACCAATACTTAGCCCACTTGATTAAGGGTATTTTAGACTTTTGATTAATCAAATTGTGCATTAAAATAAAAGAAAAATAGATGAGGTGATGGGGCTAGAATGACTAGCCATATTAGGCATTTTAAGGCAACTAATTGTTAAGAAGGTCCATTTGTAGTAACTCTTACACAAAAGGACATGGTTGTCAAGCTCCCATTGGTTGCCACTTTATTAAGCATCCTTAATCATGATTAGACTAATTAAAGTGATAAGGCAAAGCTTCTATCCATGGGTTAAAGAAAGTATGGTGGATAATAGCTAGATACACCAAGTGTATCTATATTTTTTGTAAGTATCCTTTTACTTCATCTTTTCATTTCATTTCATTTTTTCTCTCATTCTTCCTCTTATAATTTCTCCCAAGCTAGCCACTTCTAGAGAGAGAAAGGAGAGAGAATTTTGGCCATATATATAGAGAGAGGAGTGCTAATTTGTTCATGCATCCAAAGCTCATCACTTACTTTGGTAAATCAAGGAAGGTTGCCATTAAATCAAGGTATAACCTAACCTTGATCTTCTTCTTCTACTTTATTTTTTTGCTTGAGTTTTGTTGGGGTTATGAACAAATACTCAAGATACCCTAGTCCTACATATCATCATGTATGGAACTAAGTATCTTGAGTGTTAGATCAAAGGCTTAGAGGAAGAATATGAGCATATGTTCTCTAAGGGTGAAAACTCTTGTTTTCTTCCACTAAATCTTGTGTAACTCAAGTTTTCCAACTTAGATTTGTGATCCGTCGATAAAAAGCTAGATACATGAGTTATCTAGTAAACCCAAGTGATAGAACACAAATATAGCAAGTTTTGAATCCTTTGGAGCTGATTTCCCCAAAACAACCCACTTGGAATGTTAAGGGTTCAAAACCCTAAAATAACTTCTCGTCCCATTTTTCTTGGGTTTGTTTTGCATAGTTTCATGTCCCTTAAAATCTGGGAAAATTCACAGAGGTACCTTGAGAAGTTATCTACATGTAGGAAAAAGAACGGACACGTTTCGAGTTATAGATTGTGCGTAATGACTATTTCCGTAAAGGACTCCTAAAACTTTACCTTCGGAAATCTCACGTGTATACACTGGAAAATTCCAAAGGTTTTACAGTTGGTTCATATATGTTAGGAGAGCATACCCTGAAAATTTCAGATTTTTCTGAGCAAAACTCAATTTATTAAAAATGAAGCAAGATCCCAGTGTTTTGGGAACTTTAAAAATACTAGATCATTTTCTAAACTTCCAGAAAATTTTGGGGATCCTTGTGGGTTCATATTCTCGTCAAAATACGTAAGTCGCTAATTTTTGGAATCATTTACTATTTTTCCTAAAATGATTAAGTTATGAATAAAATAAAATAAATAGTTAAATGATGTCTTTAATAAGAAAATGTGATTTTATGTTTGAATACTCATAATATATCATATCATGACTATCTTAGAGCACTTTGGTAATTTATGATAAGAAATATTATTTATGACTTTTTTGGATATTAAATAAGAGGTTTAATAAAGGGTGAACAATTAGAATAAATTGTTTATTAATCCAATAAATTATTAAAATATTATTATGATATTAATAATATTAGAATATGATATTGATAAGTAAATAAAAATATTAAGATTAAAATTTCTTTAAAATATTATTAAATGGTTAATAATATTTGATTTAAGCAATTATAAATGATTAAAGTATTATTAAATGATTAATAATATTAGTAATGGAATAAGATATTATTAAATGATTAATAATATTAGTAAATGAATAAAATATTATTAAATAATTAATAATATTAGTAAATAAATAATAATATTAGTAAATGATTAAAAGTATTATTAAATGATTAATGATACTAAAGCATAAGTAAAATATTATTAAGGTAATAATATTGATACATAATTAAAATATTATTAAGAGGATTAATAATATTAGTAAGGTATTAATAGATTATTAAGATGTTAATAATATTAGTATTAGTAAGTGAATGAAAGTATTATTAGGAACTAATAATACTAGAGGTGAATTAAATATTATCAAGATTAATAATATTAAGTTGTTATTTAATAGTAACATTATCAAGACAAGATAATGTTTATAAGAACTAAATATAATGTATAATATTTATGTGATTACATAATCTAATGTTATACTATGACTAATTGAAAGATTAACTATAGGTCTCTCAAAGGAAGATAATTTAATCGCATAGTGGATATAAATTAATTCATGAGTCAGTAATTCATGCATTTAGACAAGTTTCCTAACTCAAACTCGAAAGTTATTATTTTCAAAGCATATTAGTGAATAATTATTAATGATTATTTACATCTATAATGATTATTGAAATTTGCACTTTGTGCAATTGAATTCCCGTTTTACTATTATTGAACTGTGAATTAAATTAAAGTTCTTCATTCATGAACTATTTATGAGATAGATCTATGCTAATTGTATGACTAGATCAAACATGTTTAAATTTGTTAAATCAAATGTATTTTAAAAAGTCGTTTTATTAAATTGATATGATAAGAACTCTTGATCGAGAAAAGGATTTAATTTGATTAAGGCATGATATCAATGCCGATTATTAAGTGTTTATGCATAAATCACGAGGTATGAAAGGCTGATCCCCTTGAATACCAAAACTTATTAAGAGGTCCAGTTTAAATAACTGAGCACCTTGGCAAATGTTCATAGTTATTTCAAAACCACTCAGTACATGTTATTCAATTATTCAAATATTCAGTTGTTGATTATTAATTTATGTTCCTTCATAATCTTATACTATTGTTGAACATTGAAAGCCAAACTTCTTTCTAGACATGATATATCTCCCTTGTATATAACTTTCTAAGCAAATTAGTTGTTTACTCTTGCTATATCATGACATCTATTTCAGCTAAGCCCGATGGATCCAACACGAAAGACAAAGGCAAGGGCAAGATCCAGGAGTAGCTTAGAATGAATGTTAATTTAATTATTATCTGATGGAATTTCTTATAAACCTTTTGTAATATGAATGGTGTGTTTAAAGTTAAGGTTATGAAAACCTTGGGACCATGTTATGGAACTTTATTATAATGAACAATGTATGTTTATTATTCTCGTAATAGTTATAGAATGCTTATGATGATGATAGATCGTGAGCACTCAATCTGGAGGTTAGAGAACTCGGATTTGGGGCGCCACTGATGTATCTAGACCGATCCCCTCAAGTACTTATTCTCAGAGCCAAGAACCAAAGGGTCAATTGATTTTTGATTCCATTGGAGTGTTATAGTTCAAAGTCTACTTGACTAGCAGTTATTCTAAAAGCAATTATTATCTTTGCTTTTAATATTCATATTGTTGAACCTTTCAGATATTCATATTGTTGAATTCCTTGTCAGATATTTTCCTTTCATCATGATATATCCTTATTGTTGTATTTAAATTTGTTGAGCAAACTTGTTGCGCATCCTTGCTATATCATGAATTATATTGCAGCTAAGCCCGAGACCTCAAGAAAGGACAAGGGTAAAGGAAAGATGTAGGATAGTCGTCAGGAGCAGACTTTACTATATGCCTAGTTTAAATTTCTGTTATGTAATGTGAACCCTAATTATTTTAGGGTATGTTTGTAAGAATATTTTAAGGTTATCGAATCTTGGGATTAGTAACACCTTTTGAATGAACGACGTACGTTTATTATATTCCGCATTTTAGTTATCGTATGTTGTTTAGAGGTGGATGTTTGTAGTTTATCGTGATGACCGAACTGGGGTCAAAGGACCCAGATTTGGGGCTGTCACATCAATAGTGTTAAACTGATAAAATATAATAAACATCAAGTTTAACTGCAGCGGAACAAGCAATTCATTAGAAGAGTTAAGTAGAGCATGATATCTACTATCTTCTATGATTTAAAAAGTTTATCATCAATTTTATCACGAGACTCAATTTTAATAAATAAACCACATCATCGAATCATCCTCGCAAAGACGGGCCAAGGATATTCATGTAATCATCAATGGTCATGATTATACCGAATAATCCCTAGTCATAATCATACCTACAACTGTCCATCAATGCACTACAGGCCAATGAGGTTATTTATCACATCATTTGTAACATTACGATCATGATTATATCGAATAATCCCTGATCATAATCATACCAATCAATAGTACATCTCTGCACGTACGCCACATATGACTTTTATCACAATATAAGCACGAAGATGATGATAATGATATAAGAATTCAATTAAAAGAAACCAAAGGATAAATTTTTTAAAGATTTATAATTTAATTTATCCAGAATTCAATTAATGTCCAAATTGTCAACATGATACTGCTTTGTGGAATAAAATTCAAGAATAATATTGTATCAAAAATGATTTGGACAACAAAGAAATCAATTTTTGTCATGATTAATTCCCCGGGTGAATAGTACCTAAGTGAATAGTACCCCGTAAATAGTACTTCAGGAATAGTACCCCGTGAATAGTACTTTGTGAATAGTACTTTGTGAATAGTACCTGTGAATAGTACTTTGTGAATAGTACCCCGTGAATAGTACTTTGTGAGTAGTACTGTATAAATGAATAGTACTCATGGATAGTACTCCGGCATGAAAAGCTTAAAATTTAACAAGAATGTGCAAAAAATATCCTTGTGAAACGATACTAGATGAAGCGCAAATTTCAAGGATATTCCACTAATTTCACTTTTATAGAAGCAATACTTTAACAAAATGAGGGTATAATCAGGAATACGAGATGAAATAATATTACTCCCATACTACAGAATATGGAAGACAATATTATTCCTATGAATACTGAAAAAAATAATATCTCTTACCTCAGAAGAAGACTGGATACTAGAATAGTGAGATAGCAGACTTCTCTTCTATTTTCTCTCTAAAGCTTCTCTCTCTATAGCTTCTCTTTCTATAATTACTTTTGTGAGTCTTAGTGAATTGGTGAGAATGTGTGACACCCTTCCAGGTTCTTCATTACCTCAAGATTCGGTGTTCACTTAATCAAAACATTCATATCTAACTACCCAATTATAATATAAATGAATAATAAAGCCTGCCCATACATGGTTACGTTAATAAAAATATTATCTCCCAGGTTATCTAACCTTTAATTACAATCATTTAAATGCGGAAATTAAATTATTACATCACATAATTATTAAAAGTCTATCATCATAACGATAAAGTAAAATTACAAGTCTTCATCACTTGTACATTTTTCCCTTTCCTTTGCTAGTTGTAGGTTTATCTACCTTCTCAACCATAGCTGCAATATGTGTATAAATATGCAAGAGTGAGAAAACAAAGCTCACTTGAAATAAGAATAAATATCTTTACAACATTTGCCAAATAATAGGCTCAATAGAACTGAATGATATGTTCTATTAACATTACAACATTTTTCAAATCATAGGCTCAATAGAACTGAATGATATGTTCTATTAACATTACAACATTTACTACTGAGGGTCTAATGACCATGGACATCATATGACTATAAGGACTCCACGCACTTGGGGGGGATCAATCCTTCGTACATTGTATTGTGCACAACCATTTCAACGCTAAGCGAAATCCTCAAACATAGGTTGTTCATCTCAAAGATTTAGAGTAAACGTCCGCACCAAAGAAAGTTTGGTTTGGATAAGCTTTCAAGGGTAATTGAAGTTTAATGATCATCAACTAGGGAACTAGTTGAATCAACAATGCTTGATAACACAATAGTTGTTTAATAACAACATAACTTAGAACATTTGAGAATCATAAATGAATTGATTATACATATCAAACTCATGCTTGAAATAACTATAGAGCATAAGCATTCAATAAAATGAATAAAATTGTTAACCTTTGCTTGAACAAAGAAAATAAGCTAAGGTTCGAGTCTTATAACATTAGAAATGAAATTTCGAACATACATTTAATTGATAGCAAAGTCGGAAACTAAAACTTGCCCAACAAGGTATTAACTCATGCAAAGAATTAAAACAGTTCAATAATAGAGACGAGAGTTCAAAACTACGTTCATTATACAATAATAGAACTTAAGAAACTTGCTTAAACTGTAAACAAGTTAGAATGAATCAATCAAATAAGAATTTCCAATAACATTAGAGTTAGAGTTTGCTCGAATGAATTTAAGGAACAATTGACTTATTCATTAACAATTAAGATAAAAAGCTTACTCAATCAAAAGAATGAAGTTATACAATATAATAATAGAACTAACTCAACGAAAGTGTAGAGTTAGAAAACTTGCCTCGAGCGTAAGCTAAAATATTAAAACTCACGCTCACCTATACATGATTAAAACCACAACATCTATTAGACATATTAATATTCACTTTTCAATATAAAACGCATTACTAGCTAAACTTGTTATTTTAGCACAAGTCTTATGCTACCATTTACATTTTAGAATTCCCAAGTGTTAATCATCAAAACACTTAACAAACATTCATTGTATAAACTAAGTTATCACATAACACGTTCTCAATTTACTAATCATTTTTGCAACTTTGAACTTACTAACCACAATTTACTATGTTATGTTAATCTTAACATTACACATTTAGCGTGCTAACATAATTTCAGACCATGCTATGATGTTTCCCCAAGTCTCAGTAAACAACAGAAGTCGTAATTCAAACCCGATTGTATGGCACAAATGCATACAAAAAGGCTTGGGGACCCACAGCATGCAAGGCCATTTTCTCGCTTTTGGCACTGCAGTAAATTACGCTTGTTGTTCAGACAGCATACGAGAGAAGGCTAATGAACGAAGAGAGTTTACTTTTGCCCAACAAACACAAATTTCACCCAATATAAAGAATATTAACACGTAAAATAAATATACAACTATCATAAACATGATTGCTCACATTTACAACCAATTAGAACAATTTAACACCAACTAAAACTATTTTAATTTCTCAAAATTCATATTTTCATACAAAAACTCAATTTTTGATATTCATTCTAAAAATCATCACTGTGAATTCAATAGTTGGCCAAATCACCTCATTCAAATTACGTTATGTTCGTAACTCAATGAACTAACATATACAAGCTTCAATTTATACTCTCACATACAAATTGGCCATTATATATACTTATCGAAGATTTCTTCCCACCATCAAATGAATTTAGATGCAATTGTTGTTTAAACATAATCTCTATCATTATACATGCACCATAACTTAGTTATATAACAAAATTCTAAGAAATAGAATTTACAGAGCATAGAAAAACTTTTCCGTAGTTCACATATGTAGACATATATATATATATATATATATATATATATATATATATATATTAGGGTTGTATAAGAAATACCTTCAAATTGCTTGCAATCCTTTTTGATAAACACTGCAAAAAATGCTCAAATCCTTTTCTCTCAAATTCTCTCAACTCACACAAAAACTCAACCACTAGATTACGATAGAAAAACAAAAGCTAAGCCAAAAAAATCGAGCGATAGCAAACAGAGGAAATAATCGATAATCTTAATACTTAACTTAATTCTAATGGCATATATATTAATTAACGTATATAATATAAATATATTATATTTATTATTTTAATTATATTTTATTTATTCTATTTATTTTATTTAAATCTTTAATCACATAACACAATACAAATAATTAACCATTAAATTGAAATATCAATATAATAATCATTTCCTTAATTCATCAATTATTTATTTAACAAATAATTCTCCAAATAAAATTAAATCAATTAAACAAATATTTATTCAACGATAAGACATCCATTAAATATTTATATAATTCAATAAATATTTAATATTATAATTAAAATTGAATGTTCTGTAATGAAAGAAGAATGAGCTTCTATTTATAGGAAAATATAATTAACGCTTTGGGGGCTCAAATATTACAAGATAATACCTTTATTTTTCCTTTATTTTAATTTAGTTCTCGCAAGTATTATCAAACTTGCACCACCTCCCTAATAGTACATCATGTGAATACAATGAATCAATAATATACATGTGAAAAAATCTTCAAAATAGGTATACAACACCCATATCAAATACACAAACTACAACTTCAAAATAAGTCCTCATTAAATACAAATATTATTCTAGATAATAACACTAAAATAGTCCTCATTTTTCAAACACAATTTTATAGAAATAATGAGGACTGCTAAAACATCTTTCTAGAACCATCACTCCATACCCCGACTAGATCCTACTATGTTCTCACCTCCTGAGAAGAAAAATGGAACAAAAAGGAAAAGGGTGAGCTCAACTAGCCCAAGAAAGAATATTATGACTAAGATAATATACAACAAATTATCATTAGTTTTCAACAGGAAAAATCGATAAAATATAATAGACAACAAGTTTTAGATCAACAAATCGCAATGAAATAGCAATCCATTAGAAGAGTCAAGTAGAGAATGAGTTCTACTATCTTCTAAGATTTAAAAGTCCATCATCAATATTTTATCCTCGTAACAACAATCAATATACATCTTTAATCAATATTCATCTTTGCACTCAAAAGCCAAAGATATTCATTTGTATCACCAAATGGTCATGTTCATCTCAACACCTATTCATCTTTTGCACTATGGGCCAAAGATATTCATCGCTTAATCATTCATCTTTGCACTATGTGCCAAAGATATTCAAGAATATCATCATTTAGGATCGAGGATGATGAAAATATTTTAAAGAAAACGAATCCAAAGGAGATGTAAGGACAAATAGTAGGGATTCATATAACAGCTTTTATCCAAGATCAATAATACTATATAAATACCAATTTTGAAGGTAATTCAAAAATAAAGATCAAAACATGGATACAATCAAAGATAGTAACCATAATAGACATCTTGGACAAAAAGAAGAAAAATTTTTATGAATTCAGATTCGTGAATAAGGTCATATAACGTGTGAATAGAAACCCCTACACAAAAAGTTCCAAATTTGATAAAAAGTTTCACCAATATTTTGGCATAATGATATTGAAGAAATAATATCATTTTACTTAAGAAAATAACATCCCTTACCTCAAAATAACTAAGCATTCTTTCGATCGAATATCTGACAGAAAGTCAAGGAAACTTGTAATCAACAAAGAACTCTCAAAGTATATAAATACTCACTAAAATACGCCGATAATATAGAGAGAAAGAAAACTTGTTCGTGTGATTTTCAATTCTAACCTAAGCGCCTATTTATAGGAAAATGCTAGAACGCTTATAGAGACTAAAATAATAAAATATATTATTTTTTATTTTTCTTTTACGCATGCCAAGACCAAGACTTGTCAAGGTATGCCAATTTGAAAATTTTTCAAAGAAATTTCACATGTTATTAACACCAACCAAAGTGGGTCCCACCCATAATTTAATAAAAATCATTTTATTTTCCAAAACTTTAGTAATTCATAGAAAATAGCCCGCTTATCGTAAAAAAATAATTTTATGTCCATTCACTCAAATCAAATTCTCTACAACTTTGTAGTAAGAAAGTTTTTCCAAATTCTAAACATAAAATATCCCAAATCCACAAACGGATGATTTTAATACCTCTACACCGACAAAATAATCGATAAAACACCTCAAAGATTAATTCCTTCATTTTTATCCACATAAAATAAATATATCCATCATTTATATCCACATAAAATAAATATTTCCTTATCATATAAATCAATAATTAATTATTCACAAATAATATTACGTAATCACAATTATGACAACCAGCCGCTCCTGTGAAAGAGGGGCTTTCCAATAAGAATTTTTCCTCATCATCGCCAAGCAATTAGGTGACCAAACCTCTCCTCGATGTAACTTTCTAGATATTGCCAATAATGCTATCTAATAATATTATTCAAATAATATGAATTATCGATCCGATAATGGGAAATATCGTAAAGTTGATAATTATCAAACAACAATAATATAAAATATCAACGCAACAATTATTGAATCAATAAAATAAAATATTGAATAAAGAATTATCGTAATAATTATTGAGTAAAGGCCTTTTTACATAAGAATCAATAATTCAAAAATACCGTGCATCCACGCATATTACATCGTATTTTAACCACCGGTATTCCAACAAAGTTGTTAATCTGCAGAATAACTACGCCATTATTTATAAAAACTCAAACTTGTCATTTTCTTCATCCGACAGCTTATTCTCGTTATGGGCCCATAAATGATCGCTACTGGCATTGCATTTAATATTCCCACAACAAGAATATTCCACCACCAAACTAATATTTCCCCACAACAATGATTATTTTATAACCACTTGCTTATTTTGAAAAATTTGCACATTTCACCCATAACCAAAGAATTATATCAAATTAATACCTTATTATTCACAATAATAATTAGAGGAAATTTGATTTTATTTATAATAAGTTGGGGTCTTACAACCTCCCTCCTTATGAAATTTCGTCCCTCGAAATTGACATACGACTGGTGTGTTTCAAAAGGTGAGGATACCTCGCTTTCATTTCTGACTCCAACTCCCAGGTCATTTCTTCAATAGCATGGTTTCTCCACAAAACCTTAACTTGTGGTATAACCTTCGTGCGTAGGACATGCTCTTTCCTATCCAAGATCTTAACAGGTACTTCTTCGTACGTTAAATCTTTGGCTATCTCGTCTGGTTCTAAAACAATAATATGGTTCGGGTCTTTCACATATTTACGAAGCATAGATATGTGAAAAACATTATGAACACGAGACATGTTTGGAGGTAATGCAAGTCTATAGGCCACATCTCCTATTCGGTCAAGAATATCAAATGGACCAACAAATCTTGGATTGAGCTTTCCTCTCTTTCCAAATCTTGTAACTCCCTTCCATGGAGCAGCACGTAACAGTACATGATCTCCAATATTAAACTCCACGTCCTTTCTATGAAGATCAACATAACTCTTTTATCGATCTTGTGAGGTCTGAATACGTTGTCAAATCATTTGGATCTTTTCTGTAGTCATGCATACTAATTTTGGTCCCAACAACGTTGATTCTCCTACCTCGTCCCAGCATACTGGAGAACGACACTTTCGTCCATACAATGCCTCAAATGGAGCCATGCCTATACTTGCTTGATAACTATTTTTGTAGGAGAATTCTACCAATGGAAAGTACTTATCCCAACTCCCTTTGAAATCTAAAACACAGAGTCTTAATAGATCTTCAAGGGTTTGAATAGTCCTCTCTGATTGTCCATCCATTTGAGGATGGTATGCCGAATCAATCAGAACTGCGCGCTCATAGCTTTTTTCGCAAGCTAACCCAAAATCTTGAAGTGAATCTTGGGTCACGATCCAAACTATGGATACCGGCATGCCATGCAATCTCACAATCTCATTCACGTATATACGAGCAAGACGCTCAAGGAATAAGTCTCACGACGGCAGAAGAAATGGGCGACTTGGTTAATCTATCAACAATAACCCAAATCACATCTATGCCTTGAGAAACTTTGGGAAGACCAGTAACGAAATCCATAGTAATGTGTTCCCACTTCCATTCCGAATCTCAAGTGGTTGCAATGGACCCTTTGGCACTTGATGTCCGCGCTTTTACACGCTGACAAAGTTAAACACCTCGAGATAAACTCCGCGATCTCTCTCTTCATATTATTCCACCAAAATGTATGTCGTAATATCATGATACATTTTGGTACTCCTGTGATGGATTACAAATGGTGTGTGTTGTGTGCCTCCATCATGATTCTATGCTTCAAATTAGAATCGTTAGAACACAAAGTCCGGAGTTGAATCTAAGTATTCCTTCTTCATCGATTCTCGCTTCGAATAGCTCCTTCTTGCACTTTCTTCTTCATACGATGACGCCTGTGTCCGTAGCTTGAGCAAATTTTAACTTTATCGATTAAAGTCGGTTCTACTCAGATATTCGCCATCATCATGTGGGTCCCTCGAGTCTTTAATTCTACCTCCATCCTTTGCAAGTCATACGTAATGGGCCTTTGCATCGACAATATCGCACTCAGATCAGATATGATCTTCTACTCAATGCGCCTACTACTACGCTCGCTTTTTCGTGATGATGATATGAATAGTGTGATCGTAATCTTCAATAGTTCAAGCCAACGCGCTGCCGCATGTTGAGTTCTTTTTGGGTGAAGAAATATTTGAGGCTTTTTATGGTCCGTGATAAATCTCCACTTTCTCCCCATACAAGTAGTGTTCCAAATTTTCAACGCTGAATACGATCGCCGCTAACTCTAGATCATGAGTAGGATAATCCTCTCTCATATTCTTTTGAGTTGTCGTGAGGCATAGGCTATGACTTTCCCATGTTGCATGAGAACACATCCTAACCCTTTGCTTCAAGCATCATCAGAGATAACAAATCCATCCGCATCAGATGGTATTGCTGTAACAAATTTAAATGAGTCTCCTCTCGAGCTCTTGGAAACTCTTCTCGCATTCCTCGCTTCCATATGAATTTTGTATCTTTCCGAGTCGACCGAGTTAATCTGAGTAGCGATTCGAGAAAATCCTTCCACTTAATCTCCGATAATAACCATTTAAGCCCGTAAAGTTACGATTTTGGCCACCGACTTTTGTTGTTCCCAACTTTCAGATCGCTTCAATCTTCACCGTCAACAGATACTCCATGTTTTGACACCACGCGCCCAAGGAATGCTACTTCCTCAAGCCGTAACTCGATTTCTTTCACTTGGCATAAAGTTTGTTTTCACGAAGCCTTTCAAGTATCACTTCAAATGGTGCTCATGATCTTTCATGGCTTTTGGAATAGATGAGGATGTCATCAATAAAGACAACAACGAATCGATCCAAATATTCCTTGAATACACGGGCTCATCATATCCATGAAAGCAAATGGAGCATTAGTCAATCCAAAAGACATGACTAAGAATTCATAATGCCCGCATCGAAGTTCAAGGAAGTCTTTGAATATCCTCGCTTTTAATCTTCAAACCGATGATATCCGTAACTAAGGTCGATCTTTGAAAAAAGAATTGTGCTCCTTCAGAATCGGGTCAAACAGTCATCAATGCGAGGTAATGGATACCTATTCTTGATGGTGACATGGTTTAATTCTCAGAGTCAATACAAAGTCGCATACTCCCCGCCTCTTTCTTCTTTATTAATAAAACAGAGCACCCCAAGAGAGATGTACTAGATTTAATGAAACCGATGTCTAATAACTCCAGTAGTTGGACTTTTAACTCCTCAAGTTCAATAGAGCCATTCGATATGGGTTTTAGAAATGGGTTTTGTACCTTGCTCAAGGTCAATAAAGAATTCAACATCACGCTCGGGGTAGACCGAAGTTCTTCAGAGAAATACATCGTGAAATTTCTAACAATGTAAATATTATTCAAATCGATTTGTCTTTGTTCAAATCCATAACATGGGCTAAGAAAGCTTGACATCCGCTTTTTCAATAAACGAATAGCTTTGTGGCTTGATATGAATGTTGATCGATTTTAGTGGTTTAGTAGTTTGAATTGTATGACAAAGTTGGTTAGGAATATGAAAACTAACAACCTTATTTAAAATAATCAATTTTAAAATGATGAGTGGTTAACCAATCAATTCCTAAAATCACATCAAAAGCAAGTATCTTTAAAGAGATAAGATCAATGTGTAATGTGATAGTGCTAACTTGGATCATGCAAGATTTATAAACCGTAGATGTAACTAAGGTTTCACCCAACGGAGTTTCCAACAGATAAGTCAAAGTCCAATTTCTCCTGAGTCAAGTTTAAACGCTGAGCACAAGCAAGAGAGATAAAAGAATGGGTAGAACCCAGATTCTAGTAAGGTATAAACTTCGCAAGAATTCAAGATTAGCTTACCGTGATCACCTCGCTCGGGTTCCTCACATTTTGGCCACCACGACAAACGCCTTCCAGAACCGCCGATTTCGACTTATCCGGATGTACCCTTGAGTCACCATCCCCATTGAACTTGGTTTTGCTATGTAACAATCCCGAGCTATGTGGCCTTCCTTTCCACAGCTTGTAACATACCTTGGATTGTTGTGGATAGTTTCAATGATATGTCCCTCTTTCCGTGCATTTGTAACATCTAAATCGGCGGTCGTTTCTCCTCCCTAGAATTTGTTGTTGGTGTTGGTGTGTCAGCCGCCGATGTCTTCCGTCATTGTTGAATCTCCTCTTTCAAATTTCCACTGACTCACCTCTCCTATTATCATGGCCACGATGACCACCCGAGTGGTTACCGCCTTTGTTCAGATTTTCCTCCTCCTCATTGGTTATCATCGCTCGATGATCGCCGGCCACCCAGATGACCTCGTCAGGGTCCCCCATTGAACATACTCACTATCTCGCTTCTAATAATTGAGCCCCGTGACAACATCTAAATACAGAGAAAATTTATGAGAGATAAGGTATCGATTTAATCTCTAAGTTTTAGACCTCGTAAACATCCTTGTCATTCGCTCCTCATTCTCTACCAAATGAGGTAAACTCGATAACTCAAATAACTTCACCTCAGATCGGGACACCGCCATGTTGTTTTGTTCAAATCGATAAACTCTACCTCCTTCATATGATTTAATACTTTCGTGAAAGTACTTGTTATTGAATAGTTTTTCAAATGTTTCCCAAGACATGTTGAAAGTGGTCGGTGGGTACGCCTCACGATTCCCACCAAGAATCCGCTTCACCACGGAAATATAAAGTGGCGAATGGAACCTTCTATTCTCTCCGCATCCCAAGACATCGAATATCTTGGTAATTTGTTTGACCCATGTTTCCGCCTTTGATCGGATCCGCTTTTCCAATAAATTTCGTGGTCCCAACTCCGAAACTACTTGGTCAGGATGCATCAAGGCCGCATATCACTTCCACCCGTATTTTGTACACGAAGTCTCCCTCGTCCGATTTTACATGAATCGCAAAAAGCTCCTAAACATTCCATCATTCATCGCTTGCTCTAGAGAGTTGTTTTTTATGGAGGAATATTGCCTTCTCCGCTGCACGCTCTCCCGGTTTGTAAACTAAAGGTTGTTCCATAGCCTCATACACTCCATTGTTAACGCTCGCAGCCCATTCTTAAACATCGCTTATAAAACAAGGGTTAATTAAACAAATTAACATATCACATAATATCCCTATATTATGATCCACCAACAAATAAGCTTAGATAGACACACTAGCGTAAGGATTTACTCATCTCTCCCTCCTAGTTCTATTCCCCGATCTCCGCCAGAGACCATATCCCTAAGCTTTGATACTAACTCGTGACGCCCCAAAATAGGTATACAACACCCATTCTCGAGTCGCCAAATACATGGTACATAAAGCAAACTACAACTTCAATAATACAATTGTCGTGGCAAAAAATACGATAACACATATCGTGAGTTTAAATACAAATATTGTCTTCTAGACAATATCCACACTCAAATAAGTCCTCATTACAATTATTCAAACACTATTTTACGTAAATAGTGAGGATTGCTAAAACATCTTTCTAGAACCATCACTCCATACCCGACTAGATCCTCGCTATGTTCTCACCTCCCGAGAAGAAAAATGGAACAAAAAGGAAAAGGGTGAGCTCAACTAGCCCAAAGAAAGAATATTATGACTAAGATAATATACAACAAATTATCATTAGTTTTCAACAGGGAAAAATCTGATAAAATATAATAGACAACAAGTTTTAGATCAACAACCGCAGCGAAACAGCAATCCATTAGAAGAGTCAAGTAGAGAATGAGTTCTACTATCTTCTAAGATTTAAAAGTCCATCATCAATATTTTATCCCAGAATAACAATCAATATACATCTTTAATCAATATTCATCTTTGCACTACAGGCCAAAGATATTCATTTGTATGTCATGTTCATCTCAACACCTGTTCATCTTTGCACTACGGGCCAAAGATATTCATCAGTTAATCATTCATCTTTGCACTATGTGCCAAAGATATTCAAGAATATCATCATTTAGGACCGAGGATGATGAAAAATATTTTAAAGAAAACGAATCCAAAGGAGATGAAGGACAAATAGTAGGGATTCATATAACAGCTTTATCCAAGATCAATAATACTTCATAATAACCAATTTTGAAGCGTAATTCAAAAAATAAAGATCAAAACATGGATACAATCAAAGATAGTAACCATAATAGACATCTTGGACAAAAAGAAGAAAATTTTATTTTTTTGAATAAGTGTCAGATTCGTGAATAAAGTCAGATACGTGAATAGTAACCCCTTGAACACAAAAAGTTCCAAATTTGATAAAAAGTTCACCAATATTTCTAAGATAATGATATTGAAGAAATAATATCATTTAAGAAGAAAATAACATCCCTTACCTCAAAATAATCAGATTTTGATCGGAATATCTGATAGAAAGTCAAGGAAACTTCAGATCAAACAAAGAACTCTCAAAGTATATAAATACTCACTAAAATATGCTCGACAATATAGAGAGAAAGAAAACTTGTTTCTGGTGTGATTTTCAATTCTAACCTAAGCGTCTATTTATAGGAAAATGCTAGAACGCCTTAGGAGACTAAAATGATAAAATATATTATTTCTTATTTTCTTTACGCATGCCAAGACCAAGACTTGTCAAGGTATGCCAATTCTGAAATTTTTTCAGCAGCCCACATGTTATTAACACCAACCAAAGTGGGTCCCACCCCATAATTTAATAAAAAATCATTTTATTTTCCAAAATTTTAGTAATTCATAGAAAATATCCCGGTTATCAGAAAAATACGAATTTTATGTCCATTCTGCCTAAAATCAAATTCTCTACAACTTTACAGAAGAAAGTTTTTCCAAATTCTAAACCGAAAATATCCGAAATCCACAAACGGATGATTTTTAATACCTCTACACCGACAAAATACTGATAAAACACCTCAGCATTAATTTTTTCATTTTTATCCACATAAAAATAAATATATCCATCATTTATATCCACATAAAATAAATATTTCCTTATCATATAAATAAATAATTAATTATTCACAAATAATATTACAGAATCACAATTATGACAAACCAGCCGCTCCTGTGAAAGAGGGGCTTTCCAATAAAAATTTTTCCTTATCATCGCGCGCAATTAGGTGACCAAACCTCTCCTTGATGTAACTTTCTAGATAATGCCAATAATGCTATCTAATAATATTATTCAAATAATATGAATTATCGATCCGATAATGGAAATATCGTGCAGTTGATAATTATCAAAACAACAATAATATAAAATATCAACGCAAACAATTATTGAATCAATAAAATAAAATATTGAATAAAGAATTATCGTAATAATTATTGAGTAGTGCCTTCACGTAAGAATCAATAATTCAAAAATACTGTGTGCATCCACGCCAGTACGCCAGACATCAGATTTTAACCACCGGGTATTCCAATAGTGTTAATTCAGAATAACTACGCCGTTATTTATAAAACTCAAACTTGTCGCTTTTCTTCATCCGACGCTTATTCGTTATGGGGCCCATAAATGATGATCGCTACCATTGTATTTAAATATTCCCGACAACAAGAATATTCCATTTACCAAACTAATATTCCCCGACAACAATGATTATTTTATAACCACTTGCTTATTTTGAAAAATTTGCACATTTCACCCATAACTAGAGAATTATATCAAATTAATACCTTATTATTCATAATAATAATTAGAGGAAATTCGATTTTATTTATAATAAGTTTTTAGTCATGCAAGTATTATCAATCTTGCACCACTTCCCTTAATAGTACATGCATGTGAATCAATAGTACACACATGTGAACAAATAGTTATAAACATGTGAATTAATAGCAATTAATTGCTCATTTATCCGATTAATTACTCGATTGGTCAATATAACCTCCAGACATCAATTATTATCAGAATAGATGTCGATTTACACTAGCACTAATAATCCCAACACAATGGAAATATCAATTTCATCTTTAATCAACACAAAATTATTCATCATTAATATTATAACTCACAATATTTAACAACCAGATCATTCCAAGGAAAGAGGGGGCTTTTCGATAAGGATTTCTCCCCATTGGCACGCAATAAGGTGACCAAACCTCTCCTTGACAGAACTTTTCAGACATTATCAATATTGCAAATAATAATATGAATAACTTTGTCGTCTCAATTATTGATTTAGTAATATAAAATATTATGCAGATGATACTGTGACAATAATTGAATCAATAATATAAGAGATATTATGCAGCAATTACTGTAGCAATAATTGAGTATAACTGAGTGACTTCTCACATAAGCATCAATAATCAATACCGTGTGCAACTATGCAACCACGCGTATTATTGTACTTTTACTACCGCGTAGTTCAACAGTTTAACGATAAAACTTTTGCCTTTATTTTTATAAAAATATAATTCTGTCGTTTTTTAACTACGACAATACTTCATTAAGCGGTCCACCAATGATTGTGCCGTCTGCATTTAATATTCCCTCGTTAAAACGAATATTCTCCAACCAATCGAATATTATATAACCACTTGTTTACTTTGAAAAATTTGTAAATAATACCCACAACTATAACATTATATCAAATCCACACCATAATATTCAAAAATATATTTCGAGAAAAATTAATCTTTATTCATAAAAGTTGGGGTCTTACAACCTCCCTTCTTATGAAATCTCGCCTCGAAATTAGGGTGCGACCGGTATGTCAAGAGGTGAGGATACCTTGACTTCATTTCTGATTCTAACTCCCAGGTCATTTCCTATATATCGTGGTTTCTCCACAAAACTTTGACTTGAGGTATAACCTTGGAGCGTAGAATATGATCCTTCTTATCCAACATTTTAACAGGTACCTCCTCATACATTAAATCTTCCGCTATCTCGTCCGGTTCTAATTCAATAATGTGGTCCGGGTCTTTCACATATTTACGTAACATAGATATATGAAAAACGTTATGAACACGAGACATACTTGGTGGTAAGGTGAGTCTATAGGCCACAATTCCTACTCGATCGAGGATTAAAAATGGGCCAATGAATCGAGGATTGAGCTTTTCTCTCTTTCCAAATCTCGTAACTCCTTTCCATGGAGCAACACGTAACAACACATGATCTCCAATATTGAATTCCACGTCCTTTCGATGAAGATCAACATAACTCTTTTGTCGATCTTATGAGGTTTTTATACGTTGTCGGATCGTTTGAATCTTTTTCATAGTCATACGTACCAACTCCGGTCCCAACAACGTTGCTTTACCCACCTCATCCCAGCATACTGAAGAACGAAACTTTTTTCCATACAACGCCTCAAATGGAGCCATGCCAATACTTGCTTGATAACTGTTATTATAGAAAAACTCCACCAATGGTAAGAACTTGTCCCAACTTCCTTTGAAGTCAAGGACACAGAGTCTTAATAAATCTTCAAGTGTTTGAATAGTCCTCTCTGACTGCCCGTCCATTTGAGGATGATATGCTGAACTAAATCGTAAATATGTGCCCATAGCTTTTTGCAAACTAACCCAAAATTGTGAAGTGAATCTTGGGTCTCGATCAGAAACTATGGATATTGGCATACCATGCAATCTTACAATCTCGTTTATGTACATACGAGCAAGACATTCAAGTGTATAAGTTTCTCGTATCGGTAAGAAATGAGAAGACTTGGTCAATCTATCAATAATAACTCAAATCGCATCTATGCCTTAAGAAACCTTGGGAAGTCCAGTAACGAAATCCATGGTAATATGCTCCCACTTCCATTTTGGAATTTCAAGTGGTTGCAATGGACCTTTTGGCACTTGATGCTCCGCCTTGACTCATTGACAAGTTAGACACCTTGAGATAAACCCCGCTATCTCTCTCTTTATATCGCTCCACCAAAATGTATGTCGAAGATCACGATACATTTTGGTACTCCCAGGATGGATTGCAAACGGTGTGTTGTGCGCCTCCATCATGATTTTATACTTCAAGTCAGAATCGTTAGGAACACAAAGTTTGGAGTTGACTCGAGTTCCCTTTGGCCAGTAGTGCAAAGATGAATTGTTGACTGGTATGATCATGACCATTGAATTTATAATTAAATATCTTTAGCTTAAGTGCAAAGGTGAATTGATCAACATGGTTATAATTATTGTTTATATAAATTCTGAAATGATTATATATTTCTTTGAGATATTAATATCTTTGGCCTGTAGTAAAAAGATGATCTTTTGTTGAATATTTTTGGCTTCAGTGTAAAAGATGATCTGTTGTTGAATTTCTTTTGGCTCAGAAAAGTAAAAAGATGATCTGTTGTTGAATATCTTTGCTTGAAGAGTGCAAAGATGAACTATCGACGAATATCTTTGGCCCGTAGTAAAAAAGATGAATTTATTAGTATGCCTATGAACATGAACCGTGATTTGGTATAACCATGATCTTTGATGTTTCGTGTAAAGACAGTGATGAAAATTATCTTAAATCCCGGATGAGAAGAGGAATTTAGAACCACAATTATGATTATGAGTTATTCATATGATTGTGGACCGTAACTGCTGATTGATGTTACGTTGATAAAACATTGTTGGAAGACTTTTAACATGTTGAAGATAATAGACTTTATGGTCTATTTGACTCTTCTAATGGATTGCTCGTTTCGCTGCAACTATGGTTGAAAAGTTTTATTATCTACCATATGTTCTAAATCTCTGATTTATTACTGACAAAGGCTATTGATAATTTAATTATCTTTAGTCATGATATTCTTTACTGGGCTATTTGTGCTCACCCTTTTGCTTCACAATTCCTTTTAGATAATAAGAGTGTAGCTGGGTCGAGCGGGGGTAACAGGGGAATAGAACGGTGGTCTCTAGCTGTGGATATTCTCCTTAAACAGTATGGAAATAATTTTATTGAGAACTTTAGAATAGTGTGTTGTATTTTATACATCATTTAGTAGTTATATTTGGTGAATCAAATAGGGTGAGGCGAACCCAACGTTGGAAGGGTGTTTTGCCACTATTATACAAGATGTCTAATGACATGCAACTTTGTGTTATCATAAGACAGGGTTATGCACATCCACTTGCTGAGTATATCTACGAGCACTACCTATATAATCTTGGAGTTTGGTTGAAATATAATTGTCAATTGGAGACAATGGAGATAATTATATGTCAAGAGAAGACTCACCATTGGAAAGAACATGATAGCAATCTTCTCATTTTTCTTTGGGGTCTATTGGGTCACCAAGGATAATTCTCGAGTCATATGATATCTATTATAACTTAGATGCATGGCCTCCCATGTACGAAGGTTTCCTTGAGCATTTTTAAAAAGATTTTAATTTCTAAAACAATTATTGGCTGTACCTTTATGTAAGGTACCACTGTAAGGTATCAATGTGATATCCAGGTAAAGGGATGAGAGTCACCGTTGGTATCTATTTGTATTAAAACTGTTGTCGTATTTTGCATGACAATTGTAATAATGAAGTTTGTATTTGAAAATTGCATTGAGTGTATTTCGTGGCGACTCAGAATAGGTTGGGTGGAATGGATCTATTTTGGGGGCGTTACACTACTTCCTCAATCCAGAACTTGCATTTCTTCAACTTGGCATATAACTTGTTTTCACGAAGCTTTTGGTGTATCAGCCTCAAGTGTTGCTTATGATCTTCATGGCTTTTGGAGTAAATGAGGATGCCATCAATAAAGACGACCACAAAGTGATCTAAATATTCCTTAAATACTCGGTTCATCATATCCATGAAGGCAGCAGGAGCATTAGTCAATCCAAAAGACATGACTAGGAATTCGTAATGCCCGTACCGAGTTCTAAAAGCAGTATTTGGAATGTCATCGCTTTTAATCTTTAATTGATGATATCTGGAACTAAGATCGATCTTTGTAAAGAATTTGGCACCTTGTAACCGGGTCAAACAGATCATCAATACGGATAACTGTATTTATTTTGTTGGTGACATGATTCAACTCCCGATAATCAATACAAAGTCGCAGTACTTCCATCTTTCTTCTTCACGAATGTAACAGAGCACCCTAAAGAGATGTACTAAGATTTAATGAAACCGATGTCTAATAATTCATGTAGTTGGTTTTTAACTCACAAGTTCAATAGAGCCATTCGATATGGGGCTTTGGAAATGAGTTTTGTACCGCATTCAAGGTCGATACAAAATTCAATTTCACGCTCTGGGGTAGGCCAGGAAGTTCTTCAGGGAATACATTAGGAAATTTATTAACAATAGAAATATCACTCAAATCTGATGTATTTTTGTTTAAATCCGTGACATGTGCTAAGAAAGCTTAACATTCGTTTTTCAATAAACGAATAACTTTATGGCTTGATATGATAGTGATTGACTTTAGTGGTTTGGTTGCCTCAATTCTCATAATAGGTTGGTTAGGAATATGAAAGCTAACAACCTTACGAAAATAATCAATTTTATCATGATGAATAGTTAACCAATCAATCCCTAAAATCACATCAAATGCAAGTATTTTCAAAGAGATAAGATCGATAGGTAACACGCGGTTACCGATTTGAATCAAATAAGACTTATAAACAGTGGATGTAATGAAGGTTTCTCCCAGCGGAGTTTCAACAGATAAATCAAAGTCTAATTTCTCCAGAGTTAAATTTAAACGTTGAGCGCAAGTAGGAGAAATAAAAGAATGCATAGAACCAGTATCAAATATGGTATAAACTTTGCTAGAGTTTATTATTAGCTTACCCATGATCACCTCGTTTGGATTCCTCGCTTTTTGGGAGGTTACGACAAACACTCTCCCTTGCACTACCGGTTTTGTCTTATCTGGGATGACCTTTGATGCCTCCATCCCAGCTGGACTTGACTTTGGTGCACGACAAAATTAGGCTAGGTGACCTTCTCTTCCACAATTATAACATGCTTTGGAGTGCTGCGTACAGTTTGGACTGATGTGTCCCTCCCCTCCGCATTTGTAACATACGACCGACGGTCGTTATCCTTCCTTAACAACAGGTGCTAGTGCTGACGTCCTTCCATCATTATTGAATCTTCTCTTCTTGAAATTCCCACTTTTATTGTCTTGTCCATGATTACCACCGAAGTGGTTACCATTTGTGGCATGTTGACTTCCACCACGTTTGTTGTCACCGTTTCGATGACTGCTACCACTGGTATTATCATTTTGTCAGCTGCTCTCTCTTGGTTGGGTTGACTCGTTATCGCGCTCCAATAACTGAGCCCTATTTACAACATCTGAATACAAACACACTTTGTGAGAAATTAGATATTGACGTATCTCGGGTTTCAAACCTCTTAGAAACATCCGCGTCATTCTCTCCTTATTATCAACCAAGTGGGATGCAAACCAGGACAACTCGGCAAACTTAGCTTCATACTGCGACACAGTCATATTGTTTTTGCTCTGGCTTGATAAACTCTACCTCCTTCATGTGACGAATACTTTCGGGAAAGTACTTGTCATTGAACAGTTCTTAGAACTTCTCCCAAGACATCTTCAGTGCGGCAGGTTAAGTACACTTTATCGATTCCCACCAGTAATCTGTCTCTCCTCGCAACATAAAGGTGGCGAAGGGAACCTTTTGCTCCTCGGAGCATCCCAAGACATCAAATATCTTGGTGATCTGCTTTATCCACGTCTCCGTCTTAAGTGGTTTTGGTTCTCCAATAAACTCCGGTGGTCCCAGCTTCTTGAACTGTTTAGGGGTGACCATCCGAGAGTCGATGATGTTTCCACCGCATTTTGAGCAGAGTCGCTTTCTTGCTCGATGTTGCATGAATTGCATAAAGCCTCGAACATCCCATCGCTCATCGTTTGGGTGGCCGTTGTTATTTTCCTGAGGATTATATCCATCCTGATGCACATTATCCTGGGTATTGATCGTTGGTGACTCAACGGTCTCATGTGCTTCATTTCTTATCTCAACATTTTTGGATGCCATTTTCAAATACTGCCACAAAACAAGGGTTAATTAACATGTCACATATTATCCCTATACTCTGACCGACCAAATAAATAGCAAATAAACTTAGGTAGGTCATACTAGAGAAGGAATTTCTCGTCTCTCCCCTCCTAGTTCTAGTCTCACATCTCAGCTAGGGATCATATCCCTAAGCTCTGATACCAACTGTGACGCTCCTAAAATAGGTATACATCACCCATTCTGAGTCGCCAAATACATGGTACAAAATTCAAATACAACTTAATTATACAACTATCATGTAAAATACGACAAAACATAAGTTGAGAGTTTTAATACGAATATTGTCTTCTAGACAGTATTCAAACTCAAATGGAGTTCTTATTACATTTATTATCACACTATTTCACTGAATAGTGAGGACTAATAATGCAAACATCTGGACCATCACTCCGTTTCCCGACTAGTCCCGGCTATATTCTCATTTCTTGAAGAGAATAATGAAACTAAGGGTGAGCTCAACTAGCCCACTAAGAAATATTATGACTAAGATGTTAGTTCCCGGAGGCACAATAGTTATCTAGAAGGGAGGGGGGTTGAATAGATATTTAAAAATCTTTTTGTTTTAACTTGTTAGTAGATAATGATTAAAACTATAGCGAAATTGATATTAGTTTTAATCTCCCTTAAGATAGTGAGTTTATGAGAGTGAGCGATATATAGCGCTTATAGTAGATATATGATTATAGTAAGAATGTAAGAGACACAATCATTTTAAGTGGTTGAGCACTTAAAGCTCCTAGTCCACTCTTCTACTCTCGAGTAGAAATCCACTAAGGATGTCTTTTACACTTTCTCGAATCACTTAGATTCCTTCTAGACCCAGTGATCTCAGGGACTTTTTAGTTCACTCTTGAACTCTTCAAGTCCAGCAGACTTGGCTCTCTTACAGTTCACTTAGAACTCTTCAAGTCCTTCTGACTTGGAACTTTTTCTTCAGTTGATTGGTAGATGTTGAGTTCTTGATGGTTGCTAGTCAGTTGCAGTTTAAGCACTTGTTCAAAAGAACTGAGTAGTTGAGCAAGCTTTCCTTTTTCTGAGATCGTAGAGTTGAGCGTTGAGAGTTCTTGTACATTTTTGTTCAATGCTTGCTTACTTCTCTTATATGCTTGATTTGCATATATGTGATCTTGAAAACTATTCGTTGGATCCATCCGTTGAAGCATTAAATGCATTTGACCTTTTTGTTCTTTGATGGAGACTTTTCTGCACATCTTTTGAATTGAATTCTGGCCCACTGACACAGGAGATTACTTTTTCACCTAACACCTGAAAAGGTATTTTCCCCCTAACCAATGATACTTTCCTTAGCTTCTTAAATACGCTTCTTTTTTGCATACTATGGATATTTCTTATGTCTTTGGGACTGGTGAGTAATACAACGTTTAGAATCCATTCCTCATATGTTAGAGTTTGTCTCCACATAAAGCATGAGGCTTGATGCTTCTGACACAAGACATATGATACTCTACGATTCAGATCGTGGTACTCTACGATTCAGATCGTGGTGACTTGTCGCCTTGGTGCTTGGTCTGATGCTATCAACCGAGAGCACTACGATTTCTCTTAAACACTTGCACACTACGATCTTCTCTTACTAGAGTTTTAAACTCTACGTTTCTGAGAGCACACTGCGATCTCTGAGTTGGCTCGATAAACGTTAGGACCACTCTACGATTTCTAAAGAGGCCCCTTCAAGGCAGGCACACTACGATCCTTGAAGCTCTACGTTTCTGCCTTGACTTCTGCAATGTTGATCAGATTGATACACTACGAATTCTTCGAAGCCTATCTATTACATTGCAAGATCAACCTAACAGCTTTGATCTTTCTATCTACACATTCATTTACAGAATGCTACACGTTAAGAGCTTAGATCAACCTAAAAAATTTGATCTATCACTAAGTCCTTATACATATATTCCAAGAAGGACTTTACAAATAATCATGAGCATTTACATTTAAAAACATCAAATCAAAATATGCTTTCTCCCAACAATCTCCCCCTATTTGATGTTGACATAACTAAGGAGATTTGTTGTCATGATTATTAGTTTCTAGATGCAATTGCAGGAAAGTAAACATGACTTAGTATTTCAGTGAGCAACTAAAATTTCTAGAGAATAAGCATGAATTCATTGATGTTCAAAGAGTAATACATTTTAGCTTTACATCAATAAGAATTTAGACTTTCACTTATTTCTATTTCTTTGGTCTTTTGCGTGGAGGATTGGCATACTCCTCAGCCCTTCTTTTCCTGCTTGCTTCATCCCTTCTGGCTATCTCTTCCAGCTCACTTGGGCTTATCCTTGGATTGTGATCATGCCTATTCATGAATGCAGGATCTTCAATTAGCATTCTTAGGCCTTTAGTGGTCACATTTTGTGAGCTGGTAGCTGGCCCTTGACTCCTTATTGGCTGAGCCATCAAGACTTCCTGCTGATCAGATCGTTGAGTCTGATTGCTTGACCATGGAGTCTGTTGGTGGAATTGTCTTGCAGGAGGGCTTCTTGAAGCTTGAGTGTGAAATTGTCATCTGCCTCTTCCCTGGCTTCCTTGAACTCCTCTGCCTCTGCCCTGGCCTCCTTGAACTCCTTTCCCTTTATTCTCCCCCTTTATGTCAGCATCAAGGGTTCGAATGTCTTCAGATAGTCGAGTCACTCCTTGGACAAGCTCGTTAAGTTGGCTTTGTGTTTGAACAATGTCTTCTCAATTTTCCTTGACCAGAGCTTCAGATCGAGCTTCTCTGTTCTGGAGGGCAGTTAGAATAGTATCAGTTTGCTGTTCTTGGTTTACATAGGCTTTCTAAAATTCTTTGACTGAAGTTTTCA
The DNA here is from genome assembly GCA_020205605.1 of Panax ginseng. NCBI lineage: Eukaryota > Viridiplantae > Streptophyta > Magnoliopsida > Apiales > Araliaceae > Panax > Panax ginseng. The sequence goes on from CM035140.1 coordinate 53,465,423, forward strand.
GGTTGATGATGTTCTCCATCATAAGGTTATTCTGGGCTTCTTGAGATTTCTGTAATTCAAGAACAACCTCTCTTTGTTTAGTGGCTATCTGGAAGTGAATATCATCTCTGTCCTTCATGCTTTGAAGCACTTCCTTGATAATTTCCCTCAGCTTCTTTGTAAGCTCAGCATTCAGAGTGCTTGGGAGATTATTTGCAGCAGTGATCATTTGAGTCAGCCTGAGATGAATGTGTTCTGAGTGAGTTTCAAGGCTTTCATCGATGTCCTTGACTATGTTCTTGGACACTTCATTCAAGTCATCTTTCGTGGGTAGATTTGAGGGTGGATCACTGAGTGGAGGATTGTTTAAACGAGGGGATGTTTGTTTGGATTGATCTTGCAGGGAGTAGAGGGCAAGATCGAGATTGAAGAATTCATTGCTGGATGAGGAGGGAATATCCGATGGAGGGGCTTGGGTTTAGATGTTTGGGTTTGGTGACTCTATGATTGGAGGTGGAGACTCTGCAATGAGGCTAGAGTCCGTGATCGTAGAGATGATGGGTTATGGGAGCATTATGAAGCTGACCGCATTTGGTTCCTCAGTTACAGAATTTTGGGATTCTACAACTAGAAATTGATTTAGTGGATGAAGAATCACTTCCAACCATCGTGGGAATTCATAAAATTGACTAAATGAGGATGATGGCAAGTGATTAACTCTGAAAAGGGTTGGGATAAACAGTACCTCAGGTTTATTCTTTGAGGAAGAGTTGTTTGAGAGTAACTTCTTGGAGAAGTTGAATCTTCCTGGGAATCCATTGGCTAGTACTGAGATGGCCGGATACTTTTTAAAGCTCCAGAACATGTGATTCCAGGAATTTAGAATCTGAGCTTAATGGAAAGGCATCATGGGTAGATATGAAAATAGTTGCTCATAGTTGGCTCTTCTGTACCCATTAATGCCCACAGCTATGATCTCGACCTCATCATCTTCTTCCTCTTCTCTGTCTTTGCTTGCAGAGTCCATTATATCAATGGCTTCATTTGGCTCTTTCTCTGGTTCTTCCTTATTTTCTGCCGGAACTACTTCTTCTGCCATGGAGATGTCATGAGCCTCTCTCTCAACTTGATCATTTTCTTGTGAGTTTAAAAACTCCCCCTCAACTGGAGCATTTTCTAGAATGAGAGCTTCAGGCATCTCCCCCTCAGCTGGTGTATTCTCTATCATAAGAACTTCAGGGATCTCCCCCTCAACTGAAGCATTGTCCTCTTGGCTTGCTTTGGACAGTTCCTTTTTGGTAGCTATACTTTTGTCTTCCTCCTTGAGCACTTTTTCATTTTCAAGGATATATTTCTTGACCAATTTTCTTCTTGATTTTCTAGGCTTAGCCACAGCCTCAGGACTTTCTTGAACTTCAGTTTTGTCCTGTTGATCACCCAGACTGTCAGGTGTGGTAACTTCTTTGCTCGAGGTGTTTGGTCTGGTCTCTACGATCAGTTGAGACTCTATAATTGAAGAGATGGATGGCCTTTTGGATTTATGGCTGATCTTATTCTTCTCCAGCAGCTGAGATATGGTAGCTCTATCTTCTTCTGCCTTAGCCTGCTGTTGCTTCTTTCTCAGGATCCTTAGAGTCTCAATGTTAGAGGACTCTACTGGTTTATCAGTTGTGGATCCCTGAGGTTCTTCTTCTATCCTAGCCTTAAGCTTCCTCTTGCCCTTGCTTTTTCTGATAAGGGCAGAGGGTTCTCCCTTGTTTGTTTCTTCTTCTTCTCTTTCAATTTCTTTGACAACTGACATATTTCCTGGCACTCCTGATTCCCTTATTTCACCAGTTCTTCCACTAGATTCAGACATCATTTACACATTTTTAGCTGGATTCCTTTTCTAGTTTTCGAATAGTTGTTGGGTCATTTGCTTGTTTGGATTAATGTTTTCTCCTTCGTCGTCCTCAATCTTGTCACCCAAAGCAGCTTGTAGGATGATGGTTATAAATCGCCCGTAGAGCATCTTTTGAGAGCTTTTTGTCTTCTTTGAGCTTATTAACAACTTCCCAATCCATTCAAGCAATATAGCCCCCATTGTTAAGTTGTATTTCATAACATATGGCAGTCATGAGTTTGAGTTGCACCTCATTTACATAATCATGACCTGAGCTCTTGCAACATATACATTTTCCAACAATATCAGCTAGAAATTCATACCTCTGTGGAAATTCCTTCTTCTTGTATCCTTTGACAGAGGGAGATTTCTTGTGATGCTTCTTTTTGAGTCCCTTATGGAAGTCTATGCCATCTATGGACGTATTCCCTTCAGGTTTGAGACCTAGGGCTAGATTGATGTCCATAGCCTTTAGTCTGATTTCTACGTTCCTGACTTTCGCAGTGATGGTGTTGTTTTTAAATACACCATTATTGTAGAATTCTTTTACCAGCTTCGGGTAGATCAATGTGTCTGTGTCCAAAGCTTCTTCGAGACCCGCCTTCTTCAGTAACGATAGAGTTTTGTGAAACTTGGGTTCAGCTATTTTGAACTCGTCAAAGCAGAGTCTGCTAACACTGGAAGCTGCCATTGATTTTCTTGCAAGAAGTGTGATTGACTGAGCTTTCTTCTTATTTAGGGTTTCTGTTTTGAGAGAGGATGAGAGAGATAATCTTTTGAACTTCTGATTTCAAAAAGACGATTTCAATTTGTACTTGTAGCTTCCCTCTCTCCCTTTTGCTTAGTGGGACAGGTGTCGAATTCTACTTGGCTCTGCGAATTTGACTGAGAAGGATTGTACTGATTTGCCCTTAGCTCCTGCAGAGCTAATGTGTCCTTAGGGAGGACTACGATCGTTGAGGTAGCTTTTATGATCGTTGAGTCTGAACTACAATCATTGATTTTGTCCATTAATCGTCGTGTCTGAGCTACGATCGTCGAGTCTGTCCAGCATTCGTCGAGTCTGTTCCAACAATTGTAGTGTCTGAATTATGATCGTCGTGTTTGTCCAGCATTCTTCGTGTTTGAGCTACGATCGTCGAGTCAGACCGGATCCTTGTGATGAGTTTTTGACTTAGCATTCTTTTAAGGTAGCTCAAGAAGGGACAACCTCTTAGAGTGAGTCAAGGGTTAGGTTTGTTCCTAAGGCGCTTATCAGAGAGATTGCTTTATTTTGAAACTTATCATCACATGATGCTCCTCTTAATGGGGTTCTGCTATCGTTGAGTCTGTACTACGATAGTTGAGTCTATGCTACGATCGTTTTCTTTCATGTCACTTCAGCTCTACGATCGTGGACTTCCCTTGATCATGTCTACGATTTCTATAACATCCCCAGATTCGGGTCCCAAATCACCACGAATCCGGTGTACTATTTCTATAACTATTGCGGAAGATATAAACATAAATTGTTTATACATTAAACATTACAAACTATCCCCAAGGTCGAGAACCTTCACATAATACCTAAATCAATATCCTATCAGACATACAAAGCTATTATCATACATTACTGTTACAACTTTAGCTGCACATATAATCCAAAGCTGACTTGTCTTGGACTTTTCTTGTAACCGATGTATTCGTCATAATCTGCAATGTTTATCATGATATAGCAAGGGTGAGCAACAATTTTGCCCAGCAAGTATAAGTTCAATTAAGGATATATCATGATCGAAAAAATTGAACAATAAGTTGGCTAACTTTCTACCATATATACATTGCGAAAGAGCATGAATAAATTTTCATAGTTGAACGAATAATGAACATGTATAAATCAACTGGACCAAATGGTAATGAAGGTGATCAGCCTTTCATACCTGATGAATACATGAAATGTGCACAAAGTGAGAATCAATAATTCATAGACATGGTATAATCAGTAATGATTAACCCCAAGCATATTTCAAAAATATCAATTCAAGATCGAGTTAGAGAACTTGCTGCACTATTGATTAAATTCATGCAACCTATATCGCTTTTTCTGAAGACCTAATATAGATAATACCGATCTCCAAATATTAGAATATCATCACAGTATAGTACTGTTAAATACAGTTATAATATAACCTAACAAATTACCACATAATCCTATCAGTCTATAAAATACCTAAAATTCGGTATCAAGTCAAACTATTTCAGTCTGAGTTGAATTCGGTATAATTTTTGACATCCCAAAAAGTCTAGTCAGATAATTCATGAGTCTAATTTCCATAAGACTTTGCCTAAATGCTTTACATTTACCTTAGATAATTTCATTTTCAGTCAAAATATTTTTCAATGACTTATAATAATTTTCAGATAATTATTATCATTTATCATGATTTTTCAATCATTAATATCATATTAATATGAATTAAATACTACTTAATTCCATTATCATTAATATTAATTTATTAATGAAATTCATTACAAAATATTAAAAGTCATAAAAAATAACTTAAAATATTTCCTTACACTTTAATATAATTTCAAATGATTTTTAAAGTATTAAAATCATTTTTATGTAATTTATTTAATATAATAATTAAATAAATTAACTATCATTAATATTTAAAAATATTATAATATCAGTGAAATATATTCCAAATTATTAAAAACCTATTTTTAGGCTTTAAAATAATTTTTACAAATTTATTATGAATTTCTAATATTTATTTTCTATTTATTCTATAATTTTTGTTTAAAGTTGGGTTCCTCCACAGAAACACTTGTAGACGGTGATCTAAAAGTCCGATTTGGGCCCACTTGGTATTGTTAGAACCGTGACTTCCCGAGCTACGTTGTAGGCTCAAGAAACAGTGGCACAGTATAGCACCCTGAAAATAGGCCACTACCGACTGACCATTACATGCCTCCAAAATATTTTTAGTTTTGGAGTCTTTTACAGAAACGTTTGTATTACGAGATCCACAACTCCGATTGAGGCCTAATCAAACTCGTTGGTTCCGTATCTTCTTGAACTACAGTTTTCAGTTATCAAATACCAAATTCCAATCAGTCTAAGTCCCTTAAATCAGGCCCAAAGTGACTGGTCCGCAAGGTTTTCTTCAACAATTGGTTCATTTTCCAAATTTGGGGTCCTTAATGGAAACGCTTATAAAACGAAATCTACACATCGGATTTAGGTCCAATAGGTATCGTTGGATTCATAATTTCCTGAACTACAGTTTCCATATAACAAATATCTATTTTGGTTCTGTTTTCATCGTCACGAAAAAAGGATGTAGTGACCCATCAAGAGCTTGTGTTCAACAGTTAAGGTAGTTTGGGATTTAATTCATAACTTGCTCATTTCTTAACATATTTGAGTGATTCCAAAGGATTTTTGCCCTTAACTCATGTATCTAGCATGCTAACATGTTTTAAACCATTAATCACATGAACCCAAAGAATCTAACATAAAAAAATATATATAGCATACAAAGGAAAGTTTTTTCTTAAACCTTTTGGTACAAAACTTGATTTCCTCACTTTGGATCTAACTTTTGATTTCAAAAATACTTTGATACACATATAAAATACCAATACTCATGTAAATCATGAGTTTTTAATGATCCAAAACAAAATTTGCTTGGTTCATAAAGATCTAACAAAAAGAGCACAAAAAGTGAAAACTTTCATTTTCTTACCTTTTTCTTCTTGCAAGCCTTCTTGATCCTTCAAAGTAGCTTATGATTTTAAGATGTATGAAGATCCAAGACCCTCCTAGACCCCTATAACTACTAGAAATATGCAGACCTCCTTTCTCTCTCTATTGTTCTTAGTTTAGACTTAGGTTTAAAATTAACATAACTTAGTGTATATACAATATACATATAACACATATAATTATAGAATATGTAACTCCCAATATAATTACTATACTTATTATCAATTTAATATATAAGTTACAAAAATTAGAATTTTTAATGCCCTAAGGCTTGTTTGGAAAAACCATATTAAAATAATGACTTAATTATTCCTTAAGCCTTTTTGGCAAAACAAGATTAAAATAAGAATTTCAAAAGCTCTAAGGTTTTGTTTGGTAAAATCAAATTAAAACTCTTTTAATAAATATAGTTTATTGTCCCATATTATTTACTTGGATTTTCATATCCAATCTTAATTAAATAAACTAATTACCACATACTAAATAAATTTCTCACTTAACCAAATATCACAAAATTATAATCTCATTATAATTTTATTTAACAATTAATATATCACTTTAATTATTAAATTACGACATCAATATAACAACTCATGTAATCTTTAACAACTCTCTAACTGTTAAATTAAATTAGTGTATTATTTAATTCACAAATATATACTAACAACAATCACATAAATAAAATATTTATTTAATTTAATAAATATTTTAAATTACAAATAAAATTTTGGATTGTTACATCATTCCCTTCTTACAAGGATTCTGTCCCCAGAATCACAACTCAAATAATTCATTCGTCACATTCTTCCTTCCTTATAAGGATTTCGTCCTCGGAATCACCGAAACCCTACCTTACTCAGGTTTTCGTCAAATCTCTTCATTGAATAAGTTCAACACGTGACCTTAATATATGTTTTATATTTCCTACTACATTCATTTCTTCAACAAATTCTAAGTTTTATTTCATAACTTTCACTTTAACTCAATTATATTCTTAGTATTATATATTCTTTAATCCATTTATTTCCTTTTCTAAAGATTGTTATCATAAACACTCGGGATATTACATTCACCCATTCTTCTAAGAATTTCGTCTTTGAAATTTTTATTTATTAATCTTTATTCATTCATTCTATCAAAATAGATTTTACGTTAAAACTTTATTCACTCATTGGGTTTTATAACCACTTCTTTCCACAAAGGTCTTTCTTCAATTATTAAACTTTTCTATTAAGAGATTTACATTATTCTTTGATAACTCATCTCCTTCTCATTTCAAAATTTCTGTTCTCACCTATTCCATATATTCATCATTCAGTGTCGCATTCTACGACTTACATCTTTCTAAGGAATATGATCCTTACCACATTCACCTTTTAGAATTGCAAGAATCTTCCACAATTGCTCAATAATTGGGAAGAAGTATGAATAACTTAGAATTTTAAAAGATTCCAAATCATCTTTGAGGGTCACAAGACTAGTGAACTCTATTCTTGGTTTACTAGTGCTTCAACTCAATCCTTCACATCTGCCAAACCCGTAGTGTTTATCAATCACAAAGACCGAAAACACCCTCCTTACGTATACTAGGTGGCAAATTTATTGTATTACCACTCACGTTAGTCATAACGTAGTGTTTTGTAACGACTATATGCGTTACGCTCGGAACCATTGTCCCCGAAAACATGTCCCCTTATAGGGTTGTTCACCTCAGCTTTTCAACATCTGAATCCGCACCAAAACAATTTAGTTTGGCATAACTTTTCAATAAACGCTTGAATTTCATGAACATCTTTCAATATTCGTCTAGCTGAATCAAATAACATAGACTTTTACAACAATTTGGACATCATTCGAAATACACACACATATATATATATATATATATATATATATATTCTCAGATCTTAAAGAAATCTCAAAAATCTTTTTATGACGTCATGATACCGCACTGTATTTATAGTCCGTTGAGGATTCCGTCATTTGGTGATTTTATCATACTACATCATACCATAGTGGGCTGACGATCCTTAGATCACATCCAACACTAGGTAATACCGCATTGATGACTCCATCGTTTTTATCGTCTTTGCACAAAGTTACATGATGCATTAATGATATAAAATACATTTTGATATATTACAAATCATTTTTTGTCTAGCGAAGCAATTAGCATGACATCTAATAATATGATATTGTTGTTAAAACTCATTGGTTCCATCATTTGATCCAATGTTTTTCAAGAAAATAGAAGTGTAAACATCAGCACGAAGTCAATAAATTTCGAAAGTCTAGCATAGCTAGTAGATTTAGAGTACTTATGCTTCCACCATCAACTACACTTTCTATAATGATCCATTGCTTAATAGGTCTATCTATTCTTATCATCCTTATAATACTCCATTTACACTTATCTATACCCAGTTCGTCAAACTTACCACACGTTATGAGTTCAGGAACTTGCCACAATCATATGAGTTTAAGAACTTATCCTAGTCAGACCATAGGCGTCCATTCGCTGAGGGGTTCAAAAACATACCATATAATTATGAGTCATGAACCTACCATAAGTATGAGTTTTAAGAACTCGCACTTAACCTTATAATATTCTCTAACTATACTCTACCTATCTGTTATACAGATGAGAAAAGAATCTCCTTCTCAACAGGCATATAGAAAATAACGCGACACAAACATTCCAATGATTATCAATGTGATAAACTGAGTGCAAGCACAAAACCCTCGCCCATACAAAGGTTTGTACAACTCAGCCATCACATGAGTCCTCAATTGAAATCCCACCTAACTCTATCTTGCTTATAACTTGCTCTTTGCTCGATACGAATTCCTCGTATCACATCATCTATAACTCCTCATGAGTTATCTCGTATTATTTCATAGTACTCCATCTTCATAGCATTAAGCTATAATTATTCAAACATTATAGACCATCTTTCTTTTATAACTTAAACAGACCACGTCGTGATCTTATTCTATAATCATCTCCCTTAAAATTCTTTTCTTAACTCGTGATCGTTTTGTTTTACAATCTTCTTTCTTTCTCTTTTTCATCATTTATGACATTATTCGTTATCTTAGCTTTTGGAGTTAGGAAACTCCCATTTCTTATCTTTATATCTCTTAGATTCTTCTTTGAATCTTCTTGTTTATAAAAAAAAATTCTTCCTTTAAGAATTTCTAACTTCATTGCATCGCTTCAAAATTTCATTCGAGTTCTACACTTTCATCATACGTATCCATTTCTACACTTGGAACACATCGAGTCTCTCGATAGTTTCAATATGGTGCATATTGAGTGGTTTTCCACAAACAACCAACAAACTAGGTTAGAGTTACTAGTTCAGTATATACCTACGCTTTCTATGAAGGAATCGTTTAGCCGGATACCATACCTCAACTACTAAAGAGTACAACTGTACCATACTTAACTATAACTTTTTATTCTTAACTTCGTTACCAATCTCTTCTTATAGACATTGTCTATTTGTTATCACCTTACATTCTTATTATTGGAGTTGGGTAACTCCATAACTCTGCGAGATTCTTCTTTGAATCCTCTCACGCATGTTTTCATCCCTTCTTTCTAAATTTCTTAAATTATTTCTTATTGTTCAAACTCTATTTGAGCGTATTCGTTCATTATCTTCACCTCTCTTCTCTAAGGTTATAGCCTAAGGTACTCCTACCTAAGGTTTATAACCTACAGCTTTGATACCAACTGTAACATCCCCAGATTTGGGTCCCAAATCACCACGAATCCGGTGTACTATTTCTATAACTATTGCGGAAGATATAAACATAAATTGTTTATACATTAAACATTACACACTATCCCCAAGGTCGAGAACCTTCACATAATACCTAAATCAATATCCTATCAGACATACAAAGCTATTATCATACATTACTGTTACAACTTTAGCTGCACATATAATCCAAAGCTGACTTATCTTGGACTTTTCTTGTAACCGATGTATTCGTCATAATCTGCAATGTTTATCATGATATACTTATTATCAATTTAATATATAAGTTACAAAAATTAGAATTTTTAATTCCCTAAGGCTTGTTTGGCAAAACCATATTAAAATAATGACTTAATCATTCCTTAAGCCTTTTTGGCAAAACAAGATTAAAATAAGAATTTCAAAAGCTCTAAGGTTTTGTTTGGTAAATCAAATTAAAACTCTTTTAATAAATATAGTTTATTGTCCCACATTATTTACTTGGATTTTCATATCCAATCTTAATTAAATAAACTAATTACCACATACTAAATAAATTTCTCACTTAACCAAATATCACAAAATTATAATCTCATTATAATTTTATTTAACAATTAATATATCACTTTAATTATTAAATTACGACATCAATATAACAACTCATGTAATCTTTAACAACTCTCTAACTGTTAAATTAAATTAGTGTATTATTTAATTCACAAATATATACTAACAACAATCACATAAATAAAATATTTATTTAATTTAATAAATATTTTAAATTACAAATAAAATTTTGGATTGTTACATCATTCCCTTCTTACAAGGATTCTGTCCCCAGAATCACAACTCAAATAATTCATTCGTCACATTCTTCCTTCCTTATAAGGATTTCGTCCTCGGAATCACCGAAACCCTACCTTACTCAGGTTTTCGTCAAATCTCTTCATTGAATAAGTTCAACACATGACCTTAATATATGTTTTATATTTCCTACTACATTCATTTCTTCAACAAATTCTAAGTTTTATTTCATAACTTTCACTTTAACTCAATTATATTCTGAGTATTATATATTCTTTAATCCATTTATTTCCTTTTCTAAAGATTGTTATCATAAACACTCGGGATATTACATTCACCCATTCTTCTAAGAATTTCGTCTTTGAAATTTTTATTTATTAATCTTTATTCATTCATTCTATCAAAATAGATTTTACGTTAAAACATTATTCACTCATTGGGTTTTATAACCACTTCTTTCCACAAAGGTCTTTCTTCAATTATTAAACTTTTCTATTAAGAGATTTACATTATTCTTTGATAACTCATCTCCTTCTCATTTCAAAATTTCTGTTCTCACCTATTCCATATATTCATCATTCAGTGTCGCATTCTACGACTTACATCTTTCTAAGGAATATCATCCTTACCACATTCACCTTTTAGAATTGCAAGAATCTTCCACAATTGCTCAATAATTGGGAAGAAGTATGAATAACTTAGGAATTTTAAAAGATTCCAAATCAAGCTGAGGTGTCACAAGACCGTGAACTCTATTCTTGGTTTACTAGTGCTTCAACTCAATCCTTCACACTGCAAACCAGAGTGTTTATCAATCACAAAGACTGAAAACACCCTCCTCACGTACACTAGGTGGCCAGCCTATTGTACCACTACGTTCAGCATAACGTAGTGTTTTATAACGACTATATGCGTTACGCTCGGAACCATTGTCCCCGAAAACATGTCCCCTTATAGGGTTGTTCACCTCAGCTTTTCAACATCTGAATCCGCACCAAAACAATTTAGTTTGGCATAACTTTTCAATAAACGCTTGAATTTCATGAACATCTTTCAATATTCGTCTATTTGAATCAAATAACATTGACTTTTTACAACAATTTGGACATCATTGAAAATATACATATATATATATATTCTCATATCTTAAAGAAATCTCAAAAATCTTTTATGACGTCATGATACCTGCAAGATTGTATTTATAGTCCGTTGAGGATTTAGTCATTTGGTGATTTTATCATACTACATCATACCATAGTGGGGTGGACGATCCTTAGATCACATCCAACACTAGGTAATACCGCATTGATGACTCCATCGTTTTTTATCATCTTTGCACCAAAGTTACATGATGCATTAATGATATAAAATACATTTTGATATATTACAAATCATTTTTGTCTCAAAGGAAGCAATTAGCATAGACATACGAATAATGATATTGTTGTTAAAACTCATTGGTTCCATCATTTGATCCAATGTTTTTCAAGAAAATAGAAGTGTAAACATCAGCACGAAGTCAATAAATTTTGAAAGTCTAGCATAGCTAGTAGATTTAGAGTACCTATGCTTCCACCATCAACTCCACTTTCTATAATGATCCATTGCTTAATAGGTCTATCTATTCTTATCATCCTTAATACTCCATTTACACTTATCTATACCCAGTTCGTCAAACTTACCACACGTTATGAGTTCAGGAACTTGCCACAATCATATGAGTTTAAGAACTTATCCTAGTCAGACCATAGGCGTCCATTCGCTGAGGGGTTCAAAAACATACCATATAATTATGAGTCACGAACCTACCATAAGTATGAGTTTTAAGAACTCGCACTTAACCTTATAATATTCTCTAACTATATTCTACCTATCTGTTATACAGATGAGAAAAGAATCACCTTCTCAACAGGCATATAGAAAATAACGCGACACAAACATTCCAATGATTATCAATGTGATAAACTGAGTGCAAGCACAAAACCCTCGCCCATACAAAGGTTTGTACAACTCAGCCATCACATGAGTCCTCAATTGAAATCCCACCTAACTCTATCTTGCTTATAACTTGCTCTTTGCTCGTCTGAATTCCTCGTATCACATCATCTATAACTCCTCATGAGTTATCTCGTATTATTTCATAGTACTCCATCTTCATAGCATTAAGCTATAATTATTCAAACATTATAGACCATCTTTCTTTTATAACTTAAACAGACCACGTCGTGATCTTATTCTATAATCATCTCCCTTAAAATTCTTTTCTTAACTCGTGATCGTTTTGTTTTACGATCTTCTTTCTTTCTCTTTTTCATCATTTACGACATTATTCGTTATCTTAGCTTTTGGAGTTAGGAAACTCCCATTTCTTATCTTTATATCTCTTAGATTCTTCTTTGAATCTTCTTGTTTATAAAAAAAATTCTTCCTTTAAGAATTTCTAACTTCATTTACATCGCTCAAAATTTCATTCGAGTTCTACACTTTCATCATACGTATCCATTTCTACACTTGGAACACATCGAGTCTCTAACAGTTTCAATATGGTACGCTGAGTGGTTTTCCACAAACAACCAACAAACTAGGTTCCGAGTTACTAGTTCGTATATACCCTACGCTTCTATGAAGGAATCGTTTAGCCCGGATACCATACCTCAACTACTAAAGAGTACAATTTGTACCATACTTAACTATAACTTTTTATTCTTAACCGTTACAATCTCTTCTTATAGACATTGTCTATTTGTTATCACCTTACATTCTTATTATTGGAGTTGGGTAACTCCATAACTCGCTGAGATTCTTCTTTGAATCCTCTCACCATTGTTTTCATCCCTTCTTTCTAAATTTCTTAAAATTATTCTTATTGTTCAAACTCTATTTGGCGTATTCGTTCATTATCTTCACCTCTCTTCTCTAAGGTTATAGCCTAAGGTACTCTACCTAAGGTTTATAACCTACAACTTTGATACTAATTTGTAACATCCCAGATTTGGGTCCCAAATCACCACGAATCCGAGTGTACTATTTCTATAACTATTGCGGAAGATATAAACATAAATTGTTTATACATTAAACATTACACACACTATCCCCAAGGTCGAGAACCTTCACATAATACCTAAATCAATATCCTATCGGACATACAAAGCTATTATCATACATTCTTTGTTACAACTTTATTTGCACATATAATCCAAAGTGACTTATCTTGGACTTTTCTTATAAGCAGATATATTAAATCATAATCTGCAATGTTTATCATGATATAGCAAGGGTGAGCAACAATTTTTCCCAGCAAGTATAAGTTCAATTAAGGATATATCATGATCGATAGAATTGAACAATAAGTTGGCTAACTTTCTACAATATATACATTGCGAAAGAGAATGAATAAATTTTCATAGTTGAGCGAATAATGAACATGAATAAATCAATTTGGACCAAATGGTAATGAAGGTGATCGACCTTTCATACACGATGAATACATGAAATGTGCACAAAGTGAGAATCAATAATTCATAGACATGGTATAATCGATGAATGATTAACCCCAAGCATATTTCAAAAATATCAATTCGAGATCGAGTTAGAGAACTTTCTGTACCATTGATTCATCAGATTCTGTGACCTATAGCGCTTTTACGAAGACCTAATATAGATAATACCGATCTCCAAATATTAGAATATCATCACAAGTATAATCTTTGTTAAATACAGTTATAATATAACCTAACAAATTACCACATAATCCTATCGATTCATAAAATACCTAAAATTAAAGATCAAGTCAAACTATTTGACCGAGTTGAATTGGGTATAATTTTGACATCCCAAAAAGTCTAGTCGAGATAATTCATGAGTCTAATTTCCCTAAGACTTTGCCTAAATGCTTTACATTTACCTTAGATAATTTCATTTTAAATTCAAAATATTTTTAAATGACTTATAATAATTTTAGATAATTATTATCATTTATCATGATTTTTCAATCATTAATATCATATTAATATGAATTAAATACTACTTAATTCCATTATCATTAATATTAATTTATTAATGAAATTCATTACAAAATATTAAAAGTCATAAAAAATAACTTAAAATATTTCCTTACACGTTAATATAATTTCAAATGATTTTTAAAGTATTAAAATCATTTTTATGTAATTATTTAATATAATAATTAAATAATTTAACTATCATTAATATTTAAAAATATTAAAATATAAGTGAAATTTATTCCAAATTATTAAAACCCATTTTTAGGCTTTAAAATATTTTTTACAAATTTATTATGAATTTATAATATTTATTTTCTATTTATTCTATAATTTTCGTTTAAAGTTGGGGTCCTCCACGTAAACACTTGTGAGCGGTGATCTACAAGTCCAATTTGGGCCCACTTGGTATTGTTAGAACCGTGACTTCCCGAGCTACATTGTAGGCTCAAGAAGCAGTCCATTTGGCCTGATATAGCACCACGAAAACAGGCCACTACCGGTGACTAGTACATGCCTTGTAAACATTTTCAGTTTTGGAGTCTTTTACGTAAAGCGTTTGTATTACGAGATACACAACTCCGATTGAGGCCCAATCAAACTCGTTGGATCCGTCTCTTCTTAAACTACGTTTTTTTCAGTTATCAAATACCAAATTCCAATCGGTCTAGGTCCCTTAAATCAGCCCAAAGTGGTGGTCCGCAAGGTTTTCTTCAATGGTTGGTTCATTTTCCAGATTTGGGGTCCTTAGCTTGAAACGCTTATAAAAGCGAAATCTACAAATCGGATTTAGGTCCAATAGGTATGGTTGGATTCGTAATTTCCCGAACTATAGTTTCCATATATCAAACATCTATTTTGGTTCTGTTTTGGTCCCAAAATAATGGATAGAAGTGACTGATCAGTAGCTTGTGTTCAACAGTTAAGGTAGTTTGGGATTTAATTCATAACTTGCTCATTTCTTAACATATTTGAGTGATTCCAAAGTAGTTTTGCCCTTAACTCATGTATCTAGCATGCTAACATGTTTTAAACCATTAATCACATGAACCCAAAGAATCTAACATAAAAAAATATATATAGCATACAAAGGAAAGCTTTTTCTTAAACCTTTTGGTACAAAACTTGATTTCCTCACTTTGGATCTAACTTTTGATTTCAAAAATACTTTGATACACATATAAAATACCAATACTCATGTAAATCATGAGTTTTTAATGATCCAAAACAAAAGTTGCTTGGTTCATAAAGATCTAACAAAAAGAGCACAAAAAGTGATAACTTTCATTTTCTTACCTTTTTCTTCTTGCAAGCCTTCTTGATCCTTCAAAGTAGCTTATGATTTTAAGTTGTATGAAGATCCAAGACCCCTCCTAGACTCCCTATAACTACCGAAATATTCAGCCTCCTTTCTCTCTCTATTGTTCTTAGTTTAGACTTAGGTTTAAAAATTAACATAACTTAGTGTATATATAATATACATATAACACATATAATTATAGAATATGTAACTCCCAATATAATTACTATACTTATTATCAATTTAATATATAAGTTACAAAAATTAGAATTTTTAATACCCTAAGGCTTGTTTGGAAAAACCATATTAAAATAATGACTTAATCATTCCTTAAGCCTTTTTGGCAAAACAAGATTAAAATAAGAATTTCAAAAGCTCCAAGGTTTTGTTTGGTAAAATCAAATTAAAACTCTTTTAATAAATATAGTTTATTGTCCCACATTGTTTACTTGGATTTTCATATCCAATCTTAATTAAATAAACTAATTACCACATACTAAATAAATTTCCCACTTAACCAAATATCACAAAATTATAATCTCATTATAATTTTATTTAACAATTAATATTTCACTTTAATTATTAAATTACGACATCAATATAGCAACTCATGTAATCTTTAACAACTCTCTAACTGTTAAATTAAATTAGAGTATTATTTAATTCACAAATATATACTAACAACAATCACATAAATAAAATATTTATTGAATTTAATAAATATTTTAAATTACAAATAAAATTTTGGATTGTTACATCATTCCCTTCTTACAAGGATTCTGTCCCCAGAATCACAACTCAAATAATTCATTCGTCACAATTTCAACCATAGCCTTTGTATCTGTATAGTTAGCACATACTAGAACATATATTTCATGGTTGTAAATTAAGCATTCCTAGCTCACTTATTAACTTGTTAAACCTGGATTCATCTAGAGGTTTTGTAAAAACATCAGCAAGTTGATTTTCAGTAGGGATATATTTTAAAGATATAGTTCCATTTTGCACATGATCCCTAATGAAGTGATACCTTATTTCTATATGCTTAGTCTTAGAATGCATAACAGGATTATGAGTTATTGCTATGACACTTGTGTTATCACAGTGAATTGTAATGGATTTGAAATCAAACCCATAATCAGCTAGCTGATTTTTCATCCATAGGATACGAGCACAATGAATTTGCCAACAAAGAATGTATTAAACTACGTAGTTGATGTGGATACTGAATTTTGCTTTTTGCTAAACCAGGACACAAGTCTATTTCCTAGCAATTGACAGGTGCCATTGGTACTCTTTCTATCTATTTTGCGACTGCAAAATCGATATATGTATATCTGTTAGTTCAAATGAGGATTCCTTAGGGTACCAAAGCCCCAGTAAGGTGTACCCTTGAGATACGAAAATCCTCTTTACAGTGAGATAAATGTGATTCTTTAGGGTTAGCACGAAATCTAGCACATATGCATGTTGCAAACATTATATACAGTCTCTTGGCGATTAGATATAAAAGAGAGCCTATCATTCCTCTGTATTAAGTTATATCAATACTTTTACCTTTTTCATCTTTGTCAAGTTTGGTTGCAGGAGTAATTGGGGTTTTCATGGGAGAGGCTGATTCCATGCCATACTTCTTAAGTAAATCTTTGATGTACTTGGCTTGGTTTATGAAGATTCCTTCATTGATACGCTTTACTTGCGATCGAGGAAGAAATTGACTCACCCATCATGCTCATTTCAAACACTCTCTGCATTAACTTGGAGAATCTCTTGCATAAATTTTCGTCAGTAGAACCAAAAATAATATCATCAACATATATTTGAACCAATAAGACTTTGTCTTTATGTTTTCTAAGAAATAATGTGGTATCTACTCTACCTCTAGTGAACCCATTTTCAATCAGAAAGCTAGTTAGTGTTTCATACCATGCTCTAGGTGCTTTTTTAAGACCATATAAGGCTTTTTCTAATCTATAAACATAATTTGAAAGAGATTGATTGATGAAACCTGGAGGTTGCTCTACATAGACTTCTTCTTGAAGTTCTCCATTCAGGAATGCACTTTTGACATCCATCTAGAAGACCTTGAACTTCATGTGAGCAACAAAGGCAAGAAAGATTCTGATGGCTTCTAGTCTGGTAACAGGTGCAAATGTCTCATCGTAGTCAATGCTTCTTCCTGAGAGTATCCATTGGCCACTAATCTTGCCTTGTTCTTGGTTATTACTCCATCTTCATCCATCTTGTTTCTGAAGACCCATTTGGTTCCAATGACAGGATGACTCTTTGGTCTTGGTACCAATCTCCATACTTTGCTTCTTTTAAATTGGTTGAGTTCTTCCTGCATGGCTTCTATCCAGCTGGAGTCTTCCATAGCATCATCTATCTTCTTTGGTTCCATTTGTGACAGAAAGCTTAGATAAAAGCATTCATTTTGGGTGGCAGCTCTTGTTTTGACTCTTGCACTCGGATCTCCAATGATTAGATCTTGAGTGTGATCTCTTGCCCATCTGTTTTCGGTTAGAACATCTGTCCTGATACCTTCTTGTCTTAAATCTTCAAGATCTATTTCTTCTTCTTGGTGTGGAGGTTCGTTGTCTTGCATAAACCTTTCTACGATTTCATTTTCTTGCTCAACGATTTCACTATCTGGAACTACGATCGTAGTGTTGAGCTCGATGACTTCATTCGTAGTGTCTGCATTATCGGTCGTAGTGTCTTGAAGCATTGTTTTGTCTAAGTCTGTTTCATCAAAGATGATGTGAATTGAGACTTCAATACTCAGTGTCTTCTTATTGAACACTCAGTAGGCCTTACTGTCTGTGGCATATCCAAGAAAGATTCCTTTGTCTGACTTGGGTTGAAATTTTGTCAAGTACTGCTTCCCATTGTTTAGAATGTAGCATGCACAGCCGAACACATGAAAGTAGCTGACATTTGGCTTTCTTCCTTTCCACAGTTCGTAGGGTGTCTTCTTGATCGTAGAGTGTATCAGTGATCTATTCTGCGTGTAACATGCAGTTTTGACGGTTTCTGCCCAGAAGTATTCAGGTAGATGAGCTGCTGCTAGTAGAGTTCTTCCAGCCTCTATCAAAGTTATGTTCTTTCTTTCAGCTACTCCATTTTGTTGAGGAGTTCGTGGAGCTGAGAAGCTATGACTGATGCCATTGTCTGTGCAGAACTGGTCCATTTCTGAGAAGTCGAATTCTCTTCAATGATCACTCCTTATAGCCTTGATTTTCTCTCCTTTCTCGTTCATCACAAGTCTGAACATCTTGATTAATTGGGAGCTTGTTTCATCCTTCGAGGTTAGGAAGAATACCCATGTGAATCTGGTGTAGTCGTCGATGTTGAGTAAAATCTAGTTACACACAACACGCAAGTATACGCGGTCAACAAGTAATAAAGTGATAAGTTGAGTATCGTTCCCATAGGGAATTCTAATTAATAAATCCCAACTACTAATACTATATCAATTCAATTTTATTCAAACAATGATAAATTGTGATTTCCTGAATTATTAACTCAAAATAAAACACTTAAAGGTACTATACTAAGATAAACGAATAACTAAGATAATACTTGAGTGAATGACTTCCGATAGGTAAATATTAAGACTTCAATATCCCCAATTATGAACTATAAATCAGTTATCTAACCATCCCAATTATTATGTCTCTTTGGATTGTTATGTGAGAATTCTCAAATGCCAAAAGCCCTCTTCCAAGTGATCAATTGACTTCTATTTAATCCAGATTAATCTTGCTATATTCCTATGCAAAACAATTGAATTAAACTCGTTTCAATCCCAATTCCTTATATGCTACATGCGGTGAACAGATATTTCCATTCAATTCACAAACCTAATTATTTACCATGCAAATAACTAAGTCACATGTTATCATGTCTAGTTCTAACCCTAGAATTCCTTTCCCAATTCCTTATAGAGTAACACGGTAATTATTGGCCAAATAATTAATCAATAGAATCAAAACATGATAAACAATCCACTTCCACATAAATAATTAGAATGAGAGAATAACTAATTTATAATCATAAAAGGTTCAATTGAAATCTTAATTAAAGAATTAGTTCATCACGGAAATAAGAACCATTAATTGTTGACAAATCATCCTTAAAGAATTACAAATTGAAAATAAGGAGAAAAAAAGAAGAAACTCAGAGCCAATCCACGAATCTCCAAGTAATCTTGTGTAACCTTCAATGGAAGAACTTGTTGAATCCTCCGCAGAATAATAAATTAATCCCCTTTTTTTCAAAGACTTAGTTTCTTTTTATAGCCTCCCCCAATCCTCATCCAATTAGGTTTTACATTAGCCCCCTAATAGACAAATTAAGTCCAACCAGAAGTCTAACGCGCTAATCCAGTCAAAGCCGGTAGGAGGCTCGGTAGCCTTGCCAACAGTGGGTAATCTAATTTCAGTATTGTGGCGCTAGACTTCTCTGAAATTACCAGATTTCCATTAAATGCTTGAAATTCCCATAATTGCCCCTCCAACTTCCAAATCTGCAAAACAAGATATAAACACAATAAAAATGCTACTAAATACTTTAAGAATGCAATAATTTAAGTCTAAATATATCCAATTTATGGGTATACTACCCATTCATCAAATACCCCCAAACTTAAATCGTTGCGTGTCCTCATGCGACAAAACATAAGATCACAAAACAAAACTAAACATCATGCACATGCAAACTATTTATATTTATATGTTAAGTAATTCCGGCCAATTCAAGAGCTCACGTAGATCCATATGCCTCGAGAAAATCACGTAAACATGCTAATTCATCATGTAAAAGCAGATCAACAATATCCCAACAATCAGCGGATCTAAATCATTATTATCGATATTAATGCGTGTGTGTCCACGACCATGCTAACCCATGAAAGACAAAAATATGAAAGATAATAACTTTCTTAGTAAGCATCATACAGTGTGAACTTGAGAACTCATCAAATATACTTGTTTCTACTGAACTCAAACACTCACCCGAATTCAAAAGTCAAAATAGAATACTTTTTTTTTTAAACAGCTCTACATAAATGACTGTGCAATGTCTCATCCCATTAGGCTAACAGTGTTACCCCTTAGCGAGCTTTCGACCAACGACTCCCAGACCATATAAGACCTTAGGGCGCTAGGTTTTAAGATACCTCTTCGGGCGTACTTGCTCAAGTAACACAGGCCCCGAAACAAGACTAGTCACTCTGTATATTATCATATATATATATATATATATATATATATATATATATATATATTTATGGTTGGTGAGTGCGTTTTACGCTCTATCTCACGCTTGTGTTTATGGGGAGTGGTTCCCCTCAACCCACCACAAGACTCAACATTTTTTTTTTCCAAATGTTTTCCCCCAAACTCGAGTTTATGCATGAATTCAGTCTCCTCTAGTTATTCAAATTGTTCTTCCATATCACTAGCAATCCTCCTTTAGAACTCTATTATCTAACCATTTAAACTATCATAGCCAACATGGTCGTTTTATTTCAAAGTGCCTTCCTATAATATCAATGTCAAACAGATAAAGATCCAATTCAAGTCACGAAAATCATATCACTGAATCAACAATCCTTACTACACTCGTTCATGCAATTCTACTTTCATCATTGGCCCCGGATATCGCGCACTATCAAAAGCTGGAATTAACATGCAATCCTAAATGCAACTTTACTAATAATCAATCCACAAACTAATAACAAACTACAATCATGTTAAAAATAAAAGCGTAACCACCCCAAACTAAGCTAGAGCAATGTCCTCATGCGAAAAATAAGTCAAAATAAAAGCAGAGGACTTCCACAGCGAACTTATTCTTACGAGGGAGCATCATCGTCCTCGCTCATCTCTTGATCGGAAGGAAATCATGGCGAATCGGGAGCCGAGGGAAATGGCTAAGTGGAATGGCCGGATGGGTTTGGATGGTCAACGATTACATGCAAAGAAATTGGTCAACTAAAAACTTGAAAATCACGTCTTGACGTTAGATAAGCGCACATTCGGGACTCAATGTTGTAAAACCAATGATCTATCTCCATTTGGGCGACTTTGGGGACCACACCTCGATGAGGCTGCAATGAGGGGCCGTAAGTAGGTGGAGCACTGGTGGTGGGGCTTGGGAGGCGTAACTTGGGGATAATGAAACCCGGTCCCCTAGGGTGATTAAGCGCCACCGGACCACACTTTATAACGACGGATCAAGTTGTGGTCCAACATGGGCATAGGAGTTTGAATCATCTCGCCCCGATTTCCATTTGACCCCAAACTTAGCACATAAAGACGCAGATCGAGAAGCGGATGTGGTAACACTTTGTGGTCCCGTCCATGAGATCTGTGAGCATAGATTGCTGAATAAGATGGCCGACATCAATTCTTAGGCCTTGTATGATGGAGTATAATAGCACAACCCTTTCTTTGGTGACGTGACTCACATGTGTGCAGGGCATCAATTTAGCACATATAAAGGCGTACCATGCCTTTCCATATAGACTGAGGTGAGACAATGGGAAAGTCATGCTGCCACGCTCATGCAGGGACCAAGTAGTGCCCGGTTGACACAACTCCCGAATAATCTTTTCATAGTCCGGCCCATCACTCACTAGGCGAGCATATTCATCATGAAGGCCCTCTAAGGGTAGTTGATAGCACCCATTGATATCCTCCTCGCCAAATTCCACGGTTTTACCTCTGACAAATACCCCATAATGGTCATGCTCGGGCAAGTTGGCATAGAATTCTTTGACCAAAGGCAATCAACGCTATGTCAAGTTGTTTCGGTGAGGAGAACCGGTTTGATCAAAGAATCATCACTGCGATTTCTCCATCCTTGGTTTGATCGGGACGGAGACCACGTTCGGGGACTAGTGAGCGGGTGGCCATGCGGTACAGAAGCGTTCTTGAGTGCGACACTAACAAAACTTTCTTTGTCAAATTTTGGAGGTGAAGTTGAGGCGGCCCCGACCACAATAGCCGATGGACGTTTGGGCGCCATGTCGAGAATTTCGCAAATAAAAACATACTCATATTTTAGCTTTAAAAGAATTCACGGTTGGATAAATGTGTGCATAGCAGTACATAGAAACCCAGATATAAAATCTGAAGTGGGAGTGTGAGTGCGAGGTGGGGTGAGGCATGAAACTAGTACGCATGTAAGTTGTACATGATTATTGAGTCAGACAATTTGTCAGACACCTAGGCAGCAACTGAGAACTTGTTCACAACCATTACTAATTCCCTGTCTATTCATGCCATGCATTTAGCATACACGAACCTCATGTGTAGGAATACGTCAAACAGCAATGCGTTATCTATGTGCTCTATTGGATTTCTATATGAAAAGAATAATGAATGAAGAACATCTTAATTCGCAATAGTTGAAATACACATCAAATCATACCTTTGCTACCTTTAAAGAATTTGGAGGAGTAGAATTTGGCACCTGAAAGACGGAGCGATCAATGTGGAGCAAGTAATTGATGCGTGGTAGATGGGTGGAAGAAAATTATCAAAGTTTAATGACTTTGTGCTATGGAGAGGAGAGAGGCGTGGTGATTCTGATGTGCTTGGCGTGGGGAAGGAAGGTGGGCTAGAAGGCACGAGGTTTAAATTACAAGGTCGACTGATCCAGCCACGGGCGCTGGGTTTTAAGTTGCATGGAGCGCCAAAGGTATGACTGGACTGACAGAATCACTTTGGGATGGTCTAATGGCAAAGGTAATTGGAGCCGTTCGATTTGCGGTGCCTAGCCGGCCGGGCGCTGAAACCTTAGTGATGAAATGGCCAAGTGGTAGTAAGATCTGTGTAACATGCATACATGGAAAAGTTTAGGAATTAGTTTAGTAAACTCAGATTCTTCACTACTAAAAGATAACAGTAAAAATAAGAAAAGTTTAAATCTAAAAGAACTAAAATCAAATAATGAGAAAATTTATGGAACTTCATGGGTTGCCTCCCAAGAAGCGCTTGGTTTCTGATCATCGGCCCCGACTTTTCGGTGTTGTTCGATTGTCCAATCGGGTCGAGATAGAGTCTTGGGACCGTAGCGAGCGTTCGATTGGTCCACTCAATAATGTTTCAGACGTTGACCATTGACCTTGAATGTACGCTTTGAGTTGGGTTCCTCAACCTCAATGTTTCCGTGTGGAGTGACAGATATAACTACAAATGGCCCGGACCACCTGGATTTCAATTTTCCCGGAAATAGACGCAAGCGTGAGTTGAACAGTAGTACTTGATGGCCCGGTGCAAATGTTCTATCGAGAATTTTTTTATCGTGGCAAGCTTTGACTTTCTCCTTGTAGAGCTTAGCGTTTTCGTAGGCATTGAACCAGAATTCATCCATCTCGTTCAATCTGTAGTAACCTTTTCTCACTCGGGCCGCTTCTAGATCAAAATTTAATTCAAGAATGGCCCGGTGTAATCGTGTGTTCTAGCTTTCAACCGGAAATGACACGCCTTTCCAAATACCATTACAGACGGGGACATGTCGATCGGATTTTTTGTCTACCGCTCGATAGGCCCATAGAGCGTCGTCAAGACGCAATGCCCAATCTTTTCGTGACGGATTGACTACTTTTTCCAGGATCCTCTTAACTTCCCGATTCGACACCTCTGCTTGGCCATTGGTTTGTGGGTGATATGCAGCTGCAATTTTGTGACGAACTCCATACTTTACAAGCAATTTAGTGAACTACTTGTTACAGAAGTGAGTTCCCTCATCACTTATTATAGCCCTCGGTGTCCCAAATATGGTAAAAATGTTCTTCTTTAAAAATCGGGTGACAACGTTGGCATCATTCGTGGGTAACGTTGCGGCTTCTACCCATTTGGAAACATAATCGACTGCTAACAAGATGTAATGATTATTAAGAGAAGATGGAAATGGTCCCATAAAGTCGATACCCCACACGTCGAATAGTTCCACCTCTAGAATTGTGTTAAGTGGCATTTCATTGCGCTTGGAGATATTACCTACGCGTTGGCATCGATCGCATTTCAAAGACAAAGAGATAAGCATCTTTGAATAAAGAAGGCGGAAAAATCCCGATTGTAGTACTTTCGTCATTGTTCGATCATTGGAATAATGACCTCCGTAATCGAGGAGTAGACGGTGGCCTAATATACTATCCATTTCTTCGTGAGGTACACAACGTCTTATCATTTGATCTCGCACATGCTTTAAGCGAAATGGTTCATCCAAAAATATTGCTTCACATCGTGGAGAAACTTCTTTCGTTGTTGTGAGGTCAATCCGTGGTAACACTTTGGCAACCACATAGTTGACATAGTCGATATCCGAGAGGCAATATGGTAGTTACCCGGAACAGATTGTTCATCCGGAAATTTTTCATTAATCCTTTGAGTTGTCTTCTTTCATTCCTTTTTATTTTCCAACCGAGACGGATGATCCGCCACTTGATTTTCTGTACCTTTTACATCCGGGATCTCGGTCAAA
Source organism: Panax ginseng (assembly GCA_020205605.1). NCBI lineage: Eukaryota > Viridiplantae > Streptophyta > Magnoliopsida > Apiales > Araliaceae > Panax > Panax ginseng. Next base: position 53,490,381 of record CM035140.1, read on the forward strand.
TTCTTGTAACAAAAGTACCCATCAAGTATTAATCGTGGTTTAGCATCTTTCTTCTCAATCGGATATTTAATATTTTGAATGATCCGTGTAGACAATTACCTTAGTGCCGAGGAGATAAGCTACGAATTTGTCAAAAGCAAACACCACCGCAAGTAATTCTTTTTCGGTTGTTGTGTAGTTCAATTTGGGCATCCATCAATGTCTTACTAGAGTAGTAGATAGTATGAAAATCTTATCATGAGCGTTGTCCCAATACGGCTCCCCACCGCGTAATCACTAGCGTCGCACATCAATTCGACGGTAGAAAGACCAATGGCGCTACAATGATTGGTGCAGAGACCAATTTCTTCTTTAATACCTCAAATGCCTCGATGCATGTCCGATCCATCTTAAAGCGGTATATCTTTCTCTAAGAGTGAGCATAGGGGTTTGAGATCTTTGAAAATCTTTAATAAAGCGTCTATAGAACCTCGCATGTCCCAAGAAGCTCAGAATGCCTTTTACAGATGAAGGAGGCGGTTTTTCAATTGTATCAATCTTCGCACAATCCACCTCCAATCCGGATCGCGGAAACCTTATGGCCCGAATAACCCCTTCTTGTACCATAAAATGACATTTTCCCGATTAAGCACCAAAGTTAGTCTCCACACATCTTTTTAACACCAAGATCGATTCTTCAAACACGAGTCAAAACTATCACCGAACACGGAGAAATCATCCATGAACACCTCTAAATTACATTCGACCATATCGGAGAAGATTGCCATCATACCTAGCGTTGAAAGGTTTGCGGCGCATTACATAAACCAAAGGACATACTGGCGGAATACAAAGCGTCACTGTATGGACATGTGAGCGTGGTCTTTTCTTGATCTTAGGCGCTATGGCAATTTGATTGTACCCGGAATATCCATCTAACAGACAGTAGAATTGATGTCCCGCTTACCTGTGTCCAACATCTGATCAATGAACGGCAAGGGAAAGTGATCCTTGCTTGTGGCTTTATTCAACTTGCGGTAATCCATACATACTCTCCAGCCTGTAATAGTTCTAGTCGGGATGAGCTCATGCGCTTCGTTTTTTACCACAGTCATGCCCCCTTTTTTTGGTACACACTGTACAGGACTTACCCATGAACTGTCTGAGATTGGGTAGATAATACCGGCATCCAACCATTTTATAATTTCCTTCTTCACCACATCTTTCATAATGGGATTTAACCTTCTTTGCATCTCAATGGTTGGTTTTGATCCCTCTTCCATTAAAATCTTATGCATACAGAAAGATGGGCTAATACCTCGAATGTCCGCTATAGTCCATCCAATCGCTGTTTTGAACTCGCGCAGAACGCGTAGCAATTTTTCTTTTTGGGTGTTAGTTAACATTGTCGAAACAATCACGGGTAGAGTCGAATCTTTCCCTAGATAAGCATATTCAAGATGAGAGGGGAGTGGCTTTAATTCCAACACCGGTGGCTCTTCTAACGAGGGTTTGCACTTTTTACTGTCCGTTTTGGGCCTGTCAAGGGTGTCGAATGGTTGATTACTTTTCCGGTAGAATGATGGTGTGTCTAGCCATTTGACATGCTCATTGTCTGCATCAGCACTATCGTTGTCTATTCTAACCAACATGGATTCTATCGGATCCTCTGAGTAATTACCACAAATCTTGTGATTAACTATCGCCTCCATTAAATCCACCCGCAAACACTCACCTTTTTCCTTTGGATAAGACATTGCTTTAAACACATTAAAAGTGACCTGTTGATCGTCAACTCTCATCGTCAATTCTCCTTTTTGCACGTCGATTAACGTTCTCCCTGTTGCTAAGAATGGTCGTCCGAGAATGATGGGAAGTTCCGTATCTGCTTCACAATCCAAGATAACGAAGTCTGCTGGAAAGATGAATTTATCCACCCTTACTAATACGTCTTCAACGATACCTCGTGGATATGTAACTTATCGATGCCTTGCCGATGGCCCGATTTTGTCGGTTTTGGTGCTTGGAGTCCGAACTGACGGTAGACTGATAATTGCATCAAATTAATACTAGCCCCCAAATCACACAGTGCTTTTCCCGAAAACTGATTACCAATGTCGCACGGAATAGCAAAGCTACCGAGATCTTTCAACTTAGGAGGTAACTTGTTCTGAATAATTGTGCTACATTCTTCGGTGAGCGCCACTGTTTCAAAATCCCCCAGTTTCCTTTTCTTTGATAGCACATCCTTCATGAACTTAGCGTAACTCGGCATTTATTCTAAAGCTTCGGCGAATGGGATGTTGATATGCAATTTTTTAAAAATATCCAAAAATCTTCAAAACTGCTTATCTAACTTGGATTTCTGAAATCTCTGTGGATATGGTATGGGTGGCATTGCTGTAGATGCCTCCGGTGCATTTTCCTCTCCTATTTCCTCTTTATCTTTCCCGATTTTCACAACCTCTTCTATTTCGGTTGTTGCGTTATCCCCCTTTTCCTTTTCCTTAACTGTTTGCAACTCCTTCCCACTTCGTAAGATTACTGCTTTGCAGTGCTCATTTCTGCCCGGATTTATTTTCAGATCACCGGGAGCGTTCTAGTGGATTCGTATTCAATGCATGTGCTATTTGCCCTAATTGATTTTCCAGATTCTTTAACGATGCCCTATGGCTTTGCAAAGTCATATCTAATTGATTCAATTTCTTATCTTGTTCCTCGTTCTTTTTGTCAGAGGCTCTAATAAATTTTTCCAAGGCTGCTTCCCAACTTGATACCCTCTCTACGGTTGTTGAGGTTGATTTTGGAATCCGGAGGTGTTTTGTTGTTCAGGTGGTTGAGTGCAGCACTTGATTGTTACTCCATGAAACCACGGATGATTCTTCCAACCTCGGAGTATAAGCATTTTGAGTCGGATACGGTTGAGTTGAGCTATTATAATTTCCTACAAAGCTGTCTTTGATTCAATTTATGGCACATTGATCCGTAGCATGACCCCCAACACACAACTCACAAACCATCGCTACCGCTTTGTGTGGCTTGTGGACGCTTATATTTCTATATGCTTAGCTATTGCGATCACTTGTCTTTATTAATCTTTGTTAAGCGCGTCCACTTCATATTTCCCGATGCTTTTGGATGGTTGGTCCTCGTCATGGGCCACTGATAGTTGTTGGTGGCCATTGTTTCTAACAATTGATACGCCTCATCAATATTTTTGGACATAATCGCCCTCCTCCATCTCTTTGCATCAATACTAGACCTTGTGGATGCGTGCAAACCATCACAAAATATCCCTAATTGCATCCATCTGCGGGATTCCATGATGAGGGCACTTACGAGCATATCCTTAAACCTTTCCCATGCCTCATATAACGATTACGACTCAAGTTGTGCGAAAGTATGAATGTCATTAAAGTAGTTTTGCCGAGCTTATTTGGTGGGAAGAACTTAGCTAAAATTTTTTGAGCTAAGTCATCCCATGTGGTGATTGAACCAGGAGGCAAGGAGTGTAACCAGCTTCGTGCTTTATCTTTTAAAGTAAACGGGAACATCCTCAACCTTATAGCGTCTTCCGATACATTGTTAAATTTGAAGGTATCATAAACTTCCAAGAAACTCAAGGTATGTTCATTAGGATCGCTCTCATCGAATTACCCCCAAATGGCATGTATTACAGAAGATCCGAATTGATCCCGGTTTTATCTCAAAACTGTTCGCATTGATCCGGTCTCTTAATACTTGATTGTAAATCCGTGACATTTGGCGAGGCGTAAATCCTAAGTGATTTACATTAGATTTCTGCGCCATGTTCACGAGTAATTCTTGGGTTGTCGGTTCTTCTTCCAAATGTATAACCTCACTATTCATTGCCTTTATCGGAACTTCTTCTCAAGGTTGTCTCAGATGTCGTAAGAAGTTCCTTTCTAGCTTTCGATCTAGTGTGCATGCAATTCTCGCCAATCAAGAAGAAAGATTAAAAAGCGTTCAAATTAAAACCGAATTGATTATAACTAATATGAAATTAATATTAATAAAAAGTCCCCGGCAGCGGCGCCAAAAACTTGTTGAGTAAAATCTAGTTACACACAACACGCAAGTATACACGGTCAACAAGTAATAAAGTGATAAGTTGAGTATCGTTCCCACAGGGAATTCTAATTAATAAATCCCAACTACTAATACTATATCAATTCAATTTTATTCAAACAATGATAAATTGTGATTTCCTGAATTATTAACTCAAAATAAAACACTAAAAGGCACTATACTAAGATAAGCGAATAACTAAGATAATACTTGAGTGAATGACTTCCGATAGGTAAATATTAAGACTTCAATATCCCCAATTATGAACTATAAATCAGTTATCTAACCATCCCAATTATTATGTCTACTGGATTGTTAACAGGAATTCTCAAATGCCAAAATCCCTCTTCCAAGTGATCAATTGACTTCTATTTAATCCAGATTAATCTTGCTATATTCCTATGCAAAATAATTGAATTAAACTCGTTTCAATCCCAATTCCTTATATGTTACATGCGGTGAACAGATATTTCCATTCAATTCACAAACCTAATTATTTACCATGCAAATAACTAAGTCACATGTTATCATGTCTAGTTCTAACCCTAGAATTCCTTTCCCAATTCCTTCTAGAGTAACACGGTAATTATTGGCCAAATAATTAATCAATAGAATCAAAACATGATAAACAATCCACTTCCACATAAATAATTAGAATAAGAGAATAACTAATTTATAATCATAAAAGGTTCAATTGAAATCTTAATTAAAGAATTAGTTCATCACGGAAATAAGAACCATTAATTGTTGACAAATCATCCTTAAAGAATTACAAATTGAAAATAAGGAGAAAAAGAAGAAACTTTGTAGCCAATCCTGAATCTCCAAGTAATCTTGTGTAACCTTCAATGGAAGAACTTGTTGAATCCTCCACAGAATAATAAATTAATCCCCCTTTTATTTCAGCACTTAGTTTCTTTTTATAGCCTCCCCCAATCCTCCTCCAATTAGGTTTTACATTAGCCCCCTAATAGACAAATTAAGTCCAACCAGAAGTCAAACGCTTGCTTAATCCGAATAAAAGTTACCGAGGCTCGGCGCCCGATCTTTGTAGGTAGTACAATTTCAGTACCTTTGCCATATTTGAACTCTCTCTGAAATTACCAGATTGCCATTAAATGCTTGAAATTCCCATAATTGCCCCTCCAACTTCCAAATCTGCAAAACAAGATATAAACACAATAAAATGCTACTAAATACTTTAAGAATGCAATAATTTAAGTCTAAATATATCCAATTTATGGGTATACTACCCATTCATCAGTCGACTATAACTAGAGAGTATCTTTTTCCTCCAAGACTTGTTGTTGGAATATGCCCAAATAGATCCATGTGGAGCAACTACAGGGGCTTGTCGATAGAGTTGGCAGTTTTGCTCTGGAATGAGCTTCTGGTTTGCTTTCCAAGCTGACAGACATTGTATGGCCTTTATTTTACGAAGTTAAACTTAGGTAGGCCTGCAACGAGATCTTTTGATGCCAGTTTGGACATGCTTTTGAAGTTTAAGTGGGACAAACGTCTATGCCATAGCCAACTCATTTCTTCAGATGCTTTTGCCAGAAAACATATTGTCTCGTCAGAGCTTAGTTGACCAAGATTCACTGTGTAGACATTTCCTTCTCTTGTCCCGATTAGCTTTACAACAGATGTCTTCAAATCTCTGACTTGACACTGGTTGTTGAGGAATGTTACTTGATAACCCTTATCGCAGAGTTGGCTGATGCTTAGAAGGTTGTGTTGGAGACCTTGCACATATGCTACTTTGCTGAACGACACTGCACCATTACCAACAGAGCCATATCCTCTTGTCTTGCCCGAGACGTTGTCTCCAAAGATAACTGAGGGACCCTCCTTCTCTATGTAGTTAGATAGAAGGGCTTTGTTCCCAGTCATGTGTCTTGAGCATCCACTATCCAGATACTAAGTTGTGATCATGGAGCTCTTTTCCTGTCATAACATTGAACCTTCATTTTGGTACCCATATTTGCATGGGTCCTATTTTGTTAGTACCCTTGGGGACCCAAATCTGTCTGATCTTGGGTCTCACATGCATGGAATTATAATAGCATCTTGTATCCTTGTGACCTACTCTATTGCACACAAAACATTTAGTGTGATACATGCATATGTGTGTGATAATTCATCCTCCATTTGGACTTGTGTGGTTCTTTAGTTAACCTTCTGTTAAACTGATTTTCCTTCTTCTATGTGTCCTTGGGTTTCATAAATAGTGATGAGTGTGCCTTACCTCTATTGTACCTTCCCGGTTGATTTGTAGAGTTGGTCTTACTTGACTCTACGATTCTTCGAGGTTGGTAAGTAGAGATTGGGTTACTCTTCTCTTTTATGAAACCCAGGCCAGCATGAGATCCTTTACTCCTTTGAGTATGAATGGAAACAGTAGAACAAGGTTGGGCTGGTTCTTCCTTCTATGAGGATTTCATAAAGGTAATGCTTCTACTAAAACTTGAGGTATTACTAGTGCTAGTTTCCTTTGTCTTTTCCACACATGGCTCTGAAGTGGATTCCCCAAAGCCTAGGCCTATTCTGTCAAATGCATTTCTCTAACTAGAGAGCAGGGAGTCTATGGATGATGAGGATTTGTTCCATGTAGAGATAGTCTTTTCTAGTTCCTCAATTTTAAAGGTTAGATTAGACTCTCTTTGTGCATTGAGTTTGTTTGCCTATTTTAAGATCTCATTCTCAGCCTCAAGCTTGGAGAGAAGGTTAGTACTTAGAAGAGCTGTTTCAAGCTCTTCTTGAACTTTCTTTTTCTCCTCTTGAAGAAGAGAATGATCCTTAGACAGAACTCTGAACCACTTCATGTATTGATGTAGATCAGTTGTTATGCCATGCAATGCAGTTCTCAAATCATTAATGTCTACATCAAGAGAGTTGAAGTCAAATACCTCATCGAGACTTACTTCATGTGTGTTGGAATTTTGTTTGTCCTTTGCATGTTTGGCCATTAGGCACAAATTAGCCATTTGTGGTTCTTCATCATCTCCAGAATCAGGATTGGAGTCATTGTCTGAATCACTCCACGATCCTCCAGCTACCAGGCCTTTGTCTCTCTTCTGAGGCCTTTTGTTGCCTTTGTATTCCTTCTTTGCATGTGATTTCTTCTTTAATTATTCTCTGAGAGGTTTGTTGCAGTTGGCAATGAAGTGGCCAGGCTTCTTGCAGTTGTAGCATAAATCATTCATTTGCTCATGGCTGTTGTAGTTACTGACCTTCTTTAGCTTACTGGTTTTCCCTTGACGCATTAACCTTCTTAATCTTTTTACCAGCATAGTAAAGTCTTCATCATCGTCTTCGTCATAATCAGAGTCAATCTCAGTGTTGACCTTGGATTCACTTTTAGTTGCTTTGAGAGCAACACCCTTATCATTCTTTCTTCCTTCTGATAGGGTTTCAGCTCGTTGAGTCAACTTCAGTTCGTATGTCAAGAGATTGCCATATAGCTGTTGAACTGTCATCTCATGAAGATTCTTTGACTCTCTTATAGCAGTGGTTTTGGCATCCCACCTGCTCGGTAGGGCTCTCATGAACTTTATGATTAGATCTTTGTTTGGATAGATCTTCCCATAGGCTCGTAGAGAGTTGAGCAGAATGTTGAATCTCTTGTATATTGCAGTGACGTTTTCTCCTTGAACATGAGCAAACATCTCATACTGATGTGTTAGGAGAGATTGTTTGTTTTCTCTTACTTCTTCCGTTCCTTCGTGCATGATGAGTAGAGCTTCCCAAACCTCCTTTGCTATTTTGCTGTGGACAACATTTTCGAACAGATCGTCTTCTAAGGATTGGAACAAAATGTTCTTGGCCTTCTTGTTGAGTTGGACAACTCTCTTCTCATTGTCAGTCCATTCTTCTTTGACTTTGATTTGTATTCTGTTTGGATCGTCCGTAGTTGGTGCAAGCTTTGTTGGAATATAGGGCCCATTTTGAACGGTCTCAAATAGATCTTCATCTATTGAGTCCATGTATGCTTGCATACGAACTTTCTAGTTAGCAAATTTATCCTTGTTGCACATTGGTGGCTTGTTACCTCCTCTGGTTCTTGATTCACTTGGTAAGTGTGCCATTGGATCTACTAAAGCTTTGTATGCTGTATAATAGAACCTGCTCTGATACCAATTGTTAGTTCTCGAAGGCAGAATAGTTATCTAGAAGGGGGGGGGGGGTTGAATATATATTTAAAAATCTTTTTGTTTTAACTTGTTAGTAGATAATGATTAAAACTTTAGCGGAATTAATATTAGTTTTAATCTCTTTTAAGATAGTGAGGCAGATATAGCAGTTATAACAGATATAACAGTTATAGTAAGAATGTAAGAGACACAGTCATTTTAAGTGGTTCAGAGCACTTAAAGCTCCTAGTCCACTCTTCTACTCCTCGAGTAGGACATCCACTAAGGATGTATTTTACACTTTCTGAATCACTTAGATTCCTTCTAGACCAGCAGTCTAGGAACTTCTTAGTTCACTCTTGAACTCTTCAAGTCCAGCAGACTTGGCTCTCTTATAGTTCACTTAGAACTCTTCAAGTCCTTCTGACTTGGAACTTTTTCTTCAGTTGATTGGTAGATGTTGAGTTCTTGATGGTTTCTACTCAGTTGCTGTTTAAGCACTTGTTCGAAAGAACTGAGTAGCTGAGCAAGCTTTCATTTTTCTCAGATCGTAGAGTTGAGCGTTGAGAGTTCTTGTACGTTTTTGTTTAATGCTTGCTTACTTCTCTCATCTGCTTGATTTGCATATATGTGATCTTGAAAACTATCTATTGGATCCATCCGTTGAAGCATTAAATGCGTTTGACCTTTCTGTTCTTTGATGGAGACTTTTTTGCACATCTTCTGAATTGCATTCTATCCCACTGACACAACAGACTGCTTTCTCACCTAACACCTGAAAAGGTGTTTTCCGCCTTACCAATTGTACTTTCCTTAGCTTCTTCAATACGCTTCTTTGTTTCATACTAAGGATATTTCTTATGTCTTTGGGACTGGTGAGTAATACAACATTTAGAATTCATTCCTCATATATTGGAGTTTGTCTCCACATAAAGCGTGAGGCTTGATTCTTTTGACACAAGACAGATGATACTCTACGATTCAGATCGTGGTACTCTACGATTCAGATCGTGGTGACTTGTCGCCTTGGTGCTTGGTCTGATGCTATCAGTCGAGAGCACTACGATTTCTCTTAAATACTTGCACACTACGATCTTCTCTTGCAAGAGTTTTAAACTCTACATTTTTCGAGAGCACACTGCGATCTCTGAGTTGGCTCGACAAATGTTGGGACCATTCTACGATTTCTGAAGAGGCCCCTTCAAGGCAGGCACACTACGATCCTTAAAGCTCTACGTTTCTGCCTTGACTTCTGCAATGTTGATCAGATTGATACACTACGAATTCTTCGAAGCCTATCTATTACATCTCAAGATCAACCTTACAGCTTTGATCTTGCGATCTATACATTCATTTATAGAATGATACACGTTAAGAGCTTAGATCAACCTAACAAATTTGATCTATCACTAAGTCCTTGTACATATATTCCAAGAAGGACTTTACAAATAATCATGAGCATTTATATTTAAAAACATCAAATCAAAATATACATTCTCCTAACATAAGATAATGCAGAATAAATTATCGTTAGCCTTCAACAGTGTTAAACTGATAAAATATAATAAACATCAAGTTTAATTGCAGCGGAACAAGCAATTCATTAGAAGAGTTAAGTAGAGCATGATATCTACTATCTTCTATGATTTAAAAAGTTTATCATCAATTTTATCGCGGAGACTCAGCTTAATAAATAAACCACATCATCGAATCATCCCTGCAGTACTGGCCAATAATATTCATGTAATCATCAATGGTCATGATTATACCGAATAATCCTTGGTCATAATCATACCTACAACTGTCCATCAATGCACTACAGGCCAATGAGGATTTTTACCACATCATTTGTAATATTACGGTCATGATTATACCGAATAATCCCTGGTCATAATCATACCAATCAATAGTACATCTATGCACGTAAGCCACATATGACTTTTATCACAATATAAGCATGAGGATGATGACAATGATATAAGAATTCAATTAAAAGAAAGTAAAGGATACATTTTTAAAGATTATAACTTAATTTATCCAGAATTCAATAATGTCCAAATTGTCAACATGATACTACTTTGTGGAGTAAAATTCAAGAATAATATTGTATAGAAAATGATTTGGACAACAAAGAAATCAATTTTTGTCATGATTAATTCCCCGGGTGAATAGTACCCAAGTGAATAGTACCCCATGAATAGTACTTCAGGAATAGTACCCTATGAATAGTACTTTATGAATAGCACTCATGAATAGTACCCATGAATAGTAATTTATGAATAGTACCCCATGAATAGACCTTTGTGAATAGTACTGTATAAATGAATAGTACTCATGGACAGTACTCCGGCATGAAAAGCTTAAAATTTAACAAGAATGTGCATAAAATATCATTGTGAAACGGTACTAGATGAAGCGCAAATTTCAAGGATATTCCACTAATTTCACGGAGTATAGAAGCAATATTTAACAAAATGAGGGTATAATCAGGAATACGAGACAAAATATTATTACTCACATACTATAGAGTATGGAAGTCAATATTATTCCTATGAATACTGAAAAAAATAATATCCCTTACCTCAGAAGAAGATTGGATACTGGAATAGTGAGGTAGCAGACTTCTCTTCTACTTTATCTCTAAAACTTCTCTTTCTATAGCTTCTCTTTCTATAATTGCTCTTGTGAGTCTTAGTGAATTGTTGAGAATGAAAGAAGAATGCACTTCTATTTATAGGAAAATATAGTTTCGATAATTGCACATTTTGGGGCTCAAAATATTACAGTATAATACCTTCATCTTTTTCTTCATTTTTAATTTAGTCTTGCAAGTATTATCAAACTTACACCACCTCCCCTAATAGTACATCAGTGAATCAATGGTACATTCATGTGAATCAATAGCTCTATACATGTGAAAAAATAGTTACAGTATAGTATCTTCATCTATACCTCCATTTTTAATTTAGTCATGCAAGTATTATCAATCTTGCACCACCTCCCCTAATAGTACATGCATGTGAATCAATAGTACACACATGTGAACAAACAGTTATAAGCATGTGAATTAATAGCAATTAATTTCTCATTTATCCGATTAATTACTCGATTAGTCAATATAACCTCCAGACATCAATTATTATCGGAATAAATGTCGATTTCCACTAGCACTAATAATCCCAACACAATGGAAATATCAATTTCATCTTTAATCAACACGAACTTATTCATCATTAATATTATAACTCACAATATTTAACAATCAGATCATTCCCAAGAAAGATAGGGCTTTCCGATAAGGATTTCTCCCTATTAGCACAATTAGGTGACCAAACCTCTCATTGACAGAACTTTCTAAACGTTGTCAATATTGCAAATAATAATATGAATAACTTTGTCGTCTCAGTTATTGATTTAGTAATATAAAATATTATGAAGATGATACTATGACAATAATTGAATTAATAATATGAGAGATATTATGCAGCATTTACTGTAGCAATAATTGAGTATAATTGAGTGACTTCTCACATAAGCATCAATAATCAATACCGTGTGCTACTATGCAACCACGCATATTCATCGTGTACTTTTACTACTGGGTAGTTCAACGGTTTAACTCAGTAAAACTTTCGCCGTTATTTTTATAAAAGATAATTTCATCATTTTCTAACTACGACAATACTTCCGTAGGGTCTACTAATGATTGTGCCGTCAGCATTTAATATTTCTGTTAAAACGAATATTCCCCGACCAATTGAATATTATATAACCACTTGCTACTTTGCAAAATTTATAAATATTACCCACAACTATAACATTATATCAAATCCACACCATAATATTCCAAAATATATTTCGAGCAAAATTAATCTTTATTCATAAAAGTTGGGGTCTTACACTAGTGGTACAAATTTAAAGGTGGGATTAGGCTCATATGTCAGCTATCAAAGATGGCCTAAGTTACTTCCTAAGGTCTAGAGTTCCTCAGTTCAAGCAATATTAGGAATCCTTCAAAAGAAATTACATTTTATGAACGTACCTTTCTAGTGTTCAATCAAAGCAAAGAATAATGAGACTACTTAACAAAATACGCTTTTCAAAAAAAATAAATTAAAGTTGATGTAAAAACCCTCAGATAGAACGATTGGCTTAAATCTCACAGGTTATGTAGTCTCCGCATTTATGTTTTTCAAGGAATTTTAAGTTATACTCACTCATGCATCTAGTCATGCATTAGTTGTCTTATGTACTCAAATAAAATGAGGATTCTTAATAATGATAGTATGAGAACTAAGCATGCACATGTAAAGAATTAAGACGAATGCATCATCGTTATTGCATCAGCTAGACAAAGGGAAACTCAATACCAGCTCAAGAACCATTGCATAAATTATTTAATTTTTTATTATATTTTATTTATTTATTTTAAATTTTTTTAATTTTGTTTAGGTTTTTTTAAAAGAAAATAAAATAATTTGCTCATATCCTAACAAAGTATGTGAAGTGCATGGAATAATAAGGCAAATAAATTAATCTCACCCCCAACTTAAAACTTACATTGTCCTCAATGTATAAAGACAAGTACATAAGTAAAGGAAGGATATCACATGAATATGAATGTATGCCTGATAAGTAGTATTTTTACCTACTTATGGAGTACCAATTCATAAGAACTATGCCCATCCCAAGTACATTTTAGTCTGTTTTAACTGCATTTTATGTTAAATTGCATTTCGCATACTTAAAACTCCTTTTTGGTGAATAAGTGCAGGAATTAGCTTAATTTGGTGGTGATATCGGGCACGAGGCTACCGAAAGAATAAAGCGAAGCAAAAGATAGGATGTGCATAGGAGTGAAGGGAGCATGGATGGACAAGCATGGATAAACATAGGACATGTCAGTAGCAGCAACAACAATGCAGAACCAAGCTAAGGAGTGAATCGAATACACAACAACCGTGAAGTCATATGCAAGCAAATATAGCTTAGAAGGCATGGCGCGCCATGAGGTCCCAACAAAACCAGGACAACCTACTGCAAATTGCACGGCCGCGAGAAGGACAAGACTAGGAGGCTGGCGCATGCATGAGACCGGCCAAACATACTGAACCTCTTGCAAGTCTCTCGGTAGTGAGAGTATCGAGGGAGAAGCCAGCCATGGCCAAGCTGAAAGTTCTTGATTTGTTTTGTTTTATTTCCAAATTTTAAAGGTTGTAATTGATTTAAAAATGATTCCTGGCTGGTGTCAGGGGGTATCACTTGACTTATTATTAGTTTTTTACGTATCTTTACTTGGCAATTAGGGTTTACTCTCTAGAGAGGATTCCAACGTAGAAGGAGGCCATAACTCTACTTTTTTACTCCTTTTTGGGATTTCTCTACAAGAGCAGATTATTAATATTAGTTTTTGCTGGAATCTTATGATGATTGAATATTGATGCGTATTCAGTAATTGGGTTTAATAGTTTCATCTTTCATCTTTCAATTGTCGTTTATTGATCATGTTTAAATTTGATCCCATAATGGCTTTTGGTTCAGTCATGAACTAAACTCCATTATGGGATTCTAACGGATTTTATTATGTAGTTTGATTGCACACTTAAATGCTGGGTTGTTTTGCATATTATATGGGATGTCTGTCATGATTGTTTTGCATACATGAATGCTTGATCACCATTCGTTTCAGTATTTGTATGGAATTGACAATGAACATGCAAATATGGACTGTAATCATGATAGTATACGTATATAGGGCTGTGTTATATGGCTTATATATTTTGTGAACCAGATAGACATATACTGTTTCACCGTATAAGTTAGAATAAGAGCTTGAACTTAAAATCAATATAGTTGCAATTTCACATAGACATATAGTGATGTTGGTTATATTGATGATTGCATAGAGTCTATCATCTGTGGATGCTATGTAAGTAGGTCTTAGTGCATTGAAAAATGGCTAATACTTGTTTAGTGCTCTTGGCTACTTTCCTGTGATATGTGAACAAGTCATGCATGATAGTGGCGATTGAATGAAATATTAAATGAGGTTAGAATCCCATTAGTTCCAATATCATTTATTATATCATTTTGTTGTTCTAGTTGTTATTTGTAGTTCAAGAACAAACCAAGTTTAATCTATTGTGTGAGCATATAAATATAGTGATTTAATTAATGAATAGTAGTTTAAGTTAAATAACTTTCTCTGTGGGATCGATACTTTACTTTCTCTGTATTACTTGTTGACGCATGTATGCTTGCATGAGTTAGAGTTCTTTTGTTAGTCGTAAAAAAGAGGCAACTTATTTTTGGCGCCGTTGCTGGGGAAAAGAGTTTAATATAGTATTATTATAATTAGTTTTAAGATATATTGTATGACTTAGACAATTCTAGTCTTATCTTATCTCATTTCAGTTTTTGTTTTTGTTTCAAAAATTTGGATAAATTTTTATGCGCACACAGTCAACCAACTCCGAGTTAACACCTTTTCAGGATAATATAAATGGTAGAGGTTGGAAAGCGGGTGTTCGTAGGAATTTACAAGAGCAGTTGGAAAACACAACACTAACATGGCAGCCGAGGCACAAGGAGAAGATCAAAGAGAGGAGCATAGGGCTCTGAAGGAGTATTACATGCCCAATATTAACGGACTTTAGTCTAGCATAGTCAGACCAGCGATAGCAGGAAATAAATTCGAGATAAAAATTGGCACTATTCAAATGGTGCAAAACACAGTTCAGTTTGGGGGAGCTGCTACAGATGATCTGAATGAACATCTATTGAGTTTCATTGAAATTTGTGATACATTCAGATACAATGGTGTGATGGAGGATGCTATTAGACTAAGGTTGTTCCCATTTTCATTGAGGGATAAAGCAAAAAGTGGGCTTCATTCTCTGCCAGCAGGATCTATAACTACATGGGAGGATTTAGCACAGAAATTCTTAGATATGTTTTTCCCAATGGCGAAAACTGCCAAGATGAGGACAGCTATATCTCAGTTTGAGCAACAACAGGGCGAGTCACTATATGAAGCATGGGAGAGATACAAAGAAATGTTGAGAAAGTGCCCACATCACGGTATGCCAGATTGGATGGTAATCAACACATTTTATAATGGATTGGGATGGCAGTCGAGACCAATTGTAGATGCAGCTGCAGGAGGGGCATTATGGGCAAAGAACTATGAGGAAGCCTATGATCTTATTGAAACAATGGCATCAAATGATTTTCAGAATCCTACATCCCGAATGCCACAAACCAAAGTTGCAGGTGTATTAGCGGTTGATGCTATTACTCAGCTGTCAGCACAGATGGTAGCCATGGCAAAGGAGATAGATACTTTGGCTGAAGGAAAGGTAAAGATGATTGCCTACGTATGTGAGATTTGTGCGGGGTCACACTCAACGGATCAATGTGCTATCATTTCGAGAATCGATCGCGATATGTGAGCAACTACTGAGAAAAAGACTAAGGCCAATTTGAATACATACCACCCCAACAATGAAATCATCCAAATTTTAGTTGGTCGAATAATCAAGGAATCAACAAACTCGATTTCAACCAAACAATCAATTTCAAGGTAGCAAATCACCGTACGGTATGCCAGCTTTAATCCTAGACCACCCTTTCCGCCAGATTTTCTCAACAACAACAAGAATATCACACTCCAAATTGCACCTCAAAGCAAGAAAAGAAATCGAAGTGGAGGAGATGATGATGAAATACATGGCAAAACATGGAAGTTATGATCAAGAGCCAAGTAGTGGCTATAAAGAATCTGGAAACTCAAATGGGGCGGATGGCAAACCCGCTTTACTAACAGACCCGTGGTTCATTGCCAAGTGTCTGGAGACAAATCCAAGAAGAGAAGGGAAGGAACAGTGTCAAGTAATCACATTGAGATCAGGGAAAGATTTGTCGATTCTTCGCAAGTCGTAGCGTCGTCATGAGAATACTGAGAGAAAGGTCTTGTGCTGCCATGAAAGCGGAAGGAACTAGCCAATGAGCAGGAAAATTTGGAGAAATCTAAGGATCGGCAGGAAGAGAAAGACAAAGCAGGCTCAGAGGAGACGGTTAAGAGTCCAGTACCACCAATGCACATTCAGGTTCCGTATCCGCAGGGATTAATTAAGAAAATGGAAGATAAACAGTTCAGCAAATTCTTGGAGGTGTTCAAAAAGCTGCAGATCAACATACCATTCGCCAAGGCATTGGAACAAATGCCCAGCTACGCCAAGTTTATGAAGGGTATATTGTCAAGGAAGAGGAGATTAGATGAGTTTGAGACAGTAGCCTTGACAGAGGAATGCAATGCAGTGTTTCAACAGAAATTACCTCCAAAGCTGAAGGATCCAGGCAGTTTCACAATTCTATGTACCATAGGAAAGTTGAACTTCAGTAAGTGTTTATGTGATCTCGGGGAAAGTATAAATTTGATGCCCTTGTCAGTGTTTAATCAGTTGGGATTGTCGGATCCAAAGCCCACAAACATTGCATTCCAGTTAGCGGACAAATCCATCACATATCCACGGGGACTTGTTGAAGATGTGTTGATTAAGGTAGACAAATTTATTTTTCCAGCTGACTTCATCATTCTAGACTACGAGGAGGACAAAAGCATACTAATAATACTGGGGAGACCATTCTTAGCCACAAGAAGAACGTCAATAGATGTGCAGAAAGGTGAACTCACCATGCGTGTCCAGGATCAAGAGATCACTTTTAACGTCTTTAAAGCAATCAGTCTACCAATGGATGAAGAAGAGTGCTTCCTAGTTGACGTGGTGGACTGGTGCCTACAGGATGAAGTATAGAAATCGAGGGATTATGGACCATTGATATGTGTAACGGGTAAAAATTCAGATTTGAAGAAAGAGACATTGACAAAAGATGCGGTCATGAAATTTCAGGGTGCTGAGGACACGAAGGAAAGCACCGCAATTCCATCGGTAACATGAAGCTCAGAGACAGTCAAGCTAATTGACTATAACTTAGCACTGGATGGGAGGCAACCAATTATTATTATGATTATTCTCTCCATTAATTTGTTTTCAGTATTGCATTTTGAGTATTTCAGCAGTTATATCGAACTCCATTTTAATTAGATATTTGATGTTCATGCTTAAGAGTGTAACAAGAATTGCTGTGCGAGTAGTTGCATAATATTAGTGTTATGAGACCACTATGTCCTGCCTTAACACGATGCATTAATGTCTATGCAGGTACCATCATTGGAAGGCACCACCGACAAGCAAAGTGAAACTGAAGTGCAGCATTGCAAATATCAAGTATCTCATGACCACGCGTGCAGCATAGTCAAGATAAAATCGCATGCCCGTAGCATCAATAAAAAAAACCACCAAACAACTGAAGTCTCGGCATGCAGCTTGCCTTTAGTAAAATCATGGCACACCACACGCAACTGCCAAGTTATGGCGGTCGAATAATTTAAAAACAAAGTTGTGGACCATTTGGACTCTCATTTGGGATATCAACAGAAGCGAAATTCTCTCACTCTCCATAACTCACGTCGCTATCTCTTCATCAGTTACAATTTGTGCCGCGCATCTCTCAATCAATTAGCCACGATTCTCTCCTCATTCAAAGTCCATATCTCCTCAACTTCCCCAAGAGTGCTATAAAGCTAGGGTTCCTACATGGGAGTGCAGACACAAGTGTGAGAGCTATCAATTCTTCAAGCTTTTCTTCTTTCCCCAGTCATATAATCTGTGCAAGTACAAGAAAAAACAAATGGGGCCTAAGCGAGCGAGATCTATTAATTCATCTTCTTCTTCCTCTGCGGGCAGTCAAGAGGCTGACGTTGTGGATCACACCAAATTCCTCAATTTGGAAGCTCAACAAGAATACTACCGCATTGTGGCAAAGACATTCTTCAAAGAGCGAGGATTCAAGCCGGAGGGACAGGATGGCCAGTTGTACGCCATGATTCGAGAGAGAGGCTGGGGTGGGCTGACAGCTACTCCAATACCCATTCCTATGGGCGTAGTATGTGAATTCTATGCCAATGCCAAGGTCACTATAAGCGGGATATCTCTGGTTCGTGGTGTTGAGGTCGATTACAAACCCCGTGCCATCCGACTAATTTTCAAAATTACTGATGCACCACCAGTGGGGGCTATTAATTGGATAACCGGTGCTCATTTAGAGACCGACATGGAGCTGATCATTGCAGGGTTATGTGTACCGGGTACGAAATGGACGTATAAAGTGGGCACAACACAACCACGGTTATTCCCAGCGGCAGCCCTAAATCGTTATGCAAAAGCGTGGAATTTGTTCATATGTGCCAAGCTCATGCCCTCCGCCCACCAGCATGAAATATCAGCGGAGAGGTCACGTCTTCTGTGGGGCATAATCACCGGAAAGTGCATCGACATTGGTCATCTCATTCATGAAAATATGTTGCGCTATTTACGGGGAGTAACGATTGGGAGCATTCCACACGCATCCGTGGTAGCCATGCTTTGTGCTAATCAGGGATGCAACTGGGGAAATGAGCAGATGCAATACCCAAGCCAGGACATTACTCATGCCACGATCAAAAAGTTCGAAGACTGGGCAGGTGGTGTACCGTATCCACGCGGACTAGGATTCATCCTTCATCCTATTTTTCCAGAACAACAACAACCCCCGCAAACAGACGAGGCGGGCCCGTCCATTCATGCACGTGCCACCAATGGCGATCGACAGCTCTGAAGGTTGGAGCGCAAGGTCGATGCCATGTACGACAATTTGGGCACATTTGCGATGGGACTCACAAGGGCTTTAGCCGAAGCATTTGCGCAACAAGGAACAACACAAGAATGGACTCAGTTTGGAACCGCAGCACCATATCCACCACTGGACTCACCACCCGAGGAGGGTGGCACCACCGATAATTAGGGGTGTTTTTCGTACCTTTTACCTTCATTCAATTGGGACATTAAATATTTTAAGTTTGGGGGTATTAGGTAGTAGTTAGTATTTTTTTTTATTAGTTTTGCATATAGTTTTACATGATTCATATAGTTTTGCATGATTAGTTTAATTTTTATGTGCATGTTTAGATTACATTTTAGCATATAGTTGCATGTTGCATACCTCACAGTTCTTGCCATTTAGAAAAAATTTGTCTAGCGAATGATGAGAGTGAAGTTTTTAAATGATTTCTGAATATTTTGGATAACATGAGCTGAGTTATAACGTTTTATACAACAAAATTCATAATGATGTGTACATGCTCTCGGTTTGCACAAATGTGTTCACAAGAACTTGTAGGTATAAGAAGTACGTGTTCATTGCTCAATAGAAAAATGTAGTGTTAAAAAGAGAAATATGTGTAACGTGATTTTTGGGGCTTATAAAACATCGATTTTTAAACTGTGGGAACACATGGGTATCTGTGTATAAAAAAAAGAAAAAGAAAAAGAAAGAAAAGTAGAAATAACATGGCTAGTCTTATTTTGGGGCCCTGACTACTTGAGTAAGTACGCCCGAGGGGATTGTCTCTACACCTAGCGCCCTAAGGTCTTTCATGGTCTGGGAGTCGTTGGTTGAAAGCTCTCTAAGGGGTAGCAGTGTGCCTAATGGAGTAAGACATTGCAAAGTCATGAAGAAAAAGAACAGAAAAGAAAAATAGAAATAAACACCGCGAGAAAGTGTGGAATTCGCCCTCGTGAGTAGAATAAAGCAGTTAAGCCCATTTTTGAACCTTAGTTTATTTTAAGATGTTGAAATAGTCCAAGTCGTATATATATACATAAGTCTTGATTTAAGCTATAATTTTTCTGGTTTGAGTGAGATAGCATGAACATTCTACACCAAAATCAAGTATTGGGCGAACAACACACACACACACATAGCATCATCAGATAAGATTTGTGAAATATATGAGTATATGACTTTATGCCTGGAGTTTGGTTGGAATTTGTATTCTCAAATCTAGAAAAAATTTGCTGAGACAAATTAGACTGAATTTTTATGATGGTTAGGACAATGTGAGAATTAGTTGCACAATAATATAATTGCATTTTTATTGCTCATTAGTATGCATTGCTTGAGGGCGAGCAATGGTTCAAGTTTGGGGGTATTTGATAAGTAGTATTTTTACCTACTTATGGAGTACCAATTCATCTGAACTATGCCCATCCCAAGTATATTTTAGTCTGTTTTAACTGCGTTTTATGTTAAATTGCATTTCGCATACTTAAAACTCCTTTTGGTGAATAAGTGCAGGAATTAGCTTAATTTGGTGGTGATATCGGGCACGAGGCAACCGAAAGCGTAAGGCGAAGCAAAAGATAGGATGTACATAGGAGTGAAGGGAGCATGGATGGACAAGCATGGATAAACATAGGACATGTCAGTAGCAGCAGCAACAATGTAGAACCAAGCTAAGGAGTGAATCGTAGAATAAAGAATCGCAGAAGTGCATGGCGTCTTGGCAAATATAATGGAAGTCTAGCGCTTGTATGAGGTCCTATCAAAACCAGGACAACCTACTGCAAGTTGCTTGGCCGCGAGAAGGACAAGCCTAGGGAGTGCTTGCCGTGTGCAGACCCAAGCCAAACATATGAACCCTCTACAAGTCTCGTGGTAGCGAGGGTATCAAGTGGAAGAAGCCTTGATAAAGCCTTGAACCCTAAAAGTCATTGATTTGTTTTGTTTTATTTCCAAATTTTAAAGGTTGTAATTGATTTAAAAATGATTCCTGGCTGGTGTCAGGGGGTATCACTTGACTTAGTATTAGTTTTTTATGTATCTTTACTTGGCAATTAGGGTTTACTCTCTGGAGAGGATTCCAATGTAGAAGGAGGCCATACCTCTACTTTCCTACTCCTTTTTGGGATTTCTCTACAAGAGCGGATTATTAATATTAGTTTTTACTGGAATCTTATGATGATTGAATATTGATGTGTATTCAGCAATTGGGTTTGATAGTTTCATCTTTCATCTTTCAATTGTCGTTTATTGATCATGTTTAAATTTGATCCCATAATGGCTTTTGGTTCAGTCATGAACTAAACTCCATTATGGGATTCTAACGGATTTTATTATGTAGTTTGATTGCACACTTAAATGCTGGGTTGTTTTGCATATTATATGGGATGTTTGTCATGATTTTTTTACATTCATGAATGCTTGATCACCATTCGTTTCAGTATTTGTATGGAATTGACAATGAACATGCAAATATAGACTGTAATCATGATAGTATACGTATATAGGGATATGTTATATGGCTTATGTATTTCGTGAACCAGATAGACATATACTGTTTCACCGTATAAGTTAGAATAAGAGCTTGAACTTAAAATCAATATAGTTGCAATTTCACATAGATATATAGTGATGTTGGTTATATTGATGATTGCATAGAGTCTATCATCTGTGGATGCTATGTAAGTAGGTCTTAGTGCATTGAAAAATGGCTAATACTCGTTTAGTGCTCTTGGCTACTTTCCTGTGACAAGTCATGCATGATAGTGGCGATTGAATGAAATATTAAATGAGGTTAGAATCCCATTAGTTCCAATATCATTTATTATATCGTTTTGTTGTTCTAGTTGTTATTTGTAGTTCAAGAACAAACCAAGTTTAATCCATAGTATGAGCATATAAATATAGTGATTTAATTAATGAATAGTAGTTTAAGTTAAATAACTTTCTCTGTGGGATCGATACTTTACTTGCTCTATATTACTTGTTGACGCATGTATGCTTGCATGAGTTAGAGCTCTTTTGTTAGTCGTAAAAAAGAGGCAACAATGCCCCGTATTGATAGCTCAATAAATTCAAGATTTAAAGCTCAAAGAGATAATCCTGTATTTTTGTTAGAAATAGAACAAAGAAAAACAAAAATAATAAATCCAAATATACAATAATATACATGAATCATGGCCTCAAACAAAATCAATCCCGATAAACAGGATCCTCCAAAAGCATAGCTTCAACTTCTGGATTTTTCAACTCCAAAAATGGTTTTAAACTATGGCCATTCACTTTAAACACAATACCATCTTTGGGATTCTGAATCTCAATGTCCCCATGAGGATACACCTGCTGGATTATGAAAGGGCTGGACCATTTAGACTTCAACTTACCTGGGAATAGATGTAGACGACTATTATATAAAAGGACTTTCTGGCTAGGGTGAAAGGATTTCCTAAGAATCTTTTGATCATGCACCCTGTAACGCCCCCAAAATAGGTTCAATCCACACAACCTATTCTGAGTCGCAACGAAATACACTCAATGAAATTTCCAAATACAAACTTTATTATTACAATTGTCATGCAAAATATGACAACACATATACTGCGAGTATTAATACAAATAGATACCAACTGTGACTCTCATCCCTTTACCTGGATAGCACATCATATTGATACCTTACATAAAGATACAATCAATAATTGTTTTAGAAATTAAAATCTTTGGAAAATGCTCAAGGAAACCTTCGTACATGGGAGGCCATGCATCTAAGTTATAATAGATATCATATGACTCGAGAATTATCCTTGGTTGACCCAATAGATCCCAAAGAAAAACGAGAAGATTACTATCATGTTCTTTCCAATGGTGAGTCTTCTCTTGACATATAATTATCTCCATTGTCTGTAATTGAGAATTATATTTTAACCAAATTCCAAGATTATATATGTAGTGCTCGTAGATATAATCAACAAGTGGATGTGCACAACCCTGTCTTATGATAACACGAAGTCGTAGGTTATTAGACATCTTGTATGATAGTGACAAAACACCCTTCCAAAGTTGGGTTCACCTCACCCTATTCGGTTCACCAAAATCATCGGTTAAATGACGTATAAAATATGACACACTTATCTAAACATAAGCATAATTGCTCTAAACTCATCCGGGGCCGAAGATAATTTTCATCACATGTCTTTCGAAACATCAAAGATCATGATGAGTAAGTCAGTCGCTCATCGATCCACGAGGAAAGTTGTCTAATTTAAACCACTATGCATTAATTAAATCACTATATTTTATATATCTTAAACTAATGATTATAATTATGCATGAATTACTCTAATTGCAAATAACAAGAATAATAATAAGAATAATAAGGTAAATCAAATCTGAAAATAATGGGATCCTAACTTCATTTAATACTTCATCTAATTATCACCATCATGCAAGATTGTTTACATATCACAGAAAAGTAGCCAAGAGCACTAATATAGACATAGCCATTTTTCAATGTACTATGGCCTACTTACACAGTATCCACATGTGATAGACACCGTGTAATCATCAATATAACCAAAATCACTATATGTCTATGTGAAATTGCAACCATATTGAATTTAAGCACAAGCCCTTATTTTAACTCACACGGTGAAACAATATATGTCTATCTGGTTCACGAAATACAAAGCTATGCAAAACAGCCCTATATACGCATGCTATCATGATTACAGTCCATACTCATATGTTATTTTTCAACTCCATACAAGTACTGAAAACGAATGGTGATCAAGCATTCATGCATGCAAAACAACCATGATAGAAATTCCTTATGACATGTAAAACAGTCCAGCACTCAAGCAATCAATTAAACTACATATTAAAATCCGTTAGAATCCTATAATGGAGTTTAGTTCATGACTGAACCAAAAGCCATTATGGGATCAAGGCAAAACATGGATAATAAGCAAACAATTGAGAAAGAGAGAAGAAAGAATCGATCAAACCCAATTGCTAATTACAAACCCAACGTAATGTGCAAATCCTTAATAATATCCAACAACAATAATGTAAAGAATCCACAACTACTGAAATCTAAAGAAGGAGTAGAAAATAGGAAATCTACGATTGGTTTCACATTGGAATACTCTCCAAGTGTAAACCATAATTACGAATATGAAAAACACGTAAAACTAATGAATGATATCGTCGACACCGATCGAAATTGTTTTAAATCGATCACAACCCTTAAAATTAAAAATAAAATAAAATAGCTCAATGAACATCGGTCATCGCGGCGCGCCGCGCCCCTTCTTTCGTAATCCTCGGCGGCGCATGCGTCTGCAAATCTGGTCCATCTGGTGCTCGCGCGGTATGCGATCCTCAAGCCTAATCTATATCATGGTCGCGCGACTTCTGCGATCTGACTACGGCTTTGTTCTTGCTGCTTCGCTTCATCATCTTTGCTCATTCTTCTTTGTCATCCATGCTTAGTCTCCTTGCTCCACTTGATCCTCAAACCATGAATCCATAGCCTCATGCCATCTAATACCACCAAATTATGCCATATCCTGCACTTTTACACCAAAGGGAGTTCTAAGTACATGCAATGCAAAAAAATAAACAAAATGCAACTAAAAAACACATTAAAATGTACTTAAGATGGCGTGAGTTAGCGTGAATTGATATCCGATAAGTAGGTATAAAACCCACTTATCAAATACCCCCAAACTTGAATTGTTGCTTGCCCTCAAGCAATGCATACTAATAAAACAATGAAAATGCAACTACATTACTATGCAACTAAATTATGATGCAACTAGTCTCACATTGTTCCAGCTATTACAGAATTTCAGTCCAAAATGCCTCAGTGAATTTTTCCAGATTCAAGAATACAGATTCAAACCAAACTGTAGGCATAATGTCATACACTCAGATAATTCATAAATGCTATAGAGATGTTGTGTGTGTGTGTGTTGTGTTCACCAAAACTTGATTTGAGCAAATAATACAAATGCTAAATTGCTTAAAACAGAAAATTACAGTCTAAATCAAGACTCATGTATACTTATGCAACAAAGACTGTTCCAACCTATTAACACAAACTAAGATTCAACAATGGGCTTAATTGCTTTATTTCTACTCACGAGGGCAATTTTTGCTCTTTCCCGCGGTGTTTATTGCTATTTTTCTGTTCTTTTTCTTTTTCTTTTTCTTTTTTTTTTCACATGAGTGTGCAATGCCTCACTCCATTAGGCAAACACTGCTACCCCTTAGCGAGCTTTCAACCAACGACTCCCAGATCATGAAAGACCTTAGGGGGGCTAGGTGTTAAGACACCCTACGGGCGTACTTACTCAAGTAGCTAGGGCCCCAAAATAAGACTAGCCACGTTATTGCTATTTATTTTATTTTTATTTTTTATTTTTTTATATACATAGCATGCCATTTTTTCCCAAAGTTTGAAAATCAAATGTTTTAAATCTGGTCTAAGTTCACTTTCCACATATTTCCTTTTAAAACTACATTTTCTATCGAGCAATGCAACACATAATTCTTATACCTACAAGTGATTGTGAACACGTCCATGAAAATCAAAAGCATTTAAATAGCATTATGAATTGCATTGTGTAAAACATTATATCTCAGCCCATGTTATCCCAAAATACTCAAAAATCTTCAAAATTCACTATCATCATCGGCTAGACAAAATTTCCATAAGGCTAGAACTGTGAGACATGCAAACTAAAATTTTTTTTAACACAAACAAATAAACTATTAAACTAACATGAACATGCAAATAAACATGCAAAAATTTAAACTAATCATGCAAAAACTATACGCTACTATACTACTACCCCAATACCCCCAAATTTATAATATTGAATGTCCTAGTGAATGAAGGTAAAGGGTTAAAGAAAACTCCCCTAATGCTCAGCCGCACCACCCTCTGCTGGTGGTGAATCTAGTGGTGGATATGGCACAGCTGTCCCGAACTAAGGCCACTCAAGCATTGTCCCCTCTTCATGCAAAAAGCTTACTTAATGACCTCATCAACCCCATTGCAAATTTGAAAAATTGTCGTACATGGCGTCGACTTTTCGCTCCAACCTTCGGAGCTGTCGATCCCCAGTAGCAAAGGGAACTTGGGTTGATGGGCCTGCCTCATCTGTCTGAGAGGGCTGCTGTGGTGGCTCTGGGAAAAGAAATTTGGATAATAAAACCTCGTCCGCGCGGGTGTGGTACACCTCCTGCCCAATCCTTGAATTTTGCAATGGTGGCGTGGGTGATATCTCGGCTTGGGTTTACATTTGCTCATTGTCCCAATGGCAGCGTACGATTAGCACACAACATAGCTAGCTATAATCGACGCGTGTGGAATGCTCCCTGTAGTGCTTCCCCCAGATAGCATAACATATTTTGATGGATAAGATGACCCACATCAATATATTTCCGGTGATTATGCCCCATAGAATGATTGCCCTTTCATTTGTGATCTCGTCTTTGATGAGATGAAGGAACTAGTTTGGAACATATGAACAAATTCACGCCTTAGCATATCGATTCAAAAGGGCGGCGGGAAATATGCTGACGATCGATTCGTCTCGGCTTTATAAGTCCACTTTGTGCGTGCACGCACAATTCAACAATAACCAATTCCAAGTCCGTTTCCATATGTGCACTGTTACCCAATTCATGAGACCCGATCGGTGGTGTGTCGATTAACTAAAAAGCGCCACGATTGCAGGAGGTCGAAATCCACTTGCACGCCATGCACCACGGATAACCCACTCATTGTTGCCTTCGCATTCAAGATAGAATTCTCGACAATTCCCATTGGGATAGGCATGGGCGTGGCAGCCAATCCAAGCCATCCTCTTTCGCGAATCATGTCACATAGCTGACCATCTTGCCCTTCAGGTTTGAACCCTCTTTCTTTCACAAAGGTTTTGGTCACAATTCGGTAATACTCTTGCTGGGCTTCCAAATCCAGAAACTTGGTGTGATCAACCATATCCTCCCCTCGGCGCTAGAGGAAGATGATGATGATGGAGCGAAAGCGTGCTCTTAGGACCCATTGCGCGAAGATAGAGATAATGAAGATGATTTGTTTGATGATGAGTGAGAGCTTATGATATGATAACCCCCAAACTCCTTTCTGCAAACCCACTTAGAAGCCCTAGATTTATATTGCAGTGTAGAGTTTGAGTAGATGTGGAATGTGGGAGAAATCGTGGATGATTACGTGGTGGAGAGATTGAAGGCTTCAATTATGTAACTGATAGAGAGGAAGAGACGTGCGTTTGGGAGAGAGCACGGTGAATGCGCTTCTGTTATGTTTTCAAATGAGAGCCCAAATGATCTCCAACACGTTTTTAACTTTTAAAATTTTCCATCGATGTCGCATGCACCGCGCGCCGAATGTTCAATGGTTTGGTGTGCTTGGCACGCAGCGCGAGGATCTTTCCCATCATATCAATTTGGATATGCGTTGTTATGGTGTGATTTATAGGTGCGTGTTTATGCAAATTGGAGTGCTTGAGCTTGTAGGAGTTATATATGCATATTCTTTGGTTTTCATGATGTAAAGCGAAGATCGCATCTTGGTTTTTCATGTAATGCATACACCAATACCAATAGATACTATCAGATCATGATTTACTAGATAAACGTGAGTGTTTATTGTATCATCCTCATTTCAATGCAATGCACAAACATGCTCCTACTCAATTTTAGCTACTATGCTAATTATGCAGAGATAATCACATGATCCTAAATAAGGATCAAAATGAGCTAACAATACACTTGAACTGAATAAATAAAGAAAAACAAAAATAGAGATAGAAATAATGGGTTACCTCCCATCAAGCGCTAAGTTATAGTCAATTAGCTTGACTGTCTCGAAATCTCATTTTGAAGAAAGAATTGAGGTGATTTACTATCTGTCCACCTCACTACCCCAGTAATGCTTCAGTTGCTATCCATTCACCTTGAAAGGCTTGTCTAGAAACATATCAAATACTTCAATTGCACCATGTGGAAATATAGTTTTCACTGTAAAAGGCCCTGACCATTTTGCTTTCAGTTTCCTGGGAAAAAAACTAAATTTGGATTTATAAAGTAAAACCCTTTGTCCCGGTTCAAATGTCCTATCGAAGGTCCTTCGGTCATGCCATTGCTTCACCTTCTCTTTGTACAACTTCGAATTCTCATACGCCTGTAATCTGAATTCCTCCAACTCTGAATTTTTAGCAATTACACTTCTCACAGGTTCATACTCCACCAGACTCTCTACTTTATCATTTAAGAGCCGATCCATCAAATCAATTAGGAAACATTCCTCTTCATCTGCTGGACACTTCATGGCTTTGAAGACATTGAAGGCGACCTCTTGATCATGAACACGCATAGTGAGTTCCCCCTTCTGCACATCTATCAAAGTCTTTCCTGTGGCTAAGAACGGTCTCCCCAATATGATTGGTATATTTTTATCTTCCTTGTAATCCAAAATGATGAAGTCGGTAGGAAAGATAAATTTGTCCACTTTCACTAATACATCTTCAACAATTCCCCGTGGATATGTGATGGATATGTCACTAATCTGTAATGAAATTTTTTTTCGGCCTTGGGCCAGTAATCCCAATGATTGAACAATGACAAGGGCATCAGATTGATACTTGCCCCAAGATCACACAAACATTTATCAAAGTTCATCTTTCGATCGTGCATGGAATTGTGAAGCTGCGCCGGATCCTTTGACCGGAGGTAACTGCTTTGAAGCAACCTTTGACCGCTCCTCTGTCAAGGCTCTTTATCTCAAACTCGTCTAATCTCCTCTTCCTTGACAATATACCCTTCATGAACTTTGCATAACTTGGCATTTGTTCCAATGCCTCATGAATGGTATATTAATCTGCTGACTTTTAAATACCTCCAAGAATTTCTTTGAACTATTTATCTCCCTCTGCTTATTCAATCTTTGCGGATATGGAACCGAAGGGTGAATTGGTGGTCTTGAACTCCAAGGCTTCTCCATTGAACTAGCTTTATCTTTCTCTTCATGTTGAACTTCGAAATTTTCAGATTTTCTTTCTCGGCATTTTCTGCGCTCTCTCCTCTCGGCGTGCATGCAACATCCTTAAGTATACAATTGGCAGCGCTTGGTAGCGCGACTTGCAGTGTCTGCAATATTTTTTCCAGACCTCAATGTGATCGCTTGGCACTGCTCCTTCCCGTCTCTTCGTGGATTTGTCTTTGTATTACTCGGTAATGAACCCTGGGGCTTGTTGTTAAGCACGTTCGCCATTTGCCCCATCTAAGTTTCTAGATTCTTAATAGCCACTGCTTGTCTTTTGATCATAACCTCTGTATTCGCCATGTATTTCATCATCATCTCCTCCATTTCTGATTTTTTTTCTTGCTGAGGTGCAACTAGAGTGTGATGTTGTTGTTGTTGAGAAAATCCCGACGAAAAAGGTGGTCTAGGAGTAAAGCGTGGTGTTACATGTTGTTGTGTGATTGGCCGATTATTTGGTTGAAACCGATTCTCTTTGATTCCTTGGTTATTTGACCAACCTGAAGTTTGGATGATTACGGTTGTTGGGGTTGTATGTGTTCGAAGGCCCGACCTTGGTCTTTTCGTAATTGCTCACATCTTGTCTGAGGCTACTGGTGATAACACATTGCTCTGTCGAGTGTGACCCCACACAGATCTCACATACAAATGCAACTATTTTCGTTTTGCTCTCGGCTATTGAATCTATTTTCTTCGCCATAGCTACCATCTATGATGACAACTGCGTAATAACATCCACTTCCAAAAAACTTGCAACTTTGGGCTGTGGCATCCGAGATGTAGGATTTTAAAAATTGTTTGATGCCATTGTCTGGATAAGGTTATAGGCTTCCTCATAGCTCTTCGCCCATAATGCCCTCCCTGCAATTTGCATCTACAATCGGTGGCCAGAGCGCCATCCCAATCCATTATAGAATGTGTTGATCACCATCAATCGGCATTCCATGGTGCGGACACTTAGTAGCATCTCTTTGTATCTCTCCCATGCCTCATATAAGGATTCACCCTTTGTTGCTCAAACCGAGAGATTGTTGTCTCATTTTCGTAGATCTTAGCCATTGGAAAAACTTGGCTAAGAACTTCTGTGCTAAGTCCTCCCATGTAGTTATAGATCCTGCTGGCAAAGAATGAAGCCAACTTCTCGCTTTATGCCTCAATGAGAATGGAAACAGCCTAAGTCTGATAGCATCCTCCGTCACCCCGTTATATATAAATGTGTCACATATCTCAATGAAACTCAACAGGTGTTCATTCAGATCATCTGTAGCGGCACCCCCAAACTGTACCGAATTCTGTACCATCTGAATAGTGCCTATTTTTATCTCGAATGTATTAGCTGTTATCGCTGGTCTGACTATGCTAGACTGTAGTCCATTAATATTAGGCATGAAATATTCTTTCAGAGCCCTATGCTCCTCTCTTTGCTCTTCTCCTTGTCCCTCGACTGCCATATTAGATGTAGTACTCTCTAACTGTGCTTGTAAATTTCTATGAACACTCGCTTTCCAACCTCTCACATTTATGTTGTCCTGAGTAGGTGTTAAGTCAGGGTTGGATGACCGCGTGCGCATAAAAATTTATACAAGTTCCTGAAATAAAAAAAAAACAAAAATGAAAATGAGATAAGATTAGATTTGTCTAAGTCACACAATATAGCTTAAAACTGATGATAATAATAAAAATTTAAACGCCTCTCCCCGGCAACGGCGCCAAAAACTTATTGCCTCTTTTTTTAGTTATAACAAAAGAGCTCTAACACATTCAAGTATACATGCGTCAACAAGCAATACAGAGTAAGTCGAGTATCGATCCACAGGGAAAGTTGTCTAATTTAAACCACTATGCATTAATTAAATCACTATATTTTATATGCTTAAACTACTGATTATAATTGTGAATTACTCTAATTGCAAATAACAAGAATAATAAGGTAATAAATCAAATCTGGAAATAATGGGATCCTAACGTCATTTAATACTTCATCTAATTATCACCATCATGCAAGATTGTTTACATATCACAGAAAAGTAGCCAAGAGCACTAATATAGACATAGCCATTTTTCAATGTACTATGGCCTACTTATACAGTATCCACATGTGATAGACACCGTGTAATCATCAATATAACCAAAATCACTATATGTCTATGTGAAATTGCAACCATGTTGAATTTAAGCACAAACCCTTAATTTAACTCACAAGGTGAAACAGTATATGTTTATCTGGTTCACGAAATACAAATCTATGCAAAACAGCCCTATATACGCATGCTATCATGATTACAGTCCATACTCATATGTTATTTTTCAACTCCATACAAGTACTAAAAACGAATGGTGATCAAGCATTCATGCATGCAAAACAACCATGATAGAAATTCCTTATGACATGTAAAACAGTCCAACACTCAAGCAATCAATTAAACTACATATTAAAATCCGTTAGAATCCCATAATGGAGTTTAGTTCATGACTGAACCAAAAGCCATTATGGGATCAAGGCAAAACATGGATAATAAGCAAACAATTGAGAAAGAGAGAAGAAAGAATCGATCAAACCCAATTGCTGATTACAAACCCAACGTGACGTGCAAATCCTTAATAATATCCAGCAACAATAATGTAAAGCATCCAGAACTACTGAAATCTAAAGAAGGAGTAGAAAATACGAAATCTACGATTGGTTTCACGTTGGAATACTCTCCAAGTGTAAACCCTAGTTACGAATATAAAAAACACATAAAACTACTCAATGATACGTTTGACACCAGTCATAATTGTTTTTAAATTGATCACAACCCTTAAAATTAAAAATAAAATAAAATAGCTCAGTAGCATCGATCATCATGGCAGCGATGCGCGCGCCTTCCTTCCTTCGTAATCCTCGGCATGCGCGTCTGTCACAGAATCTGGTCATTGGGTGCTCGGCGTGGTGGTGGCGATCCTCAAGCCTAATCTATCATTGGCATTGCGCTCTACAAGATGCACTGCGATCTGCACTTTTCGGCATTTCTTCTTTGCTCATTCTTCTTTGTCATCATCTTAGTTTGCTCATTCTTCTTTGTCATCCATGCTTAGTCTCCTTGCTCCACTTGATCCTCACACCATGCATCCATAGCCTCATGCCATCTAATACCACCAAATTATGCCATATCTCGCACTTTTACACCAAAAGGAGTTCTAAGTACATGAAATGCAAAATAAACAAAATGCAACTAAAAACACATTAAAATGTACTTGAGAAAAATATTCAAGCGTAGATTCACGTGAATTAAGCAATTTGAGAAAACCTATAAGTAGGTATAAAACCCAACGTGATTGTTCCAAAAACGTACTACCTCCGTTCTTAAAAGATTGTCGTTTAAGATTTGTGCACATGGATTAAGAAAGTATCATTTACCAAGTAAAATTTGTTTGAAATTCCATCACTACCCCTTTATGGGAAGTTAAAAACTATTAATACAAGAAAGAGAATTTCTTAGGACAATGAGAGAATGTATGAGTAAAATAGGAAAATAAATAATTTGTTCTTCTCGAAAGTTGTAAACGACAAACTTCTTGGAACACATTTTTTCTTCTAAAACGACAATCTTTTACGAACGGAGGGAGTATTTCATACTAACTACACAATTTGAGGAAACATACCTGATACCCCTATACAAAGTGATGTTTTTTGTTCCCAGTTTTGTTTTAAGTACCACATTGAACCATGGTCAAAGTAACATTGCTCCAAACCATACAAGATGTCCACAAATGTCGAATTATATATATGGAACCGAAAATAACAAAATGAGAATCACAAAAACCCGTGTTGAACAATTGGTACAATTTCTAAGAGACTGTCAACTATTTGAAGTTCGAAAAATCTTTTCAAAGATATTGGTTTATACTCTATACATTAGAATATGAATAGGCTACATCTATGGTTATCCTGATTCCTGAATACTACTCTAAGCTAACCTTTGTTTAAACTTTAATAGCCTGTTTGGTTTGGGGGAAATTGAATGAGCAATTCCAAAAGAAATACTCATTTTATGTTTGGTTACTACGGGTACCAAATATATAACAAAACTGAGATAACTTTCTACCGACGATTTTAAAAAATGGGTAAGTGGGGTACATATAATAATCCAAATTTATAACAAATACTTCATAAAAATCCCCTCTATTTATCTCAATTCACTTGGCTTCACAAAACACATTTTTAATAACATTTATTCTTCTCGAAAGTTGTAAACGACAAACTTTTTAGAACAATTTTTTTTTTCTAAAACGACAATCTTTTAAGAACAGAGGAAGTATTTCATACTAACTACGCAAAGTTGAGGAAACATACCTGATACCCCTACACAAAGTGATGTTTTTTGTTCCTAGTTTTGTTTTAAGTACCACATTGAACCATAGTCAAAGTAACATTGCTCCAAACTATACAAGATGTCCACAAATGTCGAATTATAGATATGGAACCGAAAATAACAAAATGAGAATCACAAAAACCCGTGTTTAACAATTGGTACAATTTCTAAGAGACTGTCAACTATTTAAAGCTCGAAAAATCTTTGCAAAGATATTGGTCTATACTCTATACATTAGAATATGAATAGGCTACATCTATGGTTATCCTGAATCCTGAATACTACTCTAAGCTAACCTTTGTTTAAACTTTAATAGCCTGTTTGGTTTGGGGGAAATTGAATGAACAATTCCAAAAGAAATACTCATTTTATGTTTGGTTACTACGGGTACCAAATATATAACAAAATTGAGATAACTTTCTACCAAAGATTTTAAAAAATGGGTAAGTGGGGTCCATATAATAATCCAAATTTATAACAAATACTTCATAAAAATCCCCTCTATTTATCTCAATTCACTTGGCTTCACAAAACACATTTTTAATAACATTTATTCATCATTTATAACTCACAATATTAACAACCAAATCATTCCCAGGAAAGAAGGTACTTTCCGATAAGGACTTCTCCTTATTGGCGCGCAATTAGGTGACCAAACCCCTTTCCTCGATAGAAGTTTCTAGCATTGTCAATAATGTAAATAATAATATGAATAACTTTGTCGTCTCAATAATTGATTTAATAATATAAAATATTATGCAGATGATATTGTGACAATAATTGAATCAATAATATGAGATACTATGCATCGATTACCGTGGCAATAATTGACCAAAACTGAGTGACATCTCACGTAAGTATCAATAATCAATACCGTGTGCTATTATGCAACCACGCGTATTACTGTACTTTTATCACCAGGTATTTCAATAGTTAACGGTAAAAATTTTGCCGTTATTTTTATAAAAAGTTATTTCTGTCATTTTCTAACTCCGACAATAATTTTGTTGTGGGGTCCACCAATGATTGTGTCGTCGTACGGATATTCCCCAACAAAAAGAATATTCTCCGACCAAACGAATATTTTATGACAACTTGCTTACTTTGCAAAATTTGTAAATATTACTCACAACTATAATATTATATTAAATCCACACCTTATTATTCAAAAATAGAATTTAGAGAAAATTAAATATTTATTCATAAAAAAGTTGGGGTCTTACAAATAAGGAATCTCGTGAATAATAGCTCAACTACTTAGACAATTAGTCTCACATAAATCTAACATACATTCATATATATAATGAACACATACATTCATAAATAGAATCGACAAGATAAATGAAGTGAAAGGCAAACTGGAATGTAAGACTCCAAAAATTAGCTGATAGTGTCAACCATAAAAAAATAGAAGAATATAAAAGTACACCCAACTCCATCTGTGACACCCCCAAATCCGGGTACTTCATTCCCTCAAGATTTGGTGTTCACTTAATAAAAACATTCATATCTAACTACCCAATCATAATAAAATTGAATAATAAACCTTCCCATTAAAGGATTACATTAATAAAAATCTCCCAGGTTATCTAACCTTCAAATACAAACATCATATGCCAAAATAATTAAATAACTTCATTACAATAATTAAAATAAAGTTTGACAACAGAAATTTCAACATGTTTACAAGTCTTCAATAATTGTTCATCTTTCCTTTTCCTTTACTGGTGCTAGGCACATCGACCTTCTCAACTTTAGCTGTAATAATTATATAAGCAAGAGTGAGCAAACAAGGCTCACTTGAAATAATAATGAATAAAACTTTACAACAATTGCCAAATAATAGGCTCAATAGAACTCAACAATGGGTTCGATCAATGATAATCAAAATCTGAATCATATATCTGAGGGTCATAAAACCACGAACTATGTCCATAGTTATAAGTAATCTTTCAACTTAAACTTTAACAGTCATAAGACTATAAGGACTTCTCGTACTTAGGGGAATCAACCCTTCGTACAGTGTATTGTGCACAAATATTTCAATGCTATGCGTACATTATCCCCTAATAATAGGGTTATTCATCTCAGCATTTAAAATAAAAGTCTGCACCAAAGTATGTTTGGTTTGGATACGTTTCAAGGTAATTTGGAATTCAACGAACATAAACTAAGGATTAGTTGAATAAAAAGGTAATAACATTATGTTATGGAATAAATCATAAGTGAATCAACATTTTATACTAAGGTCATGCTTTAGGAAAAATCTAAAAGCATAAACATTGAGTAACATAACATACCTTGCTTGAACAATATAAAGCTAAGGTTATTTAGAATTAAGTACTGAGCATGCATATCAAATAATAATTTGAATGATAAAGTTGTTAAACACTAGTATATCAGAATGTAGAAACTTGCATGCTAAATAACAAGTTAAAGATAAGAAAAATTGCATAATTATAAACAAACTAGATACAATAAACTTGCTCAACAGAAGAATAAGATTTAGGAAACTTGCTCAACGGAACAAGTTAAAAACAAGAATAACTTGCTCAATATAATCGAGATAGGGTAAGTAAACTTGCTCGACATTAAGAGATAAGGTTTAGAAAACTTGCCTTGCGTGTAGGCTAAACCGTAATAGTTTGATTCACAATATCTTAATCACATATCATTAGGATACAATTAGTCACTACAGATACTTTGTATACACATAAGTACCTACTTCATGTATGACTTGATTTTCAATAACAGAACCAAGTTACATCAATAAAATAAAAATAACACTCGTCGGATATTAATAACATGCTCGTTCTGTTAGAGTTTATGCCCTAGAGGCCAATTATTTGATATAATTGCTTAACGTTTTGATATTATATTTGATTGAATAAATATATGATTTTATTATGATTTTATTTACTGCGTAATATAATTGTTAACATAATAAAATTCCTTAGAATAGTGATACAAATTATATAGTTTCAAGTATATGACTTGAACATGAGATTATATATTACCATTAGTATCAGTGTTCTTAAATGTCCCTAGTCGAGTATCATTGTTGATGGGACAACAATGATGCATTGAGACTAGTATGTGGATTGACTGATGACCAAATCTCATTGGTCATAAATATATGAGATATTAAGTCAATGCATAGGTACATGTTAGAGAACGATGTACTGGACAGACCCACCATGAGAATTCTATATGGAGCATTATGCAAAGTGTCATTAGCAATTCTCATAGTGTCAATGATGTAATGGTCCTCCGGAGCACGAAATCGCTATATTACTTACTACGAGAATTTATGTACTTTGATATCATCAAATGTCACCTTTAATAGGGTGGACTATAAAGGTGATTATTGGGTTCATCATTAATCGTGTGAGAAATATGAGTGATCTAGATGGAATTTAACCATCCTATATATTATGGGTGATATCCATAGGCCTCTTGATTGAGTAGGACTATGAAATGCATGGCCATGCTCAAATAGTGATTTGTTTCATATAGTCTACTCATTGATCAAGAAAACTTCAGATTAAATTATGAAGAGTATGACACATTCCATGACTCGAGTTTAATCTAGGATATTAAGGTTAAAAGGATTAAATTACATTGAAACATTGGTCACTTAAAAAGGTTGCATCGAATCATCGATCTTATTATTACTTGGGTAGCGGTGATGCATTACTAGATGCCATTCACGCTTTTTAATTTTATAATATGATTTTAAAATTATTGCCAACGTAATAATAACCTATAAGGTCACACACATACGTAACGTTATTTAAAGGGAATTAATTTAAATTTTAAGGATTTAAATATATTAATATGATTAATAGTATTTAAATCATTAATTTAAATTAAAAGGATAATTGTATATATATGTATATTAATTAAGTAAGACTTAATTAAGATATATATATATATATATATATATATATATATAAATTGATTTTATGAAATTAGGTTTTGATTTGATTGATTCCTTTTAACTACTATATATATGATATATATATGACTACTTAGGGTAAGATAACATAATTGAAAAACCCTAGCCATTTCTTAGAGAGAGACTAGAGAGAAAATAGTTTCGAGAAAATCCATTCCTTTTGGTGGCTAGTCTGCAAGTCCTTCTTATTGCGAGAATCGTTCGACGGTTAGATGCGGCTGTTAAATGTGGATACTTCGTAGAGGCGTATAATCGGTTTGTATTGCGTTGGAGATTCGAGGCACGATCGGTTTGATTCTCATTTTTATATCCGGTATAATCTCTAAACCTCTGAATTAATTGATTTTTCGCATGGATCTGTTTTTAGGGTTTTGAAATTGCTTTAAAATTTAAAATTTAATTTCCGCTGTGTTTAAATGTCAAGCCCAACGGTGGTATCAAAGCTACTTTCTTGAAAAGATTAATTCAGATTACGTGTTTTAATTGTATTCGATATATATGATATATGATGATGCATGTTTACCGATATAAAATTGAATATATGATATTCCGTTGTATGTGTATTCTGGTAATATATATGATGATACTGTTAATCGTATCTTTAATCGGTGGAATAACAACCTCAATTAACCATGTATTCTGGAGAACTTGTCCTCGACTATATGAAGAGACGCCTTCAGATCCTTGTTCTCCTCTAAAAGAAGCTCCTTTTCCTGAACAAGCTTCTTGGCATGACCATCGAGACTGACGAACTCCTACTGGAGTAAAGAATATTGTTCTTCGAGTTCGGCGACCCGACGATCAGCCTTGCTCAACTTATTCCACGTGTCGGCGTGAAGGTCTTTTTCCTTCTTCATATTCGAGCCTCGACCTCGTAATTCAGCTTCGAGAAGTGCCACATCCGACCTCAATTGAGCCTCTTTCTTAGTAGTACGAGCCAGAGGCGAAATGGCTCGAGCAAGGATTGCGTTGGCCTATAACAAAACAACACATCAGCCATGAAAAGCATAACATAAAGGTAAAAGAAGAAGCCTAATGCTTTCAGAATCACCTGACACTGAGCCCTGATATAGGCTATCAGGTATTCTTCGGACGAGTGCCCCTTGAACCGTTCGTCGTCACTAGGAAGTTTGAAATGCTCGAAAAGATTGAAGGGGAATACTTCAGACGGACTCTTCGGTCAACAGGTAGTCGATGTCCCTTTATGAGGAACTTGCTTTGGAGGTGGGAGTTAAGGTAAGTATTGGGTCGACAACCACAAGGGCATGTTCAGGGCCTTCAACCAGACGAGGCTTCTTAATTCGAGGTTTGAGAAGATGGTCTTCAGTATCCTCCAAATCCTCGATAACGACAGCGGGGGTAAGGGGAGGAGGTGTCGGTTTTGGCTGGGCTGAAGAAGCGACCTTGGAAGGGGCTTTGGTGGAAGGCCTCTTCGTTTTCTTCTGCAAGGCCATCTTTTCAGCCCGGTTCAAGTTCAGAGCGTTCTTGGTAGCCAGCTTGGCGGTATTAACTAAGGGGCTGGACCCGAAGCAGAACCAATAGAGAGTTCGGCAATCGGGATGGTCTCCTCTTCGGGGGCCTCGTCAGTTATAGGAAGACGGATCGGCTCGACGGTGATGGGAAGAGGAGCTAAGGATTCAGCCGCCCCTTCAGGTTTGAAGATTGTCACTGCGAAAAAGGAATCACGTAAAAAAGATGGTTATGTAAGTACGACGAGAAAGGATGGTTATATAGAGAGGTTCGGGATAAGATACTTACATCTATGTTTGTACAACTAGGCTTCGTTGGACAAAGCTTTTAGACTCCATCCGGTCTTGATCAACTTTTTGTAAAATTCCTTGAACACACCAGCCCAGTCTTTGGGGAATTTGGAAACTTTGACGATGGGATCTTTGGGGTGGGCCCAATTGGGGAAGAGTTTGAGGTCAATTCCCTTTACAAAGATCCATTTTGGATGCCACCCTTTGTTACTCGAAGGAGTTTTGATAAGGACGGCCCGGTTGGATAGTTTAGTTAATTGCCGAAGGCTAGGTTCCTTCGACCTACCGACGGTGAATAAGGCAAAGAAAAAGTCAAGGCCTGGTGTAATACCTAGCTCTTGGCACAAAAGCGATGAAGGAGATTAGGTGGATATACGAGTTCGGCACAAGTTGTGCAAACCCGACCCCCACAAAGTAGAGAAAGGAGGATATAAACTCATGAAGGGGGAACTGAACCCCATCCTTCAGAACATATAGGGGAACTGCAACCCATTCACCTTCGGGTCTCCAGAACATTCTCTCCTCCAGTCTGGGTACCCAAAGCTTGTAATCCTTTGGTATGTTGAACAGAGTACGGATGTCTGATATTTGAGAAGGGAGGACAGTCGATTGGGTGTTAATATGCGAGAAGCCGGTCTCAGAGGAGTAAACGCTTCGGAGTTTGGCTTCGGCGTTGTAAGTGGAAATATCCGAAGGTGCTACCGAAAGTTCAATCGGAATCAGATCACTGGAGGCGAGGGTAGCGGTACCGGTTAAGGTAATCGTCTCGGGAGGAGGAATGCTGGAATCTGCCATTCGAATAGTAAAACGATCAAATGCAAGATTTGAAAAGCGATAACAAGAGGAAATGAGCTTGAAATCAAAGAAGTTTGGTGAAAGTGAGATGTTCACCGAAAATTGCCTTTGCTGGAAAGTTTGAAAAGAGATTTTGAAATGAAGAAGTCTGGAAAGAGTGACAGCGATGGTGGGGTTGGGGGTTTTATAAGTATAGCTGCACAAAACCCAAAGGCGGGTATTATGGCAGGTAGGGCCCGGCTTTGGGGAAGCATATGGAGTTTTGAAAAGCAAGGAGAAATCGCTTGGGTTCCCCAGACAATTCATCATTAGTTGTCGCGACTGTTCGAATTTAGGACCTTTCAAGTCTCTAATTATAAATAAATTATAACAAGAGACTGGGGGGCAATGTTCGGGAGTGTTTTACCGACCTCCAGGTGGGCCGAAGGCCCGAAACTAGTAGGGGATAATAAGTCCAATGGGTTGAAGCCCTCGGAGATGCTGAAGGTGTTCGGGGTTGAGCCTCCGAG
Source organism: Panax ginseng (assembly GCA_020205605.1). Classification (NCBI taxonomy): domain Eukaryota; kingdom Viridiplantae; phylum Streptophyta; class Magnoliopsida; order Apiales; family Araliaceae; genus Panax; species Panax ginseng. Next base: position 53,530,750 of record CM035140.1, read on the forward strand.
TCCGTTGTGCCGGAGCCCTATCCAGATGGGTGATATTCGGCTTCGGGTATCCGAGCCCCTTGGGTCGGACCCCTAATCTGGCGTATGGCGTTCGGGATCGGGCCTTAGAGTCCTTTGGGCCGAAGCCCAGACCAGATTATAAGCTCGACTGGATTGGGCCTGTACAAGGTGGTAGCCCACGTATGGACTCCGGAGTAATAAGGAGTCTAAATGGTTATGGATTCTAGTCCTAACCATATTTGAATAAGGTAGTGTTTGAATTGAATTCCACTTACACCTTTTAAGGAGATTGTGTTGGACCCAAATATAGGTAACTGTCATATTTAGGAGTCCTAATCTGACTTGGAGAGGGATTCTAGAGAAGTGAGAATGGATATAAATACAAGGCTTGGGTTTCAATTAATACTTTCTTTGAGCACTAATACTAAAGCCTCCATTGTTAAACCTTGTGAACGGCCTGTACTTATTCTCACACCGGAGTTATCCCCCGGCGGCACAAGCCGTCAAGTTTCGTGTGATCTGTTATTGTGCAGGATTCAGAGCGTGGACTTAGTGATTGGACGCGCCAGCGAAACTTGGCGTTAACACCTCTATTTAGGAATAGACTTTGGACCAAACTCTTTGTATTCTAATTGAGAGGTTATTATTAAATAGAGGTATCGGTACAAAATATTTTCCGAACACCCAAAAATCCACTTTAACAAAAATATCAATAAGAACTCCCTAATAATTATTATTCAAAAAATATTTCTGCAAAGTAGTCTTTTATAGGAAATTGTGATCTTTTATAGGAAATATAGTCTTTTATAGGAAAATGTAGTCCTTTATAGGAAATATAGTCTTTTATAGGAAAATATAATTTTTTTTATAGGAAATATAGTTTTTATAGAAAATTTAGTCTTTTAAAATTAATATTGTCTCTCTCTCTCATATATATATATATATATATATATATATATATATAAAATTATTACTATATAGAGGTATAGTTTTCTTAATACGGGACTTAAAAAAGTATATAACATATTACAATTTATAGGTTATTCCTATTTATAATTTACCCAAATTGGGACCAAATTTTTTTATAATATTGTAGAGGTTATTCTTATATAGAGTATTCCTAAATATGAGTTTTTTAGGATTAATTTCATCAAAATACAATAAAGGTCCTTTTCATTACTACTTTTTAAAAAACATTATTAACTTTTTTTGAAGAAAAAATTACTTATTGTATATTGATAACGTGATATATGTACTATGATTCTTTACAAAGTTTTTTTTTTTTTTTTTTTTGGGCCAGTGAGGTACTCAACAAAGTTGTTGATAGTTGCTACTTACTAGTCAAATGGTTAAACCCAGAAGAAAGTTTGATGAATTGTTCTTCATGATTTTATCTTTTTATCTTCATGATGTGAATTAAAACAAAAGTTACAAAATTATTAGGTAGAATAAATAAGTTCTCCTTTATTTATCCCTTTTTATGGTATATACAAATCCTCTGTATGCTATATTGATTTCTTTTACTTATAATCCTCAAAAAAAATATTTAATTGTAATGGAAGAAAAAAATAAAATAGTTTTATGATACTTTGTCTCGAAGAAATATAAGTCGTCTCAAGAAAAAGCTAACTTTTAGATTTATGTTTATTTTCTGGTGTGAAAAGCAGTGGCGGAACCAGAAGATTTTCATAGGAGGGCAAAATACATCAAGTAAAAAATTTTTATTTATCGACGTTGAAGTGCTTCTTTCGGTTTTACTACTAAGAATGATGAATCGTATCATCGCGAGTCGTATAGTTTAAAAACGTCTCAAAATTTGCTTTCGTTTTTCAATTGTTGGAAAAATATAATAATTCAATGTGTTTGTAAAAATTGTAGGAATATAAAATGAGCATATTTGATTGAATCTCTTCACAAAGATTTTTGATTACATATTAACTAAAGGTTAATTTGGAGTTTTTTAGGAAAATAATGCATTTAAAAATTGAGATGCTTATTATATCACCCATTAATTAAATTAAAGGCTACTTTGAAGTTTCTAATGCATCAAATAAGAAATAAATTATGTTTTCATGCAACTTTTAATAGATTTTGACTATTGAGAGCGTGTGCCTCGTAATTTTTAAAATTAAAAAATTATATTAATTTAGAGTTTAAAAATATCTTAATTTGATTTTAAAAAGTTCATAATAATTTTATATTGAACAAAACAAAATAGCCTCTTTTTTTTTTTTTTTATTTGCAAACATTTTGTCATTATTTAGACAATTCAAATTTACGTTTCTCACTCACATTGAGTTAAGGGACCTATAAAAAATACGAGAAAAGATATAAAATATATGTAAATATCATTTTTTTCTCTCCAAACCTTAATCTTAAGTAACTCAACCTCACAAAGGCGAGGTCTTTTCTGGATTCGCCTGGGTGGTGAAAAGTATATCGTTTTTTTTTTTTTTTTTTTTTTTTTTTTTTTTTTTGTGAACAAAGATATTTTGAGCAGATGATGATATAGTAGCTGTAGATACCACACATTAGCTAACCCTTTCTTCAGCAACTATGGGGACCCATATGTCAAAGAAGTCATGGGTGATGACCGAGTTTTCCTTAACAGCATTGTCTTGGGTGTAACATAAAAAATTCAATCTCATGTGACCTAGTACTCCTTAACGTGCCAAACCAAGTCAAATTATCTTACTTTGTTATGTCCCGGAGGCGTTAAATTTTAATTTTTTTAGTTCTGTGGATTGTATCTATTTTCATTCTTGAATATATAATCTGCCCAATGTTTAATTCATGCAGGTGAAAGATTGTCTGAAACAAAATGAGGAGCTCGTGGCATGTTAGCTAAAATGAGAACAGAGCAAACTAATATGCCAGCATTAAACGAGAACATTACGCAAAGACAATATTACTGGATTCCACCAAAGGTGGGGGTGATGAGATAAGTCCCTAGACATATGCTGATGATGTTGTCTCCCTCAAGGTTAGGTTCAGTTTATACTGGTTATTAGAACACGTGCGTTAGTTGATATACTTTTTTTTGTATTCCTTAAAAAATTAGCATCTTTTACATGAAAAAGATTCTACCTGAAGCTACTAGGGGTAGGACTTGGTGTTTTTAGAATAAATCTTTTCGTATGTTTCTATTAAGTGCTAAAATCATAAGTTTATATTAGGTGCCAAATTCATAAATCTACTAGAGATAGGACTTGGTGTAATTTTCTATTAGGTGCTAAATTCATAAATCTTTTCATAAGTTTATTTTTGAGAACTTAAAATTGTGGCAAAACTCATGCACATATAAATTGAAGGCACCCTAAAAAGTGAAAAAGTGAGAGCCAATGCTTGATCATCCACAACCACTTTTAGGAAAAGGGTGTTTTTAATTTACCCCTTGTTAGTTCGCTCGGGTTACTTCGTTGCCTCTTTTTAGGAAGCAACCAAAACGAATAGTGAGTGAATATTTTTGTGTGAGTTTTTTAACTTCACTAATGGTGTAACAATTCAGAATTTTAATTTGTAATTTTAAATATTTATTGAATTATATAAATATTTAATGGATGTGTTTATTGTTGAATAAATATTTATTTAATTTTAAGTTGATGTTGTAATTAAAATGATGTGTTAATTTATTAAATAAAATTATAATTATAAAGAAAATTATAATTTTGTTGTATTGATTTATGTGGTAAATTTATTCAATAAATTGTTATTATAATTAATTAAATTAAGTATGAAAACTTAATTAAATAAAGTGTGACCATAAACTATACTATAAAAGAGTTATTAAAATAAATTAAAGGAGTTTAATTTAGTTTTGTCAAACAAGGCTTAAAGATATTAAGTCTTTAATTTTTAAAGAGTTTTGCCAAACAGAGCCTTATGACTTTTGGATTTTTAAATTTTGAATTTTTAAATAATATAAATGAAATAAATAAAATATAAATAATATATATTAATTTTGGTAACTGATAATTTATTAGTATATTTATTATAACATCGATTTTTAGACGTTTGAAAACGGTGCGTTAGCTTTGTTTTATTTTACGTCAATTGTATTTGGTCTAAGACTGAGCCTAAGAAGAAAGAGAAGAAATTTACAGAGAATTGAGAGAGACCAGAGAGAAGAGAGAATTGAGAGGAGAGAAAGGTGTTGTGAATCTCAAGTCTTTTAACAAGAATTTCTTAAGCAACAAAAGGATGTTACATAACCTTAACATGATATATATGTTTTACGCCATACTTCCTAAGTATGTGTGTTATTAGTATATATATATATATATATATATATATATATATATATATATATATATATGTGTGTGTGTGTGTGTGTGTGTGTGTGTGTGTGTGTGTGTGTGTGTGTGTGTGTGTGTGTGTTGTCTGTAATCCAAGTCTCTTGATGATGGGTAATAAGGTATGTGTATATTGTGATTGTGATATTATAACTCGCATATATACAGGATTTTAGTTGATTTGTATGATGAATTACGTTTAAAAGAAAGAGATTGGTTTTACAATAAACATATGTATGAGCATGGTTTGGAGGAGTACCAAAATTAGTAATTTATTGCGAGCTAATTGTAAAATTGAACTTTTAATATGTTAATTGGCTAAGAAATAAAGAGAACGTAGTTCAAAAGAATCAAGTTGGTGTATGATTGTGGTTACCGTGTTCACTATGTCAAACAAATGTCAAAAAATGGAGTTTTGGTTTAAAAACATAGCATTTAAGGATTTAATCTTTCTAAAATTATTGTTTAGTTATTTTAAATTGGTAGATGTATGATGGGTAAATGTTATATGTAATCTATGTAAGTTATACGTGTTAATTTAGCTGCTAGAAGCTATTAAATAGACAGAAGTTAGCTTTGTTCTATTCTTTCGTGTTTCAGATCTTTGTAAGTTTAAGCGCCTCGGTACCAAAATTAGTGTTCTTGCCTTAACTTCACTTGTACATAGCTATTAAAGTCGATGTGGCGTCCTAACTTTTGCACTGTTGGCAGGCCCATGGCACAGGCCATCGTCGTCGTCGTTAGCCGCCAATACTGGTGTCGCAAGAGCGCCTACAATACAAAGCGTGTAGTCTTGCTTGGCCTTGATCATTGATAGGGCAGAATGATTTTTCTTTTGTACGAATTCTGTAAATTCTGATATAATGCAATATTATAACTGTTAAAAATATAATTTTGTTATTATATTATTATAGTGCTAAGAACGAGCATGTTATTAATACTTAATGAGTGTTATTATTATTTTATTGATGTAACTTGGTTATGTGATTGAAAATCAAGACATACATGAAGTAGGTACTTATGTGTATACAAAGTATCTGTAGTGACTAATTATATCCTAATGATATGTGATTAGGATATTGTGAATCAAACTATTATGGTTTAGCCTACACGCAAGGCAAGTTTTCTAAACCTTATCTCTTAATGTCGAGCAAGTTTACTTACCATATCTCAATTATATTGAGAAAGTTATTCTTATTTTTAACTTATTTCATTGAGAAAGTTTCCTAAATCTTATTCTTATGTTGAGCAAGTTTATTGTATCTAGTTTGTTTATGATTATGCAAGTTTTCTTATCTTTAACTTGTTATTTAGCATGCAAGTTTTTACATTCCGATATACTAGTGTTGAACAACTTTATCGTTCAAATTACTATTTGATATGCATGCTCAGTACTCAATTCTAAATAACCTTAGCTTAATATTGTTCAAGTAAGGTATGTTATGTTATTCAATATTTATGCTCTTAGATTTTTCCTAAAGCATGACCTTAGTATAAAATGTTGATTTACTTATGATTTATTCCATAACATAATGTTATTACTTTTTTATTCAACTAATCCTTAGTTGATGTTCATTGAATTCCAAACCTTGAAACGTATCCAAACCAAACTTACTTTGGTGCGGACTTATATTCTAAATGCTGAGATGAACAACCTTATTATTAGGGGATAATTTACGCATAACGTTGAAATGTTTGTGCACAATACATTGTACGAAGGGCTAATCCCCCTAAGTACGAGGAGTCCCTATAGTCTTATGACTGTTAAAGTTTAAGTTGAAAGATTACTTATAACTATGGACATAGTTCGTGGTCTTATGACCCTCAGATATATGATTCAGAATTTGATTATCATTGATAGAACCTATTGTTCAGTTCTATTGAGCCTATTATTTGGCAATTGTTGTAAAATTTTATTCATTATTATTTTAAGTGAGCCTTGTTTGCTCACTCATGCTTATATAATTATTACAGCTAAAGTTGAGAAGGTCGATGTACCTAGCACCAGTAAAGGAAAGGGAAAGATGAACAAGTATTGAAGACTTGTAAACATGTTGAAATTTCTATTATCAGACTTTATTTTAATTATTGTAATGAAGTTATTTAATTATTACCGCATATGATGTTTGTATTTGAAGGTTAGATAACCTGGGAGATTTTTATTAATGTAATCCTTTAATGGGAAGGTTTATTATTCAATTTTATTATGATTGGGTAGTTAGATATGAATGTTTTTATTAAGTGAACACCAAATCTTGAGGGAATGAAGTACCCGGATTTGGGGGTGCACAAGTTGGTATCAAAGTTTTAGGTTATGAACCTTAGGTGGGGAAAAGCCTTAGGAAGTAACCTTTGAAAATATAGTTGTGATAAACTCTTATCGAGTTTTAAGGGAAAAGTAATAAAACACTTATGTGCTTATGTGATTTTAAACTATGTACTCGTGAGTGTCGAGTAGTAACAAGTAATAATTAAAACTTAAAAATTTTTATTGTCAGGATGACTAATGTAGGAGAATCCAGTCAGGCTTGGGAGGAAGGACCTCAGATGTCTAGAGAGGAGGAACATCGTGACATTCAGGTGATTTGGGAACAACTACTGCCACGGGAGTCAGCTCAGTTGGTCACAGTGGTTGAGCAGGAGGGTTTAGGGTTTACCTAATGAGGATGATGATGTGGAAACGAAAGAGGAGGATCCCTTTGAGCTGCCACAGTCGAATGAGGATGACGAGGATGAGGAGGAAGAGATTCCACTGAACTCGATCGCTGCTCGTATGTACGATGAAGTATAAGACCGCAATGTGGAACTTTAGGATACTGTCGAGGAGTTGGAAGAGATAGTAGCTGAACAACAAACCTCGATGGCACAGAAGGACGATGAGATCCATGATCGAGATGAACGTCTGAATAATGACGAAGAGAAGCTGGTCCACACTGAAGGAGAAAATGAACAACTGACCGAGGAGATCGCAGAACTGAAGAACAAGCTGAAGGAAGAATCTACTAAGAGGGCAAGAGCCGAAGACGCGTACGAGGAAGTTTATCAACGAGCCAGGATAGCAGAGAGGGACGCACAAGCAAAGAGGATGAAGATGAAAGAGATGAATAATGTATTCAACACCGTGATTAATCAAGCTCAAGATCGGGTCATGGGTTATCCGATTCAGTTCGAGACGCTGCCATCGTACATGTTAGATCGTAGAACAATGTTCTGGATTATGGAGGAAGAGTGTTGTAAGGCTACGCAGTATCTTAGTAGGACATCGTAGGGAATGTACCTAATATGCGATTAATACAATGTTAGATAATATGTAAATCTCAAGTGTTATGTAACCTATGGGATATGATAATGCTGTTATCCTGGAACTTTAGTAGTTCAGGAAAGTAATATAAATAGCAATGATGCTATTGTTCTTATGTTTTCAAAAATATTATGAATGAATAAAAGTTATTATTTTATTTTATTCAAAGTGTTATGTGTTATGTGATGACTTCTTTTATGGGGTGTAAGTTAAGTAGAAAATATTTAAAGGAGTTGAGTAATAATCTAATGAGTATATTTTAATAGAAAATGCCTCCAAGACGTCAACCACGACAAATAACCACCGAGGGAACTACCAATAATAACAATGTTGAGGCCAACCCAGTTCAGTAGCTAGTGACGTTACTGACGGGTGCATTGCAGAATCAACCGCAGAATCAAGCTACAACTTTTAAGGACTTCAAGGCGGTTGGACCTCCAAAATTCTGTGGGTCCATGAATCCAATTGAGGCACAGACCTGGATCATGGAGATAGAGAAAGTATTCGATGTTGCGAGAGTAGGGGAGAATCAGAAGACTGCTTTTGCAATATTTATGTTAAAAGCAGAGGCTTGTTATTGGTGGCAGGCCAATAAAACTCGAGGAGGACAAGGGGTGATGACCTGGGATAGGTTTAAGGAGATATTCTTCGAGACTTATTTCCCAGAGAGTTCGAAGAATTAGATGGAGGTGCAGTTTTTAGAACTGAAGCAGGGATCAATGAGCAGATGTCGAGTATGCCGCAAAATTTAACAAGTTGGCGAGGTTTACGCCATATCAAGTCAGCACAGATGAACGCAAGGCTAAGAGGTTTGAGCAGGGACTAAAACCCTGGTTGTACAGTAGGGTCTCCCTGTTTCAACTAAAGACATTTACAGCAGTAATGGAGAAGGCCATTCTCGTTGAAGATGGAGGCGAGGCAGTAATGAAGTTTAATCAAGAACAGAAAAAGAAGAAGAATGAAGTGGAGGTTAAGAATGGTGGTAGTGGTAGTGGAAATGGTAACAATAACTTGAAGAGAAAATGGAATGGAAATGTGGGTACTAGAAGTCAGCAGGGTAACCAGCAGAATAGGAAGTTCGAAGCATGTGCTACATGCGGGAAGTTTCACAAGGGTGTGTGCTTAATGGGGAAACGTGTATGCTTTAACTATAGCCAGTAAGGTCACATCTCCCCAAATTGCAATCAGCCTAAGAAGAACGTTTATTTCACGTGCGGGTCAAAGGATCATTTTGCTCGTGAGTGCCCTGCGAAGAAAGCTGGAGAGACAACAGGAAGCAAGGGAGGTAACAGTGGATGTACATGGACCATTGCTGGACCAACGACATCAAACAAATCCACAGCCAGAACCTTCAACATGACTGTGCAATCAAAGGATGTTGTGTCAGGTATTATCCTAATCAATGATATTGATGTTTATGTATTATTTGATTCTGGTGCTACTTGCTCGTTTATATATGATGAATTTGCTAAGAGGTTAGGATTGCCTACTGAATAATTGAATTTCCCTTTAAACATAGAAATTGCGAATAAGGAAGTAATTCTTGTTAAGTTCGTATACAAGAATTGTAGGGTGAACATTAAGGGAAATGTCATGATGGTAGATTTAATTCTGATAAAACGTGGAGAGTTTGATGTTATTTTGGGAATGGATTGGTTGTTCAATTATGGAGCGATAATTGATTGCCAAAAGAAATGTGTAAACCTTATGACTCCGTCAAAGGTAGTTTTCTATGGTAACAAATAGCCTAGACATGCGAGATGTCTGACGATTATGCAAGCCAAGAAATTGTTGAGTCAAGGTTGTGTGGGTTATTTAGCTTACATAGTCGATACTCAGAAGAAGGGTGTGAAACTGGAAGAGATATTAGTGGTTAGGGAATTTGTGATGTGTTTTCGAAGGATTTGCCAGGACTTCCACCTGATAGAGAGATTGAGTTCGTGATCGACTTAGCACCAGGAACAACCCCGATATCGAAGGTCCGTACAGAATGGCTTCGGCAGAGATGAAGGAACTGATGATATAACTGCAAGAACTGTTAGATAATAAGTATATTCAACCAAACGTATCACCGTGGGGAGCACCGGTGTTATTCGTGAAGAAGAAGGATGGGCTAATGCGTCTTTGTATTGATTATAAGGAATTAAACAAAGTCACTATTAAGAATACATATATGTTGCCAAGAATAGATGACTTGTTTGATCAATTGAAGGGTGCTAAATACTTCTCAAAAATAGATTTGAGGAGTGGGTATCATCAACTAAAGGTAAGAAAGGAGGATGTACCTAGAACGACATTCAGAACTCGGTATGGACATTACAAGTTTCTGGTGATGTCTTTTGGTTTGACCAATGCCCCTGCTGCATTCATGGATTTGATGAACATGGTGTTTAAACCATTCTTAGACAAGTTTGTGGTGGTATTTATCGACGACATTCTGGTGTACTCTAAATCTCAAGAAGAACACGTGGAACATTAACGCTTGACGTTGGAGACACTAAGAAAGGAAAAGTTATACGCAAAATTCTCTAAGTGTGAATTTTGGCTAGATCGTGTACAATTTTTGGGACATGTGATTGGCAAAGATGGGATTTTAGTGGATCCATCAAAAGTTGAAGCTGTAATCAATTGGGAACAACCAAGAACACCTTCGGAGGTGAGGAGTTTCTTGGGACTGGCCGGTTATTATAGACGGTTTATTCAAGATTTTTCCAAGTTAGCCACTCCGTTAACAAATTTGACAAGGAAAGTTGTAAAATTTGTTTGGACAGAGAAGTGTGAAGAAAGTTTTCAAGATTTAAAAAAGAAGTTAAGTGTGGCACCTGTGTTGTCATTACCAGATAATACAGGAAACTTTGTGGTGTATAGTGATGCCTCACATAAAGGATTAGGTTGTGTTTTTATGCAGAACGACAAAGTTATTGCATATGCATCAAGACAACTGAAGGACTATGAGAAAGGGTATCCGACTCATAATTTAGAGTTGGATGCAGTAGTATTTGCTCTGAAGATATGGAGACATTATCTCTATGGAGAGAAATGTGAAATCTACACAGACCATAAGAGTCTGAAGTATATTTTCACTTAGAAGGACCTGAACATACGTCAAAGAAGATGGATGGAATTGATAGAAGATTACGATTGTGAGATCTTTTATCATCCAGGCAAAGCAAATGTGGTTGCAGATGCTTTAAGCAGGAAAGGTCAGGAAAAGTTAATGCTGATAACTACTCAAGAGGAGCTTATTTCAGCAATGACCAAGCTAGAGTTGGAAATAAAATTTCCAAGAGAATCTGATGAACAACTATTCTAGATAGAAGCTAGTCCAACTTTGGTGGACAAAATTAAGAATGCTCAACTACAAGATGAAGAATGTGGGAAGATCAAAGAGAAAATAGTTGAATGTGGTGAAATGAAACACAAGATTGATATTGAAGGGTTACTAAGATTCAAGGGAAGAATCTGGGTTCCAGCAGTCCCAGAGATTAAAGAAGAAATTTTGACCAAAGCTCATAACTCAAGATACTCGATTCATCCAGGAAGTACGAAGATGTATCAAGATTTACAACATCATTTTTGATGGCCAAACATGAAAAGAGATGCCGCAGAGTGTGTCGCGAAATGTTTGACATGTCAAAGAGTCAAGGTCGAGCATCAAAGACCAAGCGGATTACTTCAACCGTTGGAAATACCGAAATGGAAGTGGGAACATATCATAATGGATTTTGTGGTGGGTCTTCCAACTATTCAGAGAGGATGAGATGCGATTTGGGTGATAATGGACAGACTGACAAAGTCAGCACACTTTTTGCCAATAAAGATTAGATTCAATCTTGATCAGTTGGCAAGGTTATACGTTAAAGAGATCGTTTCGAGACATGGAGTGCCAGTGTTAATTGTGTCAGATAGAGATCCGTAATTCACGTCAAACTTCTTGAAGAGACTATAAGAATGTATGGGAACACAGTTGAGAATGAGTACGGCATATCATCCGCAAACAGATGGCCAGAGCGAACGAACAATCCAGACATTGGAAGATATGCTTAGGGCATGCATCATGGATTTTAAAGGGAGCTGGGATGAACATTTACCATTGGTGGAATTTGCCTACAATAATAGTTATCACGCAAGCATCGGCATGCCGCCTTACGAAGCATTATACGGCAGAAAGTGCAGAACTCCACTGTGCTGGGATGAAGTTGGTGAATGTCAACTATTAGGACCAGAACTGGTACAACAAACAGCTGAGGTTGTCAAACTCATCAGAACAAGATTGGTAGCTTCTCAAGACAGGCAAAAGAAGTATGCCGATGAACACAGACAAGATCGTGCATTTGACGTAGGAAATTTCGTGTTCTTAAAAGTTTCTCCTTGGAAGGGAAAAATTCGTTTTGGTAAAAAGGGAAAGCTAAGCCCGAGGTTTATTGGACCCTTTGAAGTGCTGCGAAGAGTAGGAGAAGTCGTTTACAAGGTTGCGCTACCTCCAAAGTTGGAAAACGTTCACAATGTTTTTCATGTTTCGGTGTTACGACCGTATAAACCCGATTACAAGCACGTGATCGAGTACGAACCATTGCAGTTTGATAAGGACTTGTCTTATGAAGAGGTTCCTATCCAGATAGTCGACAGGAAAGAACAAGTGCTCAGGAATAAAGTTATACCTTATGTGAATGTGATATGGAGGAACCATAATGCTGAAGAAGCTACGTGGGAACTCGAAGATAAAATGATGAAAGAGTATCCTGAGTTATTTGTTTAATCTGTGTCTTCGATTCTGGGGACATAATCTTTGTAAGTAGGGAAGAATGTGATGAATGATTTTCTTGAGTTGTGATTCTGGGAACAGAATCCTTGTAAGGAGGGAAGGATGTAACAATCTAGAATTTTAATTTGTAATTTTAAATATTTATTGAATGATATAAATATTTAATGGATATAATATTTATTTAATTTTAAGAATGTTGTAATTAAAATGATGTGTTAATTTATTAAATAAAATTATAATTATAAAGAAAATTATAATTTTGTTGTATTAATTTATGTGGTAAATTTATTCTATAAATTGTTATTAGAATTAATTAAATTAAGTACGAAAACTTAATTAAATAAAGTGTGACCATAAACTATACTATAAAAGAGTTATTAAAATAAATTAAAGGAGTTTAATTTAGTTTTGCCAAACAAGGCTTAAAGATATTAAGTCTTTAATATTTTAAGAGTTTTGCCAAACAGAGCCTTATGGCTTTTGGATTTTTAAATTTTAAATTTTTAAATAATATAAATGAAATAAATAAAATATTAATAATATATATTAATTTTGGTAACAGATAATTTATTAGTATATTTATTATAACGTCGGTTTTTAGACGTTTGAAAATGGTGCGTTAACTTGGTTTTATTTTACGTCAATTGTATTTGGGTGCAGACCTGAGCTACAAGAAGAAAGAAGAAATTCTGAGAGAATTGAGAGAGACCAGAGAGAAGAGAGGAGAGAAAGGTGATGTGAATATATATATATATATATATATATATATATATATGTGTGTGTGTGTGTGTGTGTGTGTGTGTGTGTGTGTGTGTGTGTGTTTGTGTTGTCTGTAATCCAAGTCTCTTGATGATGGGTAATAAGTTATGTGTATATTGTAATTGTGATATTATAACTAGAATATATATATGATTTTAGTTGATTTGTATGATGAATTACGTTTAAAAGAAAGAGATTGGTTTTACAATAAACATATGTATGAGCATTATTTGTAGGAGTACCAAAATTAGTAATTTATTGTGAGCTAAATGTAAAATTGAACTTTGAATATATTAATTGGCTAAGAAATAAAGAGAACGTAGTTCAAAAGAATCAAGTTGGTGTATGATAGTGGTTATCGTGTTCACTGTGTCAAACAAATGTCAAAAATGGAGTTTTGGTTCAAAAACATAGCATTCAAGGATTTAATCTTTCTAAAATTGTTATTTAGTTGTTTTAAATTGGTAGATGTATGATGGGTAAATGTTATCTGTAATCTATGTAAGTTATACGTGTTAATTTAGCTGCTAGAAGCTATTAAACAGACAGAAGTTAGCTTTGTTCTGTTCTTCATGCTCGATACTGTAAGTTCGACGCCTCAACGCCTAAAATCGGTGTTTAAATTTCAACTTCACATGCATGAGTTAAAGTCGATGTCATGACCCGACTTTTTGTTACATGTTACGGCCATGGTTCAGGCATCGTCATGCATGGCCTTGATACCATGTCGCAAAGAACGCATAATAATAAAGCTTGTGGAAATAGCTTGTCAACCTGGTCAATGATAGGGCAGGAATGATTTTTCTTTTGTACGAATTATGTAAATTCTGATATAATGCAATATTATAACTATTAAAAATATAATTTTGTTATTATAGTATTATAGTGCTAAGAACGTGTTGGGCTTGACATTAGAACGCATGCAATGAAATTAAAATTTTAAAGCAATTTTCGAAACCCTAAAACAGGATCCATTTGAAAAATCAATTAATTCAGAGGTTTAGAGATTATACAGATATATAAAAGCGAGAATCAAACCCATTGCGCCTCGAATCTCCAACGCTTGATATAAACCGATTTACGCCTCTACAGTATCCACCACGAGCAGCGCTTGCGAACCGTCGAGCGATTCTGCAATAAGAAGGACTTGCGGTATTAGCCACCAAAAGGAATGGATTTTACAAACTTTTTCTCTCTAGTCTCTCTCTAAGAAGCGGCTAGGTTTTTCAATTATGATATCTTACCTAAGTAGTGCTATATATCATATATATAGTAGTTAAAAGGAATCAATCAAATCAAAACCTAATTTCATAAAATCCGAATTTATATATATATATATATATCTCTTAATTAAGTCTTACTTAATTAATATACATATATACAAATTATCCTTTTAATTTAAATTAAGTGATTTAAATACTATTAATCATATTAATATATTTAAATCCTTAAAATTTAAATTAATTCCTTTTAAATAACGTTACATGTGTGTGACCTATAGGTTATTATTACGTTGGCAATAATTTTAAAATCATATTATAAAATTAAAAGCGTTGAAATGACATCTAGTAATGCATCATCTACCCAAGTAATAATAAGATCGATGATCGATCGATGCAACCTTTTTCGTGACCAATGTTTCAATGTAATTTAATCCTTTTAACCTTAATATCCTAGATTAAACTCGAAGTCATGGAATGTGTCATACTCTTCATAATTTAATCTGAGTTTTCTTGATCAATGAGTAGACTATATGAAAAATCACTATTTGAGCATGGCCATGCATTTCATAGTCTACTCAATCAAGAGGCCTATGGATATCACCCATAATATATAGGATGGTTAAATTCCATCTAGATTACTCATATTTCTCACACGATTAATGATGAACCCAATAATCACCTTTATAGTCCACCCTATTAAAGGTGACATTTGATGATATCAAAGTACATAAATTCTCGTGTAGTAATATAGCGATTTGGTCGGAGAACCATTACATCATTGTCACTTATGAGAATTGCTAATGACACTTTGCATAATGCTCCATATAGAATTCTCATGGTGGGTGCATCCCGAGACATCGTTCTCTAACATGTACCTATGCATTGACTTAATATCTCATATATTTATGACCAATGAGATTTGGTCATCACTCGATCCACATACTTAGTCTCGATGCATCATTGTTATCCCATCAACAATGATACTCGATTAGGGACATTTAAGAACAACGATACTAATGGTAATATATAATCCCATGTTCAAGTCATATACTTGAAACTATATAATTTGTATCACTATTCTAAGGAATTTTATTATGTTAACAATTATATTATCATTAAATAAATAAAACCATAATAAAATCATATATTTATTCAATCAAATATAATATCAAAAGCGTTAAGCAATTATATCAAATAATTGGCCTCTAGGGCATAAACTCTAATGATCTCCCACTTGCACTAGAGCTAATCACTAATGTATCTAATACCCATGGAACTAGTGTGACCGTCGTGGGTAGCCTGCTGCGATAAAGCCTTAGTTAGTGGATCTAAAACATTATCATCTGTTGGCACTCTTCCTATATGTACATCTCCTCTATCAATGATTTCACGGATGAGATGGTACCGCTTTAAGTATATGCTTGGATCGTTGGTGAGATCTAGGTTCCTTAGCACAATGTCTGATGGCTCCATTATTATCACGGTATAAAGCAGCCGGATCAACAATGGTTGGAACAACACCAAGTTCGGTGATGAACTTTTTAATCCATCTGACCTCCTTGCATTTTGCACTAAAGCAAGACAATATACTCGACCTACTGTTGTAGAATCACTCATCTCTTGCTTGAACTTTTCCATTATGACACCACCATTAAGGCGAAACACACAAAACGACCGAGACTTATAGTCATCATCTGTCGATCCGAAACTAACATCTGTGTAACCCTTTCTTCGCTAGTTCGTCTTCACCTCCATATACCAAGAATGAATCCTTAGTCCTTTTCGGTGCTTGAGGATATTCTTGGATCATCATCGATGACCTTCACTTTTTTGATTTGATAGTATCGTCATGCTCAAAGCATCTGAGACATCCGGACGAGTACATATCATTGCATCATGATAGATCCAATTCTTAGAAGCATAAGGGATCTTTCTCATACGCTCCTCATCATCTTGTGATTTAGGACATTGGGCCTTAGAGATCTTTACACCATGAGTCACGGGTAAGTTTCCTCTTTTCGCCTCTTGCATCTTTGAACCGTTTTAACATTTTATATCAATATATGTACTTTGACTTAAGTAGAGCATTTTTCTTGATCTATCTTTATAGATCTTGATACCTAAAATGTAAATGCATCGCCCAAATCTTTCATGGAGAAACATTTTCCTAACCATGTTTTTTCTGACTGTAAGGAAGGAATGTCATTCCCAATAATTAATATGTCATCAACATATAATACTAGGAATACTGATGTGACTCCCACTAACCTTCTTATATACACAAGGTTCATCTTCATTTTTAATAAAGCCAAATTCTTTGATCGCTTCATCAAATCGAAGATTCCAACTCGAGAGGCTTGCTTCAATCCATAAATGGATCGTTGCGACTTACATACCTTTCGGCATCCTTTGAGTGACAAAACCCTCGGGTTGTGTCATATACACATCCTCGAGGAGATTTCCAGTTAAGGAAAGAAGTTTTGACATCCATCGCCTTGATTTCGTAATCATAAAAATTTGGAATAGCAAGTAAGATCTGGTGGATTTAACCATTGCCACCGGAGAAAAGGTTTCATCATAGTCGACACCTTGAATTTGTTTGAAACTTTTTGCTACCGATCGGCCTTTATAGGTTTGTACATTACCATCTATGTCTTTTTTTCTTCTTGAAAACCCTGCACCCGATTAGTTTTACCCCTTGGTGGATCAACCGAGTCCATACTTGGTTAGTATACATGGAGTCCATCTCGATTTCATGGCTTCAAGCCATTTCTCGAGAATCTGGTCCATTCATAGCTTCTTGGTAGAAGCGGGCTCATCTTGATCTATGAGCATCACATCCAGCAGCTTTTGAGTCACAAGATATCCATAATATCTCTCGGGCTCTTGGCGTGTCCTACCGGATCTCTGAATGACTTGTGTAATTTGAGTGAGTTCACTTTCCACAATTTCTTTGTGTTTCTGCTCATGTTCCAACTCAGGTTCAATGATATTTTGTGGTTCTCGAATTTCTTCAAGTTCTACTTTCCTCCCACTGTTTCCATTAGAGACAAATTCTCTTTTTAGAAAAATACCAGTTCAAGCAACAACCACTTTGTTCTCAACATTCCTATCTTGGAATTGGGTTTGGCAAAAGATTTAGATCCTATCTTCTTATTGTCTTTCCAATTTCCCTTAGCATTCCCCTTTTGCACCATCATTATGGGAGCGGGTCCTGCCTTTTTCATGTTGTTCTCGGCAGTTCTTAACATGCTTAACAACTTAGTAAGGGGTTTCTCAATTTCATTCATAAGATAGTTCATAACAAATTGAGAGTATTTGTTCAAAGATTGCAAAACAAGGTCAGTTTGGGCTTAGGAGTGATTGGAAAACCCAACCTATCAAGGTACTCAATATACCCAATCATTTTTAGCACATATGGACCAACTGGATCACGTTCACCCATTTTGTAGTGATACAACGCCTTGCTTGTATCATACCTCTCATGTCGAGCATGCCGCTTGAACAATTTCTTGAGATGCTCGATCATCTCATAAGCATCCATCAACTCGTGTTGCTACGAAGCTCGGCGTTCATGGTTGCTAGCATGACACAACTTACATCCAAAGCATCATCTTGATGCTTCTTGTAAACATTGTGCTCACTGACGTGGTGCGATGACATTTGGTCTTTGCGCAGGAATGGGCCCATCGAGGACATATAGCTTACTCTCTTGTTTGAGGACAATCCTCAAGTTCCTATGCCGATCAAGGAAATTAATTCCACTTAGCTTGTCCTTTTCAAGGGTGATCGTAATGAAAGACTATTTGTGTTGTTGTTGTTTGCCATTTGATATCTACAATTTATAAGTGCAACAATAATAAGTCAAATTCTGAGTTGATATTATATAATTGATAATAGTACATTCAAAATATACCTCCCACTATTTTATTCAAATTAATAGCCCTCACCATTAATTAGGAAAGCATTTTCTATTAAATCTTTCTAGTGAGCCAAGATCCATATTTCATTATGCCTTAAGTTAGCTTTGGCTATTCTCTCAAAACATAATTATTTAGGTAGACAACCCTTTGTCAATTATATCATATATAACTCCTGGATAGTTTGGTAAACAACATTTGTTTCTAGTCCATTTAATGGTACCAACCAAACTCTATGCCTCTAAGTCCACAATCCTATTGAGATAACTTAGTTAAGTCAAGCCCAATGATTTTAATAGTTTGGATATCACAATTATCCTATCGCATCTTACCTAGATAAATAGGGTACTTTGCTTTTGGCAAACCTACATCTATTGATCAAGGTCTTGATGAGTGTTATTCATTGGAAGGCATCGATTTAGACTTAATAATTTAATGAGGGATTTTATTAATTTAGATCTCACCAATTTTAATCTTATTAAGCATACACATTATTAATCATATCATATCGCATACAAGTATAAATAAAGTGCAAAATTAAATGTGTCACGATTATGGCCCAATCCTTTGTCGATCTTTTCAAGCTAATGAAAGATTGAAGGTCAATCTAAGGTGGTAAAAGATCTTAAAATAAATAGCTTCCTTGGATCTTCCTCTAGCATCGCCTCCTCTCCATCATCATCTTTCCATTGTGTTCTCCATCTTGACATCTTCATCAATTTCTGATTATTAAATGACATAAAGAAACCTCGAATTACATTGAGGGGATTTAGATGAGAAAAGAATATTACATTAGAATTTATAGAAAGGCACGACACATGCAATAGTATTTCAAAACCAAAAACCACTAACCTATGGGTTGAAAAAGGCCATAAGCATGCACCATGCATATCACAATAAGCACATAACAATTTTTATATAATTAAAGAAAACTATATATAAAATATAGGGGACACGACCATCGTGACGCTATGACGGGGGTCGAGGGGTCTCCCACGGTGGTGGTCCGGTGATATATTTCATTTCGATTTAATCATATTAAAGCGAATAGCAAGATACACCGAAATTTATCATATATTTCGATTTGATTTAATCATATTAAAGCGAATAACAAGACACCGTAATTTATCATATATTTCCAGTTTCGATTAATCATATTAAAACGATTCTTCATGCTTCTAATCCGATTAGAATAGTTATGAGAACAACACATTGAGGGAAGAGCGTGCCGTTGTCAAGCAGCTAGCCATCAAGGAATACGAGGAATCGCCTGCCCTTACCGATAAGGCCATGACCCAGTTTGCGAAAGGTTTTGAAGCATATCGGGGAAAGGCCCGGGCAAGGCTGATTGCTGTTGGGCAGGATGCTGCTATCCTCGACTCCTCTGACGAAGAGTTCAAATCCGAAGATGATAGTTCTCCGGAGTAGTTTTTATTTTTGTAATCTTTTTCTTTTTATTGTTTGTAACCTGCCCGATCAGTTATGCTTGAGATATTTTGCTGATTAGTTATGTTGTTTTTAACTTTCTGATCGGTTTATAGTTGAGTAGTTTATCTGATCGGAGTTGTAAAACTTTTGGGTATGAATGAAGTAGAAAATTTCTCTAGTCCTAGTTTTTTGATCAGTTATACTTGTTACTTTGACCGATCAGTTATGCCATTCCCAACTTTCTAATCAGTTTAAGCTCGAAGTTTGTATGATGAACAATTACAATTATCTCGATCGATTATACCCGTGACTTTTACCGATCAGTTAAGTCGCTTTCAACTTTCTGATCGGCCTGAGTCCGAAGTTTGTCTGATCAGATATGTAAAAGCTTATGAATATAAATGAAGCATAAACATTCCCGAAGAAAAATCTTATTTATTTTATTGATAAATAATGCAGTGTACCCAAACAAAGAAAATAATGACATAACTTTTACTGGTAAAATTTTCTAAGTCTTCCAGCATGTCATGTATTCTTTACTTCCGCACCATCCATTGCTCGAAGCCGGTATGTACCTAGCTTCGACACTTCTACCACTTCATAAGGTCCCTCCCCGTTAGGCATCAGCTTATCAGTGTTCTGGGGGGTTGACGCCTCCGACTCCCGAAGTACTAAGTCTCCAACCTTAAATCTCCTCTACTTTACCTACTGATTATAGTGTCGGGTTGTTCTCTTCTGGTAAATGGCTAACCTTATCAGAGCTGAGTCCCGAACTTCTTTTAAAAGGTCCAGGTTTACCCGTAGGCCCTGATCATTATATAACTCCTTATACTAGCTGACCCAAAGAGTTGGAGATCCGATCTCAACTGGTATGAATGCATCGGTCCCGTATACCAGCCTAAACGACGAATCTCCCGTTGTTGTTCTCGGAGTAGTCCGATAAGCCCACAAAAAAGTGAGTAGTTCTTCTGGCCACCGACCCTTTAATTCGTCTAGCCTCCATTTAATTCCGTTCAGAAGGGTTCGGTTGGTGACTTCTACTTGGCCATTCGACTGAGGGTGAGCGACTGAAGTCTTTCGGTGTTGAATTCCCAACTCTTTCAGAAAAGCTTCAAATTTCGACCCCACAAACTACCTGCCATTATCCGAGACCACTGCCATCGGGATTCCAAATCGATAAACAACCCCTTCTTTGAAAAACTTCAAACATTCCTGCTCGGTGATCTTCTGTAGAGGTTTGGCTTCGACCCACTTGGTCATGTAGTCAATGGCCACGATCATGAATCTGACTTGTCCCTTGGCCTTCGGCAAAGGCCCCAGGATGTCTATTCCCTATATGGAAAATGGAATCAGGGATAAGACTGAAAATAACTCTTCGGGAGGCTGATGAGGGATGGTGCTATTCAGCTGGCATTTCAGACACTTTTTGATGAAGTCTTTGGCTTCCTGGTAAATGGTCGGCCAATAGTATCCCTGCCTCAGAATCTTATATGCCAATGACTTGGCCCCCATGTGATCTCCACAAATTCTCTCATTTTGAACTGTGTAATCTGCTTCCGATGGAGTCAAGCACTTGAGCAGGGGGAGCTAAAAGTCCTTCGGTATAGATCCCCATCGATCAGAATAAAATTCAAACTCCTGTGCTTGATCTTTCTTGCCAATATGCGATCCGAGGGTAACACCCCATTGGAAAGGTACAAGATATAAGGTGTGAGCCAGCAATCGAGCCGGTCCAAGGCCATCACATCCACCTTCGGTACGCTTGGTTACTCTAACAGGTCTACGTATACTGATATGTTAAATGAATTAGCTTCAGTAGTTGCCAGTTTAGCCAGAGCATCTGCTACCATATTGTCTGCCCGATCGATCCCATGACAACTATGTGTGCTGAAGTACGTGAGTTTATCTTTCACTTCGGCCAGATATTTTGACATTCTTGCCCCACGAGCCTCATACTCTCCCGATATCTGCTTGACCACCAGCTGGGAATCGCTGTAGATGACTAGCTTCTGTACTTCCAAACTTTGGGCCAACCAAAGTCCAACTAGAATGGCTTCATATTCTGCTTCGTTGTTTGAGCTTTAAACTGGAACCAGATGGCTTGCTGGACTTTAAACCCTTCGGGACTTGTCAGGATAAATCCTGCTCCACTGATGTTCGGGGTCGATGACCCATCCACATACAAAGTCCACGAAGTAGGCGCCTGCTGAGCTTCGACAATTGTATTCACGTTTGGTTCGGTGAAAGAACATTCTACTATGAAGTCTCCCAATGCCTGTCCATTGATTATTGTTCGGGGATGAAATTCTATAGAAAATTATGTTAATTCTATCGCCCACGCGGCCAATCGACCCAACACTTCTGGCTTGTACAGTACTTTCTTTAACGGCTGATCCGTATATACCACTACCAATCGACCTTGGAAATAATGACGCAGCTTTCTACTCGCAATAATCAAGGCGTAGGCAAATTTTTCCAAGTTCGAGTATGTTATATCTATATCCCGAAGAACGTGGCTAACATAGTACACCGAGAATTGTCTTCCCCCATGTCCTTGACCAGTGCTGCTCCCACGGTCATCGAGCTTGCAGCCAAATATAGATACAAAGGTTCCGAAGGGACCGGTTTCATCAATAAAGGTGCCGACGACAAATATTTCCTGATCCCTTGGAACACATCTTCATACTTTAAGGTCCACTGGAAACTCTTCTCATTCTTTGGCCCCTTGAGAGTGTCAAAGAAGAGTAAACATCTTTCGGCCGATCTCGACATAAATCTCCGAAGGGCAGCTATCTGGCCCGTCAACCTCTGCACATCTTTGTATGTCTTTGGAGATTTCATGTTTAAGATCGCCTGAATCTTCTCTGGATTCGCTTCAATACCTCTCTTACTGATTAGATAGCCCAGAAACTTTCCTGACCCCAATCCGAAGGTACATTTAGTCGGGTTCAGTCTTAGCTTGTGTCTTCTTACTATTTCGAAGCAGCTTTCTAGGTCCTCCAGATCATCCCAACTGACATACTTTTCACAATCATATCATCCACATACACTTCCATGTTTCGGCCTAGCTGCTTTCTGAATACGAAGTTCATCATTCGCTGGTATGTTGCTTCGTCATTTAACAATCCGAAGGTCATCTTTCGATATGCATAGATGGCCCGATGAGTAATGAAACTGGTCTTTGGGATGTCCTCCTTGTTCATCGAAATCTGGTGGTATCCTGAGAAGGCATCCATGAAACTTAACATACCGTACCCCGAAGTGGCATCAATCAATTGGTCTATGTTGGGCAAAGGATAGAAATCTTTTGTGCATGCCTTGTTCAGATCTGTGTAATCGATACATAGTCTCCACTTTCCATTCTATTTCTGAACCAATACCACATTAGCCAACCATTCGGTGTAGTTAATCTCGAAAATGAATCCTGCCTCTAGTAGTTTAGCGATTTCCTCATCTATGATCCTCTGCCTTTCTGGGGCGAATATCCTTCTTTTCTGTATCACTGGTTTTCTCTTCGGGTCTACATGCAGATTGTGTAAAGCCACCGACCCACTTACCTCGGGCATGTCGTTGGGCTCCCATGCAAAGAGATGTCAAGATATGCGAAGCAGATCTACCAAATTTCGTCTGAGTTCCGCCCAACCCAATTTTGACCAATTTCTCTGTATTGCCCGAGACCAATTCCACATCTTTAGTTTTTTCGGCGGGTATGGCCATCGGTTCGGTGCTGCTCTCAGTGAATGGCTCTATTTCATTTGTCATTGTTTGCTTTTGCTTGCTAACCCCGACCCCCGAAGAAATTAATGTGTTCCGATAGCACCTTCGGGCTATATCAAGATCCCGCTTTACCTCCCCTATCCCGTTCGGCGTCGAAAACTTGATCTTAAAGTGGGGTATGGATGTAACGGCTTGCAGGGCTACCAGGGTCGGCCTTCCCAGTATAGCGTTGTATGCAAGAATCTCACATACACACAAAAATCACCCTTATTTACACGCTTCATCATTGGGAGCCATGCAAGAACCGACAGTAATTCAAATGGTGCTCGACATACGCCGGGTCTCCACTGAAACCATACAACGGGCCTTCTCCACCAAACTCCATTTTCTTTCCTTCGAGATCCAATCTCTGGTAAGCGTGGGTGTACAGTATGTCGACGAAGGACCCATTGTCGATCATCATCATCTTCATGTCCACGGGCCCGACTTGAGCAGTTATTACCAATTCCCCATCGTGTGGGTCAATAGGATCCGTAGGATAGTCTTCGTCTGAGAAAGAGATGGATATTCCCGAGTAAGCCCGATCCTTTCTTGGCGATGAACCTTCTACTGACAACATGGCCTCGAGATGTCTACTTCTTTTTTTCCCGGTCACACACCCTACCGAACCGCCTGAAATTACGTCAATCATGCCTCGGGGTGGCGGGTTCTGTTTTGGCTGTGTATCTCAAGCCGGTCCTCTGCTTTCCTCCCTGGGCGCCTTAGAATTTTCTCGACCCGCTACATACTGAACTAGCTGGTCGTTCTGGACGTTCTTTTCTATCAAATCCTTCAGATCATTGCACATCTCCGTTGTGTGCCTGCGGCTTTGATGGTATTCGCAATATTTGTGCCGAACTATTTTTCCTGGCTTCGGATGCGTCGAACATGGCTCGAAAAATGGATGGTTACATGACCGATCAGAGTTGAGGGCGGTGTAAACCTTGTTGACACTTTTTCTCGGGAAAGGTGGTCGGCCACTTCCCGAACCCCCCACCGCTGATAACTTTGCTTGTCCTGATATTTAGACTTCTCATAAGGCTGGGAGTGTGGTTTGAAATTTCCCATAGCTTCTTCTATTGCAATAAATCCCTCGGCTCGGTGGAAGGCTTCTGTCAAATCCGCCGGAGGGTGGATCACAAGATCTTTCATTAGTTTCTTCGATCTCCCTATATCCAGACCAGTTGTGAAAAAGCCCAAGGCTTGCGGGGAGTTCAACTCTGCTACCGAGCCCACAGCCTCCCAAAATCTCTTTACACACTGATCTAGACTTTCATCCGACCTCTGTCTAACCTGCATGAGGGAAGCCATGATCTTTCCTTGTCTCCTGTTACTTCCAAATCGAGCATGAAATTTCTCCCGAAGGTCGCTCCATGAATTAATTGACCCTGTTGCTAAGGTCCCCATCCATTCTCGGGCACTTTTCTTTAAGGTTGTTGCAAATATGTGGCACTTAGCAGCGTCTGAATGTCCATAGTAGGTCATCAACCTGTCATACCCGTATGAATGATCATAGGGGTCTCCCAGCCCGTTATACGTCTCCATCGGGGGCATCTTCTTCTTTGGGTCGGCAGTGACGTGGTTTATCTCGAGTGAAAAGGGTGGGCCTATACACGCCGAAGGTGTTCCTATAGAAATCTTTGCCGCCAGTAGTTTCTCCAACTCCGCAACCCTTCAAGTAAGGGGATCGGACTCCTCTTTATGATGGGATGATCTGTGCATGTCCCTCTCGCATTCAGGAGACCCTATCCTCCTTCTCTGTCCCGATCTTCCCGGGTGATCTGATTTTTGGTTTGCCGAACGGCTTCTTCTTCGGCTTCTGCCATCTCGAGAGCGGCTATCGTGCCTGCTCTTCTCCCTTCCCGCTTCTCCCCATCGAGGTGACCAGGATCGGCTCCGATGCCTACGCCCTTTTGAGGATGCTTCTTGTTCCCCAACCATCTTTGCCATCTTCTCTTCGAGCTCCTCTTGTTGAAGACGCAGGGCCATCATGGCGTCTTTGTTTTGCTGCATTTTCTTTTTTAGAATAAACTCCCGCTGGTCTTGGCTGCCTTCCCTGCGGTTTCTTCCTTGCCCCTCGTATGCTCGAGAGTGGTTTTCATCGGCATGACTAACCAGGTTGGGTGTGTGTTGGCTGTCATGGAAGAGTTTACCCCAGAGGGAAGGGACTGGCTCTTCCTGACCCTCCTTAATCCTGGAACCAAGTCTATCTTTCACCGACCCCCTCACCTGGGTGGTCTGGTAAGTCTTTTCTTTTTCATTGACAGAAGTAGTGTTACCTTCACTTGCCATAGCCTCCTACCAGAAAAGATCACTGTGATTGCAAAAAGCACTAGGCCCTCCTTTTAGCGCCAATGTTAACGCCAAGTTTCGCCGGCGCGTCCAATCACCAAGTCCACGCTCTGAATCCTGCACAATAACAGATCACACGAAGCTTGACGGCTTGTGCCACCGGGGGATAGCTCCGGTGTGAGAATAAGTACAGGCCGTTCACAAGGTTTAACAATGGATGCATTACTATTAGTGCTCAAAGAAAGTATTACCTCTTGATTGAAACCCAAGCCTTGTATTTATAGTCATTATCACTTCCCTAGAATCCCTCTCCGAGTCAGATTAGGACTCCTAAATATGGCAGTTACCTATATTTGGGTCCAACATAATCTCCTTAAAAAGTGTAAGTGAAATTCAATCCAAACACTACCTTATTCAAATATGGTTAGGACTAGAATCCATAACCATTTATACTCCTTATTACTCCGGACTCCATACGTGGGCTACCACCTTGTACATGCCCAATCCAATCGAGCTTATATTCTGTTCTGGGCTTCAGCCCAAAGGACCCTAAAGCCCGATCCCGAACGCCATACGCCAGATTAGGGCACCGGCCCAAGGGGCTCGGATACCCGAACCTGAATATCACCCATCTGGATAGGGCTCCGGCCCAACGGACTCGGATGCTCAACCCCGAACACCTTCAGCATCTCTGAGGGCTTCAGCCCATTGGACTTGTTATCCCCAACTGGTGTCGGGCTGTCGGCCCACCTGGAGGTCGATAAAACACTCCCGAACAAGAGATTTTACTGTACTTCCCCTTCTTGAAAAACATGGAAGTGGTTTCCAGATCGGACCAGAAATATCTTAATTAAGCTTAAGACGCCCAACCACACTAATTATCAAGATCCTACGGGTCTCTCAGCATCCAAATTTAAATCTAAGATCGGAAATATACCCAAATAAATGGAAATATTAAAATAAAAGCATTATGAAACTATGAAGTTCACAATTCACTAATTCAGTAAAAACATAAAACAAATATTTTCTTTATAATTTAATGAAATGAGCAAAGACAAAAGAGAGACTAATTAAGCCAAAATTGTTGAATATAATTATAATTAACTTTGAAGAAAAAGAGAGATTAACATCCCCAACTTAAGCCTTTTAGATTTCATACCAAAACAACAAAACATACAACGAACATGAATTTCAAACATTAATCACTTCTACCTCCAAAAAATCAACAATGCCTCTACTTTATTGGAAGGTAATATAAAATTTACGCTACAAACCAAGTAAGATATGGTAGTTTCTGGCTTAATGAATCACCGAGGCAGGGAACATATAATCTACACTCTTAAGAAGTTGCAAGAAAAATTTCCTCGTGTATCTTGAGCATATTTTCCAAAAAGTTAGGGACCGTATACCTGATTCTCCCAGTGAACAATAACATCAGTCGTTTGTTGATAAGAAAACGACAAATTAGAATTTTCCTTGAAAAGACCCTCTCGTCCTCATCGTTTCAAGGGTGGAGCCCTCAATGCGCTTGTATGTGTTGTATTCCTAGCTACTCTCTTTTCTATCCATCGCCTTCACATAATATAATGACAATCTGCTTGTTACTAATTTCTATCAACTTCGACTTTCGGGCATAATGAGCAATGCCCCCTACATAATAGTGTTAGATTGTGATATGTAATGCAATGACCCTGCCTCAGCCCGAAAAGCAATGTGCTTTCATCTGGACCCTGAGATGGCTCGAACTCTCTCTTATGTACAATAACCTCAATTTTTCTATAATGTTAGTGAAAATGATATATACGACGGCCAAGCAAGAGCAGTATACAAGGTGCAGTAACTTAGACAAATTGCTACTCCTTGAGTTTTCGTTACAGATAAGTAAGTGATTTTTTTTAGGTTCAGCTATGATATTTATACGAAATATATACTGTAGGCAGAGAGCATATATTACATTTCACCACTACAGAAATACGAAATATGTAATCTACCTGTAGTATACACATGCCGAAAGTATTCCCCAGAACTCTTTTAGAATCTTTGTACTTGCAGTATGTTAATCCTCCAGCTTCAAGAAAAAGTGAAAAAAGATCAACCTTCTCAGGATCTAGAAGCCCCCTCTGCATTAGCTTTTTAATCTGTTTGGCACGCTTTTTTATATGATTGTGGAAACATAATTAACCAACCTTCATCGAGCAACCATATCGTGGTAGATTGTATCGAGAAACGAGAAATCAACACCAGAAAAGAGAACAAAGATTTATGCATAGAAGGACAATTTTTAAGGTGCAAGAATGCAATGTTGCTAAGAAAACATGCCCAGTAGAATGGCAAATACCTCACGACATGGGCAAGAACCCCAAGCAAGAGTACGACCCTCATCATATATGACACACACATATTGGGATGGTTGCAGAGCTGGCAAAGAATGTGTATATATACAATATATGTGTGTGCCTATTTGTGCATAGAAAGCTGAGACCAAGTCCTCGAAGCTCTTTGCTCATAGATGAAGGTTACAAATAATTACATTAAGCTAGTCGGTAAAATGTTAAGTCCATATCATATTTTGAACAAGTGACATAGAAGGATAAATGGTAGGTACTTCAACACCTTATACACAGACAGAGAGATAAATTCATATGTACATACTCAAGGCCATTGTTCAGCTTAATTTCAATTATATAAAGGTGAATCATGGTTTGAACTTTCTAGTATATCAAATGATATACCATGTAACGCCCCGAAATCCGGTCTATCTTCACACCCAGATTTCGTGCATCACGAGTACATCATCTTCCAAACATACATCATTATATAGTGAAATATAACAACATAAATTCTCAAATCACAGGTTCTAAAACCTTATAACCTCTTTCATTACAAATAATGATAAATACATTATTCATTCCATCTTACAAGAGTGACTTTTATCCGCCACCAAGGATACATTGTGACGCCCCCAAATCCGGGTATCTTCCAACCCGATAGATGGTGCTACACGATACTACAATTCATACAGTCATTCCATTGAGATAACAACAAAATGATCGTATTTACTATATTCTTATTACAATTGTAATAAATCCTTTCCCAGGTTCATAAACCGAATACATTCTTTGTTATTCATAAGTATATTACATACAAATACTCTAGTTTATTACATGATAATCAACTATCCATCTTAGCCTTGCCCTTATCTCTCTTAGAACTCTAAGTTCGTATGGCTTTAACTGCAATCATATAATTCAAGCAAGAAGTGAGCATAACTAGCTCAGCAAGTCTAACAAAGGATCATATGAATACCACATCGAGAATTATATGATTATTTTCCATAACTGAACAAATAGCTATGAAGCACTATGAAACATTTGACTAGTACTTCTCATTTCATAACAATGATTCCAACGTATATATAATAGCTTACGAATTCTGAACCGGTCAAAAGACCATGAACATACTCTTTTCGTTTTCACACTTAAAAAGGACATCTGGCACTAAGGTCGTGCATCCGACATTACTTACGAGCACTTCTAGGTGATCAGTCTATAGTACTCTATGTTGATCAACACTCATCCGTTAAACGTATTTACGTTTAAGTTTTGACAACCTCGCGTGCCCATCGAATAATCGATGAAAATACTTTTGTTTGTTCTTAGACAAACTTACCTTTACATCCGTACCAAATACTTGGAATAGGATAGCATTAACAGTTCTATATCAAAAGACTTGTAAATCATTCTAACTCTTTAGATTAGTCTAGCCGAGTTAAAACAGGCATCGACTCTTTCTTTAAAACCATTCATGCATTGCAGAACATGAATCATAGAAAACTTGACTAACACGGAGGTTAGACAAGCGTTAAGAAAACTTGCCTTCAAGCGTCTTCGAATATACTATTCAACAATTCTCAGTCTTTACAGGATCTACATGATATATTCACATTGCACACTGTAATTAGCTACCAAACAAATTTACTTTATTTATTTTAACCAACTTCTTTCTCTTCTATGTCTTACTTGAATTTATTCCATTAGTAATGTCAATTCGACTTACCATACTTCATTATGGCTCGTTAACATTCTTACGTTATTAACTGACACTCGGTGATCATTAGTGAGATACCAGCGTTGAACACCATTCACGGTTTTACTTATTACACTCTTGCATTCTTCGTTTAAACCATATCTAATCTTCTAACGTTATCAGTTTATAAGTGATTTAAAGTCAGCCCCATCATGTACATTAAGCACATTCATGTCTTACCTTTGGTTTACATTCAAATAGAATTAAAAACCTAACTTGGTCAACTCTACACCGCTCGGTATTTGTGGTGTGGGCTCTTGTATATCTTTTAGTGGCTGCGGCTGATTCTGAGGATAGAGCTCGGGTCCGTCATTGCTGACCTGACCCTTTATCTTTGGGTTTGGCGCTACGGTGCCACCCACAATATGTCGATTAGTTTTGATAGTTGGTTTTTCCAACGAAATTCCCGGCTTCATAACTTATTCGTTTTACATCCGAATTGGCTCATTCAAAAACCCACAACTCACAAATTACATACTCTAGGTGTTCATGTAAGAATTTTACATTTTCAAAATCGTTAACTCAGAATTCACCTTTTGGTTCATTCTGAGCGTTCGTTTATCGTTTTCGAGCATTTAATACTCGTTTTCTTCGTTATAAGTCGGAATTCGACGATTCTCGAGTCCACGACTCTTGAATACCCTATCTCACATTTTGACATTGAAAACCAAAGTTTCCAAGTCACACGACAACTTTTGACTCTTAATCTGAGATTTCTACAATTTCAACGTTTAACGTCTATTTTCGCAAAATTCGCCATAACTTCGTTACTCCTGTTCTATAAGCCTAATCAAATGGAACAATCCATTGATTCATCATCTACACCCTAACCAACCAATATGCACATACCCTAGCTATGATGGTTTTCAAATCGTCCATTCACAACTAAGTTAACGTTCATCACTTTCTACGGTTTTAACTTACGTAAACACTTACAATTTCTATTTGATCATGACTTAACAATGTTTTCATTATTATTAGTCATCCTTATTCCTCCTCACTAAACATGCTCCACCAATTCATGATTCTCTACGAGAAAGAAATCAAAAAAGATGAAGACTAATGTTTACAAAAATATTACCTTTGTCGTTCTTCGCGTTCTTTGTAAACTTCTTATGTTTTGCTTGGAAGTGGCTTGATTATGTGTTTCTAGCTCTTTCTCTCTCTCAATATATGTTAGCTAATATTGGCAAACTACCAAATGAAGCCAAGCTCATTATTTATAGGATTTCAAAAGGAGGGAAAAATGGTCCAAATGCCACCTCCTTACTATTCCCACCTCCTCCACAACTTAGCCACCAAGTAATCACTTTACTTGGTGGCCAAGTGGTTGGCCCACACCTCCATGGGTCTTCCCATGGGTTGCCCCATGGGTTTTTACCCTTCTCGTGACCCGCCGATTTGATCCGCGGTTTGGTTTTCTTGGATTGGGCTTGTCTTATTTAACATTGGGCCTTAACTTGGGCTTGATTCCATACTTCATTAGGCTTGCTATTAATCCAATTCCCATTGGATTGTACAAAGTCCTTAACTCAAAATCTTATAAGAACTAATCGTATTCTACGCGTATAACTTATGACACCCCCAAATCCGGGTACTTCATTTCCGCAGAATTTAGTGCTCACTATCAAAATAATTTCATCTAACTACCCATAATAAAGGATAAAAAATTAAATAACTTTAAACAATAATCTTTCCCATTAAAGGGTTACATCATCTCATAACAATCCCAGGTAATCTAACCTTAAATTATTACATCAGTTTGCAGAATACATTATCAAATAAAACAAGTCTTATAACTTCATGCATTTAAATAAACTTTAATTAATTCTTCAACACTTGGACATCTTGCCCTTTCCCTCGCTAGTAGATGGCTCATCACCTTTTTCGACTTTAGATGCATCGTTTAATTGCAAGAGTGAGCAAACAATTGCTCACTGACATAAAGATAGTATAATAACAACATGAGAGTGAACAATAAAGAATTTGTTCTATGACTCAAAATATAAAACAAGTTCGAACTTTTAATTATCTGAGGGTCTTAAGACCACGAACTATGTCCACGGTGTTTAGGTATTATTACCTTAACCTTAACAATCATTAGACCGTACAGACTCTTATTAACGTACTTACGGGGATCAGTCCTTTATACCATGTATTGTGCACAAACATCTAAATGTTACACGTACAAAATCCCCTATTTTAAGGTTGTTCGTCTCAGTTTGAATTTAGAATTTCCGCACTAAAGAAAGTTTAGTTTGGAACTAGCTTATCAGTGTTTCTAGAATTTTAGAACACTTATTCAATTTCCATCAATAAAGGTTTAATACAAGAATGTATAACTGAACAAGGCTATCAAAGTCAAAGATCGGATATTAACAATATATAACTGGATAAACATAATACACATGCAAAGTACTATGCTCAAAAGAGTTAGAACAATCTCATTTGAATCGATGTATTAGAACAATATGTGATTTGAATAATAACTTCAAGGTTTAGAAAAGTAAAACTCGCTCGAGGTAACGAATCAGGTTACAAGAGCTTATACAAACATATTCAAGATAGATTAGGCTTACTCAATTTTAAAAACTTGTACAATAATAATATAAGAATAAAAACTTGCATTCAATTATGAAAAGAATGAAGTTAGAAAGCTTGCTCAATTGTAAGGAGTTAAGGTTTAGGAACTCGCCTTGATTGTAAGCTACACAAACGTAAAATAATCTCCAATTACCCTACACATATCATTGAAATCGCAACAACAATTAATTATATGAATATTAGCTTTATGGGTTTAACCCATCATTTAGGTTATAACCTTAACTTAACATTTAACCATGTTGGTTAACATACTTAATGAATCTGAAATCTCATTACGAGCCAACATAGCCTAACCGTTCATCTTTAACTATTGAAAACATCACTTTTAGTTTCATTATATAATTCAATTAACAATCACCTAAAACTCTTTTACACTTTGCATTACAACACATTACAATATGTTATTGTAGTCCACTTTATGTTTTAACATCCTTTACATGCATGCAAAACTAACCCAAGTCCGTTACGCATTACATTCGTAATTAAGCGAGACTTCATCGTATTTGATCTACTTCATGTCAGCATGTGAGTAATACACTAGGCTATCGCGCGCCCGTACGATACACCAGACTCAGTTTTGCAGAACCTCAAAAACAGACTCTGCTTTGGGTAAAAAAATCCCAATCTTACAGAGTTTCACCACACTTCAACATCTAAAACTTTGACATACTATAGTTATACATGTTAAACACCATTCTATATACAAAACATTATATACACACCATTTTGAGGAATCAAAACCATAGTTTTTCCAAATGTTCTTCATTTTTACACTTTTAACGAATTTGATTGCCACAAACTCGTTTCTTAATCAATTGACATGATTTAAACTTCGTTGTTTTCGTTTCTTAACATATTAACATAATCCAATAACAAACTACAGATTATTACACATATAGAGAATCAATTTTTGTACTTACTAAGCCATATAATAAGAACATAAACATTGTTATTTCATTTTCTTCCTACACTCAATTTTACACGAATTTGATAACAAATAACAAGCATACATGATGATTAACAGAGTTTTGCAAACCTATGTGAACATATATCTATTACAATTCACGTGATTTCCAATCACATAAAATATATATATATATATATATACATATATATATATATATCAAAACTAAGAGTTAGAATGGATATAGTTTATACCTTGATTAGCAAACCAATTAGCAAACCCTTCTCTTCCACTTGATATCACTGTGATTCTCTCTTCCAAGCTTTCTCTCAACACTCTCTGTTATTTCTCCTTCTCACTGAACTTAGCCTTAGAACAATAGACGCGTAGGAATTATAATAAACTGACTCCCACTAACGTCAGGTAAAAACACAAAAAGGTTCGCGTTAGTTAGAATAAGCCAAGGGCCACAAGGCCTTGTTTGGCTACCACATATTTCCCTAAACTAATTTATTTTTATATTATTTATACTATATAGTTTTCATGTCACACCTTTAGTTGATTAATTTAAATAACTTAGTTTAGTTAATTTAAATAACTTATATAATAATAATAAAATTCTTATTATCATTATACTTATAATTAATAAATAATTATATATCCAATTTAATTAATAAATTAGACACATCACTTTATTTAATTTATTTATTTCCTTTAAATTAAACAATTCATTTAATTTAATTATTTTTCTTAAATATTAAGCAATTGATTTAATTTAATTATTTTTAAATTAAATCCTTCAAATAACATCATCATTATTCAATTAAATTAACATTAATTAATTTAGTTACTAAATTAATTCACCACAATTCATCAATTATTTAGTGCCCTTAATAAATAAATTATTTAAAATATTTATTTAATTCAATAAATATTTAAATTAAATTACAAATTTCTCGATCGTTACATAACTTACGTATTCTTGTCACTTAGTATTCATACGATATTCGTATTATACGTCGTATCGTTATTCGTACTATACTTGTCTATCATACGTATAATAACTGAAGTGATTATACACGTTTCATTTCCCTTTCGGAAAGCACTTTAATTAACCCTTACGTTTTAAGTCCACAAGCGAAAACTTTGTTTACCATAATCGAAATATTATTGGATATTCCATTATATCTTCATATTCTATCATTACATGTTTCTTGGAATTTCAAACCTAATCTCCGAGCAAAATCGGATGAATAGTGTTTTTACAGAAAAATTCTCGAAAAACCTTTATTTTCGTCTTGATAATTCAAAACAATTAATCCTAACACATAGCCAGAATACTAACCCCATCTACACTTTCTAGGTCATAGAACGGCCTTCAAACATCTTACCCACATAATAAATCAATTAAATTCATTTAATTCACATAATCAAATAAAAATTTAATTCATTCAAAATCCAAAAATCACGGGCGTTACATTCTTCCCTCCTTATAAGGATTCTGTCCCCAGAATCTCGCTATAATTACATAAACAACTGAGGAAACTTTTCCTTCATTTTACTCTCAAGCTCCCACGTTACTTCTTCGGCATTGTGGTTACTCCAAATTACCTTTATTGAAGGTATTATTTTATTTCTTAAGACTTGTTCCTTCTTATCAATAATCAGAATTGGAAGTTCTTCATACGCTAAGTCTTTTTCTATTTGAATGGATTCATACTTTATTACGTGCCTGTAGTCCAGTTTATAGGGACGCAACACTGACACGTGAAACACATTGTGTATTCTTTCCATCTCTGGAGGTAAAGCTACTTCATAAGCTACATCTCCTACCTTTCTTAAAATTTCAAAAGGTCCTACAGACCTTGGACTTAACTTCCCTTTCTTCCCAAAACGTATCTTCCCTTTCCAAGGTGATTTTTATAGAAAGATATATGAACCTACATCAAACTCTCTCTTCTCTCGATGAGGATCTGCATACTTTTTTGTCTATCTTGAGCCGCTACCAATCAGGTTCTTATTAGCTCAACCATGTCTACCGTTAGTTTTACCATCTCCGGTCCCAACATTCAACGTTTACCTACTTCATCCCAACAAAGTGGTGTTCTGCACTTCCTCCTATACAATGCTTCGTAAGGCGGCTCGCCTATACTAGCGTAAAAACTATTGTTGTAAGCGAATTCCACAAAAGGTAGATGTTCGTCCCAACTCCCCTTGAAATCCATAACGCAAGATCTTAGCATATCTTCTAGCATTTGAATTGTCCGTTCACTTTGTCCATCCGTTTGTGGATGATACGCCGTACTCAATCTTAATTGAGTTCCCATTTGCTCTTGCAAACTCCTCCAAAAGTTCGACGTGAATCGTGGATCACGATCGGACACAATCGAAATAGGTACTCCATGTTTAGTAATAATTTCCTTAACATAAAGTTTAGCTAGTTGGTCTAGGTTATACCTAACTCCTATTGGTAGAAAGTGAGCCAATTTGGTTAACCGACCCACTATTACCCAAATATCATCGTATCCTTTTCTTGTTGTTGGAAGTACCACCACAAATTCCATGGTGATATGCTCCCATTTCCACTCTGGAATCTCTAGTGATTGCAATAACTCACTCGGTCATTGGTGTTCAGCCTTAACTTTCTGACAAGTTAAGCACTTACTAACGTATTCTGCAATTTCCCTCTTCATGTTCGGCCACCAAAAGTTCTGACGAAGGTCTTGATACATCTTAGTACTACCAGGATGTATCGAGTACCTCGAACTATGAGACTCACACATAATCTCTTCTTTTAACTCAGAATTATTTGGAACCCAAATTCTTCCTTCAAAACGAAGTAAACCTTCCCTATCAAGGTTATACTTAGTCTTCACGTCATCCTTCATTAGCTTTTTCATTCGCTTGCATTCTTCAGTACCTATTTGTACTTCCTTTACCCGTTCCACTATCGTTGGTTGAGTTTCTATTAAAAATAACATCTCTACCATTTCACTTGGCAACTTGACTTCTAACTTTATCCTTGCCATCTCTGATATTAACTCATTCTGAGTCGATAATATTGCTTTTCCCTACCCTTCCGACTTAACGCGTCGGCTACTACGTTCGCTTTTCCCGGATGATATAAGATATCACAGTCGTAATCTTTTATCAACTCTAACCACCTCCTCTACCTCATATTCAACTCCTTCTGTGTGAAGATATATTTCAGACTTTTATGGTCCATGTATATCTCACACTTTTCCCCGTATAAATAATGTCTCCATATTTTTAAGGCAAAAACTACAGCTGCCAATTCTAGGTCATGAGTAAGATAGACCTTCTCATAATCCTTTAACTGGTGTGACACATACGCAATGACCTTGCCATGCTGCATGAGCATGCAACTGAGTCCTCTATGCAAAACATCACTATATACTACAAAATTTCCTGTATCATCCGGTAAGGATAATACAGGTGCCTCACTTAACCTCATTTTAGTTGTTGAAAACTATTTTCACACTTTTCCGTCTACACATATTTTACTGACTTCCTTGTCAGATTTGTCAACGGAGTAGCTATTTTAGAAAAATTCTGTATGAATCTTCTATAGTATCCCGCTAACCCCAGAAAACTCTGAACCTCGGTAGGTGTTTTTGGTTTCTCCCACTCATTTACCGTTTCCACCTTCGCTGGATCTACGAACATGCAATCTTTATCTATAACATGTCCTAAAAACTGCACTCGTTCAAGCCAAAATTCACACTTAGTGAATTTCGCATACAACTTCTCTCTCCGTAGGTTTTTCAACACTATTCTTAAATGTTCAGCATGATCTTCTGGCGTCTTAGAATACACTAGAATATCATCAATGAACACTACTACGAACTTATCCAAATACTGTTTGAACACTCTGTTCATCATATCCATGAATGCGGCTGGCACATTCGTCAACCCAAACGACATCACCAGAAACTCGTAATGCTCATAACGAGTTCTGAACGTTGTATTAGGTACATCTTCCTTCCTTACCTTTAGTTGATGATACCTTGTACGCAAATCTATCTTAGAAAAACACTTTGCCTCTTTCAACTGATCAAATAGATCATCGATCTTGGGCAAAAGGTATTTATTCTTAATCGTTAACTTGTTTAACTCTCGATAGTCGATACAAAGTCGTAACGACCCATCCTTCCTCTTTACAAACAATATCAGTGCTCCCCACGGAGACACACTCGGTTGAATGTACTTTTTATCTAATAGTTCCTGTAATTGATCCATTAACTCCTTCATCTCTACTGGCGCCATCCTATATGGTGCCTTTGAAACTGGTGTCGTACCCGATAACAAATCAATCACAAATTCTATATCTCTATCTGGCGGAATACCGGGTAACTCCTCCAGAAATACATCCGCGAAATCTTGTACCACCGGTATCTGTTCTAATGTTGCTCCCACTCTTTGGGTATCCACAACATGACACAGATAACCCTTACACCCCTTCTTCAACATCTTCCTAGCTTGGGTCATGGTTAGACAACACGAGCGTCCCAGTGATTTGTTACCATAAAACACCACCTCAGGTTTCTTAGAAAGCCTTAGGTTTACACTCTTTCTATGACAATCAATTATCGCTCTATGGTTTAATTAACCAATCCATACTGAGAACTACATTGAATTCTCTCAACCATATCAATAAAAGATCTACCGATAATCTGTTAGCTCTAATATCTACGAAATAATTCTTATGAATGTGTTCAATGGGAATTATCTTCGTTTGCTACCTTAACGTCTAACGGTATTTCTAGCTTTTCAGGGTTTAATCCTAGTTGCTTAACAAATCCACATGCTATAAAAGAACAAGTAGCACCCGAGTCAAATAGCACATAAGCATTTAGTTCGTTGACTGGAATGATACCTGCTACTACATCCGCTGATGCAACCGTATCTTGGACAGTTATATTAAATGTTCGGGCTGAGGGTCTACCCAATGATGGTGTTGGTCCAGTAATCTCTAACTTACCACTACTAGAACCCTTACTACCCTCTAACCCCTTCTTCGGGCAATTTCTTGCCATGTGGTCCAACGACCCACAAACAAAACAACCATGGTTTTTCTTAGGATTAGGATAGTTGGGTGATATGTGACCCTCCTGCCCACAATTATAACAACCTGATTTTCCCTTCAGACAGAATCCCAGATGAGTCTTCCCGCATGTCTTACATGCCTCCATCCTACATTTAGGATCCCCTTGTTTCACCCTAGTATTCCAGGAGTTAAAACTTTTCCTTTTCGGCACACTGCCGCTCCCACTGTCACCCTCTGCCTTTGTTCCTCCCTCTCCTTTACTCTTATTCTTTCTTTCTTTGTGGTATTGGGTC
The DNA here is from genome assembly GCA_020205605.1 of Panax ginseng. Lineage (NCBI taxonomy): Eukaryota > Viridiplantae > Streptophyta > Magnoliopsida > Apiales > Araliaceae > Panax > Panax ginseng. The sequence goes on from CM035140.1 coordinate 53,569,441, forward strand.
AATGCCTCACTACCACCCTCTGCTATTATCGCCTTTTCCAGAATGGTCCCATAGGAAGCACTCTGAAAAACCAAAATCCTACTATAGAGCCAGGGTTTCAGACCCTGCTCAAACCCCTTTCTCTCCTCCGTGTCCACTTGGTGTGGAGCAAACCTTGCCAATTCATTGAATTTGGCCGCATATTGGGGAACCGTCATGTCCCCTTGCTTAAGTTCCAGGAACTTAATCTCCATTCGCCCTTGCATGCTAGTAGGGAAGTAGTTCTCAAAGAATACCTTCTTGAACTATTCCCATGTAACATCATCAGCTCTAGCCCCACCCTGGTGAGCCTCCCACCAATAGTTAGCTTCCCCCTTCATCATGTAAGTCGCAAAAGAACTCTTTTGCGCCTCAGTTATGTTTGTAATAACAAACGCCTTCTCTATTTCCTTGACCCATGTCTGGGCCTCCATTAGGTCCGTCATTCCCTTGAACTCAGGGGGACCTACACTTTTAAATTTCTTAAAGGTAGTTGTTCTGGCTACCCTAGGTCCCGTGGGTGCTCTACCCCCGATTTCGTTAAATGCAGCCGTTAATAAATTAACGAACTCTTGCATAGGGTTATTCGGACCCCCCCTGATTATTGTTATGCGATTTCGCCTCTTGATTATGTTGTCTTCTTCTTGGCGGCATTTCTGATTAAATAAATAAAGTTCCATTATTACTTATTTGATTACTTAGTTATTAGTCGCTGAACAGCTGAACAATAACTCATACACAACAAAGCACATAAAAAAACTTCATTATATTAATATGCTTCTTCATAGTTCAAGACTATTTACATTTTGCTTTCCATATCCCAAAGCTATTACATTTATATCCCGCGATTGACTTTCACAAAAATTGGGATTTACAAAAAGACAACCCTATAATTAAATAAAAGAGGGTTTTACATGACTACACAAAAATATTTACCATTATACTCCTAATACTGCCTAACAACATTCTCATGCTTCTCATTTACTAGAATCGACACGATATCTCGACTTATAGTATGTCGAGTCTATCCCGACTCAATAGAATAACAAGCTATTTTCAGCTTGAAATCCTCATGCGCACTGTCATTGATATATGACATTCGTGTTATTTTCTGGTCTTTCTCAATCAGTTTCTTACGAAGTTCTACGACCTCATTCTTATAGTCTCTGGCCTTATCTATCATGAGAACCTTCTCATCATGCTCTATCTCAAAGTCTGATTCGGCAGACTCCTTGACCCCACAGAGATCACTGATCTCCTCCTTCAGTTCTCGCACCATATCAGGTGCGATTTGCATTCTGATCAAGCACCGAGAGATACATTGTACTCATCGTATCTGTAGGTGTTGACTCTAATGCAGGCATCACCGTATTAACCAATGTTACCTCCATATAATCCTCCACATCTATCATCATATTAAGATATGATGCTAATCCCATAGTCTCCTCAGAATAGTCTTCCTCTGGAAAATACCCCTCTGGCTCTGATTCTTTTAGAATCACTAATGGTATTTCCGCTACAGGCATAGGTATTGGCTCTACTCTGTTCACAGACTCCTCGCTCACCACATGTATATCTCTATACATCAAGCTATCGATTGACATCTACAATAACACATAACAAGTTGATTATTACATAATACACAATATTATAAGCACAAATCACATTTAATTCATTTAGGGTTAATTTTCATCTTTTAAATCTTTCGGTACTGAGTTTCCTCAATACCTTATTAACTCATTTGACTCGAGTTAACTTTTTTCGGACCTTTCCTTTCCTAACGAGGTTATTAGCCTAAAGTTCTTTCCCCCCTTAAGTTTTATAACCTAATACTTTGATACAAACCTGTGACGCCCCCAAATTCGAGTATCTTCCAACCTAACAGATGGTGCTACACGATACTATAATTCATATAGTCTTTCCATTGAGATAACAACAAAATGATCGTATTCACTATATTCGTATTACAATAGTAATAAATCCTTTCCCAGGTTTATAAACCGAATACATTCTTTGTTATTCATAAGTATATTACATACAAATACTCTAGTATATTATAGGATAATCAACTACCCATCTTAGCCTTGCCCTTATCTCTCTTAGAACTCTCAGTTCGTTCGACTTTAGCAGCAATCATATAATTCAAGCAAGAAGTGAGCATAACTAGCTCAGCAAGTCTAACAAAGGATCATATGAATACCACATCGAGAATTATATGATTATTTTCCATAACTGAACAAATAGCTATAAAGCACTATGAAACATTTGACTAGTACTTCTAATTTCATAACAATGATTTCAACGTATATATAATAGCTTATGAATTATGAATCGGTCAAAAGACCATGGACATACTCTTTTCATTTTCACACTTAAAAAGGACATCCGGCACTAAGGCCGTGCATCCGGCATTACTTACGAGCACTTCTAGGTGATCAGCCTATAGTACTCTATGTTGATCAACACTCATCCGTTAAACGTATTTACGTTTAAGTTTTGGCAACCTCGTGTGCCCATCGAATAATCGATGAAAATACTTCTATTTGTTCTTAAACAAACTTACCTTTACATCCGTACCAAATACTTGGCATATGATATCGTTAACAGTTCTATATCGAAAGACTTGTAAACAAATCAATCTAACTTTTAAGATTAGTCTAGCCGAGTTAAAACAGGCATCGACTTTTTCTTTAAAACCATTCATGCATTGCAGAACATGAATTATAGAAAACTTGAATAACGCGGAGGTTAGACAAGCGTTAAGAAAACTTGCCTTCAAGCGTCTTTGAATATACTATTCAATAATTCTCAGTCTTTACAGGATCTACATGATATATTCACATAGCACACTGTAATTAGCTACCAAACAAATTTACTTTATTTGTTTTAATCAACTTCTTTCTCTTCTATGTCTTACTTGAATTTATTCCATTAGTAATGTCAATTCCACTTACCATACTTCATTATGGCTCGTTAACATTCTTACGTTATTAACCGATACTCAGTGATCATTGGTGAGATACCAATATTGAACACCATTCACAATTTTACTTATTACACTCTTGCGTTCTTCGTTTAAACCATATCTAATCTTCTAACGTTATCAGTTTATAAGTGATTTAAAGTCAGCCCCATCATGTACATTAAGTACATTCATGTCTTACCTTTGGTTTACATTCAAATAGAATTAAAAACCTAACTTGGTCAACTATTCTACATCGCTCATCGTGATGAGTGCTGGACTCTTTATATCTTTGTCTGTGCGGCCGATTAACGAGGACGAGCTTCAGTCCGGCGTGGCCCTTTATCTTTGGGTTTTAGCCGCGCCATTTCACCATTCATCGATTAGTTTTGATAGTTGGTTTTTCCAACAAAATTTTCGGCTTCATAACTTATTCGTTTTACATCTGAATTGACTCATTCAAAAGCCCACAACTCACAAATTACATACTCTAGCTGTTCATGTATGAATTTTACATTTTCGAATCCGTTAACTCGAAATATACCTTTTGGTTCATTTTGAGCGTTCGTTTATAGTTTTCGAGCGTTCAATACTCGTTTTCTTCGTTATAAGTCAGAATTCGATGATTATCGAGTCCACGACTCTTGAATACCCTATCTCACGTGTTGACATTAAAAACTGAAGTTTCCAAGTCACACGACAACTTTTGACTCTTAATCCGAGATTTCTACAATTTTGACGTTTAACGTCTATTTTTCGCAAAATTTGCCATAACTTCGTTACTCGTGTTCTATAAGCCTAATCAAATGGAACAATCCATTGATTCATCATCTACACCCTAACCAACCAATATGCACATACCCTAGCTATGATGGTTTTCAAATCGTCCATTCACAACTAAGTTAACGTTCATCACTTTCTACGGTTTTAACTTACGTAAACACTTACGATTTCTATTTGATCATGACTTATTAATGTTTTCATTATTAATAGTCATCCTTATTCCTCCTCACTAAACATGCTCCACCAATTCATGATTCTCTACGAGAAAGAAATCAAAAAAGATGAAGACTAATGTTTACGAAAATATTACCTTTGTCGTTCTTCGCGTTCTTGGTAAACCTCTTATGTTTTTCTTGGAAGTAGCTTGATTATGTGTTTCTAGCTCTTTCTCTCTCTCAATATATGTTAGCTAATACTGGCAAACTACCAAATGAACTAGCTAAGCTCTTTATTTATAGGATTTCAAAAGGAGGGCAAAATGGTCCAAATGCCACCTCCTTACTATTCCCACCTCCTCCACAAATTAGCCACCAAGTAATCACTTTACTTGGTGGCCAAGTGGCCAACCCACACCTCCATGGGTTTTTACCCATCCCGTGACCCGCCGGTTCGATCCGCGGTTCAGTTTTCTTGGATTGGGCTTGTCTTATTTAACATTGGGCCTTAACTTGGGCTTGATTCCATACTTCATTGGGCTTGCTATTAATCCAATTCCCATTGGATTGTACAAAGTCCTTAACTAAAAATCCTATAAGAACTAATCGTATTCTATGCGTATAACTTATGTATTCTTGTCACTTAGTATTCATACGATATTCGTATTATACGTCGTATCGTTATTCGTACTATACTCGTCTATCATACGTATAATAACCGAAGTGTTATACACGTTGTTGGGAGAATGCATATTATGATTTGATGTTTTAATGTATATGCTCATGATTATTTGTAAAGTCCTTCCAAGAAAGATATGTACAAGGACTTAGTGATAGATCAAATTTGTTAGGTTGATCTAAGATCTTAACGTGTATCATTTTGTAATGGAATGTATAGATAGAAAGATCAAAGCTGTTAGGTTGATCTTGAGATGTAATAGATAGGCTTCGAAGAAATCGTAGTGTATCATCTGATCAACATTAAAGAAGTCAAGGCAGAAACGTAGAGCTTCAAAGATCGTAGTGTACCCGCCTTGAAGGGACTCTTCGAAAATCGTAGAGTGGTCCCAACGTTTGCCGAACCAACTCCACGATCGTAGTGTGCTGAAGGAAACATGGAGTTTACAAGTCAACGATCGTAGTGTGCTCTCGGGAACGTAGAGTCAACAACACGAGCAAGTAAAGATCGTAGTGTGCAAGGGTTTAAGAGAAATCGTAGTGCTCTCTAAATGATAGCATCAGATCAAGCACTAAGGCAACAATTCACTACGATCTGAATAGTAAATTATCATGATCTGAATCGTAGAGCCTTTGTCTTATGTCAGAAAACGTCGAGCCTCATGATTTGTGTAAAGGTAGATTTCAACATATGAGGAATGGATTCTAGATGCTGCAGTACTCATCAGTCCCAGAGTATATGAAATATCCTTAGTATACAACAAAGAAGCGTATTGAAGAAGCTAAGGATAGTACCATGGGTAAGAGGGACAAAACACCTTTTCAGGTGTTAGGTGAGAAAGCAGTCTGCTGTGTTAGTGGGCCAGAATGCGGTTTTAGAAGATGTGCAGAAATGTCTCCATCAAAGATCAGAAAAGTCAAATGCATTTAATGCCTCAACGGATGAATCCAACATGTAGTTTTCAAGATCACATATATGCAGATCAGATAGATGAGAGAGAACTAAGCAAGCATTGAACAAACAACGTGAACATCTCTCTCAAGCTCAACTCTACGACCTGAGATATTGCAAAGCTTGCTCAGCTACTCAGTTCTTTAGAACAAGTGCTTTACAAAGAATCGAGTAGCAACCATCAAGAACACAACATTATCAACCAACTAAAGAAGAGTACCAAGTCTCATTGGACTTGAAGAGTTCAAAAGTGAATCGTAAGAAAGCCAAGTCTGGCTGAACTTGAAGAGTTCAAGAGTGAACTAAGAAGTTCTGGGATCGCCGGTCTGAAGGAATCTCAATGTGATTCGAAGTTGTAATGTACATCCTTAGTGGATATCCTACTCGTTGAGTAGAAGAGTGGACTAGGAGCTTTAAGCTCGAATCACTTAAAACGATCGTGTGTCATTTACATTCATATCATAATCGCTATATCTGTTATAAGCGCCATAATCGCCTCACCCTCATTACTCCATTGCTTGGTAAAGAAGATTAAAACAAACATTTATTCCGCTAAGTTTTAATCATTATCAAAGAACAAGTTTAAAAAGAAAAGTTTTTAAATATCTATTCAACCCCCCCTTCTAGATAACTATTGTGCCAACTAGAACTAACAATTGGTATCGAAGAAAGTTCTATTTATAGCTTACAAGCTTTAGTAGATCCAATGGCACTGCATATCAAGCGAATCCAGGACCGGGGGAGGCAGCAAGCCACCAATGTGCAAAAAGGATAAATTTGCTAACTGGAAAGTCAAGATGCAAGCATATATGGACTCAATAGATGAAGATCTATTTGAGACCGTTCAAAATGGGCCTTATATACCAACAAAGCTTGCACCAAACAATGAAGATCCAAACAGAGTTCAACTCAAAGTTAAAGAAGAATGGACAGACACAGAGAAGAAAGTTGTTCAACTTGATAAGAAGGCTAAGAACATCCTGTTCCAATCCTTAGAGGACGATCTATTTGAAAATGTTGTAAACAGCAAAACAACTAAGGAAGTTTGGGAAGCACTGCTGATCATGCACGAAGGAACTGAAGAAGTTAGAGAGAACAAAACAGTCTCTTCTAACACAGCAATACGAAATGTTCGCTCATGTGCAAGGAGAAAATATAACTGCCACCTATGAAAGATTCAACGGCTTGCTCAACTCTCTACGAGCATATGGAAAGGTCTATCCTAACAAAGATCTGACCATAAAGTTCATGAGAGCCCTACCAAGTAGGTGGGATGCCAAGACCACTGCAATAAGAGAGTCAAAGAATCTCAACGAGATGACAGTTCAATAACTATATGGCAATCTCCTGACATATGAACTGGAGCTAACCCAATGTGCTGAAACCTTATCAGAAGGAAGAAGGAAGGATAAGGATGTTTCTCTCAAGGCAACTGAAAGTGCATCAAAGGTCAACACTGAGATTGACTCTGATGATGATGAAGACGATGATGATGACTTTGCTATGCTGGTAAAGAGACTAAGAAGGTTCATGCGACAAGGCAAAATCAGCAAGCCAAAGAAGGTCAGCAATTACAGCAGTTAGGAGCAAATGAATGACCTATGCTACAACTGCAAAAAGCCTGGCCACTTCATCGCCAACTACAACAAACCTATCAAAGAATAACTAAAGAAGAAAACACATGCAAAGAAGGAATACAAAGGAAATAAGAGGCCTTAGAAAAGAGACAAAGGCCTGGTAGCTGGAGGATCGTGGAGTGATTCAGATAATGACTCAAACGCTGACTCCGGAGATGAAGAAGAACCACAAATGGCCAATCTGTGCTTAATGGCCAAACATGCAAAGGACAAACAAAGCCTCAACATACATAATGTAAGTCTCGACGAGGTATTTGATTTCAACTCACCTGATGTAGACATGAATTACTTAAGAACTACACTGCATGGCATAACCACTGATCTACATCAATACATGAAGTGGTTCAGAGTTTTGTCTAAAGATCATTCACTTCTTCAAGAGGAGAAGAAGAAAGTTCAAGAAGAGCTTGAAATAGCCCTTCTAAGTACTAATCTTCTTTCCAAGCTTGAGGCTGAGAATGAAACTTTAAAACAGACAAACACACTCAATGCACAAAGAGAGTCTATTCTTACCTCTAAAGTTGAGGAGCTAGAGAAGACTATCTCTGCATGGAACAAATCCTCATCGTCCATGGACTGCCTACTCTATAGTCAGTGAAGCACATTCAACAGAACAGGTCTAGGCTTTGGGGAATTCATCTCAGAGCCTTGTGTGGAAAAAACAATGGAAACTAGCACTAGTAATGCCTATGTGGAAAAAACAATGGAAGCTCTGCTGGTAATGGTGCAGTATCTTTCAGCAAAGTAGCCTATGTGGAAGGTCTTCAACACAACCTTCTAAGTATCAGCCAACTCTGTGACAAGTGTCATCAAGTGACATTCCTCAATAACCAATGTCATATCAGAGATTTGAAGACATCTTCTGTAAAGCTAACCGGGACAAGAGAAGGAAATGTCTACACAGTGGATCTTGGTCAACTAAGCTCAGATGAGACAATTTGTTTTCTGGCAAAAGCATCTGAAGAAATGAGTTGGCTATGGCATAGACGGTTGTCTCATTTAAACTTTAAAAGAATGTCCAAACTGGCATCAAAAGACCTAGTAGCTGGCCTACCCAAGTTCAACTTCGTGAAGGAAAGGCCATGCAATGTCTGTCAGCTTGGAAAGTAGACCAGAAACTCATTCAAGAGCAAGACTGCCAACTCTATTGACAAGCCACTACAGTTGCTTCACTTGGATCTCTTTGGGCCAATCCCAACAACCAGTCTTGGAGGAAAAAGATACTCTCTAGTCGTAGTCGACGACTACACCAGATTCACATGGGTATTCTTCCTAACTTCAAAGGATGAAGCGAGCTCCGAATTAATCAAGATGTTCAGACTGGTGATGAACGAGAAAGGAGAGAAAATCAAGGCCATAAGGAGTGATCATTGCAGAGAATTCGATTTCTCAGAAATGGATCAGTTCTGCACAGACAATGGGATCAGTCAAAACTTCTCAGCTCCACGAACTCCTCAACAAAATGGAGTAGCTGAAAGAAAGAACAGAACCTTGATAGAGGCTGGAAGAACTCTACTAGTTGTAGCCCATCTTCCTGAATACTTCTGGGCAGAAGCTATCAACACTGCATGCTACACGCAGAACAGATCACTCATACACTCTACGATCAAGAAGACACCCTACGAACTGTGGAAAGGAAGAAAGCCAAGTGTCAGCTATTTCCATGTCTTTGGCTGTTCATGCTACATTCTCAACAATGGAAAGCGATGTCGACAAAATTCCGCACCAAGTCGGGACGAAGGATCTTTCTTGGATATGCCACAGACAACAAGGCTTACAGGGTATTCAACAAGAAGACACTGAATGTTGAAGTCTTAATACACATCATCTTTGATGAAACTGACTTAGACAAAACAGTGAACACTACGACCGATAGTGCAGACACTACGAATGAAGTCGTCGAGCTCAACACTACGATCGTAGTACCAGATAGTGAAATCGTAGAGCATGAGAATGTGATCGTAGAGAGGTCCATGCAAGACAGCGAGCCTCCACTCCAAGAAGAAGAGATAGACCTTGAAGAATTAAGACAAGAAGGCATTAGGACAAATGTCCCAAACGGCAACAGATGGGCAATAGATCACACTCAGGATCTAATCATTGGAGATTCGAGTGCTAGAGTCAAAACAAGAGCTGCTACTCAGAATGAATGCTTTTATCTAAGCTTCCTGTCATAAATAGAGCCAAAGAAGATAGAGGATGCTATGGAAGACTCTAGCTGGATAGAAGCAATGCAGGAAGAACTCAACCAATTTGAACGAAGTAAAGTATGGAGATTGGTACCAAGACCAAAGAACATCCTGTGATAGGAACTAAATGGGTCTTCAGAAGAAAAATGGATGAAGATGGGGTCATAACCAGAAACAAAGCAAGATTAGTGGCAAAGGGCTATTCTCAAGAAGCAGGTATCGACTACGATGAGACATTTGCACCTGTTGCCAGACTAGAAGCCATCAGAATCTTTCTTGCCTTTGCTGCCCAGATGAAGTTCAAAGTCTTCCAGATGGATGTCAAGAGTGCATTTCTAAATGGAGAGCTCCAAGAAGAAGTCTATGTAGAACAACCTCCAAGTTTCATCAATCCATCACTTTCCAATTATGTCTATAGATTTGATAAAGCTTTATATGGTCTTAAACAAGCACCTAGAGCATGGTATGAAACACTGACTAACTTCTTGATCGAAAATGGGTTCACTAGAGGTAAAGTAGATACCACACTGTTTCTTAGAAAGCATAAAGACAAAGTCTTACTAGTTCAAATCTATGTTGATGACATTATCTTTGGTTCTACTGACGAAAAGTTATGAAAGAGATTCTCTAAGCTAATGCAGAGCAAGTTTGAAATGAGCATGATGGGTGAGCTAAACTTCTTCCTTGGACTGCAAGTAAAGCAGACTGAAGAAGGGATTTTCATAAACCAAGCCAAGTACATCAAAGACTTACTGAGGAAGTATGGCATGGAATCAGCCTCTCCCATGAAAACACCAATTGCTCCTGCAACCAAGCTTGACAAGGATGAGAAAGGTAAAAGTATTGATATCACGCAATACAGAGGTATGATAGGCTCTCTTTTATACCTAACTGCCAGTAGACCAGACATAATGTTTGCAACATGCATATGTGCTAGATTTCAGGCTAACCCTAAAGAGTCACATTTGTCTGCTGTAAAGAGGATCTTCAGGTATCTGCTGTTGTACCCCAAGGAATCCTCATTTGAACTAATAGGATACACAGATGTTGATTTGCAGGATGCAAAATAGATAGAAAGAGTACCAGTGGCACTTGTCAACTTCTAGAAAATAGACTTGTGTCCTGGTTTAGCAAAAAGTAAAACTCAAATGTTCACTTCAACCTGGAAGGTTGAATATATTGTTCTTTGGCAATTGTCAGGCTTGTGACAACCCAAGTAAAACCGGATTGTCCAGAATTTAAGTTAAAGAATTAGTTATTAATAAAATAAATTTTTATTAATACTATTATGTGTTATGTGTTTATTAATCATTCTATAACCTAGGATGATTATAAGTCAGGAGGATTCTGGCTACGAGCTAGATTGAACGAGTAAGAATTTTCAAGACGAAAATAAAAATTTTTCGGGAACAAAAATATTTAGGGAAAAGACGAAATAGGTACTATTCATCCATTTATGCTCGGAGATTTATTTTGAAATTCCAAGAAGTTATTGATTACGTATAATCTTGAGACGTGATGGAATATTCAATAATATTTCGATTATGGAAAAAACAAAGTTTTTCGCATGACTCAAAACCTAAGGGTTAGGAAAGTGAGTTAGAGAATTTTAGGATCACGTATAATAATTTGGGTTATTATGCGTGAGAAATACTGAGTATGATACTGAGTTATTATCTGAGTATATAAGACGAAGATTGGTACGACATATAATAACGAATATCGTATTTAATGATATATAAAGAGAATACGAGAATACGAGAATGGAATGCGTAGAATGCGATTAGTCTTAATGGACTTTGTGTTCATGGACTTTGTAGAATCCAATTAGACTTGGAATAGGTCAAGCCCAATGATTTGAGAAATCAAGCCCAAGATAGGGCCAATAAGAATTAGGGTTAAGGCCCAAACTAAGAAAAGAAACCGCGGATCGAACCGATGGGTAAACTAATGGGTAATAACCATTGGGGTAACCCATGGGGTGACCCATGGGGCATGTGGGGCGGCCACTTGGCCGCTAAGTAAACTTGGTGGCTAAGCTATGAATAGTAAGGAGGTGGGGCAAAATGACCAAAATTCCCTAAGCTTTGAAAATCTATAAATAGAAAGCTAGATTTTCATTTTCAAGGATTTTGAAAATCCTATAACTTGAGAGAGAGAGAGAGAGAGAGCTCGGATGAAGAGGAAGAGGAAGAGCGTGAGCATGAATGCTCGGATCAAAAGTGATCGTGAAATAGAAAAGCTAGCGAATCGCTGGCTTTGTATAACAGAAGAGGATTAAAGAAGAACGGTAATCCGAACCCTAATTTCTTCTAATATTTTCTTTAAGTTTAATATGTTAAAACATAACTTAATGAGAATAAGGAGTAAAAGAATTTAGGAATGATTTCATATGGTTGAAATCATGAGAAAATGAAGAAATAAGAATTAGAAGTTTAGTTTGTAATTTCTTAAGGAAGTATAAGATTCGTAAGGGTTTTGAGCGATCCGAATGAATCTTATGAATGAGTAGGTGAAATAAGTAAGGAATGATGTTCTATAACATCAAATTCCAAGAAAAAGTAGAATCGTAATCCAAAATATCGATTAAAATGAAGAACAAACGAAGAACGCGAAGAACACGCGAAGAACACGAAGAATGTTGTTGATGGACAAATTTAAAACCATCGTAGGATAATTGTTGTTGATGGACAAGTTTAAAACCATCGTGTATTAGTTAGTTTCATATTTCTTGGTTAGGAACGGTAGAAACGTTCATGAAGAATGGATTAAAACTTAGCTATAACGAAGTTATGGCGAAATTTTCGTAAAAGACGAACGAGAATTAGAAAGTTAGTAAATGAACCTGAATGTGTAGGGTTTCATAAGAAAGTAAGAGAATGTTGAAAACGTGAGTCGTGGCCTCAAGAACGAACGAGTTCCGAGTTCGGATGATCGAATTACGGACGAGCGAGCGAAGAACGTTAAAAGCATAAAAATGAATGAAGGGTTAAGATTAAGCCAATTGAATAGCATGTTAATGGATTCAAAACGAAGTTCTATCTGGGGCATATTAAAGTACATAAGATAAGGAAGAGAATGGCTTTGGAACGACCTCATTCTGAGTTATAACAAAGAAGTTATGAGATCGTAAAGTACGCGTCTCAAACTTAATGCAAGACTTAGAAATTTTTAGGAGTTTTGTCTCTTGTACAAGCAGTCACGGATAAACTTTTGAGAAGTAGTATAGCAACATGAAGCTCTCAGCCTCGAGTTTTTGTTGGGGCCACAAAGACGAGAGATAACAAGAGTTTGCAAATTGTGCACAGGAAGAGGGAGAGCGAGAAGGAAGGAAGAAACGACGCCCTTGCAGGTGGCAATGCCCAGAAATGAGATTTTTAATTCTCAATTACTAGGGGATGTGCAAGAAGAAATATGAACTTGTAGTTCACCTAAAATAACACTTAAGCAAGTGAGTTAAACCTTTAGTAAAGGTTAACGGAAAGATTAAAACGAGATTAAAAGATAGAGAATGTAAGCGCTAGATTACGTAACCAATATCCGGGGACCGTAGTCGTAATGAACAAACGTGAGGGATTGCTATGATTGTGATTCCTTAGACGTTGAGTGATGAAGGTAATTAAAAACATTTCGATGTTATGTCATGGTAATTAAAGATTAGTGTAAAGCGTTTAGACGCTATGAACGCAATGTTGTTGCGATGATCAATCGGTCTTAGCATACAACGGACCGTATGGCTTTGACATTAAGAAAGAATAATGAACATGGGGTTCATGGGATGGATAACGATGAATGCAATTGAAACCTTGAGTGAAGATTGAGTGAGAGATTAAGAGACGGACAACATGAACGTCGAATACATAAACGATCATCGTGAATTATATTCGAGTTGGACGAACGTGCTAAGTGTATAATGGTTGTATGACTTAGACGTTGACGAAGGTAGTAAGTAAGATATGATTTATCAAGGAAAGCCGTAACGAACTGTAATGAGATTAATGAAAGTCCGAGGGTGAGTCGGATAGAGAATGTTAGAATGATTGAAGCATTAGACACTTAAGCCAATGTAAGGGTTGAGTATATATGATTATTAAAGGGGCAGAACCTACACTCCGTGTATGGTTTGATCGTAAGGTAATGAGGGCTAAGATTTAACCGTGAACGGTGAAGAAACTGAGTTAAGGACAATAACGTATAACGTTAAGAACTGAGTTAATATGTATAACATGGACAACGTTCCGAATTAAATGAACCAGACTTTATAAGGTATGAATAATTAATATGAAATGTTTAACGCTATGACCTCATAGTATTGACATTGAATAATCGTTTCGAGTATACAAAAGACTATATGACTTGGACGATAAAGAATGAATCCTGAGGTATGGCATTTAGTTGCCAGAAAGTCGTAAGGAATAAGAAGTTGACTTAACGAACATTATAAGTTAATGGTTTGTATAAGTTAAGATAAGTTAGGTTGTGGTACAATCGTAACTTTGATAGTTGACATATGGGAGCTGGGCTAAACAATTCCTTCAGAGAGCGAAGGTATATACAAAACTGACAACCGATCTAACTCACTGTGTGGGCAGTGTAGATGACACGGGAACTTGTTTGTTGGTTGTTTGTGGGAAACCACTCAGAGTACCATATGGACTACTAGCAGAGAAGCGATGCATGTTGTGTCATATAGAAGTTATACAAAGAAGATAAGAATACAAATCATCAAAGATGTTGAATGTTTTGAGTAAGACATCTCCGTATGTCATGAAGCCGTAAACCGGTAATGAAAGTTAGTCACGTAAACTTAGATTACAAGAACACAAACCCTAAGAAGTAAAGTTAAGTAAACCAATGTGTAAGTTAAGTATATGACTAATTGGTGTACGTGTATTTCCTTATGTGTTATATAGGGATTTGGAATAGCAGTTCAGCGTAAGCTGTAGCTGTGCGTAAGGCAAGTTTTCTAACTTCATTCATGTTATATGAATACTAGTTTCTTAAACTTCTCAGATGTTGTACTTGAGAAGTTATGTCTATGTGCGAATGTGCAATGTTTATACAAGGTGGTAGAACATATGAGGCATTGAGCCATAATCTGAACACTTCAGTGTTTCTATGGTATGAACTGTTCTGTGATTGAGCTGTTTAATACAAGTTTGCTCGGTTTATACATGAACCGTTATTATTAAGTCTGTGCTAATGATTCTAGCCAGGCATGACATGTATGGAAAAAGGTAGAAGAATGAAAGTAGTGCAAAGAGTATGTCATGAATGTTTTAAGATGATAGGAATCGAGACTATTCCTATTATTCAAGCTTCTTCATAACCTTTGTTCGGTTATTGAAGTTTTGAAAAATGTTTAAACTCTTGAAGTTGTTTGTTCAACTGTTATGACTTGCTGGACAATTGAATGCTCACACTTGCTTTAACTGAAAAACATTTTCAGCGAACGATGTTAGAAAGAACTTAAGGATCCCGTAAAGATCAAGTTGATCGGTATCCAGACGAAGTGCCATTCAGTATGTGAATGTGCGTGCAGAGCAAGTGAAGACTTGTAATATAGAATGATAGAATTAAACTATAGACTAGTTTAATGAACAATTATGAATCCTTTGTGGTGGATGAAAGTCACTCGTGTAAGATGTAAAGAATAATGTAATTATCATTATTTGTAATGAAAGAGGTTTTAAGGTTTCGAGAACCTGGGATTTTAGAATATATGTTATTATATTTAACTATATAATGATGTGTATTTGGAAGGAAGTGGAATAGTGATACACGGAGTTCGGGTCTGAAAGTAGAACGGATTTCGGGGCGTCACAGTGCTCAGATCCTATGGATGAGAAATCAGCTAGCTGACTATGGTTTCGACTTCAAATCTATTCCCATACACTGTGATAACACAAGTGCCATAGCAATAACTCATAATCCTGTCATGCATTCTAGGACTAAGCATATAGAAATAAGGTATCACTTCATTAGGGATCATATGAAAAATGGAACTATATCTTTACAATATATCCCTACTGAAAATCAACTTCCTGATGTTTTTACAAAACCACTAGATGAATCCAAATTTAATAAGTTAATAAGTGAGCTAGGTATGCTAAATCTACAACCATGAAATATATGCTCTAGATTGTGCTAACCAAGACAGATACAAAGGCTGAACTCAAAATCATAGCCATGATCAAGGATAGCTCACGATCGTAGAGCTGAAGAGAAAACTACCTCAACGATCGTAGCAAAGACTTAATTATCGTAGTGCAGAGTCAACGATGACACAAACACCATTCACAAAGCAAAAATATATGTTGTGATGACAAGCTTCATACCATAGTAATCTCTCTAAGAGGCGCCTCAGGAACAAACCTAACCCTTGAATCTCTCCAAGAGGTTGGCCCTTCCTGAGCTGCCTTAAAAGAATGCTTAGTCAAAAACTCATCACAAGGATTCGGACAGACTCGACGATCGTAGCCTAGACTCAACGATCGTAGGACAGACTCAACGAACATAAGACTATCTCAACGATCATAGTCTTCCTAAGGACACCTCAGCTCTAAAGACACAAAGGGCAAATCAGTACATTCCTACACAGTCAAAACAGTAGAACCAAGCAAAAGGCGACACCTGTCCCACTAAGTGAAATAGAGAGAGGGAAGTTACAATTACAAATTGAAATCGTGTTTTTGAAATCTAAAGTTCAAAAGATTATCTCTCTCATCTTCTCTCTCTCTCAAAGCAAAACCCTAAATCAGCAGAAAGCTCAGTCATATCTCACCTCCAACTACAAAATCAATGGCTGCTTCCAATGTGGTTTCAGGTTATAGACTCTGCTTTGACGAGTTCAAAACTGCTCCACCAAAATTTCACAAGACCCTAACACTACTGAAGAAGGCAGGTCTCGAAGAGGCGTTGAGCACCGATACACTCATCTATCCCAAGCTAGTGAAGGAGTTCTATAAGAATGGTGTGTTCAAACATAACATCATCACTACACGAGTAAAGGGAATAGAAATGAGACTAAGGGAAGAGGACTTCAATCTGGCCCTAGGTTTCAAGAATGAAGGGAACCCATTCTTAGACAGCATAAACTTCCAAGAGGGACTAAGGAAAATGCATCACAAGAAAAATCCCTCTGTAAACGGATACAAAAAGAAGGAGTTCCCACAAAAGTACGAGTTCTTGGCTGACATTATTGGAAAATGCATATGCTGCAAGAGCTCAGGTCATGACTCAGTGAATGAAGCTTAACTTAAGCTTATGACGGCCATGTTTTATGAAATACAACTCAACTATGGAGCTGTATTACTCGAGTGGATCAGCAAGTGGATCGTCAACTCGAAGAAATCAAAAAGCCCTCTAAAGTTGCTGTATGGGTGTTTTATAAGTATCATTCTGCAATCTGCACTTGGTGACAAAATTGGGGATGAAGAGGGAGAAGCCATCAACCCAAATCGAAGAATGACCAGGCAGTTGTTTGAAAACTAGAAGAGAAACCCTGCTGGAGCATGTGCGAATGAGACAGAGTCGATTGGAAGAACCAGGGAACTAAAGGGACGAAGCTTTCTGAGGACATGTACATTGTCGGGAAGTTGAAGAAGAAGGAGAAGCCGACAAGGGAGAACCCTCTGCCCTTTCCATAAAAAGCAAGGGTAAGAGGAAGCTAAGGGCTAGACAGATAAAAGAGCCTCAAGGATCTAAAACTGATATTCCTGTAGAGTCCTCTGATATAGAGACTCTGAGATTGTTGAGAATGAAGAAACAGCAAGATGAAGCTAATGAGGATCAAGCCACCATATCACAGATCCTAAAGAAGAACAAAGTTGGACATAAGTCCAAAAGACCATCAGTTACCTCTATCATAGAGTCTCTGCTACTCACTGAGACAAGACCAAGTGTGGTAGAATAGGAGGTAGCTGCTTCAAGTATAGTAGTTATTCAATAAGACAAAGCTAAGACTCAAGAGAGTCCTGAAGTTGTGGCAAAATCCAGCAAATCAAGGAGAAAGCTGGTCAAGAAGTACATTCTTGAAAATGAAAAGGTGCTAAAAAGGAAGCCAAGAGTGTGGCTACAGAAGAAGAACTGTCCCAAGCAAATAAAGAGGACAGTGCTCCAGCTGAGGGGGAGGCCCCTAAAATTCTAATGATAGAGAATACACCGGCTGAGGGGGAGAAGTCTGCAGCTCAAGAAGATGTTCCAGCTGAGGGGGAGTTTCTGCACTTTCAAGAAAATGTTCCAACTGAGTGGGATTTTCTGAACTCTCAAGAAGATAATCATGGTGAGGGGGAGCCTCATGATATCCACATGGCAGAAGAAGAGGTCCCTGCACAAAATAAAGATGAACCAGTGCAAGACCATCCAGAGACCATTGAGATAATGGAATCCTCAGAAGAGAACAAACAAAAAAACAAGATGATGATGATGATGAGCTCTAAATCACTGGTATAAGTAAAGGTGGATATAGAAGCTATCTGTATAATCAAATGTTTTCTTACCTACCCATGATGGCATACCATCAAGCTCAAACTCGAACTCATGGGATCACATGTTCGGAGCTTCAAAGAGTATCCGACCATCTCGATTCGGCTCATGGATTCGAGGAAAGTCAACTTTGCCAAAAAGTCTTCATCGACCATTCTTCATCCAAGGATAAACTTGAGGTACTGACTATCCCTGATTTCTTCAAAGTTAATCACCTACCATCATCTTCATTCAGTCAATTCTACAACAAGGAAATTGATTGTGACGGAAGAACCAAATGAAGCCAACCTTACTTTGCTCCCATAAACCACTATCTCTACGATCCCTGACTCTAGCCCAGTCGTAGAGTCCCAAATAGATATCGTAGAGCCCTATAGTCCAAACATTTGAACCTCGTGCCCTCCATCCAATATACCATCCTCCTCATCAAATGACTACTTTTAGTCTTGATCTTGCTCTTTACAACTTGCAAGTAAGATCAATCCCAAAGAAAACAACCCTCCAACCAATAATCCTCAAACCAATGATACTCTCCCAAACCTGCCCACCAAGGATGACTTGAAAGAAGCAACCAAGAACATGGTCAAGAATATAGAAGACAGTCTGGAATCTCACTCCGATCTCATCCATATCCGGTTGAATCAAATGATTACAGCAGAAATAATTTTCCGGCACTATGAACACCGAGATTACAAAGCGGGGAAATTATCCAAGAAATTCTTAAGAGTATGAAGGACAGAGATGAGATTCACTTCTAGATAGCTGCCAAGCAAAGAGAGGTTGTTCTTGAAATGCAGAAACATCAAGACACTCAACATAAGCTTATGCTAGATAATATCATTGATGATTGGGTAATATACCCATAAATTGGATATACTGAAGCTTGAATCTATGTATTCTCAAGTATTTTATTGGCATTCTTACTGTGTTTATGTTTTGTTTTACAGGTTTGGGAGTTATAGGAGCGTTTGGGAATTTTAAGCTACAAAATGGCATAATCGTAATTTTAGAAGCGGGGGACAACGGGAAATGAACTCTACAGAGATAATCGAGGTATTTGGGTCGCTTCGTCGTCACCAAGACGCGCGTGTTGACTTTTGGCTGACTTGATTATTGGGAGCTTATGTGAAGCCTAATTGGATTGGGATTGTGAAAGCTATAAAAAGAGACCAAGTGCTGAAATTAAATCTATTCATTCATCTATTGAATCATTCATTCATTGGAGGCTATTACAAGGATTACTTGAAGACTAAGGATTAGTAACAGAGTTTTTTTCTTCTTCTCCTTATTTTCAATTTGTAATTCCTTAAGGATGTTTTACAAACGATTATTAGTTTTTATTTCCGTTATGAACTAATTCTTTAATTAAGATTTCAATTGAACCTTTTATGGCTATAAATTAGTTATTCAGTTTATTCCAATTATTTATGTTGAAGTGAATTGTTTATCATGCCTTGCATCTATTGATTAATTATTTGGCCAATAATTACCTTGTAACTCTAGAAGGAATTGAAAGAGGAATTCTAGGGTTAGAACTGGGTTTGATAATGTGTGACTTATTTATTTGCTTAGTGAATAATTAGATTTGTGAATTGAATGAAAATATCTTTTCACCGCATGTAACACATAAGGAATTGGAATTGAAAGAGTTTAATTCACTTGTTTTGTATAGGAATGTAGCAAGATTAATCTGGATTAAATAGAAGTCAGCTGATTACTTGGAAAAGGACTTTTGACATTTGAGAATTCTCATTAACAATTCAAGAGACATAATAATTGGGATAATTGGATAATTGATTTATAGTTCATAATTGGGGATATTGAAGTCTTAATCCTTATTTATCGGAAATCAATCAGTCAAAGCTGAGTTTATTTATTTGCTTATTTTAGAATAATATCTTTAATTATTTAATTTAGTTCCATATTTCAGAAAATCATAATTTATCATTGTTTAAATAAAATTGGATTTATATAGTACTAGTAGTTGGGATTTATTAATTAGAATTCTCTGTGGGAACGATACTTTTCTTATCACTTTGACCGTGTATACTTGCACGTGATTATTGATTGCGAAATCAACCAACAATCATCAACTTGAAAGCTTCTGTCTATGACTTCCAGAAATCTTATGTCAATCAAGAAAAACAGAATGACATGGTTCTAACAGCCCTCCGAAACAAAGAAGCAAGATCTGACAAACAAATCAAAGAAAGTAGAGAAGACATTGCTCAGACACAAAGCCAACTGAACGAGTTTGTCCAAGGTGTTAATCGCCTGTCTGCAGATATTCGAACCCTTGATGCTGACATAAAGGGAGAGAATAAAGGGAAAGGAGTTAAGGGAGGACAGGGAGATCAAGGCAGAGGCAGAGGAGGTCATAGAACTCAAGAAAGGGGAAGAGGACAATATCAAGCTCAAGCATCACGAAGCCCTCCTGTAAGACAATTCCACAATCAGACTCTACGATCTGATCAACATGGAATTGTAATGGCTATACCATTAAGCCGTCAGGAGTCAACTCCCAGCTCACAAGATGTGTCTACTGTATGCATAAGAATGCCTACTGGAGATCCTGCATTCATGTACAGGCATGAGGAAAATCCAAGACTAAGCCCAAGCGAGCTGGAAGAGTTAGCCAGAAACGAGGAAGCTTGCAGAAAGAGAAGAGCTGAGGAGTATGCAAACCCTCCACGAAAGAAGTCAAAGAAATAGAGATAAGTTGAAACTTTAAATTCCTATTGATGTAATGCTAAAATGTAATATCTCTTGTTCATCAATAAATTCATGCTTATTCTCTAGAAATTTTAGCTGCTCACTGAAATACTAAGTCATGTTTAAATTTTCTGTAAATTCATATAGTCACTAATAATTATGACAACAAATCTCCTTGGTTATGTCAACATCAAATAGGGGGAGATTGTTGGGAGAATGCATATTATGATTTGATGTTTTAATGTATATGCTCATGATTATTTGTAAAGTCCTTCCAAGTAAGATATGTACAAGGACTTAGTGATAGATCAAATTTGTTAGGTTGATCTAAGATCTTAACGTGTATCATTCTGTAATGGAATGTATAGATAGAAAGATCAAAGCTGTTACGTTGATCTTGAGATGTAATAGATAGGCTTCGAAGAAATCGTAGTGTATCATCTAATCAACATTGAAGAAGTCAAGGCAGAAACGTAGAGCTTCAAAGATCGTAGTGTGCCCGCTTTGAAGGGACTCTTAGGAAATCGTAGAGTGGTTCCAACGTTCAATGAGCCAACTCCACGATCTTAGTGTGCTGAAGGAAACATGGAGTTTACAAGTCAACGATTGTAGTGTGCTCTCGGGAACGTAGAGTTAACAACACGAGCAAGTAAAGATCATAGTGTGCAAGGGTTTAAGAGAAATTGTAGTGCTCTCTAAATGATAGCATCAGATCAAGCACCAAGGCAACAAGTCACTACGATCTGAATAGTAGAGTATCATGATCTCGAATCGAGAAGCATCCATCTTATGTCGAGAAAGCGTCGAGCCTCGTGATTTGTGTAAAGGTAGATTTCAACATATGAGGAATGGATTCTAGACGCTACAGTACTCATCAGTCCCAGAGTATATGAAATATCCTTAGTATGAAACAAAGAAGTGTATTGAAGGAGCTAAGGATAGTACCATGGGTTAGAGGGACAAAACACCTTTTCAGGTGTTAGGTGAGAAAGCAGTCTGCTGTGTCAGTGGGCCAGAATGCAGTTTCAGAAGATGTGCAGAAATGTCTCCATCAAAGATCAGAAAAGTAAAATGCATTTAATGCCTCAACGGATCAATCAACTCTTCAATACTTATCTAGCCCTAATAAAACAAGCATCGACTCTTTTATGTTTACCATTCATGCATAGTATAACATGCATCACGTAAAAACTTGACTAACACGAAGGTCAGACAAACGTTAAGAAAGACTTGCCTTCAAGCGTCTTTGAATATATACTCCAACTATTCTCAATCTTTATAGGATCTACATGAGATATTCACATAGCACACTGTAATTAGTTATCACATAAACTACCTTTATGGTTCTAACCAACTTCTTTCTCTTCTATGTATTACTTGGTTTACCTTCGTTATTAAAGTCGATTCGACTATCTATACTTCATTACGTTTCATTAACATTCTTACGTCCTTAGCCGACATTCGATCATTAATGGTTAGTTACCAACGTTGAACGTAGTTCACGGTTCACTCATTACGTATTTGTGTTCTTCATTTAATTTCCATTAAACCTTACCCGTTCTTCTTACATTAACATCTTTTAAGTGTTTTAACGTAAGTCTCATTATGTACTTTAAGTACCTTTAACATCTTACTTTAGGTCTACATTCAAAATGGAACTAAACCTAACTTGGTCAACTTTTTCCCCTTTGTCACGGCCATGCTGTGCAGATCCCTTATATTTTAGTGGCGCTACTGCCATGTGAGTTAGTGGTACTAAAGTACGAGTCCAGCATTCACGACGCCCACCACTTTCTTGGTTTTGGCTGTAGTCCAGTCTGTCACCATTAATAAAGCAGATTTGGTTTCTTAACGAAACTCCTGGCTTCCTAATTTGTTCGTTTTACAATAGAATTGACCCATTCGAATTCCTACAAGCCACAAATTACATCCTTTACGTGTTCGTATAAGAATTTCACCTTTTTGAATCCGTTAACTCGGAATTTACCTTTAAGTTCATTTGTAAGCATTCGTTTAACGTTTTCGCCCGTTCAATACTCGTTTTCTTCGTTATAAGTCGGAATGCGACGATTCTTTCGCCAACGACTCTTAGTTACCTTATCTCACGTGTTGACATTGGAAACCGACATTTTCAAGTCACACGACAACTTTTGACCCTTAATCCGGACTTTATACGTTTTCGACGTTTAACGTCTATTTTCGCAAAATTCGTTATAACTTTGTTACTAATGTTCTCTAAGCCAAATCACATGGAATAATCTATGGACTTCATATCTACATCCTACCCAAATCAAGTTGCACATACCTTAGCTACAACGATTTCCAAAACGTTCAATTATAACTAAGTTCACGTTCAAGACTTTCTATATTTTCTACTTCCGTAAACACTTATGATTTCTATTTGGTCAAGACCTATCCATGATTTGGTCATTAATAGGCCTTCTCAATAAACACTCTCCACTCATCTACGATTCTTCTATGAGAGAGAAATCGAAAAGGAAAAAAGATTACGGTTTATAAGAATTTACCTTTGAAGTAGTTAACGTTCTTGATAAACGTCTATTGGTTTGCTTAGAAGTAGAAGGATTATAGGATTCTAGCTCTTTTCTCTCTCTCAAATATGTTGGAAAAACTTTGTAAAACCACCAAATGGCCAACATAAGCCTTATATATAGAAAAGCAAATGAGGGGCAAAATAGTCCAATTCCCCACCTCCTCACTTATTTACCACTTTGTCACCAAGTAAAGTACTTGGTGACCAAGTGATACACTTGGCTTGCACACCAAGTGGCCGGCCCACCTTGCACATGGGTCATCCCCATGGGTTGTCCCATGGGTTTTACCCATCCCTTGACCCATCGGTTCGACCTGTGGTTTACTTTTTGGATTGGGCTTGACATAAAAAAAACATTGGGCTTTAAGCAATCTAATATTGGGCCTTGACTTGGGCTTGTATAATTAATTCATTGGGCTTGTATATTAATCCAAGTCCAATTGGATTGGATAAAATCCTTAGCTCATACTTTCATAATACAATTCGTATTCTACGCGTATTATTCACGTATTCTCTTCGTATAATATTCAATAATACTCGTATTATACGTCGTACTATTCTTCATATCATACTCATATACATACTAGTATAGTACTCATATTCCTTACGTATTATAATCGAAACGACTATACGCATTACATTTCTCTTTCGGAAACCTCTTCCATAAACCCTTAGGTTTTAAGTCTGCAGGCGAAAATTTCGTTTGCCATAACGGTAATATTATTGGATTTTCCATAATATCATCATATTCTAACATTACACGTTTCTCAGAATTTCAAACCCTAGCTCCGAACGTCATCGGATGAATAGTGTTTTTACGCAAACAATCTTAGAAAACCTTCGTTCTCGTCTTGATAATTCACAACAATTAATTCTAGCACAAAGCCAGAATACTAACCACATCTACACATTCTAGGTCATAGAACGACCTTCGAACATCTTACTCACATAATAACTCAATTAAATTCATTTAATCCACATAATCAAATAAAAATTTAATTCATTAAAAATTCGAAATTCTTGGGCGTTACATTCTTCCCTCCTTATAAGGATTCTGTCCCCAGAATCTCGTTACTCTTACATAAACAAATGAGGAAACTTTTCCTTCATTTTACTTTCGAGCTCCCATGTTGCTTCTTCAGCGTCATGGTTACTCCAAATTACCTTTACGGAAGGTATTACTTTATTTCTCAAGACTTGTTCCTTCCTATCAATAATCTGAATTGGAAGTTCTTCATACGTTAAGTCTTTTTCTACTTGAATAGAATCATACTCTATTACATGCTTATAGTCAGGGTTTATAAGGGCCTTGCAACACGTATACGTGAAACACATTGTGTATTCTTTCCATTTCGGAGGTAAGGCTACTTCATAAGCTACCTCTCCTATCCTTCTTAAAATCTCAAAAGGTCCTACAAACCCTGGGACTTAACTTCCTTTCTTTCCAAAATGTATCTTCCCTTTCCAATGCGATACTTTTAGAAAGACATAAGACCTACTTCAAAACCCTCTTCTCTCAATGAGGATCAGATACTTAGTTGTCTCATCTTGAGCGCTTCTTAATCGAGCTCTTAATGACTTTACCATGTCTGC
Source organism: Panax ginseng (assembly GCA_020205605.1). Lineage (NCBI taxonomy): Eukaryota > Viridiplantae > Streptophyta > Magnoliopsida > Apiales > Araliaceae > Panax > Panax ginseng. The sequence goes on from CM035140.1 coordinate 53,594,161, forward strand.
TAGTTTTTGTACCATCTCGGGTCCCAATATTCGACGTTCACCTACTTCATCCCAACAAAGTGGTGTTCTACACTTCCTTCCATACAACGTAACCGTAAGGCGGCATGCCTATACTAGCGTGAAAACTATTGTTATGGTTAATTCTACCAACGGTAGATGTTCGTCCCAACTCCCCTTGAAATCCATAACGCAAGATCTTAACATATCTTCTAGCGTTTGAATTGTCCGTTCGCTTTGCCCATCCGTCTGTGGATGATACGTCGTACTCAATCTCAACTGTGTTCCCATTTGCCTTTGCAAACTCCTCCAAAAGTTTGACGTGAATCGTTGATCACGATCGGACACAATCGAAATAGGTACTCCATGTCTAGAAATGATTTCTTTGACATAAAGCTTAGCTAACTGTTCTAGGTTATACCTAACTCTTATTGGTAGAAAATGAGCCGATTTAGTTAACCGATCCACTATTACCCAAATAACATCATATCCTTTTCTGATCGTTGGAAGTCCCACCACAAAGTCCATGGTGATATGCTCCCATTTCCACTCTGGAATCTCCAGTGGTTGTATCAGTCCACTCAGTCTTTGGTGTTTAGCCTTAACTTTTTGACAAGTTAAGCATTTACTAACATATTCTGCAATCTCCCTCTTCATGTTCGGCCACCAAAAGTTCTGACAAAGGTCTTGATACATCTTAGTGTTAGAGTTTATGCCCTAGAGGCTAATTATTTGATATAATTGCTTAACGTTTTGATATTATATTTGATTGAATAAATAAATGATTTTATTATGGTTTTATTTACTACGTAATATAATTGTTAACATAATAAAATTCCTTAGAATAGTGATACAAATTATATAGTTTCAAGTATGTGACTTGAACATGAGATTATAATTACAATTAGTATCATTGTTCTTAAATGTCCCTAGTCGAGTATCATTGTTGATGGGACAACAATGATTCATTGAAACTAGTATGTGGATTGACTGATGACCAAATCTCATTGGTCATAAATATATGAGATATTAAGTCGATGCATAGGTACATGTTGAGAACGATGTCTTTGGCCGGACCCACCATGAGAATTCTATATGGAGCATTATGCGAAGTGTCATTAGCAATTCTCATAGTGACAATGATGTAATGGTCCTCAGGAACACGAAATCGCTATATTACTACACGAGAATTTATGTACTTTGATATCATCAAATATCACCTTTAATAAGGTGGACTATAAAGGTGATTATTGAGTTCATCATGAATCGTGTGAGAAATATGAGTGATCTAGATGGAATTTAACCATCCTATATATTATGGGTGATATCCATAGGCCTCTTGATTGAGTAGGACTATGAAATGCATAGCCATACTCAAATAGTGATTTGTTTCATATAGTCTACTCATTGATCAAGAAAACTCATATTAAATTATGAAGAGTATGACACATTCCATGACTCGAGTTTAATCTAGGATATTAAGGTTAAAAGGATTAAATTACATTGAAACATTGGTCACGAAAAAGGTTGCATCGAATCATCGATCTTATTATTACTTGGGTAGCGGTGATGCATTACTAGATGCTAGCTCCATTGTTTATAATTTTATAATATAATTTTAAAATTATTGCCAGCGTAATAATAACCTATAGGTAACATACATAGAAACGTAATTTAAAGGGAATTAATTTAAATTTTAAGGATTTAAATATATTAATATGATTAATAGTATTTAAATCACTTAATTTAAATTAAAAGGATAATTGTATATATGTATATTAATTAAGTAAGACATAATTAAAAATATATATATATATATATATATATATATATATATATAAATTGGATTTTATGAAATTAGGTTTTGATTAATACCTTTTAACTACTATATATATGATATATAGCAGTCACTTAGGAAGATAATCAAAAACTTACAAACCCTAGCCGCTCTTAGAGAGAGACTAGAGAAAAGTTCGAAAATCTTGTTCCTTTGGTGGCTAGTACCGCATCTCCTTTTATTGCAGAATCGTTCAACGATTTGCGTGCGTTCGTGTGGATACCGTAGAGATGTAGTACCGTGAGGAATTATGTTGGAGATTCGGAACGTTTCAGAAAATTCAATAATCGGTATAATATCTAAAACCACTGAATTAATTGTTTTTCGCATGGATCCTGTTTTTAGGGTTTCGAAAATTGCTTTAAAATTTTAATTTCCGCTATGCGTTTCTGTGCCGAAAACCAACACTTAGTACTACCAGGATGTATCGAGTACCTCAAACTATTGGCCTCACACATAATCTCTTCCTTCAATTCGGAATTATTTGGAACCCAAATTCTTCCTTCAAAACGAAGTAAACCTTCTTTATCAAGGTTATACTTAGTCTTCACGTCATCCTTCATTATCTTCTTCATCCGTTCACATTCTTCAGTACTCAACTGTACTTCCTTAACCCGTTCCACTATCGTTGGTCGAGTTTCTATTGCAAATAACATCTCCCTCGTTTCCCTTGGTAACTTAACTTCTAATTTCATCCTCCCCATCTCTGTTATTAACTCATTCTAAGTCGTTAACATCGACAGTTTCTCTTTGCCCTTCTGACTCAATGCATCTGCTACTACATTCGCCTTTCCCGGATGATATAAGATATCACAATCATAATCTTTTATTAATTCTAACCACCTTCTCTGCCTCATGTTCAACTCCTTCTGTGTGAAGATATATTTCAGACTTTTATGGTCCGTGTATATCTCACACTTCTCCCTGTATAAGTAATGTCTCCATATTTTGTAAGCAAACACCACAACTTCCAGTTCTAGGTCATGAGTAGGATAGACCTTCTCATAATCCTTTAAGCGACGTGGACAGCATCTGTAATGGCCTTGCCATATGCTGCGCATAAGCACATAACCTAGTCCTCTGTCTGAAGCATCTCTATAAACTACAAAATTCCTCGTATCATCTGGTAAAGATAATACAGGTGCCTCACTCAACCTCCATTTTAGTTCTTGAAAACTATGCTCACACTTTTCTGTCCACTCATACTTCACCGATTTCCTTGTCAGAATTTGCGTGGAGAATGGCCAGATATGGGAGATTATAATGACCAATTCGATTAAGTTCGAATAATCGGTAATCCTATCTTCTTTTTACCGTAAAAAATCGAACTAAAGAATTTGTGTCTCGCTTGATCATTAATTCTTGAGAGGTTAGAAATATATCTTCTCTTGTGTAAAGAGAATGGGCGTTCATTTGATCTTGATCCTTGTGGATCGAGAGGCGACTAGATCGGATCTGCATGGCTCTCCTAATAATATCCATAAATGACTTGTTTTTGGTAAGAGATGAACATTCCCATAAATAAATGCAGGTGCATGATACACATCGGTATTCCAATGCATTTCTCCCTCTAAGTCAGAATAAATATGTTTTCGAACCTTCTCTTTAAAATTCAAAGTGGATGTTCTGCGCGAATCTCAAAGAATCACTTGTTACGATTCTATATATTGATCATTTTGAACTAAAAGAAAACTTTTAGGTGGAATATTCACATTATGTATAATATCTTCACTCTCAATAGTTACATACAAGTCTATAGAACATAGAAAAGCAAGATGTCCATGACGTGTACGTGTCGGATGAACCAAATCCTCATTGAATTTTATTTTATATTTGTCGAGAAGTGCAAAATCGTATGGATACGATCCTCATTGTGTATCTTGATGAATTGGATCGTTTCTTTGTGGATTCCTATACGAAGGTTTTGTAGATGTGACTCCGAGTATTCCTTGATCATTTCCTCCAAGAGAAGGATTTCCTCTAATTCTATGAATTTTTCTAGAATATTCTTTTCTTGAATAC